>OX419752.1:13738700-14938700 GCA_948477245.1 Thumatha senex | reverse complement strand
GCTGCTAGCCTGTCATGTGATTCCTGCGGCAGCGAGTGTACATCGGCATGCGGCACCAGACACTTCAGATCCTGCTGCTTTAACTATTTGAGAAAAAAGAGGGGACCAGAGGCTATTAAGGTATTATACGGTTTGCACAATAAGTATATTTTATTTCTATACTAAAGGCTTTCTTTCTTCCGCGTACCTGCGCTTGGATGAAGTGGACGTAGTTACATTTTCCAGGGTCAGCAACACAAGTGTCTGCAAACGTGCATAGGCTACAGTGACAACGTAGCCAGTTTTACAAGGTAGCCGTATACTTATGTGTCACGGTAGAGGCATAAACATGTATTAGGTGATAAATTTTCTTTAAATACAGGGTCATTTGTAAAACACCAGCAACCTGCTAGGAGTAGATAGCCAAGGTCCTAACCAACAACGTTTGTTCTACCATAAAAAAGTAGTTTTACTGTAGTTTTTTGTGATAAATGTATCTTATAAAGCTTTTGATACAGTAAACAATATTTTAACATGAAGTAGCTAGCATGAAATTGCTATTTTTCAAAACTGAAAACTTAATTTTATTTTAAATTACATTTACACATTTTTTCATAGCCATTAAACGTTAAAATTCCAACTATGTATTGTAAGGTCTTTCTCAAGGATCAATATTAGGTACATAAATTTTCATCATATTCTAATATAGGAGGGATCCCTGATTATTTCGTTTACTAGTTAACGGCCACAGCTTCACCCACGCAAATTTAACATGCAGTCTATAGAAACTTCGTGACTAAACCCAATTTTATTTTTACCTTAGTCAACGTACGATGCGTCTAATACATCTAAGTTCAAGCTCTATTTGATATTACCGTTATTTTTTTAAGGAATTATTTTGATAAAACATGCAGCACTATTTTAGAAAAATCCTATGAAATTAAGTCGCTAGAATTTGCAACAGCTCCGAAAAACACCAAGGAAAAAAATAATGGTTTCGTTTTCAAAATCCTTTCAACAAATTGATTAGATGATTTATAATAAGCATTTAGATAAGGATCTTAAAATGTTTCAGTTCTACGCAAATACTCCAGAAAACAAGGAAAACCAGCCACGACAAAAGTGGCCAATGTTCGTTGTGGAAAACATCCCTATGCCTGAACAGTGGTGGACCAACATGCTGCCAAGCGAAAATCACCTTTATAGTTCTGGAGATATGGTTGAGAGTCATCTGTACGAAGCATAAATTGGAATATGTATGACAAAATGGCGGCAAAAATTTCATTACAAAATTTATTATAATGCCATTAATTTTAAATATCCCTTTTAAATTATTTCTTTTTGTTAATAAATTTATTTTTATGTAGTATATATTCAAATTTAGTCAATTTTAAATAATATGAATCAATTAATAAAAAAAATTGTCTATATCTAGAGGGTGGATTGGCTTTACTGGACCACACTGGCAACACGGGTTTCTACAGGGTTTTGTATCGATTTTTCTTTCTTAGTAGCATGGCCTCATCCGTTATTCTGCAGATCTCGTTTGGGTCTCATCATACTTCAATATGTACACATAAATCATTTCATAAACTTATCTTTACATTAAATGCCTTCCATTTAAGAAATATATATCATATTGTGTTCTAAATTGTTTACTATAACTATCTAAATATTATATCAATTATTATCTTGTTTCTCCCTATCGATATATTTAATAATGGAATGCTTTAAACTAATACATACGAAGTGAGATATAATATATAAATTAATATTTATTGTTTTACAAATTTTATGTCTACAATGGCTGGATAATTAGACATAAAATAGTTTTTTTTTTGTAATATAGTGATTATATAGTAACGTGTTACAGACCATAATTAAATGTGTCACTATTCAGATTGATGCGTTTCATTTCTATCCTGTTGTTAAGAATTGCTCGTAGCTTCGCTGTCTCAGTCTTCTGTAAACGGTCACTGCGCGCTAACGGGACATTTTTCAGCAATTAATATTACAGCACCTTACATTCCCGGGCCTAAAAGCCCAATACACAAAAAATATACAATATAACAAAAAAGTTTTTATGCATTTTTAATGCTGGCATATTTCATCGTCTTTCCCGTATGTATTATTCCAAATTTGAATTTTAGAATTTAAAATAAAGAACAAAAGCCGAGCTTGGTCACTGATTTGAAAAAAAAAACCAGCGTTGAAAGTTGCTTTTGAAGCAATTTAATGTCGATTTGGTTTGAATTTTCGCAATTGTTGTTTACCAAAGTTTAGTTTAGTTATTTTTCTATAATTTGAACCGTTTTTGGCTATAAAATTATGGATAATTCACCTGAACTAGCCGCGCAAGCCGTAGCACTTCTTCAATCTGGGCTATGTCAGCGAGATGTGAGTTCACAACTTCACGTAAGTCGTTCCGCGGTTCAAAGAGTGTACCACCCATACCTGGAGACTGGCTTCGTTCGGTGAACAGGAGGACCTCGTTACCGAGTGACAACGGCGAGACAAGATCAATACATTGTCACTACTAGCTTACGAAATCGACGCCTTAACTCTGTTCAGATACAAAAACAGCTCAGGAACTTTCACGCAGTGGCTGTAAGTGCTCGGACCGTTAGAAGGCGACTCAATGAACGTGGTTTAAAGCCCCATAAGCCAGCCAATGGACCCAAATTGACACGAGCACACCGAATAGCCCGTCTAGAGTTTGAGCGCGAACATCTATATTGGACTCGACATCAATGGAGCCAGGTTCTCTTCACAGATGAGTCCAAGATAATGCTATACGGTAATGACGGAAGGAGAAGGTGTACCGAAGATAGAACGAGCGTTTCGCGCAATGCTTTATTGACGAGAAAGTGAGTTATGGTGGAGGATCATGGACAGTCTGGGGAGGAATCTCTATGGAAGCCAAAACTGAGCTAGAGGTAGTGACGGGACCACGACTGCCTGCACGGCAAACTAGATGACAATAGATACATTCGCCAATGTTTAGAGAACCACGTGATGCCATATGCTGGATTTATTGGCCAAGATTTCGTTTTAATGCATGATAATACAAGGGCCCATACTGCGGGAATCGTCAGGGAGTACTTAAATGACATTGGTATCACTGTTATGAGATGGCCAGCGCGAAGTCCTGATATGAATCCTATAGAGCATCTATGGGCTGAGCTGAAGAGGCGTGTTCGAGCTCATCATCCTGCCCCGCAAACCATACAGGAGCTCAAAAATGTAATTTTGGAAGAATGGAAGGACATTCCTCAACATGTCATAACGACATTGATTAATTCTATGCCAAACCGTATGAGAGCTGTCATAAATGCACTGGGAGGCAATACAAGTTACTAAATAAATATCTCTTTTCATGTAAAACATGTCTTTATTAAAAAATCGATTAGATTTTTTTCCTTGAAAAAAGCAAATATGGACTTGTTTCAACGTAACTCGACTTTTTTAATAAACTGTAGTTCAAATTTAGAACAGTGGCACTCTAAATGAATGATGAGTAGGTATACCAGCTCCAAAACTGCATCAAAACATTTTCCTTCTACATACATCTTTTATATATAAGACGAGCACGATGGTTTACATCGTGCTCGTCACACAAAATTTTACCCATAATAAAGGCATGGCAAGTATGCCTTTATTTTGTTATTAATGTGGGAAATCCTCAAAGACAACTTGGCCACAATAAAAAAAAATCACTGATCATGTAAGGTAATGTAATTTAAAATTGAGAGAGGATTCGCTTATTATTAGTCTAAATAAAAAATACCATTGTGGGTTTTTGATATCACTTTATTAAAAGCTTCAAAACCCAACAATAATATTACTATTAATAATTCACCTCCTAGTACTAGATAAAGACAAAATACTTATCAACGAAGACAACAATAATACACTATGATTAGAAAAATATAAGATTCTAGTTTCGCATTCCATTGATTTAGTCTGTTTTGAAAAGGCCTTTGTTACAATGCAACTGTAGATTGCATATTTTGACACACAACTTTTACTTAATAATAAAAAAATGGAATTTAAATAAGAAATGAAAATTTGTGGAATTTAATTAAAAATCAACACATATTAAATTCCAATTCAAATGACTGTAGTAGTAAATCTATTATCATTTTAAATAATTTTTTTAACAAATAATTGATCATTTAGTAGTCCTATTCATCGTATTTATGTTCAACTAGGTGTGCCCCGCAACTTTGTTTGTCAGGCTATTTGATTTGAAATTGTAACTGAGAAGTGCGTATATTGTACAAAATGGTTACAGATATTTTATTTCCTGTATAAATTTTATTTCCTTCTATTAAGTGGGTGGGATCACCATCTGTGACCTTTGCCTAACCAGCTACCAGAACTGTACTAAAACAAGTTGATTTCTCTACTAGTATACGCCGCCATTCAAGAGTAAGACCAGTGCCATCCATCAAGCTACTCTGATAGCAATGAACAATACTAAAACCATTTCTATTTATCAGAGTTGCTAAGTAGCCCGATAGATGGCACTGGCCATATTCTTGAATGGCGTTAACAGGTATAGTGAAGAATTTTAACTTATTTCAGTACGTACTCGTAGCTCATTTATACAAGATCCGTCCTGAACCGAGTTATCTTTTTTCACTTTTATATCAAAAATGCTACACATAAAAATATCCAATAAAACGACTGCTAGAGTCTTTGTGTGTCATTCACCTCTGCCTATCTTTTCTACGTCTTAGGGATATAGACGTGATCGCATGTTTAAATTAATCGCACAGATAACAAAATCGTGTCAAATTGCCGAAATCATCCGTCAATTGAAAGTGACAGGAACACGTAACCTTTTTTTTAAAATGCACGCAGCATTTTAAAAAAAAGGTTACGTGTTCCTGTCACTTTCAATTGACGGATGATTTCGGCAATTTGACACGATTTTGTTATATACAAACAAATTGGCTGCCAAAAATGTCATGCTTCAACCATAATAAGTTGAAGTTATCCGTATTCTTTATTATCTATGAAAGTTCCTATTAAAGTAATCAATGGAATAATATTATCTAAGATTAATATGAAACGCTACGGCGCAGGCGTGGTCTCATTATTGCTCATTTCATTCGTTCATTACTTCTCGATAGATTTTCGTCTTGCGATTTTGGCACTGGCTTCTTGAATGGCTTCCCAAAGTTTAGCTTCGGTTAGGAGCTGACGAGTTAACTCCTCAAGGGTGATTTGGGAGTTCAGGATTGTGTCAACGTTCTCATCATCTGCGTTCTGAAATAAAACGTAACCATAATTTGGCTAGAAGTCTAATTAATGTTGGGGTCTAAGGGGAACCATCAAAATCTCCGGGGCCTAAGCGATCTTACCTGCTAGCGGTGCACCTGCAGACTAACGAACGAGGCAATGACATGGGCCCTTACAGGGTTTAGAGATTAGACGACAGTAGCTACCAACAATGCCGAAAGTTAAAAGTCTAACGACAGCTGTTCCTAGCAACCAAATAAAAATTGAACTTGATTTTTTGAGCCAGATTGGACTTGGAAGCAGCTGGGAATACACTAAGAGTTTCAATATTATTTATTATACTCTTTGACTAAGAAAAAGAATAAGTTTTATAGGTATGGATAATTAATTAATTTTTAATTCTGGCTACATACGTCAACGCGATTGCCAAAATTTAATGTCATTTGTTACATTTTTCTTCAAAATTGACCATTTTCAAGTAGATAATATGAATGTTCTTCATCCAAAAGAAGCAAATTATTCTTGTAGATATCAGCGTATTCATGTAGTTTGTTCAAAGTTCTCATTAACGTGGTAGAAGAGTTAATGTGGTTTCAGTGAAATTTGCGCGGCAAGATGTAAAATAGCATTTCACTGCGATATATCACTGTCTTTACACAACTTTTATGTCTAAGAAACTCCCATTTTTACGCATAAAACAAGGTGAATGCACTAGTTTTGGAAAATAATATACAGCAAGCGTCTGCCATTCGAGAAGATTCCGCGCAAAAATTATAGGTATGGTTAAAAGCAGAATGAACAGTAGGTATAATTGAAAGGATTATATTATGTTATCTATGGTATTATGAAAAGTGTTAAACCTCTTTTTGCCTCATGGTCTCTTGTGAAGAAATGCCAGCACCAGCTTGAGATCTTTTACCTTTGCATCCTAAAATAAGATTTGACTTAATTAAATATACTCTTATAAACTTACAAGATCTGATTGATAGTGACTGATTAATCAACGCACAGCTGAAATAGCCGAATAGATTTGACTCAAACCTCTCGCGAAAGTTAGTAGTTATTATAGACCTATATTTTAGACCTTAAATTCAGTTTATACATGAAAACAACGTGTTTTATTTGTTTTATAAATCTATCACGCCTTATCCCCACCATTATATGCCCACTTCTCAACATGTGTATTTCTGTTCCACGTAATAGGTGGTGAGCCCATTGTCGTGTTGAAACAGGCAGACGCAGGTCGTGGCAACCTGCTGTTGAAATATTTTAAGCAGCAAAAGGCCTACAACTTGACTTAACGACTTCCATGTTACTGGCAACCGGGGACTTACGGCTGAACGTGCCTTCTGAAGCACGGAAACGCTCGCAAATGTAAATGCCACAAAGGTGTCACCCATCCGTGACCACCCATAACGAAAGTGCTTAACGCAGTGATCGTTTACAGAACACTGAGTACGTGGGACCACGAGCGCTTATGGAATAAATAAATAAATAAATTTTAAGCAAACTATGTGGCGCGTTGGACAAACAGTGTTGTTTTGATCCCCAATCCAAACAACACTCTTTGTCCAATGCGCCGTTTACGAATAATCTTGAGCACCTTGAACATGACGCTTTGACACTCGATGTTCCCTCATGCAATTCTCCTGTTTTACGCTTCCTATGCTCTACATGGTCTACATCGACCAGCACGTTTATCCATTCTGTATTGCCATGCGCGACAGGTTTGAGTCAAATCTATTCAGTTTTTTGAGCTGTGCGTTGACATGAGCTAAATTTTTGGTATATTTTTATATAAATTCCGAAAATTACAAAACAAAAAAATTACCGTACACAAATATGTAAGCTACGTGTGGATCATGGTGAAACGCCTAATGATTTGTATGAAAGAGCAAATATTCCAGTGTAAAGGTGGTACGTGTGGTACCTTGTCAAGATGTGTTGGATTTTGCAAGTTATGTTTTGGACCCCCATAAGTATCGTGTCTGGCATTGTATTGTATATATGTTGCTGCTCCATCAACGAGTACAGGTGATGAAGCTACTCTGATGAACTCTCCGACAGTCTCCGAAGTCATGGCCGCTATGTTCAGCTGATAATAAAAGCTTGTTAAAATCTATTTTCCTCTTTCTTTCATCACCCATCCACATGTGTCTAAACCAATACTCTTTATCAATCTTAATTACTACATCTTCTTTCATACTCAAATTTTCTTTAATCATATAGAAATAACTTGATATTCAACGTACCATTAAAAATGTTGCAAAACGGTCTCTTCTTGGGTACCAGTATCATCTCATCTGAAAGTCGAGGGTCGAAATGTCTCGGGACCTAGAACATTATATTGTTTGTTTGTATTATATTGTGTATCTTCTGTATCATATTGTGTGTTCTCATTATATTGTGTATCTGTAGCAAGTCGCAATATTATACCAATACCATTATTGTACCAATTTAATTGCCAAAGCGCATCTAACGAGCATAATGCGTACATTAAACCTAGTTGCCAATAAAATTTATATATTTAATTGTTCTTATTCTGAATTTAGCATCGTTACTTTAAGCATATTGTGGTATCCAAACTGAAATTTAAAACGTAACTACACTGTTGCATGTGTATTGTGTGTGAAATAAATAAATAATGAAAATATATATTAATAGTTTTTGTAAACTTTATAGCACGTGCGTAAGACGAATTTATTGATTACAAAAAACAAAATAATATATGTTCATACATACTCCATTAACGAACCAATTGACACCCGAACCTTAGACTAACATCGTAAAAATATACACCACACACCAATGAATAATTTCTTTTTTAAATTTGACGAAGTTTATTTAATGTTCAAAACAAAAACAAATTCTCACCATTCTCCGATAGTACGCTCAAGTTGTTAGTCAGTCCGCTTACCTAAACTACATATGTATTGACAGCACGCTTAAAATTTATGCAAGCGTTATACTTACTCAAATAAGAAGACATTGTAGAGTATTACCTGTATATGGTTAAAGGAGAGGCTAGCTGAATAAAATAAAACAATAAAAGTTTTCCTAAACAGGGAATTTAAAATCCCGTAAATTTATTTGCTCTAAAATCTAACAATTTAATTATTACTAAGTCACCTTCTAGTAGTAAACACTTACCTAAAATTAAAAGTAAAAAATAAACCTAGTTGTTCACGATTTGAATAAATTAATAAAATACTTCAATACGATTTATCAATTTATTATTTATTTATTCGCAAACCGAAGCAATGAAGTAGTCCCAAATTAAATAACAATATAACATACTATTATAGATTTTGCTAAATATTCACGAATTAATCAAAGATTCACTTTTAAAACCTTAAACGATCTATTTATATCCAAGTCTCAAGCTATTTTTATAGATAACCGAACGCTTGTCTACTACCTAAGTGGTAAGTGGCAAGCACAAAATAATAGATAAAATAATTTTTTATGTATTCGGTTTTGAAGCATCATTGATTCAAACATTATTTCATACAAATCTATCAAACAAATTCAATTATGGCAAAATCTAATCGAAAATGTCCTGAACTCATCATAAATCATTATTATGAAGACAGTAAAAATAACAGGTCCCAGTATTGATCCCTGGGGTAGTCCGCGTGTGATAGAGAATTAAATAATCAGTTTTAGTTGAAAGTGATTATAAATATCTTTTAGTAATGTAGTTAATCGTTGTTTATATTGTACTTTTGGGTTTACTTTTTAAAAAAATAGGTATTTCTTAAAGCTCACTTTATTTTAAAGGAGTGGTTAACAGTGGTTTAGATTTTTTCACCGATTATTTTTGTAAGTTTTTGGTTGACACTTATTTTTATGATTGAATACGTAATATACAAAAAAACATTGGCATAACGAAAGTCTTTTACTAATTTACAACAAATATTATCCAGATTTATTTCAAACTATTATTTCTTACATGTCTACGTAAGTTAACGAATACAATTAATCAAAAGTAAATCTTTTGATTAATTTATGCAGTTTTTTCTCATGAGATTATTACATTTTAGCATTGAGCATTTTATGTCGATAAACCCATCACAGATAATAAATCAATTATACATTTCCTTGAAGGAAAAGATTATGTTTATAATAACAAAACTGTACCAATATTTTTGGTACTTGCAGTTGAGTTTTAATTTACTTTGTATAATTTATTAGACAATGACAAAACCGTATAGTGTCGCGTAAATTTTAATGGTTTAGTATGAGATATCTTTTTGTTTTCGTCTTGCTATTTCAGCACTTGCTTCTTGGATAGCTTCCCAAAGTTTGGCTTCGGAAAGAATTTGACGGGATAGCTCTTCGATAGCAGTTTCAGAGTCCAAGATCGAGCCAAGGGCTTCATCATCCATGTACTGAAAATTAACATTCAATAAATAAAGGCTGTTAGAAATTATTCTTTATCGAAAATTACAATGGTAATAACGAAATACCTGTTTCTGTCTGAGTTCTTGTGAAGGCATACCTGGAGCTGCCTGGGATCTCTTACGTCCACATCCTGAAAATATTTAGTAAAGATAATTTGAATTCAAAAGTTATGTTCATGTAATTTTGTATTAATATCTAGCTAATAAATAAATCATCATAGCATTGTATCCATCACGCCCTATCCCCGAAGGGGTGGCAGAGGCATATTATATGCCCACTTTTCACCGGTTGGATTTCTGTCCCACGTATCCTACGATATGCATAAATATAAGATGCATACCCGTGAAAGCATTGCAGAACGGTCTTTTCTTTGGCGCTAACACCATCTCATCAGACAGCCGTGGGTCAAAGCTTCGAGGAATCTAGAAAAAATATAACATTACCGTATTGAGAAAACTTTCTATGTAGAAGAATGTTAGTTGTGAGTATTCAGTCTACGTTTTGATTTGAAGTATTAGAAAGCTTATCTTGCTTGTCTTAATTTTATATCTTCTTAAGTAAGATACATTTGTAGAATACAATTCACTATATGAATATCAACACAATTTAACATTATCACACTAACAGTTATATAATTATTGAAATATACAAAAAGGCTTTCAAATGTCATAGAAGAATTTAAATATATACTTAAGATATGCTTGATAATTCACATATACTAGTCGAACTTATCTTGGTTTTGCATCGATTAAAGTTTTAGCTGACAATTGGAATCGTATACGTACCATAAAACTCACCTATTGTAAACTTTCAAATCACACTTGTCCAAAAACAAGCATGAAGCATTCGGGCAAAATGCAAGTTAAAAAGAATTGAAGTTTAGAAGACAAATGAATGAGAAATTCAGACAGAATGAAAGTCCAAAGATCAATATTTGAACAGGCTAAGATAAAAAAGGTCTGGATACAAGAATGGATAATAATCCTTACAACAGCTAAAATTGAACAATAAAAAGTTCATCCAGGAATAAAATTAGAAGTGTTTGACTATATATCATTTTTAAACAGGATAGGTAGTTTGGTAAAGTCTTGATACAAATTGATAAAATCATTGTCAAGAATAAGATAAAAGCACATAAAGTAAGAAGAATTACAGAAGCGAACAAGGTAATTTGAATCCAGAGAGAATAAAATCTGAGAAGAATACACACGACATTTAAATATAAATGAAAATTGAGCCGAAAAAGGTTAATATTATTATAATGCTATATGCTTATATATTACATAAAATTTTTAGCGATCAGTGTGAGTTCCAGGTCGTGTAAATCAAAGCAAATGAATTAATAGCTGTTTTCAGCCATAAAGGTTTCATTGCAGGACAGTGTCTGATTTATAAAAGACTATAAATATACAACTAACGTTCTTAATATCTAAAAGGAAAGTCCAAACTATCGGACTAAGAAATTGGAAATTCAGCAAAGAAGATTAAGTATAGGTATACCTACATGAACAAGCAAACATTTTTTTACTAAAAGAAGTAAAATATCTAGAAGATCAATTTTTATTCAGTTTCAAAGTCTGAAAAGCTGTTTACAGATGATTATATACAATATGTTCATCAGAGTACCTACAAATATAATGTTTCATTATTGAGGAATCCAATGTCTTCAAGAACATGTATAGAAATGGAACTTTCCGGACGCACAGCACAACTTCGTTGTTCAACTGGTTATGTCTTGGGTACTTTTGATTTCGATCTACACAACTGACGTACCAATGGTACAAAAAATACGAATGGCACCACTAATGAGCGCACACATTATTTTCTGCCGCAACTGCGCACGCTAAAGCTATTACACACAGTCTAGTTTTTTAAATACATAATTAATAATTTTATTAAATAATACTAATGTTAATTTGTAGACAAAACTAAATAATGGTAAATGGAAATAAACGTTTATTTGTTATATTTTAAGTAATAGAGTTTATTTATTAACAAAAATATTTCCATACTGTTTCTATGACAACCATTTGCTGATTTATAAAAAGCGAATAGTGCGGTTGTGGAATATAACTTCACTATTTGGGTTCATATTGCACGCGTGCTTTATGAGTTGCTTTATGTATCTAAAGCCGATGAAATTAGATCCACTTTAAGAGCAAGTGTGTTTAAAAATAATTTTACTTACAATGGCTGTATGGTAACATTCCATGTACAGCAAAGCGACAACCACCAATAACGAAATGCGTGGCAATGACATGGCGGGAAATTTTGACAGCTAAATTAAAATGGCTGGTTAACCTGTAAACGAAATAAATATTAATTTTAATAACGAGTTTTATTGTCAATTTATACAATAAATAAATAAATACAATAGTTACAAACTAATGTAAATATTTGTTGCCCATTGCCGTAACGTGATTGTAATGTTTGATTTTCTCCATTTTCAAATATTTACATAGGTTTGAAAGTAATTTATTCCTTTTTTTTGATGTTATGCTTCTTTTGGTGCGTGAGGAAAAAATTATAAAAGAAAATTTTACGATGCGCGCGCAGACCGTCACGATAAACCGACACCCTGATGTTAACTGATTAGTGTTTCCATTGCAACTTATAACTACATTCAAAGTAGTTTTCAAATACCCTGAAGTTAGCTATAGTCAACATTTTAGATTGTTGTACAAAGTAGGATAAAGTGAACAATAAAATGCTTAAAAAGATTTTTATATTTTACGCCAAAGAAGTATAACTTCTAACGCGTGTACATAAGTTCACACACACACACACACAAACACACACACTCACTTTTTTATATATATTAAATAGGTAGACAACCATGCGTTACCACCCTAAAAATAAAGACAACAGAAGACAATTTAAAACATTCTTGCCTAGCCTGAAGTTAAACACAACTCATCTTTAACTTGTTCAATAAATAATTAGTTACTTACTTAATGATCGTTAAACATGTTAAAGTTACAAACTTAGAACTTAATTGAGTTGATAGTTGACGTTTGCGGGGTTGCTTGTTAAAACTTTTTTTTTTGTTTCATTTAATAAAACAATATGTTGGTTTTTTGAAGTGATACTTCTTTATCGACGTATGAGAGAAATTTTATAGCTGTAAAAAAATGTCGTAAAGAAGTTGCACTTCTTACCTGTGTACTCTGGTACACACATATTTATAATATAAAACAAGACTTTTTACGTGTATTTTGCTTTGAACTTTTTTATTTCAAACTTTAGCACAAAGTATAAGGTGGACTTAATGCCTTAGGCATTTTCTACTAGTAAGGGTGATGCAGAGATGAGATTAGGTAGGTGTTCAGGGATATGAGAAATTGTACATAATACTATATGATATACATATTCACGATATACACAAATACATACAAACATACATAGATACCTACAAAAATACATATATATATATATATAAATACATACATACAAAAAGAGAGCTCGTGGTGTTCTGTAAACGATCACTGCGTTAAGCAACTTTCACTATGGCTGGTCCTCGGATGGTGACCACTTTGTGGCATTTATATTTGCGAGTGTTTCCGTGCTTCGGAAGGCACGTTAAGCCGTTAGTCCCGGTTGCCAGTAACATGGCAGTCGTTAAGCAAGTTGAATACCTTGCGGGCGGCTTTGAAAAATTACAACAGCAGGTCGCCACAACCTGCACCTGTCCATTTTCAACACGACAATGGGCTCACCACCTGTTAAGTGGGACAAAAAGCTAAGCATACGGTGAAACGTGGGCGTATAGTACGCCTCTACCTACCCCTTCGTCCCTCACTCATTCCTTGGACGTGTCCAAATCAATGGAGCACGCTTTCTAACTTAATATTGACATTTTCACTTAAACCTGCCATAATGCGTATCACTTCAGTATCTCTACAGCATTCGATTTTATTTTATGCATCTTCACCACCGAAAAGCAAAGTTGGCAGAGAACTATTGAATTTGTAATTCACCTCTGCCTACCCCTCAAGGATATAACATGCCTATTGTATGTAGGTATGTATAGAATTATAATTGTATCGTTTTTACATTAAAATCAAGAAAGTCTAATCATATAATAAAATCATTTTACAATGAAGCAGTTATTGCAACGAGTGAGGAACGTTCGACCTCCCGCTGGTACTAGCTATTGCAGAAATAGAAAATAATTGTGTAAGCTTTAAAGAAAACTGTGTATCCGATTGCATATGGCCATACTTATAAATCGTTTAACTTGAAATGTTAAAAAATATTGTGTTGCCATAATTAAGATAAGATTTTACGAATTTGTATTTTGCAGCGGGCAACTCCAGATGATGTGTGATGTAGTTGTTGTTGCCTACCTTGTAATTAGGTTTGTAGGTTTTGTACCTAATAGAATATGTCGCAAATAGAGCCGAAATATACTTGTTGAATTTATAGACTTAGTTTTGGAGTAAAAGGATTTGATTTGTTTCAAAAATAGAATCGATTAATATTATTAACTTGAACAAAATAGTGGAAAATAAAATATATAATTTTTTATTGTTTGAATTCGAATGAGTGAAGAATAATATTAAAATAACAATAATTTGCACTTATTAAATACTAAACACTGATTAAATTTATTTGACTTTTTTAGTCATGAAAAGCATTTGCTTTTAAATTTAATATTGCTATTTTTTCAAAATAATAATATTAAATTAATCTATACTTATATATATGGTTGAAGAGTTTTATTTTTGTTTGTTTGTTTGTTTGGTTGAACGCGCTTATCTCAGGAACTATTGGTCGGTCAGGCCTAAAAAATATTTTTGTGCTGGATTGCCCATTTTTTCGCGGAAGGCTATAGGCTATATCGTCACGCTACTATCCTGGAGAGCGGAGCAGTAATCATAAATGTCGACAGGAACGTCTGGAAATTATCAGCTGGCTCCAGGAAACAATATTAATTCGTAAATAGGCCATCAAAAAAAAGCCATTCTAAGTTTCTTGCCGGTTCTTTTCAGGTGGGACGCGTTCCAAACCGTTGATTACTTTAAATAAATTAATTTATCTTAAGTTCTAGTGTATGACATTTTGTGAGCGCCGTTAAAATTGTCTTTGCAAAATAAAGACATTTAAATTATATTTAATTTTTATACCGAATTCGAAATCTTTCTATCCACAACGACTATAAATTCAACGTTTATATAATTGCGTCATAGTCACTGTGGTGTATCAATCACGTGTATCATTTCAACATACGTTAATTAAATATTCTTAGAAAAAAAAACTAACTAACTAACTAACTATCTTCACGCTGTATCCCTGACGGGGTAGTCAGATAGGACAGATCGCCAGGCTTCGCGATCCATGCATACTTCTTTCGCTTCTTCGAGATTCATCAATCGCTTCATTCACGCACGTCTGGGTATCCGAGTACTTTTGACCTTTCCGTTTTTGAGCAATCTGCTCACGTGGTCTTCATATGTAAGTCTCGGCCTTCCCTGACTCCTTCTACCCTCTACTTTTGAACAATATATATTCTTCGTCAATCGTTCCTCACTCATTCGTTGGACGTGTCCAAACCAACGGAGCACGCCCTTTTCCAGCTTAACGCTGACACTTTCATTCAAACCTGCCATATTGCGTATCACTTCGTTACGTATTCGGTCGGCCAAGGTAACGCCGCACAATTTTCGAAGTGATCGCATCTCCACAGCATTCAATTTACTTTCATGCATCTGCTGACATACCCAGGTTTCACTACCGTAAAGCAAAGTTGGCACTAGCACTGCGTTATGAATCGCCATTCGTGCTTCTTTTACGATGCTTTGTCGCTTTACTAACTGGGACAAAGCACCGTTAACTTTGTTTCCGGCAGCTACTCGCCGTTCTACATCCGAATCACATCTTCCATCCGCGCTAAACATACTTCCTAAATACACAATTTCATTCACTTGCTCTAGACGTTCCTGGTTTACTCTAATCTCGCATTTAGTTCTTATGTCACCTCTTTCAAATACTAGAACCTTAGTTTTACTTGCATTCAAGCGGAGACCCTTACTTTCACACCCCTCTTTCATATTAGTGACTAATGCCTGTAGGTCGGCTTCTGATGAGGCCATGAGCACCGCATCATCAGCGTACAGCAGACAGTTTACTGTAAAGTCACCCAAATTCACACCCATATTAAAATCTTTCAACTTCTGTAGGCAGCTGTCCAGATACACTATGAACAGCCAGGCGGACATGACACATCCCTGTTTGACGCCTGTACAGACATCAAAAAGAGGTGACACATCCCCCCCTACTCGCACGCAAGCCTTACAGTCCCTATAAAGCGACTGTATTGCCCGCAGTAGCGAGCCGTCCACACCATATCCTGGCAGCAAGTCCCACAGCGTTTCTCTCACAACGTTATCAAATGCTTTCTCTAGATCCACAAAAGCGCAGAAAACCTTCTGGCTAAGAGCCAGAAACTTTTCCGTGATCATGCGGAGAGAAAACACTTGATCCATGCAACCTCTTCCACGTCGGAATCCGCATTGAGCCTCCCAAAAATACCTTTCAGACTTTTCTTGCATTCGTGCCGTTATAACCTTTGCATACACCTTACTAGCTAAGCTGACCAAGCTGATCGCCCTGTAGCTGGAGCAGTTTAGGCGCGAGCCTTTCCCTTTGTAAATAGGTACTACAACTGCTACTCGCCAGTCATCTGGGACCTCACCCGTCCGCCAGCACAAGTTGCATAACAGACATAGTGTGTCCCAGACACGCGACCCACCGTACTTGATCATCTCAGCAGTAACTCTGTCTTTTCCCGCAGCCTTACCACATTTCATACTTCTTATCGCTTGTTCTATTTCTTTCATACTAATGACTTCAATGACATCGGGATCCGGAGCATCGAAGTGAGCTCCACTTCCCGACGTGGCATCTCTGTCTTTTCTTGCATGCATCTTTCCATAATATTCACTCCATCTCTGCAGGACGTCACTTTGGTCTGTTAGGACGTCATTGTTAACACTAAGCACTTTATTCATACTGCAGATTGCCGAACAACTCCGGGTCTTGCCTACCTCTTTCCAGAAGAGCTTGGCATTATCCCGGAAATTGGACGACAACCTTTCATCCGCTTTCATTCTGCACCTTTCACGAGCTTCTTCTATAAGTGCCTTCGTGTTAACTTTCTGCAGCTTGTATCTCTCTTTCATATTAAAATCATTCCGCGAGGGTAAGTAGTCTAGCCATGCTTTCTTCTTCATTCGAACTGCTTCTTTCACTTCCTCATTCCACCATGCATCACGCTTATTACTACTGCCTCTTTTCGTTTCTCCACACACTTCCACAGCGGCATTTATCATACTGTCCCTAAGGTTCTGCCATACACTTTCCACATTCTCACTGCTTACATTGACGTCGCCAAGCTTTTCGGCTACTCTTTCATTATATTTATCCCTAATGGATGCATCCTGCAGCTTCCAGCTTTTGATACTATAAGTCGGCTCAGGTTCAGAACACTCGGTACGATGACGCCAACCCGCGAACAGACCCCTAATCCTAGTTATGACTAGGTAGTGGTCTGATCCCAGCTCAGCGCCTCGATAAACCCTTGTGTCCATCACCTGTTTACGGAGCCGACTATCCATTAGGAATAGATCTATCATGCTTCTCTTTGACTTACATCTCCTCGTTTACATATGAATTTGTTTGTGGTTGAACATCGTGTTCGCCACAAACAAATCCTTTTCCTTACAAAATGCCAGTATTAGCTTGCCAGCGTCGTTCACCCTTTTATCCCCATACTTCCCGAGTACCGACTCAAAACCATCGCGAGCGGTACCCACCCATCCATTCAAGTCTCCACATACTATAAGTCTTTCATTTCCTTCTATCACATTTAGAGCTTCTCTCATACTCTCCCAGAAGTCCTCTAGCTCACTCGCGTTCGACGAAGATACTGGCGCGTAAGCAGCTACCAGGAAAATCTTCGTCAAACCAAGTTTTACACGGATCCAGAGGATTCTAGGACTTACCAGTTTGTACTCATACATACCGGAGGCCAATCGCGAGGACAGCAAAATTCCAACCCCCCGACTGCCATGCTCGCTCTCTGGTACTCCAGACCAAAGCGCGAGCATCCCACCCGGAAGCTCCAAGACTTCGCTGCCCTTGCGCTTGGTCTCTGTCAAGCACACTGCATCTAACTTTCTCTCATTCATAACATCCATCAACTCATTCATCTTATCTGTCATTCCTCCCCTAACATTCCACGCAGCTACCCTGCACTCCATCCTCCACTTCCCGCCGTGTCGGGCCGCGCGTGTAGGGTGGCGGTCCCCTACGCCGCTCTGGCACACACTTTTCGCACCAGCGGGGACGAACTGGTGCGCGTCGCCTCGGGGGCACGCCCTAGCATCATTCGCCCTGGTGGCACTCGTGTTGGAGTAGAATTGCAGCCGTAGCTGGCAGGGATGGCGACGTGCACGCTTCTACTCTTCATCCCCTAGGAAAAAAAAACCTAAAAAATACGGGTTGCACTCCAAGAGTGCTGACAGAAGTGTAAACTAAATTTATTAATAATGTATTTATCTAGACGCGTTCGTGGTCTGCTATATGTACATGCATATATGCACACACTATAGCTCCTTTCATCCACTTACGTGGCTGAACTTTCGTAAACAGCTACGAAAGTGGAATTCCTTTCTGGTTACTGAACTAGTGACGGAAACAGAATTTATTTTCTGTTTTCGTAACCGGTTTTCATAACCAGCTACCAAAATGTAATGTTTTCTCTTTATAAATAACTGGTTTTCAAAACAGAATTGCGTTCATTTTTCGTAACTTAAAAATAATATGTATAAAATACAATGATCAGGCGTTCTGTTAACGGTCACTGCGTTAAGCAACTTCCGCTATGGTTTTACCTGGATGAGGATAAATAAGCAGCATAAAGAGGTGGAGCCTCCGGACCTCCCTCCGAATCAGGGACTAGTGCCACCGGTAACGCCTGCAGAAGACCAAATTGCTCTTCGACGCATGACGAATCGGAAAGCTGTCGGAGCCGGTGGAGTCCCCATCGAAGCCTGGAAGGTGATAGGTCCTCGCCGTGTGGGCAGCTTAGTAGAACTTTTTAACCGCGTACTCCTCAGCTGGCAGCTCCCAAACCAATGGAGGCTGAGTATAATTACTCCAGTCAAGGTAAAGGGTCAGTGTAAGAGTGCGGGAGCTACCGCGGTATAAGGATTATGTCCCACACCATGAAAATCTTTGAGCGGATTGTTGACTCCTGGACACGGCAGAAGTGTACTCTCTCGGAGTGTCAAAATGGGTTTCACCCTAGTCATGGGACCGCGGACCCTATTGGGGTGCTACGCTCGTAAATGTAAATGCCACAAAGTGGTCCCCATCCAGGTCAAACCATAGTGGAAGTTGCTTAACGCAGGGATCGTTAACAGAACACCCGATCATTGTATTTTATACATATTATTTTTAAGTTACGAAAAATGAACGCAATTCTGTTTTGGTAACTAAATAATTAATGGAGAAGAAATATTTCATTTTGGTAGCTATATATGAAAACCAGTAACGGTAACAGAAATTTAATTCTGTTTTCGTAACTAGTTATGAAACGAGAAAAGAATTCCACTTTCGTAGCTGGTTACGAAAGTTCAGCTAAGAAAGTGGATGAAAGGCTATAGCTGCGTCTCGTAACGGTATCGCGAGTCCAAAGATTTTATCTCATCTAAAAATATGAGACTAAAAGAAGTTTTCACTTCAATTAACCTTACAATTTATTACACTAATACTCCTGACACTCTATATTTATGTTATTATCTTGCAAACTATTGTAAATGGCAGGAAAGCATACGGCCCACCTGATGGCC
Organism: Thumatha senex; assembly: GCA_948477245.1. Classification (NCBI taxonomy): domain Eukaryota; kingdom Metazoa; phylum Arthropoda; class Insecta; order Lepidoptera; family Erebidae; genus Thumatha; species Thumatha senex. The sequence continues at coordinate 14,919,216 of OX419752.1, read as the reverse complement.
GTAGTCGCCGTAGGCTATGGATGTTTGCAACACTAAGAGGTGCTAAACGGACGCAAATAGGCTGTGAATACTTGCCTTGCTGTTGAAAATTTTCATGTCACCTATAAGGCCTTCAACTTGGCTTAACGACTACCCTGTTACTAAATCGAAACCAACCAATATATATATATATAACGTTTCCGTGCTTCGGATGGCACGTTAAGCTATATATATATATATATATTTTTTTTTTAAAGTATATATATTAACATGGCTTAACGTGCCATCCGAAGCACGGAAACGTTACATACATACATACATATCGTCACGCCTGTCTCCCATCGGGGTAGGCAGTGACTATGGCTTTCCACTTGTTACGATCCTGGCAACATACAACTTTCGGTTATATGTAATTTGACTTTGTTATTGTGTGAGCACTATGTAGACTTATTTATTATTTTGAAATTGACATGATAGTTGCTGTGTAGTTTTTGGGTATGTCATGCGCGCCTAAGTGTCCTGGCAGTGGTGGCGTATGTATCGGGTCGCCTTGTTCCCTACAATACGGTTGAATAGGGCGATGGCTGATATATGCGTCATACCCGTGAACGGGTGCCGTCTGTTGGGACTGGTCAGCTCATAGCTGTTATAGCAATTGTTACAAATAATATTATTTAAATTTAAGGCAAACTAAGTTTAGTCGACTGTTCTCACATAAATTCAAAGGAACTATGTAAGTGTAATTTTAATGAACTCAACATTTATTTTGTTTTTTTTTTGTATAATTTCTTTACTGTATAATTGGTCAAATATCATGTTAATCAAACTGTGTCAAATGGCGGTTAGAAAAGAGTGGCCATGAGTTTTATTGCCAGGTTCTTCCTCAGGCTCTACCTATTGCTTTGCGAATCTGGCAGTAAATGTAAATGTAGAAGCAGTAATCTTGACGTTCATAAGTGTTACTTTGTGACCTACATGAATAAAGATTTTTGATATTGATTTTAATTTGGTTCTTCCACTTTCATAAGTGTTTTCATACACACACGCCGGTTAAGGGTACTCTTGACCTAACCTTTTTTCCAAAATGTCTTCTATTTGATTGACATATGTACGTTAGTTACATTTTTGCCATAGTTGCCCATTCACTCTCTTCTGATAAATCTGTTTCGTTAGTCTACTTTCATCCATCCTCTCCACGTGTCCGAACCATCTAAGCATACCTTTTTCTATCTTAGTCACTACTTCTTCTACCATACCGCAATGTTCCCTTATCACACTGTTCCTTTCTTTGTCCATCAAACGGAAACGTTGTTAAAAGAAAATGACACAAAAGGCCACCCATGTTAGGACTGATCGTATTGTAAGTTGCTTAACGCATTGATTGTTTACAGAACACCTAGAACTACGAACTCTTCCAAGTAACTTTAGATATATTTATTGCCAAGTTGCAACCGTATTTGCTATTGCCGCGTTAGTACGGGTTTTTTATGGTAATTTTGTATTACGTTAAAGTGGCAATGGGCTGGCCACGTCTGTAGAAGAATGCCTCTATTGACCCAAACGTATGTGAGCGCTCCGGACGCAAAGTGTGAGGGTGACCACCCTGTCTATGGCATACGGTGCGATGATAGAAGGTAGCCGTGGGCATCATGTCAAACAACTCCTCAGAGCACAGACCGATGTACAGGCGATAGAACACGCATAAGGAGGCAAAGTTTCTCCGGTTGCGAAGGGACTCTACACCACCGCTATCAAACTCCGCTACGCGTTTACGTAGCCCTACTTACGCTACGACGTTCTACGATAGCTACGTACGCTTCGTTTTCGACGTAGAACACAGAATAAGAAATATTTATCGCTCCCTCTCACTCGCTTCTAATAACTAACTAACTATCTTCACGCTATACCTATGAAGGAGTAGTCAGAGAGGACAGATCGCCAGGCTTCGCGTTCTACCGAACCAACGGCTTAACATGCCTTCGGAAGCACGGAAACGCCCGCAAATGTAAATCACCCATCCATAACCAGCCATAGCGAAAGTTGCTTACCGCAGTGATCGTTTACAGAACACTGAGTCAGCAGGGCTACTAGCCTTGTAATCAAACATTGGTCTTTATTTTTTCCGCTTTCGAACCCGGGACCTCAGCACATTAGTCGCATATACTACCACGCCATCGAAGCATTCATTACACTTAAATATAATATGGGCAATAATCTTTATTGCATATACTATAATACGTCAATTATTGGGTGTGTCATAACAGTAAGTAATATTATATGACAAGCGGACGTGCCGCTTTTTCCCGTGGGAATCTTAATAATATTATAAATGTGAAAGTTTGTATGGATGTTTGTTACTCGTTCACGTAAAAACTACTGAACGGATTTTAATGAAACTTTAAACAATGTAGCTTATACATCAGAATAACACATAGGCTACTTTTTATCCCGGGAACAAGTTCCTGTGGGAAACGGGAACGGGAAAACTTCTCTACGAGGGCGAAGCCGCGGGCGTCAACTAGTATAGGATTAAAATGTAGTCGAAGTTACTCCTTATAACATCAGCTATTTGCCAATGAAAGTCTCGTTAAAATCTGTTTAGACGTTCTGTAATTAAGCTAAACTAACAAAGAAATTTTAAAAAAAATCAATACATATTCTATATTTAAATCCGAAAGTTTATAAAAGGCTAATAAAACGGCTCAGTCCGTCCGTATATATCTCCAAGTATCTATCTATCTTCACGCTGTATCCCTGACGGGGTAGTCAGAGAGGACAGATCGCCAGGCTACACGATCCATGCATGCTTCTTTCGCTTCTTCAAGAATCAACAATCGCTTTATACACGCACGTCTGAGTATCCGAGTACTTTTGTATGTCATTACTAAACATCTTAGTTAAAAGATATTGATATTAATTTGCAGACTTTTCAATTTTAATAATCTAAGTACCTATAATGATGTATAGATAACTGGCCTCTTTGTCTAATGTGACTATGAAATCTTAAGTCCTGGGTTTAAATTAAACATAGGACAAAAATCTCTTTCACGCAAATATTACCGAATGGATTTTAATTAAACTTTACTGTAATCTATAAATATAAAAGCAGAAATTGACTAACTGATCGATCAATGGCACAGCTGAAGTCACTAGAACCATGACATTTTGTATTTTTTTAAAGTGATGTACAGTAAGAAATTGTTTTTGAAAATTCAACCCATAATTTGATAAAAAGGGGTCGTTTTCTTGGTCTGATCGAATTCAAACTAAGTATTTATATTCTTTTAAAGATTTAAATTATTTTAAAACTAGCTGACACGCACGGCTTCGTCCGTGACGAACCCCGTGGCAACCATTTAATCCCGTCGTTTATTAATTTCACAATAATTTATGAACGTTGTTCAAATTAGTTGATACTTCTCCGCTTTCCGGTACGCACGGTCCGGTCGAATTATGGTTATACTAAATTAATGTCTTTGCGCATTATTTTGATTTTGGTATATCTCGCTATTTTGATAAATGAAGTTCCGGGTCGGAACAAGTGTTTGTGTGATCCGTAAATGTTGGTTTCGGAGTTTAGGTGTTTCCTATGTATAATATGTAGATATTTATTTAGAAATATATAAGTATAATAATAAATAAATATCCATCACGCCTTATCCCCGAAGGGGTGGCAGAGGCATATTATATTCCCACTTTTCACCGTGTGGAGTCCTGTCCCACGTAGTAGGTGGTGAGCCCAGTGCCGTGTTGAAATAGACAGACGCAGGTTGTGGCTACCTGCTGTTGAAATTTTTCAGCCCATTCGAGGACCAGCCATAGTGAAAGTTGCGTAACTCAGTGATCGTTTACAGAACACTGAGACCGCGAGGCCACGAGCGCTTCTATATATAAGTATGTTTATCAGTTGTCTAGATACCATAGTACAAGCTTATAGCTTAGCTTGGGCTAGACGTCGCTGACTTGTCTTCCCCCAAGACTACCGGCCTCCGTGACCGGGGGCCTGAGTACGGTGGGCGGGCTGCTCGCCGTGCTTACAGAAGCAGGCCAGGGAAGGTGGCGCAGCGTGAGGGTTACATGCACGTAGCTAGCTCCCTCAAGGCAGTGGTATATCACTCGAACCCCCCAAAGAGGAAGGATACACACTCGAATCCCCCCTGAACGAGCCTGCGGTAGCGGACAAGCAACTCTGTCGGGAGCCCTGGGGCTATTCTTCCGAGGGCTCACCCGGTACTCCCGGCTATAGACAGATAGAAGGATAACGTGTGGTTTTAGTCGGTAGGAGTCCGGCATATCAAACATAAGGTTTTCCACACAAAAAAAAGGGATGCCGCTGTGTAAAAAGCAATGACAAATAAACAAATACTTTCTTCAAAGACCCGACCTTCATTTTAAATGCAAGCGTTCATGTTAGTGTACGACTTATGAAATTTAATTAACATCACAAATTAAAACAGCAGATTGTCTTAAGATTGAAAAATAATAATAAAGATTTCTTCTTCCTTGCGAACCACATGCGAGGAAGAAGAAATCTTAATTTTATTTTGTAAAACTTGTTTACGCACGCTTGACTAGGGGAGTAAGCTGGGTAATTCTACTAGGGAAAATTTACAAGTGCGGACGCTTGCTGTAAATTATAATAATAATAAGTATTTGGACTTAGTTCAGGAGGTTGTCGACGGTGGGATGTGGATTCAGCAATCATTGTTCCGATAGCCTATCTGTCCACGGAATTATAGCCAAGAGCCTGATGCAGAAAGCAGTTCTTCTCGACACGGCACGTATTGTGAGGAAATTCCTTTCCCTGAAGCCATAACCAGCGGTAGCTTGGTCCCTGTACCGGATACCGGTGGGGCACTATTTTTTATATTTTCAAAATGTAATTTTTTCATAGATATATTTAAAAATGTAATCTATATGTTTTGTAGGCAAATAAAGGAAATAGTAATAAATTCCATTACCCATTTCCTATTAGATTAAAATTCTCAAAGGCCTCTGCGTGTTGGACCTATGTCCCCATGTAAGCCTGCCAAAAGACCGGGTATCTTCATAAGAAAAAAAAGAAGATACCCGTGAAGAAGAGACAATAATAATACTCTTTATTGTAAATAAAACCAATTACAGATTTTTACATTCATAAATGTAGTACAATGGGCGGCCTTATCGCAAACAGCAATCTCTTCCAGGCAACCTTTTTATTATTTCCTAAAACTAGTGCATTTATCTATTTTGTTTGTACGGGAGTGGTGGTTTCTTGGACATAAAGGTTGTATTAACGTGCTATAGTGAAAGACAATGATATATATGCAGTGAAATACTATTTTCTATCTTGCCGCGTAAAATCCACTGAATACCTCAGTATTCCAACCACTATTATACTGAGATGAGACTGACCTTGACTTAGATTTGGCTAAAAGGTCTCAGTAACCGGGCCATAAAATAATTACAAAAAAAACTGGTTATTGCGTTACGAAAAGTGTGATCGAGCGTAGCGAAAGACAGTTGAGAGGGAGATAGATATAAGTTAGTGAACTGATATAAGTTACGTGTATACATACATATGTACTATAGGAGCAAGAGAGAGGTGCGAGCACACATTTCCTTTCTCTCTTTCTCTCATAGCCAGTAGATGGAAAGAAGAAGTTTTACTATAGTCGTGTGCTCTAAAGCCAACCATTTTTTTATATTTCTAATTAAATATACAAATTTTGTACAATGGCAGATTTCAATATTGTCTTTTTTTCGTGGGGCTATCATTATGGATGCCATACCGGACTTCTGCGGATTAAAACCACTCGGTGGTCCAAGACCAGGAATTCAGGGTCCGTCCTCGGAAGGATAACCCTAAGGCTTCCGACCGGCTAAGACCGTTTAACCTTAAATTCTTCCATTTAATTATATAGCGATGCAGAGAAATCAAAGGGCGCTTAAGATTTATTAATATATGTTGAGAGAAAAATAAAAATACCCAAATGTAGTAGTTCTATTAAAATTGTGTTTCGTAAGGCACGTAAAACTATAACCCGATTCAAAGTAATATGGCCTTATGGGCGGCTTGTCAATCAGTAGTAAAACTATCCTTTTCAACACAGCAAAAGGCTCACTACCGGCTTGGCCTTACAAAGCTTATTTATTTCTTTACTAATATTATTAAGAGCAAAGATTTGTAAACAAGTTTCTTTGTAAAGAATAGGCTCAAAAACTACTGGGCCGATTTTAAAGATTCTTTCACCAATAGAATTTCAAGTGCTCGTAACTTACGTTACGTAAACGTATAATTGATCACTGAGTTTACCAAATTTCACTATGGATTGTCCTCGGATGGGTGACCAGTTTTTGGCATTTACATTTGCGAGCGTTTCCGTGCTTCGGAAGGCACGTTAACCGATTTGCCAGTTGCCAGTAACATGGCAGTCTCTAAGCCCAGTTAAAGGCCTTATGGGCGGCTTGAAAAATTTCAACAGTAGGTCGCCACAGTCTGCGCCTGTCCATTTCAATACGGCAATGGACTTACCACCTGTTACGTGGGGCAAAAGTGCATACGGTGAAAAGTTGGCGTATAGTATACCTCTGCCTACCCCTTCGAGGATAAAGGCGTGAAAATATTTATATGTCTTCACCGTTAGAAAGTGACATTCTTCGTGGGCTGCGGACATCAGCTAAGTAATTAATAAAATAGTAATTCATTCTGTGGACAAATCCAGTGAACAATTAATAAGCTTTTCTGCACAAAATCGATTTTAAATCTCAGCGAAGCAACGCACGTCCATTTTGTTTACACTGTAGATTGTTTTAACAAGGCTACTTGTACGGACACAATTAAGAATCTTTGTGTAATATAAAGTAGATTGCAATTTTCTTAGACACTTGTGACTAATAAAATAACTTCACCAGGCGAGAGGAGCCGCAGGTGAAGGTCCTTTTCCCATAGAAACATTTTCCGAGGATAAAAAGTAATCTATATGCCTGTAGCACTCAAAGATAATACAACTTTCTATTAGTGAAAGAATTTCTAGAAAAGATCTAGAGATTACCCCCTACAACCTAACAACATCACAAACTCACAAACTTTACCTCTAAATCTGTATATATAAAAACAAGTTGACCCGCCCGGCTTCGCCCGTGACATACTTCAAACTCCGTGGCACCCATTTAATACCGTCGTTTATTAATTTATCAATAATCTATCAACATTTTCCAAATTAGTTGATTAATTATCCGCATCCCCAATAAGTAAGTGTACTACCCGCACGGCGCGGTCGAATTATGGTTACACGAAATTAATTTCTTTTCGCATTATTTTTATTTTGCTATAATCTACTTAGATACTCTTTTCATTTGCAAGGTGTTAAGGGACAAATAATCTTTATGAAATGTGGAAACCAACTAAGTTGAACCAACCAACCAAAATGATAAGCATTAATCACGTGTTTGTGTAGGTAGATAGCCTTTAAATTACCGCTTTATTTAGTATTAAAATGGATTTAGTATGTTATCCTTAAGAGATAGACATATACCGTCTCGAACTTTTATGTAGACTTGTATATAAGATATACACAATTCCACCATACATTATTTTGTTATATCTCAAAGGGTTTAGGCGGCGTTGTCGTTGAAAGCTCCCAGACGGCTTACTTTTTCCGACACCCCCAACAAATATCGTTCAAATTTAGTCAATATACAAAAACTTAACATATTATACATAAAAACATTCCTTATGAATCACTCCAACTATTTAAAAAAAACCCCATCGTAATTCGTTGCGTAGTTTTAAAGATCTAAGCATTCATAGGGACAGACAGCGGAAAGCAACTTTGTTTTATAATATGCAGTGATGATGATGAATCTCTCGATGCCTTGGTCACGGCATCACGCGTGAAAAGCAGGACTGATTTTAATGAAATTTTGTGTGGCCGAGTATGTTCAGGAATTGTTTTAGGCTAAATTTTATTCCAGTATTATAACTACGCGAGTAAAGCCGCGGGGCGTCCGTTAATGTTAGTATAGCTTTGCACATCGAGCTATTTAACTACGCATTGTATATTTACGCGGCCATTGTTATTATTTGGATAACTACTTAGATGTAAAAATCATAAAACACGTGTTTATTTATTATTAACTATCTTCACGCTGTATCCCTGACGGGGTAGTCATAGCGGACATATCGCTAGGCTTTTCGAATCGCGATCCATGCATACTTCTTTTGCTTTCTGTAGATTCATTAACTGCTTCATGAATGCACGGCTGGGTATCCGAGTACTTTTCCGAAATAGCTTTTTCTAAACAACCGTTATACCTTATTTTATCCCCTAGGGTAAAATTTCCGAATTTATCCTTTCTTAGTGGATGCCTACATTATAAGGGCAGCGTATTCTGAATTCTAACTGTTACGATTTGACAGGACACTGAGTCAGAGGGGCCACGAGCGCTATGTATGAGTAATTCTTTAAAACCTTAGCCTACCTTCAGGGAAAATATACATACATACATAATTATTATATAGTTTCAAAAAAAATAAAAAATAATTTGTGTGTACCAGAGTGCACGACGTAATAAGTGAAACTCTTTACGACATTTTTTACAGCTATAAAATTTCTCTCATACATCGATAAAGAAGTTTCACTTATGATACTTTTCGATTTCAAGTCCAGGCAGCTTTCTCGTGTTTCATAGCTATTCAGCGTTAGTGGTACCCTACTGAGGGGTCCCCCCAAAGAGGCAGGATACACACCCGAATCCCCCCGGAACGAGCCTCCGGTAGCGGACAAGGTCTATCGGGAGCCCTGGGGCTATCTTTCCGAGGGCTCAACCGGGACCCTGACCATAGACAGATGAAAGGTTAACGTGTGGTTTTAGTCGGTAGGAGTCCGGCATAGCACCCATGAGGATTTCCACACGAGCATAAAAACCCTACTGAGGGGTCTCAGATTTCAATAGAAATCGCAAAAAAACAGGTGAAATGGCATGCGGGGACATTCGTGTGTCTCAGTAAAATGCTTAACGTGCTGCAGATTATTTGAAAATTGAAAGATTTATGGCCAAAGAGCGTTCTTTTGATCCCAACCGCGAAGATTGCTCAAAGTACGGCGTTTTCGTGTGAAAACTGAATTTAAAACCAGCCATTAAAAAAAAACAAAACGAGCCATTGATAATATCTATAGTACGCGAGTACTAGTAAAGGTTTTACATTCTACGCGGGAAAATTGACAAGAGAGGACGCTTGCTGTACATTATTTTCTAAAACTAGTGCATTTATATTGTTTTATGTGCGGGAGTAGTTAACGGAAAGGCTTTGATGGCTTAACTGAAAGGCATCAATTTACACAAGTGTTGTAAAAAAAGTTAAATTTTATCTGGTCTTAGCCACCAAGAAAGTCGACTGCTTGGTAAAAGTTAATAGCAAATGTTTTGGAAACTTGGACAAAATCAAATAAATATCGTTGGGACAACTCACACAACGCCATCTGATTCCAAACTAAGCTGAGCTTGTACTATGGTAACCAGATAACTGATATAACATACTTATATATTTCTAAATACATACATATCTATACTAATATTATAAAGCTGAAGAGTTTGTTTGTTTGTTTGGTTGAACGCGCTAATCTCCGGAACTGCTGGTCGGATTTGAAAAAGTATTTTTGTGTTAGCCCATTTATCAAGGAAGGCTTTATAGGCTATATATCATTACGTTACTATAATGGGGAGCAGAGCAGTAGTCATAAATGTCGAGAAATCGGGCAAATTAATTATACATTTCTGTAAAAGTAAAGCGATGGGATCAAATAGATGCGACGGGGGTTCAAAATATGTAACCGGCGAAGCCGCGGGGGTCAGCTAGTTATAGATAAATTACATTCAGAGACAGAATAAACCATCGTGCTCAACGAACAAAATTTTATCCTAGGTTGGAATCGAACCCACGACCTCTTGCATAGCAGTCGGATACACTCCTACCGCGCCACAGAGGCAGTATTATATGTAAAGTACAATGTACTATATGTTATGAATTAATGATTGTACTCACCTGGTCGCTGGTCAAATGAATGCAATGACGAGAACCGGCGAGCTTTTATATGCTTTAGTTGTAGGGGCGGGCGGGAACAACGAACTACGTTGGAGTCGCCGAAGCTTTTAAATCATTTGTGGGAATTATTGAAGTGATAATGATAATGATAAATGATAATGATAAAAGATAATGATAATATTTATTTAATCAATGAAATAATAATTACATGGTTATTAACAAATTAAAATTTAACATATTTATAGAAAACAATTCCAAAAGAAGGGGGCGGGTGGTGGGAATTATTACAAGACTGACAATGATGCCCCGACTAGGTGTCGAAGAATTCCTCCCCATCAAAATCAACCGGTAAGGTTCCCATAAGGCTGGCCGCATTGCCACGTTGTATGGCAATGCTTATTCTCTGAGCGAGAAAGAGGCCAGCCCTACGGTCACGAGAAGAATTAACCAGTCGCTTTGCGATATCACTATACAGTGAACGAGCACTTGGGCCCCACGAGCCCAGTGTCTCGACCCCAAACGGCTCAAAAATATAATTACCTATTAAATTATTATAATGATAATGATAATGAAGTGATACTTCTTTATCGACGTTGAGAGACATTTTATAGCTGTAAAAAAATGTCGTAAAGAAGTTTCACTTCTTACCTGTGTACTCTGGTACACACACTTTTTTTTTGTTGTAATTTAGAAAGTTGTAATTGTAACATAATTGTAGTTGTAGTTGTAATTGTTAAATGTTAAGTGATTTGTAATTAATTAAGTCGAAACTGTAAGTCATTTTATAATTTAATAAATTGATTTATATACACCATCTATTATATAGGTATAGTTATTTAGTTCCGCCTTGTTCCCCGAAGTGTTAAGATGACCTATATATACTAGTCATCCACAGTTTCACCAATTATATTTGATCCCAATAATATGTATGGCAGAAACGTTCACTGGGGAACATAAGTTCAGGTAAGGAAGTTATTATTATATTGGCAATCCTCTTAGCTGCAGAAGGTGGCTCTTTGTGTAATGAGCATGTTCATTTTAGAATAGTAACTTTCGTGGGCGCTGTTTATTATCACTAACTAAACGGTTTTCACTCACTCACGTGTATATTTTGGGAGAACTCGACTAGTTTCGGACGTAACTTAGGTCCTGTTCAAGAGGAGCGTCCCGTCTGCACGTCACGTTGGTACGTCGTCGCTGGTACCAGCGCAGCTTCCGACGTGATAAAACTAGTCCGGCTATCCCAAAACTTACACGTTAGTAAAACCGTTCAGTTAATAATAAGCACGACTATTTGTTCTGTATCTGGATTTAATTGTCTGTAATATGTTTGTTTGTAGCAATATATGTAAGTACTCGGATACCCAGACGTGCGTGTATGAAGCGATTGATGAATCTTGAAGAAGCGAAAGAAGTATGCATGGAGCGCGAAGCCTGGCGATCTGTCCTCTCTGACTACCCCGTCAGGGATACAGCGTGAAGATAGTATAGTATAGTATAGTATAGTATAGTATAGTATAGTATAGTATAGTATAGTATAGTATAGTATAGTATAGTATAGTATAGTATAGTATAGTATAGTATAGTATAGTATAGTATAGTATAGTATAGTATAGTATAGTATAGTATAGTATAGTATAGTATAGTATAGTATAGTATAGTATAGTATAGTATAGTATAGTATAGTATAGTATAGTATAGTATAGTATAGTATAGTATAGTATAGTATAGTATAGTATAGTATAGTATAGTATAGTATAGTATAGTATAGTATAGTATAGTATAGTATAGTATAGCAATATATGTATGAAAGCAATGTATAAGTATCTTTATCAGTGTCTAGATCCCATAACACATGCTGTACGAGCCATAATTAATTCACTGCGGCCTCGCACTCCACATATATTATAATATATGTGAAGTAAATGAATTAAGAAATACATATTTTTCTATAATTTTAATGATAGTCAAATTATTTCAACTTTATTGTAATAAACAAATGTCAAATCTTATATAATTGACTAACATTATTACACAACTAATAACACATGTGTTGCCTTCTAATACACTAAATCTTACGCCAAAAAAAATAACAAATCAATATCGACTCCACGCATGTCGCTGCTCCTCCCAGGACCTCCTGTTGCTATAACACACTTCCCACTTCTACAAAACGTTACTTTCGTGTATATTGCAATGGGATAAATGATAATTATGATGCTTTACGTACTTGACGTAATATTGGATGGGTACTCGCTTATGGGAGGTCATAGCGTCACGCCCTTTTCACCAATACATTGCAATCTACTCCATGTATTAATAAATTGCTTAATTTTTTTTTGGTAAGCCTATCTTATAGAATCTATAATATATACTAATAAATAATATAAATTTTAAAGTGGAATTTATTTTCCGTCACGAGCTGGACTCCAACCAGCGTCTTCTGGTTCAACGCACCAGACGCGTTACCAACTACACCACCGTGACCTGCTTAAATTTCAAAAAAAGTTAGCATACTAATTCCTTTTCAAAATTGTTTCTAATAAATAATAGTTTAAAAACATTTAAAAAATACGCTTTTTATAGGAAACCGCAAAAATCTTATTTTGCAAATTGAAAAATGGATTTTTTTTTATCATATTAGGTGTATAGTTACACTATAGTCTACACTACACTACACTAACTTTGTAGATTTATTGAAGACCGATCTTCAATAAATCTACAAAGTTTGAACGAAATCTGGGTGGGTCAAAATCCCGCCCAAAGAAAACGGTACAAACATACATACAGGTGAAGCTAATATAAAGCGTGTAAAAAGTTAAAGAGATTGTTTGTTTGTTAGGTTGAGCGCGCTAATCTCAGGAACTACCACTTCGAATTGAAATTATCTTTTTGTGTTGGATTGTCCATTTACCAAGGAAGGCTATCATCTCGCTAGGTACTACCCCGTAGAGCGGACCAGTAATCATAAAAGTCAACAAATCGATCTAGTTTTTAATATGTGCAATAAACTAGAAGATTTAATACATATGGTAATGGAATGTGACCAGTAATGAAGACTAAGGGAAAGGTACCTGATAGGTAAGGGGGGTTAAACATAGTCCTTAGTCGGCCGCTGTCTGAAGACTGCAAGGTATTATGTGCATATGTCAAGGCTTGTAGGAGAGAAAGGTGATAAAGGGCGGAAGAATGAGTGATATGTATGTCAATGTGTGTGATATGAAAAAAAAACATTTCAGTCATTAATTTTTGACATAGGTACTTATCAATAAATTAGTAAATATTGGCGAAAATATCAATAGTAGACTGATACCCAGATGTGCATGTGTGAAACGATAAATGAATATGTATGAAGTGAAAGAAGTATGCATGGATCGAGAAGTCCGGCATTCTGTGTTCTCTGACTACCCCGTCAGGGATACAGCGTAAAGATAGATAGAATTTATAAATATTGTGGGACTTTATTACTGAGCGCTATTATATACCCTAATTAAGCTATTTGTAAGCTTGTGCTATGGTATCTATATAACTGATAAACATAGTTTTATTAATACATATAATTATATTACATACTACGAATTATATTATACTAGCTGACCCGCACGGCTTCGCCCGTGACATACTTCGAACCCCGTGGCACCCATTTAATCCCGTCGTTTATTAATTTCACGATAATGTATAAACATTTTCCAAATTACTTGATTACTTCTCTGCTCTAAAGTACTATGCCCGCGCCCACTCGGCCCGGTCGAATTTTTGTTACACGAAATTAATTTATTTGCACATTTTTTGATATTGCCATATCGCCTAAGATATTCATTTAATTTGCAAAGTGTTAAGGGACAAAATAATCTTCATAAAATGCTAAAACCAACTAACATATTAAAATTATAAGGATCAATAATGTATTTGTGTAAATAGCCTTTAAATAACCGCTTTATTATTGCTGTTTTTTTAAAGTATTAAAATGGATATAGTACGGTATCGTCCGTACCGTTGCGGACTTTTTTGTAGACCTATATTACATACACAATTCCACAATACATTTGTTTATTTGGTTAAACGCAATCTCAGAAACTTCTAGACGGATTTGAAAAAATATTTTTGTTGAGTTTAGCCCATTTATCGATGAAGCCTAAAGGCTATATATCATCACGGTACATCCCTGGAGAGCGGAGCAGTAGTCATAAATATCAACAAATTGTTATGCATTATTGTAGAATTTATAAGCGACGACGGGATGAAATAGGCGGACGTGAGTTCGAAGTATGTCACGAGCGAAGCCGGGGGCGGTCACCTCGTAGTTATATAAAATGGATTGATCAACGAGAAATCGAAAATACATTAAAGAGCAATAGTCTAATCAGCATAATTTTGTTTGTTTGTTAGTGTTTGTTGGTTTCGTTCGCCATGAGATCGTTCTAGAGAAATATTTCTTAAATAGAGTCCCGATATTTTAATTCTATACTAATATTATAAAGCTTAAGAATTTGTTTGTTTGGTTGAACGCGCTAATCTCAGTAACAACTGGTCGGATTTATAAAAAATCTTTTGTGTTAGATAGCCCATTTATCGAGGAAGGCTATAGGCTATATATCATTACGCTACTACATTGGGGAGCAGAGCAGTAGTCATAAATGTCGACAAATCGGGAAAGTTTTTATGCATCATTGCAGAATTTATAAGCGCCGGGATTAAATAGGTCGACGGTAGGTCGAAATATTCCACGGGCGAAGCTGTGGGGGTCGTCTAGTATTAAGATATAACTTAGATGGAGATTGAAAAGCGGGGTTTAATTTTAAAAGTTAAGCTCACAAACAGGACTGTTAGGTTTCTTAGAGCTCAGCAATTAGCTTCTCAAACTTTTCTACACAAACAAACAGATCTTACGTTAGATTTACTATTATTAAGGTAACTGAGTCCTAATGTCTCGTTTGTTTGTGGCCCCGCGGTCTCAGTGTTCGGTAAACGATCACTGAGGTACGCAACTTTCACTATGGCTGGTCGTCGGATGGGTGACCACTTTGTGGCATTTACATTTGCGAGCGTTTCCGTGCTTCGGAAGGCACGTTAAGTCGTTGGTCCCGGTTGCCAGTAAAACGGCAGTCGTTAAGCCTGGTTGAAGGCCTTATAGGCGGCTTAAAAAATTTCAACAGCAGGTAGCCACAACCTGCGTCTGTCTATTTCAACACGGCAATGGGCTCACCACCTATTACGTGGGACAGGAATCCACAAGGTGAAAAGTAGGCATATAATATGCCTCTGCCACCCCTTCGGGGATAAGGCGTGATGTTTGTAATAATAATAGCATTGTATTTTTTTTATATATTCGAGCCATCTAGCCCACAGTAAGCTAATTTAAGCTTGTGTTATGGGATCTAGACGTCTGATAAACATAACTATCTTCACGCTGTATCCCTGACGGGGTAGTCAGAGAGGACAGATAAACATACAGTCTGATAAACATACTTATATATTTCTAAATACATACATATCACTACATCTCTACATATTATAAAACAAAGTCGCTTTTCGTTGTCTGTCTACGCAACGGATTACGATACGTTTTTTTTTAATAGTTAGAGTGATTCTCATAGAAGGTTTTTATGTATAATTTGTTAAGTTTTTGTATATATTGACCAAATTATACCGATGTTTGTTGGGGATGTCGGAAAAATAAGAAGTCTGGGAACTTTCAACAAAAACGCTGCCTAAACCCTTTGATATATAACAAAATAATGTATGGCGCCATTGTGTATCTAATAAAGTTCTACAAAAAAGTCTTGCACGACATATATCTATCTCTTAAGAATAACATACTATATCCATTTTAATACTTTAAAAAAACAGCAATTATTAAGCGGTAATTTGAAGGCTATTTACACAAATATGCTATTAATCCTTATCATTTTTACTACGTTAGTTGGCTTCAACATTTCATGAAGATTATTTTTGTCCCTTTACACCTTGCAAATTAAATAAATATCTTACGAGTATTCGCAAATTAAAAATTAGGCGCAAAGAAATTAATTTAATTCGACCGGGCCGTGCGGGTAGGTAGTAAGTACTGGAGAGCGGAGAAGTAATCAATGAATTTGGAAAATGTTCATACATTATTGTGAATGTGAAATTATTAAACAACGGGATTAAATGGGTGCCACGGGGTTCAAAGTATGTCACGGGCGAAGCAGGGCGGGACAGCTAGTTATAGATAAATAACACAGAATAAACCATCATGCTCATCACACAAAGATTTATCCTGGGTGGGAATCGAACCCACGACCTCTAAGAGGTTTCTATCATCGACACTAATATATAAAGCTGAAGAGTTGTAAGTATGCTTAAGAATTGAAAAAAAAATTGTTGGATGGTCCTCGCTATAACATCACGCTAATACTCAGGACCTAATCATAAGTCTCGACAAATCATTTCATACATTTTCATACATTTTTGTAAAAGTAATAAGCTACGGGATTAAATGAATGCGACAAGGATGCAAAGTATGTTACGGGCGAAGCTGTGGGGTCTACTAGTGCGTATTAATGCTTCTACAACTAAACGTAGACGCTCCATTTATATTGAAAATAAATCAAGATTGTCAAAATAAAATCACTACGAAAACAATCTGCGTGCAATGAAACGTGATATAAGCTGGCAAAATTTAATATTATCACCCAATTTGACGTGTTATTATATATTCAATACATTTATTGTCGCCGTGTTATCAGATCATAAGATTAACTCTTTCATGGGCGTCCTTATCCGCCATCTTACTCTGAAGCGCATCTATTTTGAAGCGCATCTATTTTGAAGCGCTCGTGGTCCTTCTAACTCAGTGTTCTGTAAACGGTAACTGCGTTAAGCTATTTTTGCTACGGCTGGTCCTGAGATGGGTGAACACTTTGTGGCATTACTATTTAGATGCGTTTCCGAGTGTTTCCGTGCTTCGGAAGACAAAGCCGTTGGTCCCGGTTGCCAGTAACATGGCAGTCGTTATGTCATGTTGAAGGACTTATGGGCGGTTTGAAAAAAAAATCAACAGCAGGTCACAACACCTTGCGCCTGTCTATTTCAACACGGCAATAGGTTCACCACCTGTTACGTGGAACAAAAATGCATATGATAAAATGTGCTTGAATGTCTCTGCCATCCCTTCAGATATAAAATCGTGAATGATGAACCATTTTACTTTTATGTCTACTGATACTTAATGTACATAAAACTGTCTTAAAATATTTCTCACTAGTTGACGCCCGCGGCGCAAACCGCGTAGATAAGTTTTCCCGGTCCCGTTTCCCACAGGAACTTGTTTCCGGGATAAAAAGGAGCCTATGTGTTATTCTAATATGTAAACTATATTATTGTAATGTTTCATCCATGTATCATCGCATCCATTCAGTAGTTTTTGTATTTTTAATTATTATGTAAAGAGGGCAGAGTCTGTGGCAGGCTATAGTAGGGGAGGTAGCGTTGATGCTCACTAGGAATTTAAGAGAAGGAAGAAAGGCTGATATTCATAAGATTAATAGTACGCTTCTAGTACTTCAGTCAGTCTGGTAGTGGTGGAACCAAAAGGCATTATATGCCAATTAATCTAGACCTCCAAACTGTAAAAGTCACTTATACAACTCAAAGGTTTATATTATTTGGTATTAACCATGTATGTATGGGGTCTTTTCAACTATTTTTTTTTGAAGATTTTCTTATATTGGTCCTGTAAGACCGTTTAACCAAAATTGACAATTCCAGGTCCCTATACATACATAGTTTATACCAATTAACATAGACCTTTGACTTGTATGGGCGCTTATACAATTTGGAGGTCCACTACTGACGGTCAAATCTGTACTGGTAAAGAACTATAATTAGTGTTATGAATATCAGTCGGTATAAAATTCTTAGTAAGCATTAACACTACTCTAACGCTAACCCCTACTACTAGAAAGTCCTGTAGCACTGCCACCTAAATAGGTCTATTGTGCTCGCCTAAATCTTAGAGTTCGCTACTAATTCCTATGAGAGTAAGGAACTTGAGGATGTCTTTAACAGCGATGTGCTGTAACTCCTCTGGTTGAAGCTGGTATTTGCCGAAGGAGTGCATCATTTGTGTATGAAAGGGCCGCAGTCGCAGAGAATGTCAAAGAGTAAAAAACCTACAACTCTCAGCCAGCGCACGTGTTGCCCTCCTCTTACAATCCTGGGTCCTTTAAGAGAAGCGTGAAAAGGTATATTTCTGGGCTGACAAGATGACGGTCGCTATCCTAGCCCTGCGGGTTGAGATAGCGGCCCCAATCACTGGTCTTCGTCTTTTGCTTACCATCAGCCGCACATTAAAAAAAATCCATATATTATTACACATTTACACTTTTATAATATTTGACACATTTACACTTTTATTTACACTTTTATTAAATTATTTTATAATATTTATTTATAATATTAGTAAGATACTCCGAGTCTCCGTATAAAGGTTGTCTGTACATTGTATTACGTGATAAGGCCGCCAATTGTAACAGATATAAAATTAATATTAATTCTTATGTGTACATCGTGTACAATAAAGAGATTTTACTTACTATACTTTGCTTAATGGTTTTGAACAAAATGGTCGATGGTCAATGATATTTTTCACAACAAATATAAATTATTTTTGGAGAAATATGACCTATGGGAGTCCGTATGAAGCCACTAAATTTTTTGAGAACTCGATGTTCTTTGGAAATTAATACTTTTATAAATTCGTAGCTTTCAAATACCCAGATTATATTACTTGATAGCCGATGTTTTTAAAGTCTAAATAAATATAAGTACTTTATTATTAACGAAAATATCTTTAATCATAATCATTTATTATTTGGCAGAAAGCACTGTTATAATGCTGTTGTTCTATAAAAAAACATGATCAATGTTTCTACCCTAGATTAGAAAAGTTACATTTAGGGGTTGCGGTTTTTAAGAGGACGCAATTTTGTTTTTTTATGTGTAAGGTTTATAGTACAACAAAAAGTTACTGGACCAAAATTGTAGAGAATTTAATTTGCAACAAAAAATTTTAAACAATTTTTTTTTATCAGATAAATAAAATATCCATCACGCCTTATCCCCGAAGGGGTGGCAGAGGCATATTATATGCCCACTTTTCACCGTGTGGATTCCTGTCCCACGTAATAGGTGGTGAGCCCATTGCCGTGTTGAAATAGACAGACGCAGGCTGTGGCCACCTGCTGTTGAAATTTTTTAAGCCGCCTATCAGGCCTTCAACCAGGCTTAACGACTGCCATTTTACTGGCAACCGGGACCAACGGCTTAACGTGCCTTCCGAAGCACGGAAACGCTCGCAAATGTAAATGCCACAAAGTGGTCACCCATCCGACGACCAGCCATAGTGAAAGTTGCGTACCTCTGTGATCGTTTACCGAACACTGAGACCGCGGGGCCACGAGCGCTTCCAAAAATGTAACATTTCAATGGACTAATAATTATCATTTAATTTACATTCATTATGAAATGTCAAAAATGTTCTACCAAAATGACATAAACTAAATACAATTACGTTAAATATCTATGTTTCAATTGAATTGAATTGAAATTACAATGTCAAAGATTTGCCTGATAAAAAAAAATATTTTGTTTATAAATCATAGCTCACCGAATATGGGTGTAATTTTACCAAGATTTTGGGGTCCAAGTGACCTCAGCTGCAGCGGTGCACCTGCTGACAACGGGGTACAGAACCGATATACGGGAAATACAGGGCCATTTGTAAAAGGTCCTGTACATTGAATGTATACATTTTTATTGTAGTATCCGGGAATGGGAAGTCAGAAAGCACTCTCAACAAAGTATTCGAATACCCAGACGTGCGTGTTTGAAGCGATTGATGAATCTTGAAGAAGCGAAAGAAGTATGCATGGATCGCGAAGCCTGACGATCCGACCTCTCTGACTACCCCGTCAGGGATAAAGCGTGAAGATAGTTTTTAAAAAATGCCGCATACTAAAATCCAAATGCAGCGTACATTCTAGCAGCCCCAAAAATATGGAGTCCAGGCTTCAAGCCTGAACTGTCAGGCCACATGTGCTATTTTCGCATACAGTCGGCATTACTACTTTCAAAATTTGTTTTTACTAAAGTGATAACAGACAACTTGATTCGAGACGGGGATTGAACCCGTGAACAACCTAAACCGTACCGAAACAAGTTAAAAATTCTTCACTATATTTTAATCGTCATTTATGAGAAACTAAGTTGTCTTTTTTCACTTAAGTAAAAATTTATGTAGATAAAGTTAGCATACTAATTGCTTTAAAAATTACTACTTTCGTCCCTTTTAGGGCAGGAACGGGAGGGACTGAGCAAAATTCCGTGTTTTGTGGCTTTCAGGAAATATACCTACCTCGAAAACATGACACAATCGACTTACCAACCTTCTTTTTTTAATTCGGTTGAAAAGTGCCTCTACCTAACTTCATGGAGTAAAATCAAGTCTGAGCAAAATAGCTTGCAGTAATGTCTCGGCATATTGAATATGTCACTCAAGGAAACCACAATAATTATTAAGTTTTATAAAATTTCCTTTGAGCTAAACTTAAACATGGACACATTTTAAAACCAATTAGTATTCTCTTATTATTTTTATCTACTCTGATACTATAATACAAAGATTATAAAACTGATAACAAAATTCTTATGACAAACATTACGTACAGGCCAAAAATAATAAAAATAAAGTTTAATTACGGTACAGGTCTTGTATGGACACCTGTATCATAATATAACTTTTTAATCATAACGATACACCTATACAACCTCCAGCTGGACCAAAGAGGTAGAACCTCTACTTAAAAAAAAAAGGTTTCAATCATTGGTTTCAATGAACAAGTCCGCGACGCAAGCGCGCATGCGCAATCAATGTTTGCGCCTTGGCGCCAACATTTGACATTTAAAAAATAAATTTCTTGTTATATTCATAATTTTATTTGCAATAATGTTTTACGTATGAGAGTAGATAAAGTAGTGTATGACACTGTACATAACTTGGTCTTATAACACTCGTGTGATACTATAAAAAAAACTCGCCAATGGCTCGTTTTTTTAAAACACACTCAAGTTTTAAGAACCCTTATTAAGCAACAGTATCATAAACTACTATAACCTGACCGGCATTGCATACAATATATGAAGTTAAACTTCATATATTGTATTCAATGACATCCGAAATACATTAAATGTGCTAACCTTTGAAAATGCCGTAAGGCGAAACCGGTCAGGTTAAAATAATAAATAAGTGGAACAGTACAAGTGTTTTTGTTCAAGATGTGTAGCAAGTTCCACCAAGTGCCATCAATTAGTGTAAACAATTACTATTCTAACCTTTACACAAATTTTTATTAAAGTAAAAAAGACAATTTTGTTCAAGACGGGGACTAAACCCGTGACCTCTGCCTAACTAGAGCAATGTTCTAGCCAAGCCACTGAACTACCCGAACCGCACCAAAACTTATTCACCATACTCCAATCGCCATTCAAGAGTATGATCAGAGCCATCTATCGAGTACTCCACAACTCGATACCGATGAACAGTGGTACAAGCATTTTTAAATATCTTATAATTAAACGACTTTATTGCTTGCTTATCATTCACGCCGTTATCCCCAAAGTGGTGTCAGAGACATATCCGTATACGCCCACATTTCATTATAAGTATTTTTGTTCGTAAGCCCATTGCCGTGTCGATATCCTTCAAGGCCTTCAACTTGGTTTAACGACTGCCATGTTACTGGCAACCTGGACCAACGGCTAACGTGCCTTCCGAAGACGAAAACGCTCGTTTATGTGAAGGCCACAAATCCTATGAACGCGTTTACTTTATTATAATAGGTATACGTCAATCAAATCTATGGCAGTCCACTGCTGGACGTATACTTCTCCCAATTCACGTTACAACACACGGTAAAATATCGGGATGCTAACGCACGCTATTGTACATTTTGCAAGAGTATCCTTTCAAATGTATTTGATCGATTAGTGGAAATTCCAATATAATAATGTTTTATATTTTTTAATATGAATACCAAAGCCACAATGCATGCTACTCGCCACAAATTCATGGTACTTAGAACGAAAAATAAATTTAAGCAAAACGCCTGTCGCAGTACGGGTTAATTTGCGTTTTCAGCTATTTCTAAACCGCTTGCGTTTAATCGCAGTGCGTGCAAATCCAAAGACTGGTAATTTAGACGCCATTTAGAAGCTAAAGGGCAGCACAGGCTAACTACATTTTGCTTCGGTGACCGGATCGGGAGCTTCACCACCGGCACCGGCACCGGAGTCGCTGAAACGCGCGATTTCGATGCTGTGTCCGGAGGCAAAGACTCGCCAAAACGAGATGATGCATCGATCGCCATCATCATCATCTGAAGGTTTGTCCCAGTTGCGTCTTGTGACGCCAGAGTTCCGCTTTCATACTTCTTCTCCTCCACTTCCCACGGTTGTCGGCATTCCCTGTGTGTACTTCTTGAGTCTTCTCTTTTTACAAGGACCCGATGTAGACGGCATGGTCTTTTCCACATTGCAAAGGTTTCAGACCGCGCCGTTTTCAAGCGTCTCCTTCCACGCAGTATTGATAGATACATTCGCAAAACCACCGACGCTATATAAAAGCTTACAAACTTTCCGTTGAAATACTTTGCCAATATTGATCGAGTAAGTTAAGTGCAATTATAGCATTACGGCAAATGGCGCCGAAGATCATTTGCGTTATGGCGTACACCGTTTCTCGATTAATAATCTGTACAGTAAATAGTCTATGGCACTTTGTCTAAGCGATTTGAGCGCTTAGCTTTCTAATACAATACTTACAAAGTACCTAAGAGAGATTTGGACTTTATTTAAACTATTTACAAACTGAGGCCCTCATCTTTGCCCGCGTCGTGAAGTTTACCCGTACTATAAGGTTATAGTAAGCTATCCTTAAAAGATAGATTTATAATATATTTATTTATTTCTTTTGCAGAAGACTTATAGACTATTATTTACATAGACAACTTAATTAATAAATTAACAATTCGCTAACAACAAGCCTCCGTATATAACCACATTCTTATCGTATTTTGAAAACAATCAGTCACTTACTGAAACATCTATAACAAAAAAATTAAAAATTCAGAACTACTTAAATTAAATAAAAGAAAGCAAAACTGTATGAACCGATGTTGCCTTGCCTACCCAAGATAAGATGGAAGAAGACCAAATAACAACAACTGTGCTAACTATTGTAGTCTGTCGGCAGCCAACAGTGCTGGGCCGCCGTCGCCTCGTTTGCTAGTGAGGTGATGGTGACCAAACGAGAGGCTTTGCGGGTAGCGTACGGGACAGACGCTCCCGCCTCGCCGTCGTGTTCGGGGGCGACGACGTGCAGAGTACGCGCGCGCTCCCGTATAGTTTCTGGCCGTGGGTGGAAGGTCGGGGGACCCCGCCCAAATGGCCACTTGGCGACGAGCACCCTTTCTGTGTTACACGGGGTGCCCACTTTGCGTACGCACGTACCGGCCGCTCTCTACCTCCTCTGCTTTTAGAGGGGCGCTCGAGAGCGGTGGACGTGCGGGCTAGTTCAGCTCCTTAGGGAGCTCCGGGGTGGTCGCTTATCGACCG
Organism: Thumatha senex; assembly: GCA_948477245.1. Classification (NCBI taxonomy): domain Eukaryota; kingdom Metazoa; phylum Arthropoda; class Insecta; order Lepidoptera; family Erebidae; genus Thumatha; species Thumatha senex. The sequence goes on along the minus strand of OX419752.1, from coordinate 14,895,557 downwards.
CTCCGAGACGGACCCCTCCACTCTGGGGTGCCCCTTGCCAGCTCGTAGTGATTTAACCTCAGGCCTACCCTGCGAGTCGGTTTAAGGTGAGGCGGAACATCGCGGGGTTTAGTGGGTAGGACGGCTCTCTCTCACGGACCGGGAGCCCCACACACCGTCCCTGCTGCCCCCGCAGCAGGGATGACGGTGCGCAAAGGAATACCCGCGCTACTACAAAAAATAAACTATTGTAGTCTTTGGGGACTATTGGCGCGAACATGACTTGACATGATGATATGTCACTAAACTTTTATGTAAACCTATAAAAAGGTATAATATCGATGTAAGTACATTGTTTTGTTATTATATCTTTCAGGGTGTACGATAAAGTACTCCTCAGTCAGCTGCTCTTAATTTTTCCGACATCTTGAACAATTATCGTCAAAATCCAACCAATTTACACCAAACTTTGAAGAATTATATACCTAAAACCTTTTTATTGAATCGCTCAGTCTATTGGTGAAACTGACATGATATTCCGTTAAGTTTATCGCGAACTGATAGACAGGCAGCCGCAGTGGGTGACTTAATTTTGAAGTTATACATCTAGTCCATTGAAAAGTTACATTTGGGGTTGCGTTTTTAGAGGACGCAATTTTATTTTTTTTATGTGTAGGGGGGGTTACTGTTAAGCTAAAACCAAGTTTGTGAGGTCTCCACCCTTGTCCCACGGCCGCCTTTTAAACTATTTATCTCGTAAAAAAAATTGTTAACATTTTTTGTTTCAAATTATGATCTAGCTAAAGAAGCGAGGTCTTGAAGATAAGGGCCTATCCTCAAGAACTCGCTTCTTTAGCTAGATTCACCCTATTTGCAAAATGGTCCATCCTTGGGAATAAATCCAATAAAGTTAAGGTATGTTGTATGCACTATGCTTCCCTACAAAATGATATCAGAGGTAAACCATGGTTTTTTTCCGTGAAGCTAGCAAGAAAGCAACGTCTATTATTTGTCGTTTGCGGTTAGGTCATGTCTGCACTAACGTATTCTTAACTAAGATAAGGATTAGGGATAATTCTCTGTGTAAATGTGGTTTGGACGATGATACTACAAATCATATCTTTTTCGAATGCCTGAGAGTATCGAGTAAGAGTACTCGATACTCATGCTCGATAGCCATACTAATACGAATGCTTTATACTCACACTCGATACTCAATACTCATACTCATATTCAATTCTCATTCTCGATACTCATACTGGATACTCAATACTCATACTCCATCTATATCGGGCGTATACTATTACATCGGGTTAATAGTGTTACGCTGGCGGACTAGTGAACAACTTCAAACGTTATTTTCTGGACCTTGGAAACGTTTTCAGCAGGCTGAAAAGCGGTTTCAGGCCGTTTCCGAGGAAGCTCTGTCACATATCAAATTATTCAAATTATACCCCAGTTGCCGTTGTTTTCAGGCGCCTGAAACATGTTTTCAGTTCGTTTCAGGCCACCCCCTGTCACATGCCATCATAACCTGAAAACCCTTTTTCAGGCGTTTTTAGGACCCCGTATGGGCCTTTGAAGCCCACTTCAGTATAAAGCGTAATTTCATGAGTGACAAGGATAGCAGTATTAGAAGAGAGAGAACTACATTCAGAATATTCCAGAGCTATTAGACAGGGATAGCACTATTAAAAAGAGATAGCTACACTAAGAACATTCTAGAACTATGTGATAGAGATAGCACCAGAAGGGACAGCAATAGGTCGAGAACCTTCCGGCACATACCGAAGGAGCAACTAGTATCGTGTGGAACATTCTAGAGATGTAACCGATTGTAGGTACTGAACGAATTCTCCCGAATATTCCAGAACATAACTAGGCGTATACAAAGGGCCGAGCTCGCGGCTACAGGACACACCCCAGACTCCAGCATGAAGCAACCCAGGGACCACTCCATTAAAGCCGTCACCGCCGTCACTGGACGCTCGGAGCTGGGCTTCCACTGGGGCAACCAGTGGTCTCACCTGGCTCGGGCGACCGCCACGGTGGCGTGAAGCATGGAGTAGACCCCTAATTGCCAAAAGAGGCAAAATTACCTCAACCCAGGGACCCTCTTCCCTCAGGAAGAGGAGCAGACATCCACAAAAGGGGGCATACGCCCCGGATTTGTTTCCACACACCCCCTGCGGGGTGTAGTGACGATTACGAACGTGCTACAGGACAGTCTCCTTTGAGGAAGCGAACAGTGCGAATCGAAGTGATCGAAGCTAAATAGTGCGATACTGTTACAGTGCGATAATCTAAGCGAAGAGTTTGTATTTAGAGTGTTTAGTAGAGATTATTTATTGTGGTGTTATTGTTTTTATTTCGAGTAATTAAAGTGTAAGTTTTATAATTTGTTGTATTAGTGCAAATCCTATTAGTACCCACCCTATGAACGTAACAATAGAATCTGTTTAAATACTGCAACCAAGCAAACAATGTTAAGAGGAGCGGATAGGCGATGATTGTCATTTATTTTTTCTATTCAACTTCTACCAAACTGGTTCATAATTAACAATATTTTAAGTAAATTTCTATTAAAGCTAATATTAAAAAGAAAAACTGTTACTTTTCCGTGTTTTCTGTTAAAGATTGTGATTGTGACTGGTTTTAAAATGCAAAAATAAAATCCAGGAGTATTCTAACTTAGGTCTCTTAAATTATCAAACGTCAGCTACTTGCCGTATCCACCACACCACACTCGTACTCGATACTCGTACTGAATACTCGTACTCGATACTAGTACTCTATGCTAGTACTCGATACTCGTACTCGATACTCGTACTCGATACTCGTACTCGATACTCGTACTCGATACTCGTACTCGATACTCGTACTCGATACTCGTACTCGATACTCGTACTCGATACTCGTACTCGATACTCGTACTCGATACTCGTACTCGATACTCGTACTCGATACTCGTACTCGATACTCGTACTCGATACTCGTACTCGATACTCGTACTAAATACTCGTACTTGATACTAGTACTCTATACTAGTACTCGATACTCGTACTCGATACTCGTACTGGATACTCGTACTCGATACTCGTACTCGATATTCGTACTCGATACTCGTACTCGATACTCGTACGAATATCGAATAGTTTTTCTGCTGCTTTTCCTTGGCTTTTTCGTTCGTTTCTGTGTGCTTTATCCATAACTAACTATACGCACGTGCTGCACGGCTTTGCATAGTGTTTTATTCTCGATACCATCTAGTGTTTTATTATGATTCTGATAATTTAATTACAAGAAAATGTTTAGAAAATACTGGCAAAATCTACTTACTCATGAAAACTACGCCTAAATCCATTGTTTAATTTAAATACGTTCCATTGTGACTTACTGTAGCCTAAACAGTCTCACCGATTTTGAGACAACTTTATTCATTAGATTTGAATGGTTTTGCGGTGTGTCACAGGTTTTGCCGCGACATCACGATACTCAGTTGAATTTTTAAATGAATTTACTTGTGCAGAATCATCATGTTAATGGATGTGTAAGTGCACATATTAATGGATATGGCAACGGTCAGTTGCGCGGTCAGACAGAAGTCGCTACCAGTAATGCTAAAAACAAAAAGTTAAATTATAGCTTCTCCTTGCAACCAAATAAAAGTGAACCCCAGACTCCAAATCAATTTACGATTTTGAAGCAACTGGGAAGACACTAAGATGAAGAAAGATCTAAAGAAACACGTATCTGGCAAATATTACAACAAAAAAAGTAATGCGTTAATGTTTTAAACCACTTATCTGTACGGAACCAAATAACTTCATGCGTAAAAAATAAGTTAGGAGGTCTAGACGAGTCGTGCGCGGCGGCACTTTGCAAAGGCGGTGGTGGTCGAATTTTAGGTAAACCTAAAATTCCGTACCGTATACAGTATTACTATTTAATGGATTTTTACCTAGTAAATGGGAACTGAATTTTAAAGCTTGATCACAATGATCACTGATTTTTTTCACCAGTTTCATCACCAGTTGTTTGAGTTTATCTCGGTATCATAACATCCAAACGGATGGATGGATTTGAAAGCGGTTTTCGTTAATTGAAAGCTGGCATAATTGAGAAGGTACTTAGCTAAATGAACTAGCTTAAGTCCGCATTTCCACCTGCGTAGGTGATTTGACATATCGAATTTGATTGATTTTTTTCGTTTTTAACAATAACAAAAAATAAGCTGTTAGGATAGCGTAGAGTACAAGAGATATCCAGAAAAAAATTAATAGGTTTTTTTCACGTGTTTTATATGTTTTTATGCTTTAAATATGGTGTATTAATTAGTGGTGATTTATTTTGGATTTTTGGAATCAAATGTGCCAATTGACAACCATGTATTTTTTTCAAAGCTTTTTTAGCTGAGGTACATAGGCTTTGAATAATGGCAACACTGTCACTTCCGAATTAAATTTCTTCAACTTGTTGTGTTGCGTGTAGTTAGTAGTTGCGATTATAGGTAAAAATTTTGGACATTATTTATCACAGTTAAGTCATTCTGTAATAAATCATACATATCCAGGAGCTTCATACTCTCAAATTATAGATTTTATATTGACTGGTACACACTGCATGCAGTCTACTATAGTGGTGCTGGTTGGCAGAAGAGGCAATATTAATAGTGACAAACTTTTAAAAATTTTTGATAAGTTATCAAGTCTGCAAGTAAAACAAGTAATTTTGTCCACCTTGCCATACAGCACTGCTATGAGCCACAAGGAAAATCACTTAAGATACAAATTAAATATGAAACTACATACCATGGTATCATATTCCAAAAAAATGGAATTGTTCGATTGGAACATAATTTTCAATAAAAATAGTTTGTTGACATTAGATAGATATTTTCTATCAAAATTTTTACAACGAAAGGTGGCTCTGTTGCTATCTAATTTTTTAATTTTTCAAGCCAAATTATTGGCAAGTACAACTGCTTTTATTGAGCAGGATAGTTTTGATACTTCACATTTGGAAAATGAAATTCCAAAAAACTAGTTTATAGGACAACAGATAATAAATCTGGCCAGTTGACTTTGGCCCCTGAAAATAATCTTAGTAAAAATATTGTTTTTATAAACCTGGTGCACCATAATGTTAGAGGTTTAATAAATGGTAAAGATTTAGAGTTAGAGCTATACATTAATGCAAATTCTATTAATAATTTTTGTGCTACAGAGCACTGGTTAAAAGATCATCAAATCACATTGTTGAACTTCGTAAATCACCAGGTTGCTAGCTCGTTCAATAGAAAACATTCTAAACGTGGAGGCTCTTTAATATTAATTAATAAAAACTTAAAATTTAAAGAACGTAAGGATTTAGTAGCCCTCTCCATTGAGCGAGTTATTGAGATTGCCAGTATTGAGTTTGAGCATTTCATCTTGTTAAGCGTATACAGTCCCCCTGATGCTTCTTACATTAAATTTGAAGAAAAGCTTGAAGAAGCACTGTTCAAATGCCAATGTTCTAAGAAATCTATAATAGTTTGTGGAGATTTTAATGTTGATATATTAGATACATCATTAACTCCATCAGAGAGAAATAAAATGAAAAATTTATTTAAATCCTTTAATCTGCATAGTACATTCTTAGAACCCACTCGTATTACAGCCACCAGTGCAAAATGTATTGATAATATTTTTACTGATATTAAACCTATAGATAAAGGTATTGTGGATCCTGTGGAGTCAGATCATCGTGGCCAATGGATAAAATTTCCTAAAAGTAGTAACAAAGTCAGCAAAAAACAAATTAAATATGTACCAATTAACCAAAGTCGTTTGAATAATTTTAAAGAAAATGTATTAAAGCGATTACCATATCTACCTAACTTCACTTGTGTAGACCAGTCATATAAACACTTATTTAATTTGATTAATGATGAGTTTGGCAAAGTTTTTACCTCAAAAACTCTACAGATTGGTGGTCGTCCTGTTTTCAGTGACTGGGCAACACCAGGTATCTTTAAAAGGAGAAATAAATTATTTGAATTATATTCAGAAAAATCATATAATTTTAGGCAAACCTTTCAGGAATATGTTAAAAATTATTCAAAGATATTTAAACAAACGTGTCATCTTGCTAAGTCAAACTTGTGCTCAGGACATTGTAAAAACATTTAAATGTATCGAAATTAAGAAAACCGCGGACATTTGGGGATTATCGGTCAAAACTGCATCATGTATAATTGAGATAATTGCGCCCCATCTAGCAACTGTGTTTAATGACTGTGTTTCTAGTGGTACATTTCCTGATTTAATGAAACACAGCAAAGTCGTTCCCTTGTTCAAGGCTGGCAGCGCTACAGAGCCGTCTAATTTCCGACCAGTGTCAGTGCTGCCAACTTTGAGCAAAGTATTTGAAAAAATAATCTTGAATCAAATGCTATCCCATTTTAATAGTCATAAAATACTCCATGCGAATCAATTTGGGTTTACGAAAGGGCGCTCAACTTCCGATGCTGGTGTTGAGTTATTAAAATGTATTCATGAAGCTTGGGAAGACAAACACGATGCATTAGGTATATTTTGCGATCTATCAAAGGCTTTTGATTGCGTTCAACATGAAACGCTGTGCAAAAAATTACACCACTATGGAATAAGAGGCAAAGCTCTCGACCTTCTGTCTTCATATTTGAACAATAGAATACAGAGGGTCGATATTAATGGTACACGTTCTGTAGGATCCATGGTTACAATGGGTGTGCCGCAAGGCTCGATACTTGGGCCATTCTTGTTCCTCATTTATATTAATGATTTACCATTTTATGTAGGGGACAGGAATAGGATTGTTTTGTTTGCAGATGACACCTCATTAATTTTTAAAATTAAAAGACAATTAGATAACTATGACGATGTAAACAATGCAATTGCAAGAGTAGTTCATTGGTTCAGCTCAAATAATCTTTGCCTTAATGAAAATAAAACTAAATGTATAAAATTTACTCTACCAAATGTAAAACAAGTTGCGGCCAATGTTCAACTGAATGGACAAGTGTTAGAGTTTGTAGAATCAACTGTGTTCCTAGGTATAACTATTGATGCCAATTTGCAGTGGGGCCCACACATAGAAAAGACAGCCTCTAGATTAAGTGCGGCTGCATACGCTGTAAAAAAGATCAGGACTCTAACAGATGTGGATACGGCTAGAATGGTTTACTTCAGCTATTTTCATAGTATTATGTCTTACGGTATTCTCCTTTGGGGGAGTGCTGCAGATTTAAATATTATTTTTGTTCTACAAAAGCGGGCTGTACGCGCTATTTATAATTTGGGCCCCAGAGTTTCTCTCCGAGAAAAAATCAAAGAAGTAAATATTCTAACCGTACCATCACAATACATTTTTGCCAATCTTATGTATGTCCAGAAAAATCTATCACAGTTTTCTAAACTCTGTGATAAACATAATATAAACACTAGAAATAAAAATAATCTTAAGTCCACCACAGTCGACTACATAAGATTGGCGATTCTTTCCAGGGTAACTGTATACGCTTTTACAACAAGCTTCCCTGTGACCTGAGAAATTTACCTTTAAATAAATTTAAAAAGTTTATTAAAAACAAGCTTTGTGAAAAAGGTTTTTACTCTGTTACAGACTATTTGCAGGACAGGGACGCCTGGAAATGATCTGCTGGCAAAGTGAAATAATATTAAATTGTAAATAGGCCATCAAAAAAAAAAGCCTTCCTAAGTTTCTTGCCGGTTCTTCTCAGGTGGGCCGCGTTCCGAACCGGTGGTCGCTTTAAATATTTTAAATAGTGTATGACATTTTGTAAGCGCCGTTAAAATGGTCTATGAAAAATAAAGATATTTTTATTTTATTTATTTATATTATGGCGATTTTAAGTAATTGTGAATATTATGAAATGATGCGTTGTGTGGGTGCCGCTGATAGGATTTAGTCTGTATGGAGAAAGATTTGTTTAACATGGCGCGGTGTGGCGGTGGTTTCCGTGTCCTGAAATATTTTAGCTACATGGTAAATCAGTTTTACCTACCAAACAGGTTAATTTCATGGAACGATTAAGCAGCAGGGTGAACATATCGAATCTTTACTGTAATGGAGTTTTGTTATGTGAAGTGAACATCGAGTTATTTAATTTGGTGAATGTAGTCTTGTACCTACTTGGTCACTTTCATTGAACTCGTAAAAAGATTACATTGCAAAAAAGAGTGTGTAATATTTTACGTAGTGTGTGTGTGTGTGTGTGTGTGTGTGTAGTGAGTGTTTATGAAGGCTTCCGGATGAAGCCGAAACAATTGGTCAATCGATATCAACACGTGAGTATTTTTACGCAAGATCCCGTTTTTGTTAATAGTTTTACAATGTGCCTGAGTTTTAATAAAATTATGTTTTTTTGTCAGTGCATATTATCATTATCATCGTAGCATTTATTGTAGTTATGTGAACTGATTACACGCCTTAGCTGATATACCAGAATGCCAGATGGCACAAAAACACCAGACCGCAAATGCAAAGTTATGACGCCACTGTGTCTGAGTAGGTAAATTACCAGGCGTACATAACTCTCACAGCTGAGCTAGTAATCTATGAACGTCATTGAAATTAGGTGTTTAGTTAGTGTTGGGATGTAATTATTTAAATATACTATCGAAAAAAAAGGATTTTCTTAAATTTGTATGAAATTACCGAGGCCGTGACTTTATTGACATTTCGCAATCGTTTTGCATAGACCATTTCAACGGCGCTTACAAAATTTCATACTTTTGTTTATGTCATAATTTTTGATTAAATTGTGAAAATGCAAGGGTTATAAAATATATGAGTATTGGGGTATGAATCGTCAGCTACTCGCAGTACTCGCCGTACCCACCACTCCACGCCTACCCATACTCGATACACGTACTCGATACTCGATATCGATTACGAGTATCGAAGCTTATAAAATGCAAGTTTTAATATGTATGAGTATTGGGTATTGAGTTAATTTTTGATTGACTTGTGAAAATGAAAGGGTTATAAAATATATGAGTATTGGGGTACGAATATTTAGTCGTCAGCAACTCGCAGTACTCGCCGTATCCACCACACCATGCCTACCCATACTCAATACTCGTACTTGATACTCGTACTAGATACTCGTAATCGATACTCGTATTCAATAATCGTTTTCGATACTCGTACTCGATACTCGTACTCGTACTTGATACTCGTACTCGATACTCGTACTCGATACTCGTACTCGATACTTGTACTCGATACTCGTACTCGATACTCGTACTCAATACGTATATGTATTTATGTACACATTTCGCCATTAAATCAGAGCATGAAAACACAATTATGGTAAATGTAAATATTGTATACGCCTAGAAAAACAATCAGGTCAACAAAGAAATGATGTCAATAAAATTTTATCCTTAAATTATTTTATAATACATGTGAATTTATAAAATAAAAAAAGTTAAAGGAGAATGCCCATCTCCCATATATTGTTGGACCCTTAAAATTATGAACCAGCACAGGATCCAAACTAGTGTCATTTATTAGGGAAAAATATGAAATTCAAATTGCCAATGTTTCAGTTTTATTGACAATGGCATTCTCAAGAAATTTGATCCCGAATATTTTTAGTGTATGTTTATCTTGGTATATTTTTTATTCATCATTACATCCAGTTACCCAGATCTCATAGGATGGCTAATAAGAGCACTTTATATAAACTCTTACAATACAAGCATTTAAAATAATAGCATTGAATAGTAGTTTACACTACTACAAAGGCAAATAAGCTTATAAAATGCAAGTTTTAATATGTATGAGTATTAAGTATGATTGAGCTTTTATTATATGATAGATTACCGCCATGTAACACCCGATTTAATTAATTACAACATTAGCAAATTTACATCTATAGGCAATCACAGAAGCAAGCAGAGTTTAAATCACGATCATAACTAATTTGACCATGATACGATACTATGGTTTCTTAAATTTTGACTTTTAATGTTTTCAGTGTTTGGTTTTACAAAATATTAAATAATAAAAATTGTCTAATTAGAAAAATGTGTAAAAAGTTGTATATTGTTAAAGTAATGTGATCAAAATACTTCGCATGTTAGCTGAGATTATTCGTAATATCGACAATTCACGACAAGCTCAACGATAGCAATAATAAAATTGTAACAAAAACTGTGACCAATTTATTTTTATTATATAGAATAAGTTACAAACATCGACGACTGTGACCAAGTTATTCTTATTAGATAGAATATGTTACTAGCATAAGATATATTTACAATAATTTAAATACTAATTATTAATTTGATATATGGAACCGTCAAAAATTTCAAAAAATAACCGGTAAAATAAAAGTGTAAGAGAGAGAGAAAAGATAACTCGCTTCACTGTATACAATTCGTACTTTTGGTATTGAAGAAATTGAGTCATGAATGTTACTACTAACACTACAAACTACTATTCGATACAAACAGAAGAATTATAATATTAAGAACTGTAGAAGAGTGGTACTAACCTAAGTGAATGAAGGGTGGTTGCATTCATCCTTTCATGTGTTGCAGATGAAAACAAACCACATAAGATCACATAATCCATGGGCGAAATATCAGTGAAGATAATATTATTTAACACATTTCTGCAGTTTTCTGCAATACTCGTAGCTATATCAATACGACATTGGCGATCTACTCGTATTAATTATCAATAATAACAAGCCTTAAGTGTCAACTTCAACTACTCACAGTATCAAACTTACGTACGAATAGTGGGTATATTTGACATAACATCACATATAATTTGTGCAAGTACGAGTACCTTCAGATCCGGCCTTTGGAGTCTGCCAAGTTGCCAGCGAGAAAATATTATTGTATCCCAACATTTGAAGAATGTAATATTTTATTTTACTATATTATTGCTTTTCAATTTTGCTGATGCTAACATAAATTATTTTAACAATAATGTAACCTACCTGGTGGGTTACCTAGCTTAAATACTTCTTGACATTTTGATTGGTTTTTTCGTTAGAATTTTGGACATCAGTGTTTTATTTACTAGGTATTTGGTCTGATAAATTTTAATTGACTTTATTTTTAGGGTAATAATAGATTTCATATATATACAACCCATCATATTTATTAAAATGAGTAGATTGACATGAGTAGTTGACATTTAGATTTATGGATAGAATAATTATTGTTTACATTTGTTAAGCATATTTGAATTTGTTACTGATTATACAACTAAAATGAATTCCATTACTGCGCGATTACATTGTCCCCACTGCCCTGGGTCCTCACGTACCTTTGGAGTACATGGGCTTAGGATACATATAGGTCGTAAACACAGGGATATGCGGCATGCTGTCGTAATTTCTGGTGCGGAAGGGGGTCGGACTCTTCCAGGCGGCAGTGGTCCTTCTAGCCAGGCATCACTGCCGTGTCCTTTGGACAGGCTTCCTAGTTTGAGGAGGGCCACACCAGTACTACGACATGGTATATGTATAAGGCGCTCGTAATCAGGCCGCCGTTAAGTTGTGTGATATAATCGAGGCATGTGTTGACTGCAATAGATTGGAGGACTGGCAGAATCTTCTCTCTTTTGCATACGGGGCTTTGAGGGTGCCGGCAAGGGACCTGCCCGGTAATATGACCACAAAAGTTAAGGCCAATATTGATTCTTATAGCCTTTTTGAGTGCAACAACGTTGATGTAGCGGCAGAGACCAGCACTAGTCGGCGCCCTACTAAGAAGGTCATAGAATCAAAGGTGTTTGAGGACGATCTGAGGGGAGCGGTCCGTATGTTGATGTCCGATGACTCTTTTGCCCAGCAGGATCCCGACACATTGGCTGCCCTGTCTGTAACAGCTGGTGACGTGCAGTCAGCTCTTGGTTCGTTTTGCAGCGGATCTGCGGCGGGTCTGGACGGGCTTCGTCCTGGTCATCTCAAGGAGCTCACTTCTTCGGTTGGAGAAAATGGGCTGCGCTTGTTGGAGTGCCTGGCCCGGCTGTCAAATTTCCTGCTGAGTGGTCGGCTGAACTCTATAGTATGTTCATACCTTTACGGTGCTTCTCAGTGCGCACTAAAAAAGAAGGATGGAGGCATTAGGCCCATCGCTATTGGTAGTGTCTTGCGCCGGTTGACTGCCAAGCTGGCTTGTCGTGCCGTGAGGGATCAGATGTCTGAGTATTTGCAGCCACATCAGCTAGGGTTTGGGACGCGTCTGGGCTGTGAGGCGGCGGTACATGCTACGCGATCCTTTGCAATGAGTTCTGAAAATGCAGGCTGCATCTTGCTAAAGCTTGAAATATGCAATGCGTTTAATACTTTGGAGAGAGACGTCCATCCGAGAAATTAAGTCTCCTCTAAATATCTGGTATCTCGACGATGGCACTCTTGGAGGTAAACCGGAGGAAGTGTGCCGTGATTTGGAGGTGCTCATTCCTCGTTTGAGTGAACTGGGTTTAGTGGTTAATCCTTCAAAGTGCGAGTTTTTCCCCTGCGGTATCGATGCCCATAAACACTTTTCTCGTTTTAATGCTATGTTGCCGGGTCTTAGGGAACTTACAACTTCAAATTTCTATCTTTTAGGCTCTCCTATTTTCCTGGATTCTGTTCCTGAGGCTATCAACTCTTGTGAACAGCTTCTTCTTAACGCTCGGGAGCGTCTAAAGGATCTTTCTGCGCACGTTGCACTTGTCTTGCTACGCAAGTGTTTTGCTGTTCCAAAACTTATGTACTTGTTGCGTACTGCCCCTACATGGCTTTTTCCGAGGGAAGTTACGAGTTTCGACAACGCAATAAAATCAACGCTTGAAGCCGTTCTGAATGTTTCCCTGCCTGACTCCACCGGGGACCCTCCCTGGTGGAGTCAGGCAGTTCTTCCGACTCGTTACGGGGGTCTTGGAGTTAGATGCGCACATGATGTGGGTTTGCCGGCTTTCCTGGGGTCCGCGCATGGTGTTGCGAGCCTTGTCACTAACATACTCCAATTAACTGGTGGCGTGGATGGCATATCCTTTGTGTCGGATGCCCTGGGGGCCTGGTCCTCTCTGGGCGTGAGTATCGTGTACGAGTATCGCGTACAAGTATCGAGTACGAGTATTGAATACGAGTATATATTACGAGTATCCTGAACGAGTATCAAGTACGAGTATTGAGTATGGGTAGGCGCGGTGTGGTGGATACGGCGAGGACTGCGAGTAGCTGACGACTCAATATTCGTACCCCAATAATTATATATTTTATAACCCTTGCATTTTCACAAGTCAATCAAAAATTAACTCAATACCCAATACTCATACTCAATACTCATACATATTAAAACTCTTGCATTTTATAAGCTTATTTGCCTCTGTTGTAGTGTAAACTACCATTCAATGCTATTATTTTAAATGCTTATATTGTAAGAGTTTATATAAAGTGCTCTTATTAGCCATCCTATTAGATCTGGGTAACTGGATGTAAAGATGAATAAAAAATATACCAAGAAAAACATACACTAAAAAATATTCGGGGTCATATTTCTTGAGAATGCCATTGTCAATAAAACTGAAATATTGGCAATTTGAATTACATGACCCTAGTTTGGATCCTGTGCTGGTTCATAATTTTAAGAGCCAACAATGTATGGGACATGGGCATTCTCCTTTACGAGTATCGAGTACGAGTATCGAGTAGGAGAATCGAGTACGAGTATTGAGTACGTGTATCGGGTAAAGAAATCGAGTACGAGTATCGAGTACCTGTATCGAGTACGAGTATCGAGTACGAGTATCGAGTACGAGTATCGAGTACGAGTATTGAGTACGAGTATCGAGTACGAGTATCGAGTACGAGTACGAGTATCGAGTACGAGTATCGAGTACGAGTATCGAGTATTTATAAAATAAATAAAAAGTTAAAGGAGAATGCCCATCTCCCATACATTGTTGGCTCTTTAAATTATGAACCAGCACAGGATCCAAACTAGTGTCATGTAATTCAAATTGCCAATATGCCTTTGCCACCCCTTCGGGGATAAGGCGTGATGGATATTTATTTTATTTTATTTATAAAATATATGATTATTGGGGTACGAATATTGAGTCGTCAGCTACTCGATATTCGTACTCGATACTCGTAATCGATACTCGTAGTCAATACTCTTACTCGACCTGATTGTTTTTCTAGGCGTATACAATATTGACATTTACCATAATTGTGTTTTCATGCTCTGATTTAATGGCGAAATATGTACATAAATACATAGACGTATTGAGTACGAGTGTCGAGTATGAGTATTGGGTACGAGTATCGTGTACGAGTATCGCGTACAAGTATCGAGTACGAGTATTGAATACGAGTATATATTACGAGTATCCTGTACGAGTATCAAGTACGAGTATTGAGTATGGGTAGGCGTGGTGTGGTGGATACGGCGAGGACTGCGAGTAGCTGACGACTGAATATTCGTACCCCAATAATTATATATTTTATAACCCTTGCATTTTTACAAGTCAATCAAAAATTAACTCAATACCCAATACTCATACTCAATACTCATACATATTAAAACTTTTGCATTTTATAAGCTTATGCAAGTTTACCAAGATAAACATACACTAAAGATGAATAAAAAATATACCAAGAAAAATATACACTAAAAAATATTCGGGGTAATATTTCTTGAGAATGCCATTGTCAATAAAACTGAAATATTGAAAATTTGAATTTCATATTTTTCCCTAATAAATGACACTAGTTTGGATGCTGTGCTGGTTCATAGTTTTAAGGGTACAACAATGTATGGGAGATGGGCATTCTCCTTTATCTTTTTTTTATTTTATAAATTCACATATATTATAAAATAATTTAAGGATAAAATTTTAAAAACATAATTTCTTTTTTGACCTGATTGTTTTTCTAGGCGTATACAATATTTACATTTACCATAATTGTGTTTTCATGCTCTGATTTAATGGCGAAATATGTACATAAATACATAGACGTATGGAATACGAGTATCGAGTACGGGTATCGAGTACGAATATCGAGTACGAGTATCGATACGGGTATCGAGTACGAATATCAATTACGAGTATCGAGTACGAGCATCGAGTACAAGTATCGAGTACGAGTATCGAGTACGAGTATCGAGTACGAGTATCGAGTACGAGTATCAAGTACGAGTATCGAGTACGAGTATCGAGTACGAGTATCGAGTACGAGTATCGAGTACGAGTATCGAGTACGAGTATCGAGTACGAGTATCGAGTACGAGTATCGAGTACGAGTATCGAGTATCGAGTACGAGTATCGAGTACGAGTATCGAGTACGAGTATCGAGTACGAGTATCGAGTACGAGTATCGAGTACGAGTATCGAGTACGAGTATCGAGTACGAGTATCGAGTACGAGTATCGAGTACGAGTATCGAGTACGAGTATCGAGTACGAGTATCGAGTACGAGTATCGAGTACGAGTATCGAGTATCGAGTACGAGTATCGAGTACGAGTATCGAGTACGAGTATCGTATACGAGTATCGAGTACGAGTATCGAGTACGAGTATCGAGTACGAGTATCGAGTACGAGAATCGAGTACGAGTATCGAGTACGAGTATCGAGTTCGAATATCGAGTAAGAGTATCGAGTACGAGTAACGCGTACGAGTATCGAGTACGAGTATAGAATACGAGTATCGATTACGAGTATCTAGTACGAGTATCAAGTACGAGTATTAAGTATGGGTAGGCGCGGTGTGGTGGATACGGCGAGTACTGCGAGTAGCTGACGACTCGATTGTTTTTCTAGGCGTATACAATATTTACATTTACCATAATTGTGTTTTCAAGCTCTGATTTAATGGCGAAATATGTACATATATACATAGACGTATTGAGTACGAGTGTCGAGTACGGGTATCGAGTATGAATATTGAGTACGAGTATCGTATACGAGTATCGCGTACAAGTATCGAGTACGAGTATTGAATACGAGTATCGAGTACGAGTATTAAATACGAGTATCTATTACGAGTATCCAGTACGAGTATCGAGTACGAGTATCGAGTATTTATAAAATAAATAAAAAGTTAAAGGAGAATGCCCATCTCCCATACATTGTTGGCTCTTTAAATTATGAACCAGCACAGGATCCAAACTAGTGTCATGTAATTCAAATTGCCAATATTTCAGTTTTATTGACAATGGCATTCTCAAGAAATATGACGCCGAATATTTTTTAGTGTATGTTTTTCTTGGTATATTTTTTATTCATCTTTACATCCAGTTACCCAGATCTCATAGGATGGCTAATAAGAGCACTTCATATAAACTCTTACAATATAAGCATTTAAAATAATAGCATTGAATAGTAGTTTACACTACAACAAAGGCAAATAAGCTTATAAAATGCAAGAGTTTTAAAATGTATGAGTATTGAGTATGAGTATTAGGTATTGAGTTATTTTTTGATTGACTTGTGAAAATGCAAGTGTTATAAAATATATGATTATTGGGGTACGAATATTGAGTCGTCAGCTACTCGCAGTCCTCGCCGTATCCACCACACCACGCCTACCCATACTAAATACTTGTACTTGATACTCGTACTGGATACTCGTAATAGATACTCGTATTCAATACTCGTACTCGATACTCGTATTCAATACTCGTACTCGATACTTGTACGCGATACTCGTATACGATACTCGTACTCAATATTCATACTCGATACCCGTACTCGACACTCGTACTCAATACGTCTATGTATTTATGTACATATTTCGCCATTAAATCAGAGCTTGAAAACACAATTACGGTAAATGTAAATATTGTATACGCCTAGAAAAACAATCGAGTCGTCAGCTACTCGCAGTACTCCACCACACCGCGCCTACCCATACTTAATACTCGTACTTGATACTCGTACTAGATACTCGTAATCGATACTCGTATTCTATACTCGTACTCGATACTCGTACTCGATACTCGTACTCGATACTCGTACTCGATACTCGTACTCGATACTCGTACTCGATACTCGTACTCGATACTCGTACTCGATACTCGTACTCGATACTCGTACTCGATACTCGTACTCGATACTCGTACTCGATACTCGTACTCGATACTCGTACTCGATACTCGTACTCGATACTCGTACTCGATACTCGTACTCGATACTCGTACTCGATACTCGTACTCGATACTCGTACTCGATACTCGTACTCGATACTCGTACTCGATACTCGTACTCGATACTCGTACTCGATACTCGTACTCGATACTCGTACTCGATACTCGTACTCGATACTCGTACTCGATACTCGTACTCGATACTCGTACTCGATACCCGTACTCGATACTCGTATTCCATACGTCTATGTATTTATGTACATATTTCGCCATTAAATCAGAGCATGAAAACACAATTATGTTAAAGGTAAATATTGTATACGCCTAGAAAAACAATCAGGTCAAAAAAGAAATTATGTTTTTAAAATTTTATCCTTAAATTATTTTATAATATATGTGAATTTATAAAATAAAAAAAGATAAAGGAGAATGCCCATCTCCCATACATTGTTGTACCCTTAAAACTATGAACCAGCACAGCATCCAAACTAGTGTCATTTATTAGGGAAAAATATGAAATTAAAATTTTCAATATTTCAGTGTTATTGACAATGGCATTCTCAAGAAATATTACCCCGAATATTTTTTAGTGTATATTTTTCTTGGTATATTTTTTATTCATCTTTAGTGTATGTTTATCTTGGTAAACTTGCATAAGCTTATAAAATGCAAAAGTTTTAATATGTATGAGTATTGAGTATGAGTATTGGGTATTGAGTTAATTTTTGATTGACTTGTAAAAATGCAAGGGTTATAAAAAAATTTATAACCCTTGCATTTGTTATAAAATAATTATTGGGGTACGAATATTCAGTCGTCAGCTACTCGCAGTCCTCGCCGTATCCACCACACCACGCCTACCCATACTCAATACTCGTACTTGATACTCGTACAGGATACTCGTAATATATACTCGTATTCAATACTCGTACTCGATACTTGTACGCGATACTCGTACACGATACTCGTACCCAATACTCATACTCGACACTCGTACTCAATACGTCTATGTATTTATGTACATATTTCGCCATTAAATCAGAGCATGAAAACACAATTATGGTAAATGTCAATATTGTATACGCCTAGAAAAACAATCAGGTCGAGTAAGAGTATTGACTACGAGTATCGATTACGAGTATCGAGTACGAATATCGAGTAGCTGACGACTCAATATTCGTACCCCAATAATTATATATTTTATAAATAAAATAAAATAAATATCCATCACGCCTTATCCCCGAAGGGGTGGCAAAGGCATATTATATGCCCACTTTTCACCGCATGGATTCCTGTCCCACGTAATAGGTGGTGAGCCCATTGCCGTGTTGAAATAGACAGACGCAGGTTGTGGCTGCCTGTGGCTTTCACAACAATATATTTTATAACCCTTGCATTTTCACAAGGCAATCAAAAATTAACTCAATACCCAATACTCATACTCGACACTCGTACTCAATACGTCTATGTATTTATGTACATATTTCGCCATTAAATCAGAGCTTGAAAACACAATTATGGTAAATGTAAATATTGTATACGCCTAGAAAAACAATCGAGTCGTCAGCTACTCGCAGTACTCGCCGTATCCACCACACCGCGCCTACCCATACTTAATACTCGTACTTGATACTCGTACTAGATACTCGTAATCGATACTCGTATTCTATACTCGTACTCGATACTCGTACGCGTTACTCGTACTCGATACTCTTACTCGATATTAGAACTCGATACTCGTACTCGATACTCGTACTCGATACTCGTACTCGATACTCGTACTCGATACTCGTACTCGATACTCGTACTCGATACTCGTACTCGATACTCGTACTCGATACTCGTACTCGATACTCGTACTCGATACTCGTACTCGATACTCGTACTCGATACTCGTACTCGATACTTGTACTCGATGCTCGTACTCGATACTCGTAATCGATATTCGTACTCGATACCCGTATCGATACTTGTACTCGATATTCGTACTCGATACCCGTACTCGATACTCGTATTCCATACTCGTACTCGATTCCTTTACCCGATACACGTACTCAATACTCGTACTCGATTCTCGTACTCGATACTCGTGCTCGATACTCGTAAAGGAGAATGCCCATCTCCCATACATTGTTGGCTCTTAAAATTATGAATTAGCACAGGATCCAAACTAGTGTCATGTAATTCAAATTGCCAATATTCCAGTTTTATTGACAATGGCATTCTCAAGAAATATGACCCCGAATATTTTTTAGTGTATGATTTTCTTGGTATATTTTTTATTCATCTTTACATCCAGTTACCCAGATCTCATAGGATGGCTAATAAGAGCACTTTATATAAACTCTTACAATATAAGCATTTAAAATAATAGCATTGAATGGTAGTTTACACTACAACAGAGGCAAATAAGCTTATAAAATGCAAGAGTTTTAATATGTATGAGTATTGAGTATGAGTATTGGGTATTGAGTTAATTTTTGATTGACTTGTGAAAATGCAAGGGTTATAAAATATATAATTATTGGGGTACGAATATTGAGTCGTCAGCTACTCGCAGTCCTCGCCGTATCCACCACACCACGCCTACCCATACTCAATACTCGTACAGGATACTCGTAATATATACTCGTATTCAATACTCCTACTCGATACTTGTACGCGATACTCGTACACGATACTCGTACCCAATACTCATACTCGACACTTGTACTCAATACGTCTATGTATTAATGTACATATTTCGCCATTAAATCAGAGCATGAAAACACAATTATGTTAAAGGTAAATATTGTATACGCCTAGAAAAACAATCAGGTCAAAAAAGAAATTATGTTTTTAAAATTTTATCCTTAAATTATTTTATAATATATGTGAATTTATAAAATAAAAAAAAGATAAAGGAGAATGCCCATCTCCCATACATTGTTGTACCCTTAAAACTATGAACCAGCACAGCATCCAAACTAGTGTCATTTATTAGGGAAAAATATGAAATTAAAATTTTCAATATTTCAGTTTTATTGACAATGGCATTCTCAAGAAATATTACCCCGAATATTTTTTAGTGTATATTTTTCTTGGTATATTTTTTATTCATCTTTAGTGTATGTTTATCTTGGTAAACTTGCATAAGCTTATAAAATGCAAAAGTTTTAATATGTATGAGTATTGAGTATGAGTATTGGGTATTGAGTTAATTTTTGATTGACTTGTAAAAATGCAAGGGTTATAAAATATATAATTATTGGGGTACGAATATTCAGTCGTCAGCTACTCGCAGTCCTCGCCGTATCCACCACACCACGCCTACCCATACTCAATACTCGTACTTGATACTCGTACAGGATACTCGTAATATATACTCGTATTCAATACTCGTACTCGATACTTGTACGCGATACTCGTACACGATACTCGTACCCAATACTCATACTCGACACTCGTACTCAATACGTCTATGTATTTATGTACATATTTCGCCATTAAATCAGAGCATGAAAACACAATTATGGTAAATGTCAATATTGTATACGCCTAGAAAAACAATCAGGTCGAGTAAGAGTATTGACTACGAGTATCGATTACGAGTATCGAGTACGAATATCGAGTAGCTGACGACTCAATATTCGTACCCCAATAATCATATATTTTATAAATAAAATAAAATAAATATCCATCACGCCTTATCCCCGAAGGGGTGGCAAAGGCATATTATATGCCCACTTTTCACCGCGTGGATTCCTGTCCCACGTAATAGGTGGTGAGCCCATTGCCGTGTTGAAATAGACAGACGCAGGTTGTGGCTGCCTGTGGCTTTCACAACAATATATTTTATAACCCTTGCATTTTCACAAGGCAATCAAAAATTAACTCAATACCCAATACTCATACTCGACACTCGTACTCAATACGTCTATGTATTTATGTACATATTTCGCCATTAAATCAGAGCTTGAAAACACAATTATGGTAAATGTAAATATTGTATACGCCTAGAAAAACAATCGAGTCGTCAGCTACTCGCAGTACTCGCCGTATCCACCACACCGCGCCTACCCATACTTAATACTCGTACTTGATACTCGTACTAGATACTCGTAATCGATACTCGTATTCTATACTCGTACTCGATACTCGTACGCGTTACTCGTACTCGATACTCTTACTCGATATTAGAACTCGATACTCGTACTCGATACTCGTACTCGATACTCGTACTCGATACTCGTACTCGATACTCGTACTCGATACTCGTACTCGATACTCGTACTCGATACTCGTACTCGATACTCGTACTCGATACTCGTACTCGATACTCGTACGCGTTACTCGTACTCGATACTCTTACTCGATATTAGAACTCGATACTCGTACTCGATACTCGTACTCGATACTCGTACTCGATACTCGTACTCGATACTCGTACTCGATACTCGTACTCGATACTCGTACTCGATACTCGTACTCGATACTCGTACTCGATACTCGTACTCGATACTCGTACTCGATACTCGTACTCGATACTCGTACTCGATACTCGTACTCGATACTCGTACTCGATACTCGTACTCGATACTCGTACTCGATACTCGTACTCGATACTCGTACTCGATACTCGTACTCGATACTTGTACTCGATGCTCGTACTCGATACTCGTAATCGATATTCGTACTCGATACCCGTATCGATACTTGTACTCGATATTCGTACTCGATACCCGTACTCGATACTCGTATTCCATACTCGTACTCGATTCCTTTACCCGATACACGTACTCAATACTCGTACTCGATTCTCGTACTCGATACTCGTACTCGATACTCGTAAAGGAGAATGCCCATCTCCCATACATTGTTGGCTCTTAAAATTATGAATTAGCACAGGATCCAAACTAGTGTCATGTAATTCAAATTGCCAATATTCCAGTTTTATTGACAATGGCATTCTCAAGAAATATGACCCCGAATATTTTTTAGTGTACGATTTTCTTGGTATATTTTTTATTCATCTTTACATCCAGTTACCCAGATCTCATAGGATGGCTAATAAGAGCACTTTATATAAACTCTTACAATATAAGCATTTAAAATAATAGCATTGAATGGTAGTTTACACTACAACAGAGGCAAATAAGCTTATAAAATGCAAGAGTTTTAATATGTATGAGTATTGAGTATGAGTATTGGGTATTGAGTTAATTTTTGATTGACTTGTGAAAATGCAAGGATTATAAAATATATAATTATTGGGGTACGAATATTGAGTCGTCAGCTACTCGCAGTCCTCGCCGTATCCACCACACCACGCCTACCCATACTCAATACTCGTACAGGATACTCGTAATATATACTCGTATTCAATACTCCTACTCGACACTTGTACTCAATACGTCTATGTATTTATGTACATATTTCGCCATTAAATCAGAGCATGAAAACACAATTATGTTAAAGGTAAATATTGTATACGCCTAGAAAAACAATCAGGTCAACAAAGAAATGATGTCAATAAAATTTTATCCTTAAATTATTTTATAATACATGTGAATTTATAAAATAAAAAAAAGTTAAAGGAGAATGCCCATCTTCCATATATTGTTGGACCCTTAAAATTATGAACCAGCACAGGATCCAAACTAGTGTCATTTATTAGGGAAAAATATGAAATTCAAATTGCCAATGTTTCAGTTTTATTGACAATGGCATTCTCAAGAAATTTGATCCCGAATATTTTTAGTGTATGTTTATCTTGGTATATTTTTTATTCATCATTACATCCAGTTACCCGGATCTCATAGGATGGCTAATAAGAGTACTCCATATAAACTCTTACAATATAAGCATTTAAAATAATAGCATTGAATAGTAGTTTACACTACTACAGAGGCAAATAAGCTTATAAAATGCAAGTTTTAATATGTATGAGTATTGGGTATTGAGTTAATTTTGATTGACTTGTGAAAATGCAAGGGTTATAAAATATATGTGTATTCGGGTACGAATATTGAGCCTTCAGCTACTCGCAGTACTCGCCGTATCCACCACACCGCGCCTTCCCATACTCAATACTCGTACTCAATACTCGTACTAGATACTCGTAATCGATACTCGTATTCAATACTCGTACTCGACCTGATTGTTTTTCTAGACGTATACAATATTTACATTTACCATAATTGTGTTTTCATGCTCTGATTTAATGGCGAAATATGTACATAAATATATATACGTATTGAGTATGAGTATCGAGTACCAGTACGAGTACGAGTACGAGTATCGAGTACAAGTATCGAGTACGAGTATCGAGTACGGGTATCGAGTACGAGTACCGAGTACGAGTATCGAGTTCGAGTATCGAGTACAAGTGTCAAATACGAGTATCGAGTACGAGTATCGAGTACGAGTATCGAGTACGAGTATCGAGTACGAGTATCGAGTACGAGTATCGAGTACGAGTATCGAGTACGAGTATCGAGTACGAGTATCGAGTACGAGTATCGAGTACGAGTATCGAGTACGAGTATCGAGTACGAGTATCGAGTACGAGTATCGAGTACGAGTATCGAGTACGAGTATCGAGTACGAGTATCGAGTACGAGTATCGAGTACGAGTATCGAGTACGAGTATCGAGTACGAGTATCGAGTACGAGTATCGAGTACGAGTATCGAGTACGAGTATCGAGTACGAGTATCGAGTACGAGTATCGAGTATCGAGTACGAGTATCGAGTACGAGTATCGAGTACGAGTATCGAGTACGAGTATCGAGTACGAGTATCGAGTACGAGTATCGAGTACGAGTATCGAGTACGAGTATCGAGTACGAGTATCGAGTACGAGTATCGAGTACGAGTATCGAGTACGAGTATCGAGTATCGAGTATCGAGTACGAGTATCGAGTACGAGTATCGAGTACGAGTATCGAGTACGAGTATCGAGTACGAGTATCGAGT
Organism: Thumatha senex; assembly: GCA_948477245.1. Taxonomy (NCBI): domain Eukaryota; kingdom Metazoa; phylum Arthropoda; class Insecta; order Lepidoptera; family Erebidae; genus Thumatha; species Thumatha senex. The sequence goes on along the minus strand of OX419752.1, from coordinate 14,871,472 downwards.
ACGAGTATCGAGTACGAGTATCGAGTACGAGTATCCCTTGCATGTCATTGCACATCACAAGTCAATCAAAAATTAACTCAATACCCAATACTCATACTCAATACTCATACATATTAAAACTCTTGCATTTTATAAGCTTATTTGCCTCTGTTGTAGTGTAAACTACCATTCAAAAAAAAGTTAAAGGAGAATGCCCATCTCCCATACATTGTTGGACCCTTAAAACTATGAACCAGCACAGGATCCAAATTAGTGTCATTTATTAAGGAAAAATATAAAATTCAAATTGCCAATGTTTCAGTTTTATTGACAATAGCATTCTCAAGAAATTTGATGAGTATCGAGTACGAGTACGAGTATTGAGTACGAGTATCGAGTACGAGTATCGAGTACGAGTATCAAGTATTCTTTTTTGACCTGATTGTTTTTCTAGGCGTATACAATATTTACATTTATTATAATTGTGTTTTCATGCTCTGATTTAATGGCGGAATATGTACATAAATACATAGACGTATTGAGTACGAGTGTCGAGTATGAGTATTGGGTATTGAGTTAATTTTTGATTGCCTTGTGAAAATGCAAGGGTTATAAAATATATTGTTGTGAAAGCCGCAGGTAGCCACAACCTGCGTCTGTCTATTTCAACACGGCAATGGGCTCACCACCTATTACGTGGGACAGGATTCCACACGGTGAAAAGTGGGCATATAATATGCCTCTGCCACCCCTTCGGGGATAAGGCGTGATGGATATTTATTTTATTTTATTTACCCCCATCTTGAACCGAGTTATCTTTATCACTGTAATAACATTTATTGGAATGAGAGGTGTGTACACTACAACTTATAACAACCATCATCAATAGATAAATATTTATTTTAATGATTTATTTATACTATTTTAATTATTCATATTAAACAATACAATTATATTTTATTTTATTTTTTTTAAAATAAAGAACCAAAAAATAATTTTTCATTATTATTATTATTTCTTAAGATAATGATTTGATGACAGATTCTTTGGTACTTTCTTGTGGTGAATATTGTGCACGACAGGCTCGGCAAGTTTTTGGACGCTTGTGTCACAGTCGACTATCTCATTAATAACAAAAGGACAAGAGTTTCAACTTCTGTTCTCTGAGATACTATTAGTTTTTTCCACAGTATCAGTTTCAGCTTACAATATCACTGTAACAAAAAAAAATCTTCAGGTATGCATATATTACTGGCTCGGTGGTGTAGGTGATAGTGTATGTGACTGCTACTCATGTGAAGGTCCCAGATCGGAATAAATATTTGTGAGATCCCCAAATGTTTGTTTAGAAGTTTGGGTGTTTGCTCTATAACAATGTATATATTTAGATTTACATAAGTATGTTTATCAGGTGAGTAGTTCCCATAACCCAAGCTTAAAGGGTTAGATGGCGCTGTGTGAAAAGTGTCCTACAATGTTTATTTATAAACTCATTACCTACATACAACTTTGATTCACGGTGTTAAAGCTTCTGTTCTACATGTGACTTTAAGCTCTATCTTTCTATCCTCTCATGGTTGTTTATGACAGAGCCCCGAACCCTATGCAACCAATGTTACAAAGTGTACAAAACTATATTATTTTCAACAAATAATAGGTAATTACCCGGTATGTGTCAATAGTCTCTGATATTTAAATTCAGTGCATATGTTAAATTAGATAATCCATATCGGCATCAGGACAAAGACCTCCACAGACAGTGGCTATATGGTACGCGTAAGTGCATCTGCTGCTCTCCGGATGCCTAGAACAAAAATAGAATGAATCTTATTAAACAGTTATCATGAATTACTAGATGGTGTATATCTGCACAAATATATAAGACCATAAACCTCCAACACTTACCTTTTCGATAGTTTTTGTAGTAAATATACTTTTCTGAAATATTGGCCCAAGACGTTGTATGGCATCGTTTTTTATTTTGTATACCTAATATTCTTGAAAGATTTTATAATTTCTAGTAATAGATTCCTTTCGACGATCGTAAAATTCTTCTTTTTTCAGATATGTACAGAATTTCAATTAATTTACAATGTCAACAACACTGGCACGATAATATCAAATGTCAGTCAAGCAAAGTTTATTAAACTCGCGATCCATTTAACGCAGAGAAAAGGTTCTTTTTATGAGTCCGGGACTTCCTCTACTGCAGTTTTTTGTTTAGTATTTTGAAGTAAGGATACTTTAAAGCAATCACAGAGGTGATTAAATCATTTCAATTAAAAAAGTTAATAAAAAATAAGCTTTTGAAACATAAATATCAAATAGTAAGCTGCGTGAAATGAAAACCAAATATGTAAGGAATAAAAATGTAATAGAAAACAGACTGTTTTTAGGCTTGCAACATTCCATTGCGTATTCTGGCGATTGGAGATTTGGATATTTACTCAAGGTTACTTTTTACCGATCTGAGCATGGGGATAGTTCTATAATAAACCACATGCTTATGTCTAGATTTAGCACTCAAGTGTCAATCTGCTAAATTCCGTTTATGTGTGACTTGAGTTAGTTTCTGTAATACGACCCTTAAAGTGTCAGTGTTTACTGAAAATTGCTTTACGGTACCCTACGACGATAGTTATAATATTGGGAAACGCCCACATCATACACTCACACAAAGAAAGAATAGTGTGAATTAACCAATAATTAGTCATCTTATAAAATTATTCTTCATTTTAGTGTCTTCACGGTTGCATCAAAGGAATCGAAACCCTTCTTTACGAACTTGATAAACTTGATTTGGTTTTTTAGGTATTAACACTATGCTGATTATTACCGTTTTTCTTTATTTTTGTTAATTTTGCAGTAAAATATGAAAAATGATGATAGTAAAAGTGGAATATTAATCACGGTTTTGTTGACCGGTAAGATTTTTGAGCGATATTGTCTTAAAAGTTTAAGTAGTCAGCTACCAGTGTTCTGCCTTTCCACGTTCCGTAAATCCAAAAATTATGACTTCTGTTAATAAGCTATTTTACCCTATTGTATCTTTGTAGTGGGTGGATAATGGGCGTTTTCTAATATTATTTTAGAGTACCGTAAAGCACGGTAAAAGTAAACACTGAGACAAACACTTTCTACAGTATTATGTAATCCTAGTCTGTCCTTCATCTTAGTGTATTCCCAGTTGCTTTCAAATCATACCTGGATTATTTGGATGGAGCATTCGGTTCATTGTTTTTGGCTCCTAGAAACAACTATGGTTAAGCCTTTAATTTTTGGCATTGTTGGGAGCGACTGCCGTCATACCCTCCGACCCCGTCGTTGCCTTAGTTTAGTAGGTGAAGGTTTGAAATGTTTCGAAATGTTAGTCAACGTACCTTAAAAAAGTATTTAGTTCCAATTATTTCTGCTACATAAGTACACACAAATAAATTAAAAGAAAATGATTTAAAAATGTATGTAAAAATGTACTTACTAGCTGTTAAAAATTGTAACGTAATTAGACTCAGAGGAAGGGCATTGTTTTTTTTTTGTTTGTATCCGTTCCTTTCATTGTAACTTCACAGCGTGTCATAAACTATGCGGCGCTCTTACGATAATCGGAACAATTTTTAATAAAAGTCACTTATGCACAACATAAAGTCACTTGTACACTAATAAAAAAATAATTTATTATCCAGAACCTACTTACATACCTGGCAAATATTGCAACAAAAAAGGACAATGTTTTAAAATATCTGTACGGAACCAAGACATTCAAGCGTAAAAATGAAGGAGATAAACGTTATTTTCACGCATGGTACATGAGTAGGTTGACAATATGTTTACGAAGCATTCAAGACAATCTCGCAATCTACATTGATACCAAATAAGTTATAAAAATGTTGTCTCTGTACTTAAATGATACTCATTATTTTTTTATCTTATTTTATGGAATATTACAAGTAGACTTCGTCTTAATTTGCAACATAAATTTACTATCTGAGCTGAGTTTAGCGTTTTGCAGAGCAAAAACCAGACAAAGCCGTATTGATTTCAATATTTTGGTGAACCTACTCGGGTTCAAAGCTAGAGTTCATTCGAAGTAGGTATGTTTATTGTTTGTGTTGGGTATGAACATAAATACGATATCGATATTTTGCACTGTCGATGAAAGATAAAAATCATTTCCCACGACACGACAAGTCTATGGGATTCAAAACCCCGAGCCGCGCATTACTGATATGAATCTCAATACCAACTTCAAATATGACTACACATTTCTGTAGCACATTGTATATATTTATGTACATATTTCGCCATTAAATCAGAGCATGAAAACACAATTATGGTATATGTAAATATTGTATACGCCTAGAAAAACAATCAGGTCAACAAAGAAATGATGTCATTAAAATTTTATCCTTAAAATATTTTATAAGAGTATGGCCAGAGCCATCTATCGAGCTAATGAACAACTCGATACCAATGAAGAGTGTTACAACTATTTTTAAACATTGATGCAATGGACTCCACTCAGTATATTGATACATTTTTAAAGCAATTATTTGCTAAATTTCTCATAATTTTTTAATAAAGTGGAAAAAGACAATTTGATTCGAGACATGGATTGAACCTGTGACCTTTGCCTAACCAGGGCAATGTTCTAGCCACCTGAACTTCCCGAACCGTATCGAATCAAGTTGAAATTCTCCACCATATTTATATCGTCATTTTAAGAGTATGACCAGAGCCATCTATAGAGCTAATGAACAACTCGATACCAATGAACAGTGTTACAACTATTTTTAAACATTGATGCAATGGACTCCACTCAGTATATTGATAAAATTATAAGCAACTATTTGCTAAATTTCTCATAAATTTTTAATGAAGTGGAAAAAGACAATTTGATTCGAGACAGGGATTGAACCTGTGACCTTTGCCTAACCAGGGCAATGTTCTAGCCATTAAAAAATTATTAGCGTCATTTATTAGTGAAAAATATGAAATTAAAATTGCCAATGTTTCAGTTTTATTGACAATGGCATTCTCAAGAAATATGACGCCGAATATTTTTAGTGTATGTTTTTCTTGGTATAACTCGATACTCGTACTCGATACTCGTACTCGATACTCGTACTCGATACTCGTAATCGATACTCGTACTCGATACTCGTAAAAATAAATTTTAAAAATAAATTTTTATAAAGTGGAAAAAGACAATTTGATTCGAGACAGGGATTGAACATGTGACCTTTGCCTAACCAGGGCAATGTTCTAGCCACCTGAACTACCCGAACCGTATCGAATCAAGTTGAAATTCTCCACCATATTTATATCGTAATTTTAAGAGTATGACCAGAGCCATCTATCGAGCTAATGAACAACTCGATACCAATGAACAGTGTTACAACTATTTTTAAACATTGATGCAATGGACTCCACTCAGTATATTGATAAATTTTTAAAGCAATTATTTGCTAAATTTCTCATAAATTTTTAATAAAGTGGAAAAAGACAATTTGATTCGAGACAGGGATTGAACCTGTGACCTTTGCCTAACCAGGGCAATGTTCTAGCCACCTGAACTACCCGAACCGTATCGAATCAAGTTGAAATTCTCCACCATATTTATATCGTCATTTTAAGAGTATGACCAGAGCCATCTATAGAGCTAATGAACAACTCGATACCAATGAACAGTGTTACAACTATTTTTAAACATTGATGCAATGGACTCCACTCAGTATATTGATAAAATTTTAAAGCAATTATTTGCTAAATTTCTCATAAATTTTTAATGAAGTGGAAAAAGACAGTTTGATTCGAGACAGGGATTGAACCTGTGACCTTTGCCTAACCAGGGCAATGTTCTAGCCATTAAAAAATTATTAGTGTCATTTATTAGTAAAACATATGAAATTAAAATTGCCAATGTTTCAGTTTTAATGACAATGGCATTCTCAAGAAATATGACGCCGAATATTTTTAGTGTATGTTTTTCTTGGTATAACTCCATACTCGTACTCGACACTCGTACTCGACACTCGTACTCGATACTCGATACTCGTACTCGATACTCGTACTCGATACTCGTACTCGATACTCGTACTCGATACTCGTACTCGATACTCGTACTCGATACTCGACACTCGTACTCGACACTCGTACTCGATACTCGTACTCGTACTCGGTACTCGATACTCGTACTCGATACTCGATACTCGTACTCGATACTCGTACTCGATACTCGTACTCGTACTCGTACTCGTACTCGTACTCGTACTCGTACTCGTACTCGTACTCGTACTCGTACTCGTACTCGTACTCGTACTCGATACTCGTACTCGATACTCGTACTCGATACTCGTACTCAATACGTCTATGTATTTTTGTACATATTTCGACATTAAATCAGAGCATGAAAACACAATTATGGTATATGTAAAAATTGTATACGCCTAGAAAAACAATCAGGTCAACAAAGAAATGATGTCATTAAAATTTTATCCTTAAATTATTTTATAAGAGTATGACCAGAGCCTTCTATCGAGCTAATGAACAACTCGATACCAATGAACAGTGTTACAACTATTTTTAAACATTGATGCAATGGACTCCACTCAGTATATTGATAAAATTTTAAAGCAATTATTTGCTAAATTTGATTCGAGACAGGGATTGAACCTGTGACCTTTGCATAACCAGGGCAATGTTCTAGCCATTAAAAAATTATTAGTGTCATTTATTAGTGAAATATATGACATTAAAATTGCCAATGTTTCAGTTTTATTGACAATGGCATTCTCAAGAAATATGACGCCGAATATTTTTAGTGTATGTTTTTCTTGGTATAACTCCATACTCGTACTCGACACTCGTACTCGATACTCGTACTCGATACTCGTACTCGATACTCGTACTCGATACTCGTACTCGATACTCGTACTCGATACTCGTACTCGATACTCGTACTCGATACTCGTACTCGATACTCGTACTCGATACTCGTACTCGATACTCGTACTCGATACTCGTACTCGATACTTGTACTCGATACTCGTACTCGATACTCGTACTCGATACTCGTACTCGATACCCGTACTCGATACTCGACACTCGTACTCGACACTCGTACTCGATACTCGTACTCGATACTCGTACTCGATACTCGATACTCGTACTCGATACTCGTACTCGATACTCGTACTCGTACTCGTACTCGTACTCGTACTCGATACTCGTAATCAATACGTCTATGTATTTTTGTACATATTTCGACATTAAATCAGAGCATGAAAACACAATTATGGTATATGTAAATAACACTGTTCATTGGTATCGAGTTGTTCATTAGCTCTATAGATGGCTCTGGTCATACTCTTAAAATTACGATATAAATATGGTGGAGAATTTCAACTTGATTCGATACGGTTCGGGTAGTTCAGGTGGCTAGAACATTGCCCTGGTTAGGCAAAGGTCACAGGTTCAATCCCTGTCTCGAATCAAATTGTCTTTTTCCACTTTATTAAAAATTTATGAGAAATTTAGCAAATAATTGCTTTAAAAATTTATCAATATACTGAGTGGAGTCCATTGCATCAATGTTTAAAAATAGTTGTAACACTGTTCATTGGTATCGAGTTGTTCATTAGCTCGATAGATGGCTCTGGTCATACTCTTATAAAATAATTTAAGGATAAAATTTTAATGACATCATTTCTTTGTTGACCTGATTGTTTTTCTAGGCGTATACAATATTTACATATACCATAATTGTGTTTTCATGCTCTGATTTAATGTCGAAATATGTACAAAAATACATTGACGTATTGAGTACGAGCATCGAGTACGAGTATCGAGTACGAGTATCGAGTACGAGTATCGAGTACGAGTATCGAGTACGAGTATCGAGTACGAGTATCGAGTACGAGTATCGAGTACGAGTATCGAGTACGAGTATCGAGTACGAGTATCGAGTATGAGTATCGAGTACGAGTATCGAGTACGAGTATCGAGTACGAGTATCGGGTACGAGTATCGAGTACGAGTATCGAGTACGAGTATCGAGTACGAGTATCGAGTACGAGTATCGAGTACGAGTATCGAGTACGAGTATCGAGTACGAGTATCGAGTACAAGTATCGAGTACGAGTATCGAGTACGAGTATCGAGTACGAGTATCGAGATCGAGTATTGAGATCGAGTACGAGTATCGAGTACGAGTATCGAGTACGAGTATCGAGTACGAGTATCGAGTACGAGTATCGAGTACGAGTATCGAGGACGAGTATCGAGTACGAGTATCGAGTACGAGTATCGAGTACGATTATCGAGTACGAGTATCGAGTACGAGTATCGAGTACGAGTATCGAGTACGAGTATCGAGTACGAGTATCGAGTACGAGTATCGAGTACGAGTATCGAGTACGAGTATCGAGTACGAGTATCGAGTACGAGTATCCAGTACGAGTATCGAGTACGAGTATCGAGTAAGAGTATCGAGTACGAGTATCGAGTACGAGTATCGAGTACGAGTATCGAGTACGAGTATCGAGTACGAGTATCGAGTACGAGTATCGAGTACGAGTATCGAGTACGAGTATCGAGTACGAGTATCGAGTACGAGTATCGAGTACGAGTATCGAGTACGAGTGTCGAGTACGAGTATGGAGTTATACCAAGAAAAACATACACTAAAAATATTCGGCGTCATATTTCTTGAGAATGCCATTGTCAATAAAACTGAAACATTGGCAATTTTAATGTCATATATTTCACTAATAAATGACACTAATAATTTTTTAATGGCTAGAACATTGCCCTGGTTAGGCAAAGGTCACAGGTTCAATCCCTGTCTCGAATCAAATTTAGCAAATAATTGCTTTAAAATTTTATCAATATACTGAGTGGAGTCCATTGCATCAATGTTTAAAAATAGTTGTAACACTGTTCATTGGTATCGAGTTGTTCATTAGCTCGATAGAAGGCTCTGGTCATACTCTTATAAAATAATTTAAGGATAAAATTTTAATGACAGCATTTCTTTGTTGACCTGATTGTTTTTCTAGGCGTATACAATATTTACATATACCATAATTGTGTTTTCATGCTCTGATTTAATGTCGAAATATGTACAAAAATACATAGACGTATTGAGTATCGAGTACGAGTATCGAGTACTCGTACTCGATACTCGTACTCGATACTCGTACTCGATACTCGTACTCGATACTCGTACTCGATACTCGTACTCGATACTCGTACTCGATACTCGTACTCGATACTCGACACTCGTACTCGACACTCGTACTCGATACTCGTACTCGATACTCGTACTCGATACTCGATACTCGTACTCGATACTCGTACTCGATACTCGTACTCGATACTCGTACTCAATACGTCTATGTATTTTTGTACATATTTCGACATTAAATCAGAGCATGAAAACACAATTATGGTATATGTAAATATTGTATACGCCTAGAAAAACAATCAGGTCAACAAAGAAATGCTGTCATTAAAATTTTATCCTTAAATTATTTTATAAGAGTATGACCAGAGCCTTCTATCGAGCTAATGAACAACTCGATACCAATGAACAGTGTTACAACTATTTTTAAACATTGATGCAATGGACTCCACTCAGTATATTGATAAAATTTTAAAGCAATTATTTGCTAAATTTGATTCGAGACAGGGATTGAACCTGTGACCTTTGCCTAACCAGGGCAATGTTCTAGCCATTAAAAAATTATTAGTGTCATTTATTAGTGAAATATATGACATTAAAATTGCCAATGTTTCAGTTTTATTGACAATGGCATTCTCAAGAAATATGACGCCGAATATTTTTAGTGTATGTTTTTCTTGGTATAACTCCATACTCGTACTCGACACTCGTACTCGATACTCGTACTTGATACTCGTACTCGATACTCGTACTCGATACTCGTACTCGATACTCGTACTCGATACTCGTACTCGATACTTGTACTCGATACTCGTACTGGATACTCGTACTCGATACTCGTACTCGATACTCGTACTCGATACTCGTACTCGATACTCGTACTCGATACTCGTACTCGATACTCGTACTCGATAATCGTACTCGATACTCGTACTCGATACTCGTACTCGATACTCGTACTCGATACTCGTACTCGATACTCGTACTCGATACTCGTACTCGATACTCGTACTCGATCTCAATACTCGATCTCAATACTCGTACTCGATACTCGTACTCGATACTCGTACTCGATACTCGTACTCGATACTCGTACTCGATACTCGTACTCGATACTCGTACTCGATACTCGTACTCGATACTCGTACTCGATACTCGTACTCGATACTCGTACTCGATGCTCGTACTCAATACGTCAATGTATTTTTGTACATATTTCGACATTAAATCAGAGCATGAAAACACAATTATGGTATATGTAAATATTGTATACGCCTAGAAAAACAATCAGGTCAACAAAGAAAAGATGTCATTAAAATTTTATCCTTAAATTATTTTATAAGAGTATGACCAGAGCCATCTATCGAGCTAATGAACAACTCGATACCAATGAACAGTGTTACAACTATTTTTAAACATTGATGCAATGGACTCCACTCAGTATATTGATAAATTTTTAAAGCAATTATTTGCTAAATTTCTCATAAATTTTTAATAAAGTGGAAAAAGACAATTTGATTCGAGACAGGGATTGAACCTGTGACCTTTGCCTAACCAGGGCAATGTTCTAGCCACCTGAACTACCCGAACCGTATCGAATCAAGTTGAAATTCTCCACCATATTTATATCGTAATTTTAAGAGTATGACCAGAGCCATCTATAGAGCTAATGAACAACTCGATACCAATGAACAGTGTTACAACTATTTTTAAACATTGATGCAATGGACTCCACTCAGTATATTGATAAAATTTTAAAGCAATTATTTGCTAAATTTCTCATAAATTTTTTATGAAGTGGAAAAAGACAATTTGATTCGAGACAGGGATTGAACCTTTGCCTAACCAGGGCAATGTTCTAGCCATTAAAAAATTATTAGTGTCATTTATTAGTTAAAAATATGAAATTAAAATTGCCAATGTTTCAGTTTTATTGACAATGGCATTCTCAAGAAATATGACGCCGAATATTTTTAGTGTATGTTTTTCTTGGTATAACTCCATACTCGTACTCGACACTCGTACTCGATACTCGTACTCGATACTCGTACTCGATACTCGTACTCGATACTCGTACTCGATACTCGTACTCGATACTCGTACTCGATACTCGTACTCGATACTCGTACTCGATACTCGTACTCGATACTCGTACTCGATACTCGTACTCGATACTCGTACTCGATACTCGTACTCGATACTCGACACTCGTACTCGACACTCGTACTCGACACTCGTACTCGATACCCGTACTCGATACTCGTACTCAATACGTCTATGTATTTTTGTACATATTTCGACATTAAATCAGAGCATGAAAACACAATTATGGTATATGTAAATATTGTATACTCCTAGAAAAACAATCAGGTCAACAAAGAAATGATGTCATTAAAATTTTATCCTTAAATTATTTTATAAGAGTATGACCAGAGCCTTCTATCGAGCTAATGAACAACTCGATACCAATGAACAGTGTTACAACTATTTTTAAACATTGATGCAATGGACTCCACTCAGTATATTGATAAAATTTTAAAGCAATTATTTGCTAAATTTGATTCGAGACAGGGATTGAACCTGTGACCTTTGCCTAACCAGGGCAATGTTCTAGCCATTAAAAAATTATTAGTGTCATTTATTAGTGAAATATATGACATTAAAATTGCCAATGTTTCAGTTTTATTGACAATGGCATTCTCAAGAAATATGACGCCGAATATTTTTAGTGTATGTTTTTCTTGGTATAACTCCATACTCGTACTCGACACTCGTACTCGATACTCGTACTCGATATTCGTACTCGATACTCGTACTCGATACTCGTACTCGATCTCGATCTTGATACTCGATCTCGATACTCGTACTCGATACTCGTACTCGATACTCGTACTCGATACTCGTACTCGATACTCGTACTCGATACTCGTACTCGATACTCGTACTCGATACTCGTACTCGATACTCGTACTCGATACTCGTACTCGATACTCGTACTCGTACTCGATACTCGTACTCGATACTCGTACTCGATACTCGTACTCGATACTCGTACTCGATAATCGTACTCGATACTCGTACTCGATACTCGTACTCGATCTCGATCTTGATACTCGATCTCGATACTCGTACTCGATACTCGTACTCGATACTCGTACTCGATACTCGTACTCGATACTCGTACTCGATACTCGTACTCGATACTCGTACTCGATACTCGTACTCAATACGTCAATGTATTTTTGTACATATTTCGACATTAAATCAGAGCATGAAAACACAATTATGGTATATGTAAATATTGTATACGCCTAGAAAAACAATCAGGTCAACAAAGAAATGATGTCATTAAAATTTTATCCTTAAATTATTTTATAAGAGCATGACCAGAGCCATCTATCGAGCTAATGAACAACTCGATACCAATGAACAGTGTTACAACTATTTTTAAACATTGATGCAATGGACTCCACTCAGTATATTGATAAAATTTTAAAGCAATTATTTGCTAAATTTGATTCGAGACAGGGATTGAACCTGTGACCTTTGCCTAACCAGGGCAATGTTCTAGCCATTAAAAAATTATTAGTGTCATTTATTAGTGAAATATATGACATTAAAATTGCCAATGTTTCAGTTTTATTGACAATGGCATTCTCAAGAAATATGACGCCGAATATTTTTAGTGTATGTTTTTCTTGGTATACTTTCTTTCTTGGTATAGTCGTACTCGACACTCGTACTCGATACTCGTACTCGATACTCGTACTCGATACTCGTACTCGATACTCGTACTCGATACTCGTACTCGATACTCGTACTCGATACTCGTACTCGATACTCGTACTCTATACTCGTACTCGATACTCGTACTCGATACTCGTACTCGATACTCGTACTCGATACTCGTACTCGATACTCGTACTCGATAATCGTACTCGATACTCGTACTCGATACTCGTACTCGATACTCGTACTCGATACTCGTACTCGATACTCGTACTCGATACTCGTACTCGATACTCGTACTCGATACTCGTACTTGATACTCGTACTCGATACTCGTACTACATATTCGTACTCGATACTCGTACTCGATCTCAATACTCGATCTCGATACTCGTACTCGATACTCGTACTCGATACTCGTACTCGATGCTCGTACTCAATACGTCAATGTATTTTTGTACATATTTCGACATTAAATCAGAGCATGAAAACACAATTATGGTATATGTAAATATTGTATACGCCTAGAAAAACAATCAGGTCAACAAAGAAATGATGTCATTAAAATTTTATCCTTAAATTATTTTATAAGAGTATGACCAGAGCCATCTATCGAGCTAATGAACAACTAGATACCAATGAACAGTGTTACAACTATTTTTAAACATTGATGCAATGGACTCCACTCAGTATATTGATAAATTTTTAAAGCAATTATTTGCTAAATTTCTCATAAATTTTTAATGAAGTGGAAAAAGACAATTTGATTCGAGACAGGGATTGAACCTGTGACCTTTGCCTAACCAGAGCAATGTTCTAGCCATTAAAAAATTATTAGTGTCATTTATTAGTAAAAAATATGAAATTAAAATTGCCAATGTTTCAGTTTTATTGACAATGGCATTCTCAAGAAATATGACGCCGAATATTTTTAGTGTATGTTTTTCTTGGTATAACTCCATACTCGTACTCGACACTCGTACTCGATACTCGTACTCGATATTCGTACTCGATACTCGTACTCGATACTCGTACTCGATCTCGATCTTGATACTCGATCTTGATACTCGTACTCGATACTCGTACTCGATACTCGTACTCGATACTCCTACTCGATACTCGTACTCGATACTCGTACTCGATACTCCTACTCGATACTCGTACTCGATACTCGTACTCGATACTCGTACTCGATACTCGTACTCGATACTCGTACTCGATACTCGTACTCGATACTCGTACTCGATACTCGTACTCGATACTCGTACTCGATACTCGTACTCGATACTCGTACTCGATCTCGATCTTGATACTCGATCTCGATACTCGTACTCGATACTCGTACTCGATATTCGTACTCGATACTCGTACTCGATACTCGTACTCGATACTCGTACTCAATACGTCAATGTATTTTTGTACATATTTCGACATTAAATCAGAGCATGAAAACACAATTATGGTATATGTAAATATTGTATACGCCTAGAAAAACAATCAGGTCAACAAAGAAATGATGTCATTAAAATTTTATCCTTAAATTATTTTATAAGAGTATGACCAGAGCCATCTATCGAGCTAATGAACAACTCGATACCAATGAACAGTGTTACAACTATTTTTAAACATTGATGCAATGGACTCCACTCAGTATATTGATAAATTTTTAAAGCAATTATTTGCTAAATTTCTCATAAATTTTTAATAAAGTGGAAAAAGACAATTTGATTCGAGACAGGGATTGAACCTGTGACCTTTGCCTAACCAGGGCAATGTTCTAGCCACCTGAACTACCCGAACCGTATCGAATCAAGTTGAAATTCTCCACCATATTTATATCGTAATTTTAAGAGTATGACCAGAGCCATCTATAGAGCTAATGAACAACTCGATACCAATGAACAGTGTTACAACTATTTTTAAACATTGATGCAATGGACTCCACTCAGTATATTGATAAAATTTTAAAGCAATTATTTGCTAAATTTCTCATAAATTTTTAATGAAGTGGAAAAAGACAATTTGATTCGAGACAGGGATTGAACCTGTGACCTTTGCCTAACCAGGGCAATGTTCTAGCCATTAAAAAATTATTAGTGTCATTTATTAGTAAAAAATATGAAATTAAAATTGCCAATGTTTCAGATTTATTGACAATGGCATTCTCAAGAAATATGACGCCGAATATTTTTAGTGTATGTTTTTCTTGGTATAACTCCATACTCGTACTCGACACTCGTACTCGATACTCGTACTCGTAACTCGTACTCGATACTCGTACTCGATACTCGTACTCGAAACTCGTACTCGATACTCGTACCCGATACTCGTACTCGATACTCGTACTCGATACTCGTACTCGATACTCGTACTCGATACTCGTACTCGATACTCGTACTCGATACTCGTACTCGATACTCGTACTCGATACTCGTACTCGATACTCGTACTCGATTTTCGTACTCGATACTCGTACTCGATACTCGTACTCGATACTCGTACTCGATACTCGTACTCGATACTCGTACTCGATACTCGTACTCGATACTCGATACTCGATACTCGTACTCGATCTCGATCTTGATACTCGATCTCGATACTCGTACTCGATACTCGTACTCGATACTTGTACTCGATACTCGTACTCGATACTCGTACTCGATATTCGTACTCGATACTCGTACTTGATACTCGTACTCAATACGTCAATGTATTTTTGTACATATTTCGACATTAAATCAGAGCATGAAAACACAATTATGGTATATGTAAATATTGTATACGCCTAGAAAAACAATCAGGTCAACAAAGAAATGATGTCATTAAAATTTTATCCTTAAATTATTTTATAAGAGTATGACCAGAGCCATCTATCGAGCTAATGAACAACTCGATACCAATGAACAGTGTTACAACTATTTTTAAACATTGATGCAATGGACTCCACTCAGTATATTGATAAATTTTTAAAGCAATTATTTGCTAAATTTCTCATAAATTTTTAATAAAGTGGAAAAAGACAATTTGATTCGAGACAGGGATTGAACCTGTGACCTTTGCCTAACCAGGGCAATGTTCTAGCCACCTGAACTACCCGAAGCGTATCGAATCAAGTTGAAATTCTCCACCATATTTATATCGTCATTTTAAGAGTATGACCAGAGCCATCTATAGAGCTAATGAACAACTCGATACCATTGAACAGTGTTAAAACTATTTTTAAACATTGATGCAATGGACTCCACTCAGTATATTGATAAAATTTTAATGCAATTAATTGCAAACCTGTGACCTTTGCCTAACCAGGGCAATGTTCTAGCCATTAAAAAATTATTAGGGTCATTTATTAGTGAACAATATGAAATTAAAATTGCCAATGTTTCAGTTTTATTGACAATGGCATTCTCAAGAAATATGACGCCGAATATTTTAAGTGTATGTTTTACTTGGTATAACTCGATACTCGTACTCGATACTCGTACTCGATACTCGTACTCAATAATTCTATGTATTTTTGTACATATTTCGCCATTAAATCAGAGCATGATAACACAATTATGGTATATGTAAATATTGTATACGCCTAGAAAAACAATCAGGTCAACAAAGAAATGATGTCATTAAAATTTTATCCTTAAATTATTTTATAAGAGTATGACCAGAGCCATCTATCGAGCTAATGAACAACTCGATACCAATGAACAGTGTTACAACTATTTTTAAACATTGATGCAATGGATTCCACTCAGTATATTGATAAATTTTTAAAGCAATTATTTGCTATATTTTTAATAAAGTGGAAAAAGACAATTTGATTCGAGACAGGGATTGAACCGGTGACCTTTGCCTAACCAGGGCAACTGTTCTAGTTACCTGAACTACCCGAACCGTATCGGATTCGATACGGTTCGGGTAGTTCTATGTAGGCGGGAGAATTTCAACTTGATTAAGTTGAAATTCTCCACCATATTTATATCGTCATTTTAAGAGTATGACCAGAGCCATCTATAGAGCTAATGAACAACTCGATACCAATGAACAGTGTTACACCTATTTTTAAACATTGATGCAATGGACTCCACTCAGTATATTGATAAATTTTTAAAGCAATTATTTGCTAAATTTCTCATAAATTTTTAATAAAGTGGAAAAAGACAATTTGATTCGAGACAGGGATTGAACCTGTGACCTTTGCCTAACCAGGGCAATGGTCTAGCCATTAAAAAATTATTTGTGTCATTTATTAGTGAAATATACGAAATTAAAATTGCCAATGTTTCAGTTTTATTGACAATGGCATTCGCAAGAAATATGACGCCGAATATTTTTAGTGTATGTTTTTCTTGGTGTAACTCCATACTCGTACTCGATACTCGTACTCGATACTCGTACTCGATACTCGTACTCGATACTCGTACTCGATACTCGTACTCGATACTCATACTCGATACTCGTACTCGATACTCGTACTCGATACTCGTACTCGATACTCGTACTCGATACTCGTACTCGATACTCGTTCTCGATACTCGTACTCGTACTCGATACTCGTACTCGATACTCGTACTCGATACGCGTACTCGATACTCGTACTCGATACTCGTACTCGATACTCGTACACGATACTCGTACTCGATACTCGTACTCGATACTCGTACTCGATACTCGTACTCGATACTCGTACTCGATACTCGTACTCGATACTCGTACTCCATACTCGTACTCGATACTCGTACTCGATACTCGTACTCGATACTCGTACTCGATACTCGTACTCGGTACTCGTACTAGATACTCGTACTCGATACTTGATTCTCGTACTCGATACTCGTAATCGTTACTCGTACTCGATACGTCTATGTATTTTTGTACATATTTCGCCATTAAATCAGAGCATGAAAACACAATTATGGTATATGTAAATATTGTATACGCCTAGAAATACAATCAGGTCAACAAAGAAATGATGTCATTAAAATTTTATCCTTAAATTGAATTGAATATACCGTACTATGTGTGTCACATACAAGAATAGATTTGATTGAGTTTGTCAGCTGTCAATAATATACTATTATATTTAGTAAATATAAAATCATTATTTTATATCAATGGTTACAAAAAGAATGGAAACTATCTTTACCCTGCTAAAGAAAAGCTGCTTTAGGAAATAACAACATTGATGGTGTTGTAAAATTTTTGAAAAACGCAAAGTTTCACAGCAGCACCGGACAGGAGGAGTACATGTTTCGCAGTTCCAGCCTGAGAGCATAGAGTACAGTCATTTCCACGAGGCCATGAAAATGTTTAGCGCAATATATCCCCCACTCTTGAACACATCACTGACAAACTGATGCGGAAAGCGCCGTCTGTTCTTGGAGAGTTTATCAGCGGCAACAGTTTGTAAGAGGCTGCATTATCCGTATCCCACGGTAACAACTACACGTGGCGTTACAAACAATAAGTGTATTTGTGGTGTATTTTTTATTATTTTATTTTTTTATTGATTTATACGTGTAAGTTTTAAGTTTATCCATATATGTTGCAAGACTGCGGTGATGGTGGCATTTTGAATGTAAGTAGTCAACCGACCTCGTCTCTAAATTGCTTGGTTCGCTGTCCTAATTGTTCCCAAGCTCGTTTTTTTAAGGGTCAGCGAGGTTTGAAAGTACATTTTGGGAAGGTACATAAATCCCAAAATGTACTTTCGAACATATCAACGTTTGAGGCCCAGCAGATAAAAATTTCTTTTTGGCAAACTATTTCTAAATATAAAAATTCAGTTCCGGTTTTAAAAAGGATTCCTCGTGCTGCAAGACCTGCAGTGGCACAAAACCTAGCCCACTGTATTGACCTTGTAGTACGGGAGAATTCTACTTTTGCTTGGGAGCAACTACTTACCTTTTCTTATAGGATTCTACATATTTCTAAAAATCAGACAACCAATAAATCTTTGACTAGCCAAATTAAAGAAAACTGTAATTCGTCGCGTTTATTTGACCCCAAATTCACAATCTTCCATAAGAATTCCATTTATCATTATGTAGAATCTAAATTAAGAGAAGGTGACATAAGAGGAGCATCCAGGTTATTATTTAGTAGCGACGTGGTGGCGCCTTGCTCTCCAGATACTCTTGCTGATCTGAGGAGCAAGCATCCTGCGCCAATAGATGACTTGTCCTTTCCCGATCCTCCAAATTCTGAATCTGACTTTTTGATTGTTTCAGCCAAGGAAGTTCTGACAGCTGTTAACTCCTTCCGTAGTGGTTCTGCTGGTGGCCTTGATGGTTTAACTCCACAACATTTAAAGGACCTATTGGGTCCGGCCACTGGGGAGGCCGGCGAGGCACTCTTGAAGGAGCTAACAGGTTTGGCTAACCTTATGTTGTCCGGCAATGTGGACGAAGGCATCATCGACATCCTTTATGGTGCCAATCTGTGTGCTCTTCGCAAGAAGGAGGGTGGAATTCGTCCCATTGCCGTGGGATGTACTTTCAGGCGTATGGTAGCCAAAATTTGCTGTCAGTTTTACAAGGAAGAACTGTCTGGCAAATTCCAACCCATACAGCTCGGTTTTGGATCAAAAGGGGGTTGTGAAGCTGCCATACATGCCCTGTCTACTTACCTTGGCTGCGGGAAAGGAGAGGTCATTCTTAAAGTTGACTTGAAGAATGCCTTTAATTCAGTAAACAGGGACACTTTGTTGACACAAGCCAAATTGGAAACACCCAAAATTTTTAATTTTCTTTGGCAGTGCTACAGAAACCCATCAAAATTAATGTATAAGGAAAATATTTTAGATTCTGCAGTGGGTTGTCAACAAGGTGACCCTCTCGGGCCGCTCATTTTCAGCTTATCAATACACCCAATAATTAGCCAGCTAAATTCCAAATTTAACGTCTGGTATTTAGATGACGGCACTCTAGGAGGAGATGTAGACACAGTTTTCAGAGATTTGGCATTGATAAAAGATAAATTTAAATTAATTGGTTTGGATCTGAATCCTTCAAAGTGTGAAATTTTTCTAAATGACAATATTGATAGTGTTTCTACTATTTCAAAATTCAATGTTTTGGCTCCAAATTTGAAAATCCTTCAGAATTGTTCTCTACGCCTCCTTGGGTCTCCCGTTCTAGAAGATGCCTATGAATCTTTCATTGAGGAAAAGATCAAAAATTTTTGTGAAGATTCGGATCGACTCCTTCAAATAAATATACAATCGGCCTTTACAATTATTCGGTATTGTCTTTTCGTCCCAAAATTAACTCATGCCCTTCGCTCATCTCAATTTTTTAAACATCCGACCCTTTTGGAAAATATGGACAAAATTATTCATACCACGCTTTCCAAAATTTTGAATGCAGATTTGGACGACCGAGCGTGGCTCCAAGCGTCTTTACCAATACGCTGGGGCGGCCTCGGTGTTCGTAACATCACTGATATAAGTTTACCTGCATTTTTGTCTTCAGTACACGGCACTGATGAATTGACCAGGAAAATTTTAATTCTACACTGGTCAATTCTGAAGTGCCAGGCAAGATTGAAGCCATAAATGTTTGGAAACTTAAGTGCCCAGATACTGTTTTACCGACCAACCCGTGCTCCCAGAGGCAGTGGGATAGGCCGCTCTGCAACGAGGTTAGAAAAAAATTATTGAACACGTGTTCGAATGTTGCAGAACGTGCTCGCCTATTGGCTGTGGGAGAATGGGAGTCAGGTGTTTGGCTTCAGGCTCTTCCATCGCCCAACATAGGTATTATGTTGGACGACACTACATTCAGAATTGCTGTCTGTCTTCGTTTAGGTGCTCCCTGCGTTTCTCCGCATTGCTGTCAATGTAGTGAAGTAGTCGACAGCCTTGGGCATCACGGTCTCTCATGCAGCAGGAGTGCAGGTCGCAGGTCACGTCATGCATACCTTAATGACATTATCCGCCGGGCTCTTGTCACCGCCGGTGTTCCAGCCGTTCTAGAACCTAATGGTTAGGCGCGTGACGATGGCAAGAGGCCAGACGGTATGTCATTGGTGCCATGGAAGATGGGAAAGCCTTTAGTTTGGGATGCAACTTGTGTTGACACCCTGGCTCCTTCTCATCTTCATAGCACGGCGAGTTGCGCTTGTGCTGCTGCTGCATCCGCCGAGACTCTCAAGCGGCGCAAATATAATAATTTAATAGGTAATTATATTTTTGAGCCGTTTGGGGTCGAGACACTGGGCTCGTGGGGCCCAAGTGCTCGTTCACTGTATAGTGATATCGCAAAGCGACTGGTCGATTCTTCTCGTGACCATAGGGCTGGCCTCTTTCTCGCTCAGAGAATAAGCATTGCCATACAACGTGGCAATGCGGCCAGCCTTATGGGAACCTTACCGGTTGATTTTGATGGGGAGGAATTCTTCGACACCTAGTCGGGGCATCATTGTCAGTCTTGTAATAATTCCCACCACCCGCCCCCTTCTTTTTGTATTGTTTTCTGTAAATATGTTAAATTTTAATTTGTTAATAACCATGTAATTATTATTTCAGAATATATCCTTAAATTATTTTATAAGAGTATGATCAGAGCCATCTATCGAGCTAATGAACAACTCGATACCAATGGACAGTGTTACAACTATTTTTAAACATTGATGCAATGGACTCCACTCAGTATATTGATAAATTTTTAAAGCAATTATTTGCTAAATTTCTCATAAATTTTTAATAAAGTGGAAAAAGACAATTTGATTCGAGACAGGGATTGAACCTGTGACCATTGCCTAACCAGGGCAATGTTCTAGCCATTAAAAAATTATTAGTGTCATTTATTAGTGAAATATATGACATTAAAATTGCCAATGTTTCAGTTTTATTGACAATGGCATTCTCAAGAAATATGACGCCTAATATTTTTAGTGTGTGTTTTTCTTAGTATATTTTTTATTCATCTTTACATCCAGTTACCCAGATCTCATAGGATGGCTAATAAGAGCACTTCATATAAACTCTTACAATAGAAGCATTTAAAATAATAGCATTGAATGGTAGTTTACACTACAACAGAGGCAAATAAGCTTATAAAATACAAGAGTTTTAATATGTACGAGTATTGAGTATGAGTATTAGGTATTGAGTTAATTTTTGATTGACTTGTGAAAATGCAAGGGTTATAAAATATATGATTATTGGGGTACGAATATTGAGTCGTCAGCTACTCGCAGTCCTCGCCGGTATCCACCACACCACGCCTATCCATACTCAATACTCGTACTTGATACTCGTACTGGATACTCGTAATAGATACTCGTACTGGATACTCGTAATAGATACTCGTATTTAATACTCGTACTCGATACTCGCATTCAATACTCGTACTCGATACTTGTACGCGATACTCGTACTCAATATTCATACTAGATACCCGTACTCGATACTCGTACTCGATACTCGTAATAGATACTCGTACTCGATACTCGTACTCGATACTCGTACTTGATACTCGTACTGGATACTCGTAATAGATACTCGTACTGGATACTCGTAATAGATACTCGTATTTAATAAAAAATAAGCTTATAAAATGTAAGAGTTTTAATATGTATGAGTATTGAGTATGAGTATTAAGTATTGAATGAATTTTTGATTGACTTGTGAAAATGCAAGGGTTATAAAACATATGATTATTGGGTTACGAATATTGTGTCGTCAGCTACTCGCAGTCCTCGCCGTATCCACCACACCACGCCTACCCATACTCAATACTCGTACTTGATACTTGTACTGGATACTCGTAATAAATACTCGTATTCAATACTCGTACTCGATACTCGTACTCGATACTCGTACTGGATACTCGTACTCGATACTCGTACTCGTTTCAGTTTTATTGACAATGGCATTCACAAGAAATTTGATGAGTACGAGTATCGAGTACGAGTACGAGTATCGAGTACGAGTATCCAGTAAGAGTATCAAGTACGGGTATCGAGTATGAATATTGAGTACGAGTATCGCGTACAAGTATCACGTACGAGTATCGAGTACGAGTATTGAATACGAGTATCGAGTATGAGTATCAAGTACGAGTATCGAGTATGAGTATCGAGTACGAGTATCGAGTACGAGTATCGAGTACGAGTATCGCGTACGAGTATCGAGTACGAATATTGAATACGAGTATCGAGTACGAGTATCAAGTACGCGTATCGAGTACGAGTTTCGAGTACGAGTATCGAGTACGGGCATCAAGTATGAATATTGAGTACGAGTATCGTGTACGAGTATCGCGTACAAGTATCGAGTACGAGTATTGAATACGAGTATCTATTACGAGTATCCAGTACGAGTATCGAGTATCGAGTACGAGTACGGGTATCGAGTATGAATATTGAGTACGAGTATCGTGTACGAGTATCGCGTACGAGTATCGAGTACGAGTATTGAATACGAGTATCGAGTACGAGTATTGAATACGAGTATCTATTACGAGTATCCAGTACAAGTATCAAGTACGAGTATTGAGTATGGGTAGGCGTGGTGTGGTGGATACGGCGAGGACTGCGAGTAGCTGACGACTCAATATTCGTACCCCAATAATCATATATTTTATAACCCTTGCATATTAAAACTCTTGCATTTTATAAGCTTATTTGCCTCTGTAGTAGTGTAAACTAGTGTAGGAAATATTAGCGTTAGCAATCATATTTAATTGCTAAAACTCTATTCGTATTAATTTAATGAACAGTACTAGTTAAAATTAATTATTGCTAAGAGACATCGATTACGCAATAATTGACAATTCGTCACGAACCCACAATCTCCCTCCAATACATGACTAAGCGCATCGACGTTCGCGCCGCTACTGAGTGGCGAGTTGTGAATGCTAAATTAAATTGCCAAAACTCATAATTATAATTCACGACAAATTCATATCGCAGGCGAGCTGTGAACGCTGCGTCGCTGCGACGACTAAATCATGAGGCAGGCGAGCTGCGAATGATGCGTCGCTGCGATTGCTAAAATGAATTTTCACGTCTAATTCATGAATGGATCGTGTCATTGTGCTATTGCGAAATACGGAGTGTGTGAATGAAAAAGTGCATGGTTGATATTTAGCCCATTATTTTTAACTATTAAATGCTTGTGTTTGGGGTTATTTATTCCATTTTAGTATAAATTTTTTTGACATTCTGTTAATGCCATTGAGTTGAGGAAGAAGTCGAAATTCGTACGTACTTTTTACGAGTTGTAGATAACTAACTAACTAACTATCTTCACGCTGTATCCCTGACGGGGTAGTCAGAGAGGACAGATCGCCAGGCTTCGCGATCCATGCATACTTCTTTCGCTTCTTCGAGATTCATCAATCGCTTCATACACGCACGTCTGGGTATCCGAGTACTTTTGACCTTCCCGTTTTTGAGCAATCTGCTCACGTGGTCTTCATATGTAAGTCTCGGCCTACCCTGACTCCTTCTACCCTCTACTTTTGAACAATATATATTCTTCGTCAATCGTTCCTCACTCATTCGTTGGACGTGTCCAAACCAACGGAGCACGCCCTTTTCCAGCTTAACGCTGACACTTTCATTCAAACCTGCCAAATTGCGTATCACTTCGTTACGTATTCGGCCAGCCAAGGTAACGCCGCACAACTTTCGAAGTGATCGCATCTCCACAGCATTCAATTTACTTTCATGCATCTGCTGACATACCCAGGTTTCACTACCGTAAAGCAAAGTTGGCACTAGCACTGCGTTATGAATCGCCAGTCGTGCTTCTTTTACGATGCTTTGTCGCTTTACTAACTGGGACAAAGCACCGTTAACTTTGTTTCCGGCAGCTACTCGCCGTTCCACATCCGAATCACATCTTCCATCCGCGCTAAACATACTTCCTAAATACACAATTTCATTCACTTGCTCTAGACGTTCCTGGTTTACCCTAATCTCGCATTTAGTTCTTACGTCACCTCTTTCAAATACTAGAACCTTAGTTTTACTTGCATTCAAGCGGAGACCCTTACTTGAGTTGTAGATACTTTGGTTTTTATGTATAATTTTTTTATTTTGAATATATTAACCCTAAAATCGTACTTTATTGTGGAATAAATAATGTAATACAAAATGTATTTTTTTGGTTCCGTCTCTCGAAAGGAAAACAACGGAACTAAAGTTTTTTTTTTTTTATTGAATTGAAAACTTCTTTTAGAGCGGTACGCTTATTTTTAGATGAGATAAATATCTGGACCCACGACACCGTTAGGCATATGCATGTACATATAGCAGACCGCGAACGCGTCTAGAAAAATATTTATGCTTGATAGTTAGTTTGTAGATTCAATATCTTGCTACTAAATAATAGAATCATCATCATTATCATCTAACGTTAATCCCGGTCATCTTCAGGTCTTATTAAAAAATATTGTGTAATCAATTAAGACTCTTTCGGTGTAGAATTTTTTTTAATCATCATCATCATCATTAACGTCGATCCCGGTAAATTTTTCTTTTTTTGGTAAATATTAATAAAGCGTCTGTCTATTTCAACACGGCAATGGGCTCACCAACTATTACGTGGGACAGGAATCCACATGGTGAAAAGTGGGCATATAATATGCCTATGCCACCCCTTCGGGGATAAGGCGTGATGGATTTTTATTTATTTATTTATTAATAAATTTGCAGAGAGCAGCCCTTATTTTTTTTCATAATGTCCGTCTGGTCGTCTGTCTTTCCATGTGTCATCATCGATTTTCTCAGGAACGGGAGGACCTAGCAAGTTGATGTTTACTTCATTGATGTTCATATTAGCATAGCAATAGTACGTCGCATGCTAAGAGATAAAAATTAGGACGCTAATGAAATTAACAAAAAATAGCATTAATTTCCATCACTAGTGTAAACTACCATTAAATGCTATTATTTTAAATGCTTATTTTGTAAGAGTTTATATGAAGGGCTCTTATTAGCCATCCTATGAGATCTGGGTAACTGGATGTAAAGATGAATAAAAAATTTACCAAGAAAAACATACACTAAAAAATATTCGGGGTCATATTTCTTGAGAATGCCATTGTCAATAAAACTGAAATATTGGCAATTTGAATTACATGACACTAGTTTGCATCCTGTGCTGGTTCATAATTTTAAGAGCCAACAATGTATGGGCGATGGGCATTCTCCTTTAACTTTTTATTTATTTTATAAATTCACATGTATTATAAAATAATTGAAGGATAAAATTTTAATGACATCATTTCTTTGTTGACCTGATTGTTTTTCTAGGCGTATACAATATTAACATTTACCATAAATGTGTTTTCATGCTCTGATTTAATGACGAAATATGTACAAAAATACATAGACGTATTGAGTACGAGTATCGAGTACGAGTCTTATTTTATATACGTCTTTTTTTATTAAACTTTTTATTTATTTTATAAATTCACATGTATTATAAAATAATTTAAGGATAAAATTTTAATGACATCATTTCTTTGTTGACCTGATTGTTTTTCTAGGCGTATACTATATTTACATTTACCATAAATGTGTTTTCATGCTCTGATTTAATGGCGAAATATGTACAAAAATACATAGACGTATTGAGTACGAGTATCGAGTACGAGTATCGAGTACTCAATACGTCTTTTTTTATTAAACTTTTTATTTATTTTATAAATTCACATGTATTATAAAATAATTTAAGGATAAAATTTTATGCATATTTCGCCATTAAATCAGAGCATGAAAACACAATTATGGTAAATGTTAATATTGTATACGCCAGAAAAACAATTTGGTCGAGTAATAGTATTGAATACGAGTATCGATTACGAGTATCTAGTACGAGTATCAAGTACGAGTATTGAGTATGGGTAGGCATTGTGTGGTGGATACGGCGAGTACTGCGAGTTGCTGACGACTCAATATTCGTACCCCAATACTCATAAATTTTATAACCCTTGCATTTTCACAAGTCAATCAAAAATTAACTCAAAACCCAATACACATACTCAATACTCATACATATTAAAACTTCCATTTTATAAGCTTATTTACCTTTGTAGTAGTGTAAACTACTATTTAATGCTATTATTTTAAATGCTTGTATTGTAAGAGTTTATATGAAGTGCTCTTATTAGCCATCCTATGAGATCTGGGTAACTGGATGTAAAAATGAATAAAAAATATACCAAGAAAAACATACACTAAAAATATTCGACGTCATATTTCTTGAGAATGCCATTGTTAATAAAACTGAAACATTGGCAATTTGAATTTCATATTTTTCACTAATAAATGACACTAATAAATTTTTAATGGCTAGAACATTGCCCTGGTTAGGCAAAGGTCACATGTTCAATCCCTGTCTCGAATCAAATTGTCTTTTTCCATTTTATCAATATACTGAGTGGAGTCCATTGCATCAATGTTTAAAAATAGTTGTAACACTGTTCATTGGTATCGAGTTGTTCATTACCTCGATAGATGGCTCTGGTCATACTCTTAAAATGACGATATAAATATGGTGGAGAATTTCAACTTGATTCGATACGGTTCGGGAAGTTCAGGTGGCTAGAACATTGCCCTGGTTAGGCAAAGGTCACAGGTTCAATCCCTGTCTCGAATCAAATTGTCTTTTTCCACTTTATTAAAAATTTATGAGAAATTTAGCAAATAATTGCTTTAAAATTTTATCAATATACTGAGTGGAGTCCATTGCATCAATGTTTAAAAATAGTTGTAACACTGTTCATTGGTATCGAGTTGTTCATTAGCTCGATAGATGGCTCTGGTCATACTCTTATAATGACGATATAAATATGGTGGAGAATTTCAACTTGATTCGATATGGTTCGGGTAGTTCAAGTGGCTAGAACATTGCCCTGGTTAGGCAAAGGTCACAGGTTCAATCCCTGTCTCGAATCAAATTGTCCTTTTCCACTTTATTAAAAAAATATGAGAAATTTAGCAAATAATTGCTTTAAAATTTTATCAATATACTGAGTGGAGTCCATTGCATCAATGTTTAAAAATAGTTGTAACACTGTTCATTGGTATCGAGTTGTTCATTACCTCGATAGATGGCTCTGGTCATACTCTTAAAATGACGATATAAATATGGTGGAGAATTTCAACTTGATTCGATACGGTTCGGGAAGTTCAGGTGGCTAGAACATTGCCCTGGTTAGGCAAAGGTCACAGGTTCAATCCCTGTCTCGAATCAAATTGTCCTTTTCCACTTTATTAAAAATTTATGAGAAATTTAGCAAATAATTGCTTTAAAAATTTATCAATATACTGAGTGGAGTCCATTGCATCAATGTTTAAAAATAGTTGTAACACTGTTCATTGGTATCGAGTTGTTCATTAGCTCGATAGATGGCTCTGGTCATACTCTTATAAAATAATTTAAGGATAAAATTTTAATGACATCATTTCTTTGTTGACCTGATTGTTTTTCTAGGCGTATACAATATTTACATTTACCATAATTCTGTTTTCATGCTCTGATTTAATAGCGAAATATGTACATAAATATATACAATGTGCTACAGAAATGTGTAGTCATATTTGAAGTTGGTATTGAGAATCATATCAGTAATGCGCGGCTCGGGGTTTTGAATCCCATAGACTTGTCGTGTCGTGGGAAATGATTTTTATCTTTCATCGACAGTGCAAAATATCGATATCGTATTTATGTTCATACCCAACACAAACAATAAACATACCTACTTCGAATGAACTCTAGCTTTGAACCCGAGTAGGTTCACCAAATTATTGAAATCAATACGGCTTTGTCTGGTTTTTGCTCTGCAAAACGCTAAACTCAGCTCAGATAGTAAATTTATGTTGCAAATTAAGACGAAGTCTACTTGCAATATTCCATAAAATAAGATAAAAAAACAATGAGTATCATTTAAGTACAGAGACAACATTTTTATAACTTATTTGGTAGCAATGTAGATTGCGAGATTGTCTTGAATGCTTAGTAAACATATTGTCAACCTACTCATGTACCAGGCGTAAAAATAACGTATATCTCCTTCATTTTTACGCTTGAATGTATTGGTTCCGTACAGATATTTTAAAACATTGTCCTTTTTTGTTGCAATATTTGCCAGGTATGTAAGTAGGTTCTGGATAATAAATTATTTTTTTATTAGTGTACAAGTGACTTTATGTTGTGCATAAGTGACTTTTATTAAAAATTGTTCCGATTATCGTAAGAGCGCCGCATAGTTTATGACACGCTGTGAAAGCATATTAATCGAATGACACAACTTGTTTCAAAATCGGTGAAACAGTGTAACATGAAGTTACAATGAAAGGAACGGATACAAAAAAAAAACAATGCCCTTCCTCTGAGTCTAATTACGTAACAATTTTTAACAGCTAGTAAGTAC
The DNA here is from genome assembly GCA_948477245.1 of Thumatha senex. NCBI lineage: Eukaryota > Metazoa > Arthropoda > Insecta > Lepidoptera > Erebidae > Thumatha > Thumatha senex. Next base: position 14,842,198 of record OX419752.1, on the reverse strand, counting down.
ATTTTTACATACATTTTTAAATCATTTTCTTTTAATTTATTTGTGTGTACTTATGTAGCAGAAATAATTGGAACCAAATACTTTTTTAAGGTACGTTGACTAACATTTCGAAACATTTCAAACCTTCACCTACTGACCAATCGACAAGGCAACGACGGGGTCGGAGGGTATGACGGCAGTCGCTCCCAACAATGCCAAAAATTAAAGGCTTAACCATAGTTGTTTCTAGGAGCCAAAAACAATGAACCGAATGCTCCATCCAAATAATCCAGGTATGATTTGAAAGCAACTGGGAATACACTAAGATGAAGGACAGACTAGGATTACATAATACTGTAGAAAGTGTTTGTCTCAGTGTTTACTTTTACCGTGCTTTACGGTACTCTAAAATAATATTAGGAAACGCCCATTATCCACCCACTACAAAGATACAATAGGGTAAAATAGCTTATTAACAGAAGTCATAATTTTTGGTTTTACGGAACGTGGAAAGGCAGAACACTGGTAGCTGACTACTTAAACTTTTAAGACAATATCGCTCAAAAATCTTACCGGTCAACAAAACCGTGATTAATATTCCACTTTTACTATCATCATTTTTCATATTTTACTGCAAAATTAACAAAAATAAAGAAAAACGGTAATAATCAGCATAGTGTTAATACCTAAAAAACCAAATCAAGTTTATCAAGTTCGTAAAGAAGGGTTTCGATTCCTTTGATGCAACCGTGAAGACACTAAAATAAAGAATAATTTTATAAGATGACTAATTATTGGTTAATTCACACTATTCTTTCTTTGTGTGAGTGTATGATGTGGGCGTTTCCCAATATTATAACTATCGTCGTAGGGTACCGTAAAGCAATTTTCAGTAAACACTGACACTTTAAAAGTATCATGTAAGCCTAGTATTGTACTAATATGTTCCGTCGGTATCGTTTGCATTCTAGCATTTTTTTTTCGGTTGCAAATGAAACTTACGTTTTGGAGTTTTTTAACGAACAAAAAAGCCAAGGAAAAGCAGTTCCTTGGCTTTTTCGTTCGTTTCTGTGTGCTTTATTCATAACTAACTATACGCACGTGCCGCACGGCTTTGCATAGTGTTTTATTCTCGATACCATCTAGTGTTTTATTATGATTCTGATAATTTAATTACAAGAACATGTTTAGAAAATATTGGAATAAATCTACTTCCTGATGAAAACTACGCCTACATCCATTGTTTAATTTAAATACGTTCCATTGTGACTTACTGTAGCCTAAACAGTCTCACCGATTTTGAGACAACTTTTTTCATTAGATTTGAGTGGTTTTCCGGTGTGTCACAGGTTTTGCCGCGACATCACGATACTCAGTTGAATTTTTAAATGAATTTACTTGTGCAGAATCATCATGTTAATGGATATGGCAACGGTCAGTTGCGCGGTCAGACGGAAGTTGCTACCAGTAATGCTACAAACAAAAAGTTAAATTATAGCTTCTCCTTGCAGCCAAATAAAAGTGAACCCCAGACTCCAAATCAATTTACGATTTTGAAGCAGCTGGGAAGATACTAAAATGAAGAAAGATCTAAAGAAACACGTATCCGGCAAATATTACAAAAAAAAAGTATTGCCTTAATGTTTTAAACAACTTATCGTAATGGAGTTTTGTTATTTGAAGTGAACATCGATTTAGTGAACGTAGTCTTGGACCTTGACGTAATCACTTTCATTGTGCTCGTAAAAAGGTTACATTGCAAAAAAAAGTGTGTAGTATTTTACGTAGTGTGTGTGTGTAGAAAGTGTTTATGAAGGCTTTCGGATAAAACCGAAATAATTAATCAATCGATATCAACACGTGAGTATTTTTACGCACGATCCCGTTTTTGTTAATAGTTTTACAATGTGAGTTTTAATAAAATTATGTATTTTTGTCAGTGCATATTATCACTATCATTGTAGCATTTATTGTAGTTATGTGAATTGATAACACGCCTTAGCTGATATACCAGAATGCCAGGTGGCACAGAAACACCAGACCGCAAATGCAAAGTTATGACGCCACTGTGTCAGAATTGTATCGAGTAGGTAAATTACCAGGCGTACACTCTCACAGCTGAGCGCGGGTCAATGAACGTAATTGAAATTAGGTGTTTAGTTAGTGTTGCGACGTAATTAATTTATTATACTATCAAAAAAAAAAGAATTTTCTTAAATTTGTATGAAATTACCGAGGCTGTGACTTTATTGACATTTCGTAATCGTGGCGGAGCATAGGCTCTAGTTATCAGACATGTGTACCGACGGTCAAATATGACTACACATTTCTGTAGCACGTTGTATACGTATTGAGTACGAGTATCGAGTATGAGTATTGGGTATTGAGTTAATTTTTGATTGACTTGTGAAAATGCAAGGGTTATAACATATATGAGTTTTGGGGTACGAATATTGAGTCGTTAGCTACTCGCAGTACTCGCCGTATCCACCAGACCGCGCCTACCCATACTCAATACTCGTACTTGATACTCGTACTAGATACTCGTAATCGATACTCGTATTCAATACTCGTACTCAATACTCGTACGCGATACTCGTACTGGATACTCTTACTCGATACTCGTACTCGATACTCGTACTCGTACTCGATACTCGTACTCGATACTCGTACTCGATACTCGTACTCGATACTCGTACTCGATACTCGTACTCGATACTCGTACTCGATACTCGTACTCGATACTCGTACTCGATACTCGTACTCGATACTCGTACTCGATACTCGTACTCGATACTCGTACTCGATACTCGTACTCGATACTCGTACTCGATACTCGTACTCGATACTCGTACTCGATACTCGTACTCGATACTCGTACTCGATACTCGTACTCGTACTCGATACTCGTACTCGATACTCGTACTCGATACTCGTACTCGATACTCGTACTCGATATTCTTACTCGATACTCGTATCAATACTCGTACTCGATACTCGTACTCGATACTCGTACTCGATACTCGTACTCGATACTCCTACTCGATACTCGTACTCGATACTCGTACTCGATACTCGTACACGATACTTGTTCTCGATACTCGTACACGATACTTGTACTCGATATTCGTACTCGATACTCGTACTCGATACTCATACTCGATACTCGTACTCGATACTCGATACTCGATACTCGTACTAGATACACGTACTCGATACTCGTACTCGATTCTCGTACTCACTTTTCGTACTCGATACTCGTACTCGATTCTCGTACTCGATTTTCGTACTCGATACTCGTACTCGATACGCGTACTCAATACTCGTACTCGATACTCGTACTCGATACTCGTCCTCGATACCCGTACTCGATACTCGTACTAGATACTCGTACTCGTACCTGTACTCGTACCTGTACTCGTACTCGTACTCGTACTCAGTACGTATATATATTTATGTACATATTTCGCTATTAAATCAGAACATTAAAACACAATTATGGTGAATGTAAATTTTGTATACGCCTAGAAAAACAATCAGGTCGAGTACGAGTATTGAATACGAGTATCGAGTATGAATATCGAGTAGCTGACGACTCAATATTCGTACCCCAATAATCATATATTTTATAAATAAAATAAAATAAATATCCATCACGCCTTATCTCCGAAGGGGTGGCAGAGGCATATTAAATGCCCACTTTTCACCGTGTGGATTCCTGTCCCACGTAATAGGTGGTGAGCCCATTGCCGTGTTGAAATAGACTAACGCAGGTTGTGGCTACCTGCGGCTTTCACAACAATATATTTTATAACCCTTGCATTTTCACAAGGCAATCAAAAATTAACTCAATACCCAATACTCATACTCGACACTCGTACTCAATACGTCTATGTATTTAAGTACATATTTCGCCATTAAATCAGAGCATGAAAACACAATTATGGTAAATGTAAATATTGTATACGCCTAGAAAAACAATCAGGTCAACAAAGAAATGATGTCATTAAAATTTTATCCTTAACTTATTTTAAAATACATGTGAATTTATAAAATAAAAAAAAAGTTAAAGGAGAATGCCCATCTCCCATATATTGTTAGACCCTTAAAATTATGAACCAGCACAGGATCCAAACTAGTGTCATTTATTAGGGAAAAATATGAAATTCAAATTGCCAATGTTTCAGTTTTATTGACAATGGCATTCTCAAGAAATATGACCCCGTATATTTGTTAGTGTATGTTTTTCTTGGTATATTTTTTATTTATCTTTACATCCAGTTACCCAGATCTCAGATGGCTAATAAGAGTACTCATTTTAGCATTTAAAATAATAGCATTGAATAGTAGTTTACACTACTACAGAGGCAAATAAGCTTATAAAATGCAACCAACTAACTAACTATCTTCACGCTGTATCCCTGACGGGGTAGTCAGAGAGGACAGATCGCCAGGCTTCGCGATCCATGCATACTTCTTTCGCTTCTTCGAGATTCATCAATCGCTTCATACACGCACGTCTGGGTATCCGAGTACTTTTGACCTTTCCGTTTTTGAGCAATCTGCTCACGTGGTCTTCATATGTAAGTCTCGGCCTTCCCTGACTCCTTCTACCCTCTACTTCTGAACAATATATATTCTTCGTCAATCGTTCCTCACTCATTCGTTGGACGTGTCCAAACCAACGGAGCACGCCCTTTTCCAGCTTAACGCTGACACTTTCATTCAAACTTGCCATATTGCGTATCACTTCGTCACGTATTCGGTCGGCCAAGGTAACGCCGCACAATTTTCGAAGTGATCGCATATCCACAGCATTCAATTTACTTTCATGCATCTGCTGACATACCCAGGTTTCACTACCGTAAAGCAAAGTTGGCACTAGTACTGCGTTATGAATCGCCATTCGTGCTTCTTTTACGATGCTTTGTCGCTTTACTAACTGGGACAAAGCACCGTTAACTTTGTTTCCGGCAGCTCTAGACGTTCCTGGTTTACCCTAATCTCGCGTATAGTTCTTACGTCACCTCTTTCAAATACTAGAACCTTAGTTTTACTTGCATTCAAGCGAAGACCCTTACTTTCACACTCCTCTTTCATATTAGGGACTAATGTCTGAAGGTCGGCTTCTGATGAGGCCATGAGCACCGCATCATCAGCGTACAGCAGACAGTTTACTGTAAAGTCACCCAAATTCACACCCATATTAAAATCTTTCAACTTCTGCAGGCAACTGTCCAGATACACTATGAACAGCCAGGCGGACATGACACATCCCTGTTTGACGCCTGTACAGACATCAAAAAGAGGTGACACATCCCCCCCTACTCCCATGCAAGCCTTACAGTCCCTATAAAGCGACTGTATGTACTAACCGCAGTAGCGAGCCGTCCACGCCATATCCGGGCAGCAAGTCCCACAGCGTTTCTCTCTCAACGTTATCAAATGCTTTCTCTAGATCCACAAAAGCGCAGAAAACCTTCTGGCTAACAGCCAGAAACTTTTCCGCGATCATGCGGAGAGAAAACACTTGATCCATGCAACCTCTTCCACGTCGGAATCCGCATTGAGCCTCCCATAAATACCTTTTTTTAACCTTTGCATACACCTTACTAGCTAAGCTGACCAAGCTGATCGCCCTGTAGCTGGAGCAGTTTAGGCGCGAGCCTTTCCCTTTGTAAAAAGGTACTACAACTGCTACTCGCCAGTCATCTGGGACCTCACCCGTCCGCCAGCACAAGTTGCATAACAGACATAGTGTGTCCCAGACACGCGACCCACCGTACTTGATCATCTCAGCAGTAACTCTGTCTTTTCCCGCAGCCTTACCACATTTCATACTTCTTATCGCTTGTTCTATTTTTTTCATACTAATGACTTCAATGACATCGGGATCCGGAGCATCGAAGTGAGCTCCACTTCCCGATGTGGCATCTCTGTCTTTTCTTGCATACATCTTTCCATAATATTCACTCCATCTCTGCAGGACGTCACTTTGGTCTGTTAGGACGTCATTGTTAACACTGAGCAATTTATTCATACTGCAGATTGTGGAACAACTCCGGGTCTTGCCTACCTCTTTCCAGAAGACCTTGGCATTATCCCGGAAATTGGACGACAACCTTTCATCCGCTTTTATTCTGCACCTTTCACGAGCTTCTTCTATCAGTGCCTTCGTGTTAACTTTCTGCAGCTTGTATCTCTCTTTCATATTAAAATCATTCCGCGAGGCTAAGTAGTCTAGCCATGCTTTCTTCTTCATTCGAACTGCTTCTTTCACTTCCTCATTCCACCATGCATCACGCTTATTACTACTGCCTCTTTTCGTTTCTCCACACACTTCCACAGTGGCATTTATCATACTATCCCTAAGGTTCTGCCATACACTTTCTACATTCTCACTACTTACATTGACGTTGCCAAGCTTTTCGGCTACCCTTTCATTATATTTATCCCTAATGGATGCATCCTGCAGCTTCCAGCTTTTGATGCTATAAGTCGACTCAGGTTCAGGACACTCGGTACGATGACGCCAACCCGCGAACAGACCCCTAATCCTAGTTATGACTAGGTAGTGGTCTGATCCCAGCTCAGCGCCTCGATAAACCCTTGTGTCTATTACCTGTTTACGGTACTGACTATTCATTAGGAATAGATCTATCATGCTTCTCTTTGACTTACATCTCCTCGTATACATATGAATTTGTTTGTGGTTGAACATTGTGTTCGCCACAAACAAATGCTTTTCCTTATAAAATGCCAGTATTAGCTTGCCAGCGTCGTTCACCCTTTTATCCCCATACATCCTGAGTACCGACTCAAAACCATCGCGAGCGGTACCCACCCATCCATTCAAGTCTCCACATACTATAAGTCTTTAATTTCCTTCTATCACATTTAGAGCTTCACTCATACTCTCCCAGAAGTCCTCTAGCTCACTCGCGTTCGACGAAGATACTGGCGCGTAAGCAGCTACCAGGAAAATCTTCGTCAAACCAAGTTTTACACGGATCCAGAGGATTCTAGGACCTACCAGTTTGTACTCATACATACCGGAGGCCAATCGCGAGGACAGCAAAATTCCAACCCCCCGACTGCCATGCTCGCTCTCTGGTACTCCAGACCAAAGCGCGAGCATCCCACCCGGGAGCTCCAAGACTTCGCTGCCCGGGGGCACGCCCTAGCATCATTCGTCCTGGTGGCACTCTTGTTGGAGTAGAATTGCAGCCGTAGCTGGCAGGGATGGCGACGTGCACGCTTCTACTCTTCATCCCCAAGTATATAAAATGCAAGAGTTTTAATATGTATGAGTATTGAGTATGAGTATTGGGTATTGAGTTAATTTTGATTGACTTGTGAAAATGCAAGGGTTATAAAATATATGTGTATTCGGGTACGAATATAGAGTCGTCAGCTACTCGCAGTACTCGCCGTATCCACCACACCGCGCCTTCCATACTCAATACTCGTACTTGATACTCGTACTAGATACTCGTAATCGATACTCGTATTCAATACTCGTACTCGACCTGATTGATTTTCTAGACGTATACAATATTTACATTTACCATAATTGTGTTTTCATGCTCTGATTTAATGGCGAAATATGTACATAAATATAAATACGTATCGAGTACGAGTATCGAGTACGAGTATCGAGTACGAGTATCGAGTACGAGTATCGAGTATCGAGTACGAGTATCGAGAGTACGAGTGTCGAGTACGAGTATCGAGTACGAGTATCGAGTACGAGTATCGAGTACGAGTATCGAGTACGAATATCGAGTACGAGTATCGAGTACGAGTATCGAGTACGAGTATCGTGTACGAGTATCGAGTACGAGTATCGAGTACGAGTATCGAGTACGAGTATCGAGTACGAGTATCGAGTACGAGCATCGAGTACGAGTATCGAGTACGGGTATCGAGTATGAATATTGAGTACGAGTATCGTGTACGAGTATCGCGTACAAGTATCGAGTACGAGTATTGAATACGAGTATCGATATTTTATATGCTACTCGGGACTTCACGCGAAACAATATTTTACTTACATTCACCGATGTTTCGAGCGCGTTGCAGCGCCCGTGGTCGTGGCGGCCCGTAGTCAGTCCAGCCGCGACCGCGTGAAGTCCCGATTAGTGTATAAAATATGAGTATAAACAGCGAAAGTTTAAAAATACGAGTATCGAGTACGAGTATTGAACAACTCGATACCAATGAACAGTGTTACAACTATTTTTAAACATTGATGCAATGGACTCCACTCAGTATATTGATAAATTTTTAAAGCAATTATTTGCTAAATTTCTCATAAATTTTTAATAAATTGGAAAAAGACAATTTGATTCGAGATAGGGATTGAACATGTGACCTTTGCCTAACCAGGGCAATGTTCTAGCCATTAAAAATTTATTAGTGTCATTTATTAGTGAAATATATGATATTAAAATTGCCAAAGTTTCAGTTTTATTGACAATGGCATTCTCAAGAAATATGACGCCGAATATTTTTAGTGTATGTTTTTCTTGGTATAACTCCATACTCGTACTCGATACTCGTACTCGATACTCGTACTCGATACTCGTACTCGATACTCGTACTCGATACTCGTACTCGATACTCGTACTCGATACTCGTACTCGATACTCGTACTCGATACTCGTACTCGATACTCGTACTCGATACTCGTACTCGATACTCGTACTCGATACTCGTACTCGATACTCGTACTCGATACTCGTACTCGATACTCGTACTCGATACTCGTACTCGATACTCGTACTCGATACTCGTACTCGATACTCGTACTCGATACTCGTACTCGATACTCGTACTCGATACTCGTACTCGATACTCGTACTCGATACTCGTACTCGATACTCGTACTCGATACTCGTACTCGATACTCGTACTCGATACTCGTACTCGATACTCGTACTCGATACTCGTACTAGAAAAACAATCAGGTCAACAAAGAAATGATGTTGAATTGAATTCTCAAGAAATATGACGCCGAATATTTTTTAGTGTATGTTTTTCTTGGTAGATTTTTAATTCATTTTAACATCCAGTTACCCAGATCTCATAGAATGGCTAATAAGAGCACTTCATATAAACTCTTACAATACAAGCATTTAAAATAATAGCATTGAATAGTAGTTTACACTACTACAAAGGCAAATAAGCTTATAAAATGCAAGAGGTTTAATATGTATGAGTATTGAGTATGAGTATTGGGTATTAAATTAATTTTTGATTGACTTGTGAAAATGCAAGGGTTATAAAATATATGATTATTGGGGTACGAATATTGAGTCGTCAGCTACTCGCAGTCCTCGCCGTATCCACCACACCAAGCCTACCCATACTCAATACGAGTACGAGTATCGAGTACGAGTATCGAGTACGAGTATCGAGTACGAGTATCGAGTACGAGTATCGAGTACGAGTATCGAGTACGAGTATCGAGTACGAGTATCGAGTACGAGTATCGAGTACGAGTATCGAGTACGAGTATCGAGTACGAGTATCGAGTACGAGTATCGAGTACGAGTATCGAGTACGAGTATCGAGTACGAGTATCGAGTACGAGTATCGAGTACGAGTATCGAGTACGAGTATCGAGTACGAGTATCGAGTACGAGTATCGAGTACGAGTATCGAGTACGAGTATCGAGTACGAGTATCGAGTACGAGTATCGAGTACGAGTATCGAGTACGAGTATCGAGTACGAGTATCGAGTACGAGTCTCGAGTACGAGTATCGAGTACGAGTATCAAGTACGAGTATCGAGTACGAGTATCGAGTACGAGTATCGAGTACGAGTATCGAGTACGAGTATCGAGTACGAGTATCGAGTACGAGTATCGAGTACGAGTATCGCGTACAAGTATCGAGTACGAGTATTGAATACGAGTATGGAGTATGGGTAGGCGCGGTCTGGTGGATACGGCGAGTACAGCGAGTAGCTGACAACTCAATATTCGACTCCACTCAGTATATTGATAAATTTTTAAAGCAATTATTTGCTAAATTTCTCATTAATTTTTAATACAATGGAAAAAGACAATTTGATTCGAGACAGGGATTGAACATGTGACCTTTGCCTTACCAGGGCAATGTTCTAGCCATTAAAAATTTATTAGTGTCATTTATTAGTGAAAAATATGAAATTCAAATTGCCAATGTTTCAGTTTTATTGACAATGGCATTCTCAAGAAATATGACGCCGAATATTTTTAGTGTATTTTTTTCGTGGTATATTTTTTATTCATTTTTACATCCAGTTACCCAGATCTCATAGGATGGCTAATAAGAGCACTTCATATAAACTCTTACAATACAAGCATTTAAAATAATAGCATTGCATAATAGTTTACACTACTACAAAGGCAAACAAGCTTATAAAATGCAAGTTTTAATATGTATGAGCATTGAGTATGTGCATTGGTTTTGAGTTAATTTTTGATTGACTTGCGAAAATGCAAGGGTTATAAAATATATGAGTATTAGGGTACGAATATTGAGTCGTCAGCAACTCGCAGTACTTGCCGTATCCACCACACTATGCCTACCCATACTCAATTCTCGTATTTGATACTCGTACTAGATACTCGTAATCGATACTATATAGATCGATACGAGTACGAGTATGAGTACGAGTATCGAGTACGAGTATCGAGTACGTTTATCGAGTATGTTTCAGTTTTATTGACAATAGCATTCTCAATAAATTTGATCCCAAATATTTTTTAGTGTATGTTTTTCTTGGCATATTTTTTATTCATCTTTACATCCAGTTACCCAGATCTCATAGGATGGCTAATAAGTGTACTCTATATAAACTCTTACAATATAAGCATTTAAAATAATAGCATTGAATAGTAGTTTACACTACTACAGAGGCAAATAAGCTTATAAAATGAGTATTGGGTATTGAGTTTTAAATGAGTATTGGGTATTGAGTTAATTTTGATTGACTTGTGTAAATGCAAGGGTTTTATATATATGTGTATTCGGGTACGAATATTGAGTCGTCAGCTACTCGCAGTACTCGCCGTATCCACCACACCGCGCCTTGCCATACTCAATACTCGTACTCGATACTCGTTCTCGATACTCGTACTCGATGCTCGTACTCATACTCGATACTCGTACTCGATACTCGTACTCGATACTCGTACTCGATACTCGTACTCGATACTTGTACTCGATACTCGTAATCGATACTCGTACTCGATACTCGTACTCGATACTCGTACTCCATACTCGTACTCGATACTCGTACTCGATACTCGTACTTGATACTCTTACTCGATACTTGTACTCGATACTCGTACTCGATACTCGTACTCGATCGACCAGCTCGTCCCCGCTGGTGCGAAAAGTGTGAGCCAGAGCGGCGTAGGGGACCGCCACCCTACACGCGCGGCCCGACACACAGGGAAGTGGAGGATGGAGTGCAGGGTAGCAAGGGGAATGTTAGGGGAGGAATGACAGATAAGATGAATGAGTTGATGGATGTTATGAATGAGAGAAAGTTAGATGCAGTGTGCTTGACAGAGACCAAGCGCAAGGGCAGCGAAGTCTTGGAGCTCCCGGGTGGGATGCTCGCGCTTTGGTCTGGAGTACCAGAGAGCGAGCATGGCAGTCGGGGGGTTGGAATTTTGCTGTCCTCGCGATTGGCCTCCGGTATGTATGAGTACAAACTGGTAGGTCCTAGAATCCTCTGGATCCGTGTAAAACTTGGTTTGACGAAGATTTTCCTGGTAGCTGCTTACGCGCCAGTATCTTCGTCGAACGCGAGTGAGCTAGAGGACTTCTGGGAGAGTATGAGTGAAGCTCTAAATGTGATAGAAGGAAATGAAAGACTTATAGTATGTGGAGACTTGAATGGATGGGTGGGTACCGCTCGCGATGGTTTTGAGTCGGTACTCAGGATGTATGGGGATAAAAGGGTGAACGACGCTGGCAAGCTAATACTGGCATTTTGTAAGGAAAAGCATTTGTTTGTGGCGAACACAATGTTCAACCACAAACAAATTCATATGTATACGAGGAGATGTAAGTCAAAGAGAAGCATGATAGATCTATTCCTAATGGATGGTCAGTACCGTAAACAGGTAATAGACACAAGGGTTTATCGAGGCGCTGAGCTGGGATCTGACCACTACCTAGTCATAACTAGGATTAGGGGTCTGTTCGCGGGTTGGCGTCATCGTACCGAGTGTCCTGAACCTGAGTCGACTTATAGCATCAAAAGCTGGAAGCTGCAGGATGCATCCATTAGGGATAAATATAATGAAAGGGTAGCCGAAAAGCTTGGCAACGTCAATGTAAGTAGTGAGAATGTAGAAAGTGTATGGCAGAACCTTAGGGATAGTATGATAAATGCCGCTGTGGAAGTGTGTGGAGAAACGAAAAGAGGCAGTAGTAATAAGCGTGATGCATGGTGGAATGAGGAAGTGAAAGAAGCAGTTCGAATGAAGAAGAAAGCATGGCTAGACTACTTAGCCTCGCGGAATGATTTTAATATGAAAGAGAGATACAAGCTGCAGAAAGTTAACACGAAGGCACTGATAGAAGAAGCTCGTGAAAGGTGCAGAATAAAAGCGGATGAAAGGTTGTCGTCCAATTTCCGGGATAATGCCAAGGTCTTCTGGAAAGAGGTAGGCAAGACCCGGAGTTGTTCCACAATCTGCAGTATGAATAAATTGCTCAGTGTTAACAATGACGTCCTAACAGACCAAAGTGACGTCCTGCAGAGATGGAGTGAATATTATGGAAAGATGTATGCAAGAAAAGACAGAGATGCCACATCGGGAAGTGGAGCTCACTTCGATGCTCCGGATCCCGATGTCATTGAAGTCATTAGTATGAAAAAAATAGAACAAGCGATAAGAAGTATGAAATGTGGTAAGGCTGCGGGAAAAGACAGAGTTACTGCTGAGATGATCAAGTACGGTGGGTCGCGTGTCTGGGACACACTATGTCTGTTATGCAACTTGTGCTGGCGGACGGGTGAGGTCCCAGATGACTGGCGAGTAGCAGTTGTAGTACCTTTTTACAAAGGGAAAGGCTCGCGCCTAAACTGCTCCAGCTACAGGGCGATCAGCTTGGTCAGCTTAGCTAGTAAGGTGTATGCAAAGGTTAAAAAAAGGTATTTATGGGAGGCTCAATGCGGATTCCGACGTGGAAGAGGTTGCATGGATCAAGTGTTTTCTCTCCGCATGATCGCGGAAAAGTTTCTGGCTGTTAGCCAGAAGGTTTTCTGCGCTTTTGTGGATCTAGAGAAAGCATTTGATAACGTTGTGAGAGAAACGCTGTGGGACTTGCTGCCCTGATATGGCGTGGACGGCTCGCTACTGCGGTCAGTACATACAGTCGCTTTATAGGGACTGTAAGGCTTGCGTGCGAGTAGGGGGGGATGTGTCACCTCTTTTTGATGTCTGTACAGGCGTCAAACAGGGATGTGTCATGTCCGCCTGGCTGTTCATAGTGTATCTGGACAGTTGCCTGCAGAAGTTGAAAGATTTTAATATGGGTGTGAATTTGGGTGACTTTACAGTAAACTGTCTGCTGTACGCTGATGATGCGGTGCTCATGGCCTCATCAGAAGCCGACCTTCAGACATTAGTCCCTAATATGAAAGAGGAGTGTGAAAGTAAGGGTCTTCGCTTGAATGCAAGTAAAACTAAGGTTCTAGTATTTGAAAGAGGTGACGTAAGAACTAAATGCGAGATTAGGGTAAACCAGGAACGTCTAGAGCAAGTGAATGAAATTGTGTATTTAGGAAGTATGTTTAGCGCGGATGGAAGATGTGATTCGGATGTAGAACGGCGAGTAGTTGCCGGAAACAAAGTTAACGGTGCTTTGTCCCAGTTAGTAAAGCGACAAAGCATCGTAAAAGAAGCACGAATGGCGATTCATAACGCAGTACTAGTGCCAACTTTGCTTTACGGTACTGAAACCTGGGTATTTCAGCAGATGCATGAAAGTAAATTGAATGCTGTGGAGATGCGATCACTTCGAAAATTGTGCGGCGTTACCTTGGCCCACCGAATACGTGACGAAGTGATACGCAATATGGCAGGTTTGAATGAAAGTGTCAGCGTTAAGCTGGAAAAGGGCGTGCTCCGTTGGTTTGGACATGTCCAACGAATGAGTGAGGAACGATTGACGTAGAATATATATTGTTCAAAAGTAGAGGGTAGAAGGAGTCAGGGTAGGCCTAGACTTACATATGAAGACCACGTGAGCAGATTGCTCAAAAACGGAAAGGTCAAAAGTACTCGGATACCCAGAAGTGCGTGTATGAAGCGATTGATGAATCTCGAAAAAGCGAAAGAAGTATGCATGGATCGCGAAGCCTGGCGATCCTGTCCTCTCTGACTACCCCGTCAGGGATACAGCGTGAATATAGTTAGTTAGTTAGTGTTTTCGAGTATTGAGTACGAGTATTGAATACGAGTATCGATTACGAGTATCTAGTACGAGTATCAAGTACGAGTATTGAGTATGGGTAGGCGCGGTCTGGTGGATACGGCGAGTACTGCGAGTAGCTGACGACTCAATATTCGTACCCCAATAATCATATATTTTATAACCCTTGCATTTTCACAAGTCAATCAAAAATTAACTCAATACCCAATACTCATACTCGATACTCGTACTCAATTCGTCTATGTATTTATGTACATATTTCGCCATTAAATCAGAGCATGAAAACACAATTATGGTAAATGTAAATATTGTATACGCCTAGAAAAACAATCAGGACAACAAAGAAATGATGTCATTAAAATTTTATCCTTAAATTATTTTATAATATATGTGAATTTATAAAAATGCCCATCTCCCATATATTGTTGGACCCTTAAAATTATGAACCAGCACAGGATCCAAACTAGTGTCATTTATTAGGGAAAAACATGAAATTCAAATTGCCAATGTTTCAGTTTTATTGACAATGGCATTCTCAAGAAATTTGATCCCGAATATTTTTAGTGTATGTTTTTCTTGGTATATTTTTTATTCATCTTTACATGCAGTTACCCAGATCTCATAGGATGGCTAATAAGAGTACTCCATATAAACTCTTACAATATTAGTATTTAAAATAATAGCATTGAATAGTAGTTTACACTACTACAGAGGCAAATAAGCTTATAAAATGCAAGAGTTTTAATATGTATGAGTATTGAGTATGAGTATTGGGTATTGAGTTAATTTTGATTGACTTGTGAAAATGCAAGGGTTATAAAATATATGTGCATTCGGGTACGAATATTGAGTCGTCAGCTACTCGCAGTACTCGCCGTATCCCCCACACCGCGCCTTCCCATACTCAATACTCGTACTTTATACTCGTACTAGATACTCGCAATCGATACTCGTATTCAATACTCGTACTCGACCTGATTGTTTTTCTAGGCGTATACAATATTTACATTTACCATAATTGTGTTCTCATGCTCTGATTTAATGGCGAAATATGTACATAAAAATATATACGTATTGAGTATGAGTATCGAGTACGAGTACGAGTATCGAGTACGAGTACGAGTATCGAGTACGAGTATTGAGTATGGGTAAGCGCGGTGTGGTGGATACGGCGCGGACTGCGAGTAGCTGACGACTCAATATTCGTACCCCAATAATCATATATTTTATAACCCTTGCATTTTCACAAGTCAATCAAAAATTAACTCAATACCCAATACTCATACTCGATACTGAAAGTGAAAAATCTTTATTCATGTAGGTCACAAAGTAACACTTATAAACATCAAGATAATTGCTTCTACATTTACATTTACTGCCAGATTCGCAACGCAATAGGTAGAGCCTGAGGAAGAACCTGGCAATAAAACTCATGGTCACTCTGTTCTAACTGCCAGTAATTACATTAGTTTTATTTACATGATATTTGAACAAATTATATAGTAATGAGTCTTTACAAAAGAAACCAAATCAAATCAAAATGAGAGCGTTTCTAGTTGCCAGTTTTAAAGGTGCCCGCCCTTATGAGGAAGACTCCGGCAAAAAACTAAATGGCTGCTATTTTAAAATGCAGGTATGGCTTACAATATTAAACTAACATTGCTCCTTTGGAGTTACGTGAGAACAGTCGACTAAACTTAATTTGCCTTAAATATAAATAGTTTTATTTGTAATAATTGCTATAACAGCTATGAGCTGACCAGTCCCAACAGACGGCACCCGTTCACGGGTATGACGCATATATCAGCCATCGCCCTACTCAACCGTATTATAGGGAATAAGGCGACCCGATACATGCACCACCTCTGCCAGGACACTTAGGCGAGCATGACATACTCAAACTGCACAGCAACCATCATGTCAATTTCAAAATTTATAAAGAGCTATGTGGTGCTCACACAATAACAAACTCAAATTACATATAATTATATTAGTTTACCTGACGTTTCAGATCACTTATGTTGAACAAATGTACATTATATTTATAATGTTTCTTTATTATTATTATTAATTATATTTGTATATTTATGTGTGTTGACTTAGAGCGACTTACTCCCATGCATTTTTATCATTTATATAGTCTGAAATTTTATAATATGCCTTGTTACACAATTTGGCCTTGACTGTTGTTTTAAACATATTTATTGACGATATTCTAATTGCATCGGGAAGTTTTTTATAGAATCGTATACATTGCCCCATAAAAGAATTGCTGATTATTTCGAGACGAGTAGAATGTAATACAAGATTATCTTTATGCCTAGTGTTTACATTATGTATATCACTTTTTTTAAGAAATGGGTCTATGTTTTTGTGCACTTAAAGTAAATTCTCATATATATATTGTGATATAACGGTAAGAATATTAAGGTCTTTGAATCTTTCTCTTAGAGATACCCTGGGACCAAGCTGGTATATTGCTCTCACAGCTCTCTTCTGTAAAATAAATATCGTATTAATGTCCGCTGAGTCTCCCCAGAGAAGAATTCCGTATGACATAACGCTATGGAAATAACTGAAATAAACTATTCTAGCCATTTCAACATCAGTGAGCCGTCTTATTGTTTTTACTGCATATGCAGCAGAGCTTAATTTGTCTGACAATTTTTCTATATGTGGTCCCCACTGCAACTTTGAATCAATAGTTATACCCAAAAACACAGAAGCCCCAACAGTATCCAACCCTGATCCATTAAGTTGCACATTGGTCGCCACCTGTCTCACATTAGGTGTCGAAAAGTTAATTACTTTAGTTTTTTTATCATTTTAAAAGAAGGGACAGGGCGATGACTTGCTGAATAAATGCGCGCCCCGAATAGTAATTGGCCATAGGCGGATGGCCGGGGGACCCCGCCCAACTGGCCACATGGCGACGGGCACCCTTTCTGTGTTTCAGGGGTGCCCAGTTAGCGCACGCCCGTACTTGAATTACTGACTTACTACTACTTACTCTGAATCTGAATCTTTGAATCTGAATCTCTTAATCTGAATCTCTGACATCCGAGGGGATTTCCACACTATAAAAAAAAAAAAAGGACACTTAGGCGAGCATGACATACTCAAACTGCACAACAACCATCATGTAAATTTCAAAATTTATAAAAAGCTATGTGGACGGTGCTCACACAATAACAAACTCAAATAACATATAATTATATTAGTTAACCTGACGTTTCAGATCACTTATGTTGAACAAATGTATATTATATTTATAATGTTTCTTTATTATTATTATTAATTATATTTGTATATTTATGTGTGTTGACTTAGAGCTACTTACTCCCAGCCATTTTTATCATTTATATAGTCTGAAATTGTATAATATGCCTTGTTACACAATTTGGCCTTGACTGTTCTCTTAAACATATTTATTGACAATATTCTAATTTCATCGGGAAGTTTGTTATAGAATCGTATACATTGCCCCATAAAAGAATTGCTGATTATTTCGAGACGAGTAGAATGTAATACAAGATTATCTTTATGCCTAGTGTTTACATTATGTATATCACTTTTTTTAAGAAATGTGTCTATGTTTTTGTGCACATAAAGTAAATTCTCATATATATATTGTGATATAACGGTAAGAATATTAAGGTCTTTGAATCTTTCTCTTAGAGATACCCTGGGACCAAGCTGGTATATTGCTCTCACAGCTCTCTTCTGTAAAATAAATATCGTATTAATGTCCGCTGAGTCTCCCCAGAGAAGAATTCCGTATGACATAACGCTATGGAAATAACTGAAATAAACTATTCTAGCCATTTCAACATCAGTGAGCCGTCTTATTGTTTTTACTGCATATGCAGCAGAGCTTAATTTGTCTGACAATTTTTCTATATGTGGTCCCCACTGCAACTTTGAATCAATAGTTATACCCAAAAACACAGAAGCCCCAATAGTATCCAACCCTGATCCATTATGTTGCACATTGGTCGCCACCTGTCTCACATTAGGTGTCGAAAACTTAATTACTTTAGTTTTGTTATCATTTAAAAGAAGATTATTCACGTTAAACCAATGAACAACTTTTGAGAGTGCACTGTTAACATCGTCATAATTAATTAATTGTCTATTAATTTTAAATGTCAAAGAGGTATCATCCGCAAACAGCACAATCTCATGTTTATCCCCAACATAGTAAGGTAAGTCATTGATGTATATCAAAAAAAGAAATGGACCAAGGATTGATCCCTGTGGAACACCCATTACAACTGGAGATCCTGCTGATCGTTTACCGTTTTCTTCAACCCCTTTGAATTCTATTGCTTAAATAAGAAGTCATAAGGTCGAGAGCTTTATTTCTGATACCGTAGTGGCGTAATTTCTTTACAAGAGTTTCGTGATGAACGCAATCGAAGGCTTTAGATAAATCGCAAAAAACACCTAATGCATCCTGCGAATCCTCCCAAGCCGCATAAATACTTTTGAGTAAAGCAACCCCTGCATCCACCGTTGAACAACCCTTTGTAAATCCAAACTGTTTCCTGTGTAGTATATTATGTATATTAAAGTGACTAAGCAACTGTCCAAGCATTAGCTTTTCAAATATTTTACTTAGTGATGGTAGTACGGAAACAGGCCGAAAGTTAGAGGGATCTGCATTATCGCCGGCTTTAAATAAAGGAATTACTTTACTATGTTTCATTAGGTCAGGAAATATCCCAGACTTGACACAGCAATTGAACACAGCTGCCAGATGTGGAGCTATTACAGTGATAATATGAGAGACAGTTTTAACAGATAGACCCCACAAATCTTTAGTGTTTTTCATATTAATTGCCTTAAAAGTTTTTAAAATATCTCTAGGACTAACAGCTGAAAATTCAAAGTCTGTGCCACATTCCTCCACGCCTTGTTTTAAAAGTTGTTCAGCATCGTTAGAGCAAGACAAGAGAGTTCTTGTAATTGAAAGAGGAATGTTGGAAAAATATTTTTCAAATTCAGTTGCAACTTTAAAATCTTCTATAATATTTACGTTATTTATTTTTAAATGAAAATCATGACTGCGCACTTTGGATTTACCGGTTTCAATACTTATAACATTCCAAGTTTCCTTAATAACATTATTTAAATATTTGATTTTTTAAATAAATTGATTTTGCTTTCAGGCAAGTTTGTCTAAATGTTTTTGAGTATTTTTTTACAAACTCTTGATAGATACTCGTACTCAATACGTATTTAAATTTATGTACATATTTCGCCATTAAATCAGAGCATGAAAACACAAATTATGGTAAATGTAAATATTGTATACGCCTAGAAAAACAATCAGGTCAACAAAGAAATGATGTCATTAAAATTTTATCCTTAAATTATTTTATAATACATGTGAATTTATAAAATAAAAATAAAGTTAAAGGAGAATGCCCATCTCCCATATATTGTTGGACCCTTAAAATTATGAACCAGCACAGGATCCAAACTAGTGTCATGTAATTCAAATTGCCAATATTTCAGTTTTATTGACAATGGCATTCTCAAGAAATATGACGCCGAATATTTTTAGTGTATGTTTTTCTTGGTATATTTTTTATTCATTTTTACATCCAGTTACCCAGATCTCATAGGATGGCTAATAAGAGCACATCATATAAACTCTTACAATACAAGCATTTAAAATAATAGCATTGAATAGTAGTTTACACTACTACAGAGGCAAATAAGCTTATAAAATGCAAGAGTTTTAATATGTATGAGTATTGAGTATGAGTATTGGGTATTGAGTTAATTTTTGATTGACTTGTGAAAATGCAAGGGTTATAAAATATATGATTATTGGGGTACGAATATTGAGTCGTCAGCTACTCGCAGTCCTCGCCGTATCCACCACACCACGCCTACCCATACTCAATACTCGTACTTGATACTCGTACTGGATACTCGTAATCGATACTCGTATTCAATACTCCTACTCGATACTCGTTTTCAATACTTGTACTCGATACTCGTACTTGATACTAGTACACGATACTCGTACTCAATATTCATACTCGATACTCGTACTCTATATATAGGTAGCTCTGTTGCTATCTATTTTTTTAATTTTTCAAGCCAAATTATTGGCAAGTACAACTGCTTTTATTGAGCAGGATAGTTTTGATACTTCACATTTGGAAAATGAAATTCCAAAAAACTAGTAGATAATAAATCTGGCCAGTTGACTTTGGCCCCTGAGAATAATCTTAGTAAAAATATTGTTTTTATAAACCTCGTGCACCATAATGTTAGAGGTTTAATAAATGGTAAAGATTTAGAGTTAGAGCTATACATTAATGCAAATTCTATTAATATTTTTTGTGCTACAGAGCACTGGTTAAAAGATCATCAAATCACATTGTTGAACTTCGTAAATCACCAGGTTGCTAGCTCGTTCAATAGAAAACATTCTAAACGTGGAGGCTCTTTAATATTAATTAATAAAAACTTAAAATTTAAAGAACGTAAGGATTTCGTAGCCCTCTCCATTGAGCGAGTTATTGAGATTACCAGTATTGAGTTTGAGCATTTCATCTTGTTAAGCGTATACAGTCCCCCCTATGCTTCTTACATTAAATTTGAAGAAAAGCTTGAAGAAGCACTGTTCAAATGCCAATGTTCTAAGAAATCTATAATAGTTTGTGGAGATTTTAATGTTGATATATTAGATACATCATTAACTCCATCAGAGAGAAATAAAATGAAAAATTTATTTAAATCCTTTAATCTGCATAGTACATTCTTAGAACCCACTCGTATTACAGCCACCAGTGCAAAATGTATTGATAATATTTTTACTGATATTAAACCGTTAGAAAAAGGTATTGTGGATCCTGTGGAGTCAGATCATCGTGTCACACGCAAAGTTTAAATTAACCAAAGTCGTTTGAATAATTTTAAAGAAAATGTATTAAAGAGATTACCATATCTACCTAACTTCACTTGTGTAGACCAGTCATATAAACACTTATTTAATTTGATTAATGATGAGTTTGGCAAAGTTTTTACCTCAAAAACTCTACAAATTGGTGGTCGTCCTGTTTTCAGTGACTGGGCAACACCAGGTATCTTTAAAAGTAGAAATAAATTATTTGAATTATATTCAGAAAAATCATATAATTTTAGGCAAACCTTTCAGGAATATGTTAAAAATTATTCAAAGATATTTAAACAAACGTGTCATCTTGCTAAGTCAAACTTCATTAAAAACAAAATTTCTAATTCTGTAAATAAAATAAAAATGACTTGGAACATCATTATCTCTGAATGCGGTAGATCTTTAGTGACTGAAAGGGATTTCCACTTAAAAGTAAATGGTTGCCATGTTACAGGGGACCTGGAAGTGGCTACGGAATTTGAACATTTTTTCAAAAATGTACCTATATTGACAACAAAATCTCTCCAAGCATCTTCCAGTTCCGCTGAACCTTTATTAGAAGAATCTGTTCTTTGTTGCAGGGATGCATTTGTATTCATTAAAAATTATTAAGTGTAGTAAGAATAAGTTAAAGAAATATTTAAAAATTTAAAAGTTAATTACTAAATCTAAAAAAATGATACATAAATACAAGTTTTTTATAAATAGCATGTCACTTAATAGACAGAGATTGCAACTGATTGACCAGGTAAATATGTATATGGTAGAACTTGATACTGTTGCAGAACAGTACAAAACTGATACACAGGCCCTTCAATGTCAGATTGAACGACTTCAAGACTCTTTGAAATCAATTTCATATAAATATGAAACAGCAGAGAAACAGAGTAGGGAACAGGTGTTAGCCATAGGTAAGTTAGTAAATTCATGTCATTGTCAAAATGACCAATTGACATCCGCAGGCCATGTTCCCTCCTCACCCTTAAGTTGTGAAAGAATTAAATGCAATGATGAATTTTCACCAATTAAAACTGTGTGCAGTGTGGATAATAGTATATTAAGTTCAAGTAGTAATTGCGAGGCATCTACGAGTATAATAGAAAAGTTGCAAATAAAACTAAACTTTTTAAATTTATTTAAAGGTAAATTTCTCAGGTCACAGGGAAGCTTGTTGTAAAAGCGTATACAGTTACCCTGGTCCATTGTCAAAATGACCAATTGACATCCGCAGGCCATGTTCCCTCCTCACCCTTAAGTTGTGAAAGAATTAAATGCAATGATGAATTTTCACCAATTAAAACTGTGTGCAGTGTGGATAATAGTATATTAAGTTCAAGTAGTAATTGCGAGGCATCTACGAGTATAATAGAAAAGTT
This sequence comes from Thumatha senex, assembly GCA_948477245.1. Lineage (NCBI taxonomy): Eukaryota > Metazoa > Arthropoda > Insecta > Lepidoptera > Erebidae > Thumatha > Thumatha senex. The sequence continues at coordinate 14,819,481 of OX419752.1, read as the reverse complement.
GCAAATAAAACTAAACTTTTTAAATTTATTTAAAGGTAAATTTCTCAGGTCACAGGGAAGCTTGTTGTATAAGCGTATACAGTTACCCTGGAAAGAATCGCCAATCTTATGTAGTCGACTGTGGTGGACTGAAAGATTATTTTTATTTCTAGTGTTTATATTATGTTTATCACAGAGTTTAGAAAACTGTGATAGATTTTTCTGGACATACATAAGATTGGCAAAAATGTATTGTGATGGTACGGTTAGAATATTTACTTCTTTGAATTTTTCTCGGAGAGAAGCTCTGGGGCCCAAATTATAAATAGCGCGTACAGCCCGCTTCTGTAGAACAAAAATAATATTTAAATCTGCAGCACTCCCCCAAAGGAGAATACCGTAAGACATAATACTATGAAAATAGCTGAAGTAAACCATTCTAGCCGTATCCACATCTGTTAGAGTCCTGATCTTTTTTACAGCGTATGCAGCCGAACTTAATCTAGAGGCTGTCTTTTCTATGTGTGGGCCCCACTGCAAATTGGCATCAATAGTTATACCTAGGAACACAGTTGATTCTACAAACTCTAACACTTGTCCATTCAGTTGAACATTGGCCGCAACTTGTTTTACATTTGGTAGAGTAAATTTTATACATTTAGTTTTATTTTCATTAAGGCAAAGATTATTTGAGCTGAACCAATGAACTACTCTTGCAATTGCATTGTTTACATCGTCATAGTTATCTAATTGTCTTTTAATTTTAAAAATTAATGAGGTGTCATCTGCAAACAAAACAATCCTATTCCTGTCCCCTACATAAAATGGTAAATCATTAATATAAATGAGGAACAAGAATGGCCCAAGTATCGAGCCTTGCGGCACACCCATTGTAACCATGGATCCTACAGAACGTGTACCATTAATATCGACCCTCTGTATTCTATTGTTCAAATATGAAGATAGAAGGTCGAGAGCTTTGCCTCTTATTCCATAGTGGTGTAATTTTTTGCACAGCGTTTCATGTTGAACGCAATCAAAAGCCTTTGATAGATCGCAAAATATACCTAATGCATCGTGCTTGTCTTCCCAAGCTTCATGAATACATTTTAATAACTCAACACCAGCATCGGAAGTTGAGCGCCCTTTCGTAAACCCAAATTGATTCACATGGAGTATTTTATGACTATTAAAATGGGATAGCATTTGATTCAAGATTATTTTTTCAAATACTTTGCTCAAAGTTGGCAGCACTGACACTGGTCGGAAATTAGACGGCTCTGTAGCGCTGCCAGCCTTGAACAAGGGAACGACTTTGCTGTGTTTCATTAAATCAGGAAATGTACCACTAGAAACACAGTCATTAAACACAGTTGCTAGATGGGGCGCAATTACCTCAATTATACATGATGCAGTTTTGACCGATAATCCCCAAATGTCCGCGGTTTTTTTAATTTCGATACATTTAAATGTTTTTACAATGTCCTGAGCACAAATATCTGTGAAAATAAAAATAATAAAATAAAAATATCTTTATTTTGCATAGACCATTTTAACGGCGCTTACAAAATGTCATACACTATTTAAAATATTTAAAGCGACCACCGGTTCGGAACGCGGCCCACCTGAGAAGAACCGGCAAGAAACTTAGGAAGGCTTTTTTTTTGATGGCCTATTTACAATTTAATATTATTTCACTTTGCCAGCAGATCATTTCCAGGCGTCCCTGTCCTGCAAATAGTCTGTAACGGAGTAAAAACCTTTTTCACAAAGCTTGTTTTTAATAAACTTTTTAAATTTATTTAAAGGTAAATTTCTCAGGTCACAGGGAAGCTTGTTGTAAAAGCGTATACAGTTACCCTGGAAAGAATCGCCAATCTTATGTAGTCGACTGTGGTGGACTGAAAGATTATTTTTATTTCTAGTGTTTATATTATGTTTATCACAGAGTTTAGAAAACTGTGATAGATTTTTCTGGACATACTTAAGATTGGCAAAAATGTATTGTGATGGTACGGTACCTGCCTGCGCTCGCGCAGCTATCGATGTACCGTTATTCATTGAAACAGCTGGCTTTTCATGCTCTGATTTAATGGCGAAATATGTACATAAATACATATACGTATTGAATACGAGTATCAAGTACGAGTATCGAGTACGAGTATAAGTATCATGTACGAGTATCGAATACGAGTATCGAGTACGAGTATCGAGTACGAGTATCGAGTATCGAGTACGAGTATCGAGTACGAGAATCGAGTACGAGTATTGAGTACGTGTATCGAGTACGAGTATCGAGTACGAGTATCGAGTACGAGTATCGAGTACGAGTATCGAATACGAGTATGGAATCCGAGTATCGAGTACGGGTATCGAGTACGAATATCGAGTACGAGTATCGAGTACCAATAACGAGTACAAGTATCGAGTACGAGTATCGAGTACGAGTATCGAGTACGAGTATCGAGTACAAGTATCGGGTACGTGTATCGAGTACGAGTATACTCAGTACGTATATATATTTATGTACATATTTCGCCATTAAATCAGAGCATAAAAACACAATTATGGTAAATGTAAATATTGTATACGCCTAGAAAAACAATCAGGTCAACAAAGAAATGATGTCATTAAAATTTTATCCTTAAAATATTTTATAATACATGTGAATTTATAAAATAAAAATAAAGTTAAAGGAGAATGCCCATCTCCCATATATTGTTGGACCCTTAAAATTATGAACCAGCACAGGATCCAAACTAGTGTCATTTATTAGGGAAAAATATGAAATTCAAATTGCCAATGTTTCAGTTTTATTGACAATGCCATTCTCAAGATATTTGATCCCGGATATTTAGTAGGAGTATCGTGTACTAGTATCGCGTACGAGTATCGAGTACTAGTATTGAATACGAGTATCGAGTACGAGTATTGAATACGAGAATCTATTACGAGTATCCAGTACGAGTATTGAATACGAGTATCTATTACGAGTATCCAGTACGAGTATCAAGTACGAGTATCCAGTACGAGTATCAAGTACGAGTATTGAGTATGGGTAGGCGTGGTGTGGTGGATACGGCGAGGACTGCGAGTAGCTGACGACTCAATATTCGTACCCCAATAATCATATATTTTATAACCCTTGCATTTTCACAAGTCAATCAAAAATTAACTCAATACCCAGTACTCATATTCAAAACTCATACATATTAAAACTCTTGCATTTTATAAGCTTATTTGCCTCTGTAGTAGTGTAAACTACCATTCAATGCTATTATTTTAAATGCTAATATTATAAGAGTTTATATGAAGTGCTCTTATTAGACATCCTATGAGATCTGGGTAACTGGATGTAAAGATGAATAAAAAATATACCAAGAAAAACATACACTAATCTCTTGAGAATGCCATTGTCATTAAAATTGAAACATTGGCAATTTGAATTACATGACACTAGTTTGGATCCTGTGCTGGTTCATTATTTTAAGAGCCAATTATGTATGAGAGATGAGCATTCTCCTTTAACTTTTTATTTATTTTATAAATTCACATGTATTATAAAATAATTTAAGGATAAAATTTTAATGACATCATTTCTTTGTTGACCTGATTGTTTTTCTAGGCGTATACAATATTTACATTTACCATAATTGTGTTTTTATGCTCTGATTTAATGGCGCAATATGTACATAAATACATAGATGTATTGAGTACGAGTATCAAGTACGAGTATCGAAAACGTGTATCGAGTACGAGTATCGAATACGAGTATCGAGTACGAGTATCGGGTACGAGAATCGAGTACGAGTATTGAGTACGTGTATCGAGTACGAGTATCAAGTACGAGTATCTAGTACGAGTATCGAGTACGAGTATCGAGTACGAGTATCGAGTACGAGTATCGAGTACGAGTATCGAGTACGAGTATCGAGTACGAGTATCGAGTACGAGTATCGAGTACGAGTATCGAGTACGAGTATCGAGTACGAGTATCGAGTACGAGTATCGAGTACGAGTATCGAGTACGAGTATCGAGTACGAGTATCGAGTACGAGTATCGAGTACGAGTATCGAGTACGAGTATCGAGTACGAGTATCGAGTACGAGTATCGAGTACGAGTATCGAGTACGAGTATCGAGTACGAGTATCGAGTACGAGTATCGAGTACGAGTATCGAGTACGAGTATCGAGTACGAGTATCGAGTACGAGTATCGAGTACGAGTATTGAGTACGAGTATCGAGTACGAAATGAAAATGAAATGAAAATGAAATGAAAATGAAATGAAAATGAAATGAAAATGAAATTTATTCACTTGAAATAGAGTACATTAAGGTGTTAATTACATATTAATAGTAGTCCTTCTATTCTACCTCCAAGAGGTATGTGAATTATCATTTCATATGAATATGAAATATCATTCAGTAATACCTATAGTTTATTACAAATTTGGCTAAGAATTCATTAATTTTTTTATCTTATTTAAATTCAGGTTATGTCATGCAACTCACATAATACGTAATATTATACAAAGCATTAGGTACCTACTCTATGAAAACTATTCCAACATTTCTTGTACATTATAGAAATTTCTAATTAACAACCATTTTTTGAGCTCTTTACAAAATTTAAACAATGGTAACTTCTGTAATATCTTTGGTAACTTATTGTAGATTTTTATACACATTGCATAACAATTCCTTTGAAACATAGTCGTCCTAGGTATGAATTCAAGTACGAGTCTGCTAGAATTTCTCGTATTTCGAGGAAATGCATCTTTCGCTGAAATGAACATGTGCTGATTTTTTTTTACAAATACACTTGTTTCGTAAATATACATTGAAGCTAAAGTTAGTATTTCATATTTTATAAAGAAGGGTTTACAAGACTCATCAGGTGGTATTCCAGCTATGGCCCTAATACATCGTTTCTGCGATAGAAAGACTCTGCTCACTTCCGTAGAGTTGCCCCATAGAACCAGTCCATAACGTAAAACCGAGCCTACATAGCCATGGTAAGCTAAAAGGGCAGTTGATAACGATGATGTGCGTCTTAGTCTACTGAGAGCATATACAAATTTATGAATTTTGGTACATAGTATGTCAATGTGAGGTTTCCAATCAATGTGTTTGTCTATTGTTATGCCTAGGAATTTTATAGTGTTTGTTTCTTTAATTTCTATGTTATCGTAAGCAATGCGCCTATTAACTTTTTTTGACTGTCTGGTCTGAAATTCTACAAAGTTGGTTTTAGTCAAATTTACATTAAGATTGTTAAAATCTAGCCATTGTATTATGGATAAGATTGTTTTATTTATGTCATCGTCGTAAGTCGTTAAATCATTACATGTCAAAATTATTGAGATGTCATCTGCAAATAAAATACATTCGTAGTTTGTAATGTCTGGAAGATCATTTATATATAATAAGAATAAAAGTGGCCCAAGCACGCTCCCTTGCGGCACTCCATATCTATTTATTGCATATGGTGACCTGCTCTGGGTTTTATTTAAATTGTTATCCACACAACTTATTTCTACGCACTGTTGTCTGTCTGTCAGGTACGATTTTAGCCAAGAAAACGCATGACCCCGAATTCCATAATTATTCAGCTTTTGTAATAAAAGAGTGTGTGAAACAAAATCAAAAGCTTTCGACATGTCAAAAAAAATTGCTAAAGTTGGAACTTTTTTGTCAACGTATGAAGTTATCTTATGCACTAGCTTGAAAGCCGCCAATGTAGTGGACTTACCCTTTTGAAATCCGTATTGTTCCGGTTTGATTACTTTATATTTTTCTAAAAACTGAGTTAGTCTAATATGCATAGCTTTTTCGAATATTTTCGATAATACAGGAATCAGCGTAATTGGTCTATAGTTTGCCATGTCGTTTTTTTCACCCCTCTTGTAAAGAGGCTTCACTAGAGACCTCTTTAAGCGCTCCGGGAATGCACCCATCTCGAAGGACAAATTTATGAGGTAGGTTATAATGGGGGCGATTACATGAGCAGATTTTTTTAAAATCGCCGTGTACGAGTATGGAATACGAGTATCGAGTACGGGTATCGAGTACGAATATCGAGTACGAGTATCGATACGGGTATCGAGTACAAATATCGAGTACGAGTATCGAGTATATGTATTTATGTACATATTTATACACAAATTATGGTAAATGTAAATATTGTATACGCCTAGAAAAACAATCAGGTCGAGTACGAGTATTGAATACGAGTATCGATTACGAGTATCGAGTACGAATATCGAGTAGCTGACTACTCAATATTCGCACCCCAATAATCATATATTTTATAACCCTTGCTTTTTCACAAGTCAATCAAAAATTAACTCAATACCCAATACTCATACTCGATACTCGTACTCAATACGGCTATGTATTTATGTACATATTTCGCCATTAAATCAGAGCATGAAAACACAATTATGGTAAATGTAAGTATGACCCCGAATATTTTTTAGTGTATGTTTTTCTTGGTATATTTTTTATTCATCTTTACATCCAGTTACCCAGATCTCATAGGATGGCTAATAAGAGCACTTCATATAAACTCTTCCAATATAAGCATTTAAAATAATAGCATTGAATAGTAGTTTACACTACTACAGAGGCAAATAAGCTTATAAAATGCAAAAGTTTTAATATGTATGAGTATTGAGTATGAGTATTGGGTATTGAGTTAATTTTTGATTGACTTGTGAAAATGCAAGGGTTATAAAATATATGAGTATTGGGGAACGAATATTGAGTCGTCAGCTACTCGCAGTACTCGCCGTATCCACCACACCACGCCTACCCATACTCAATACACGTACTAGATACTCGTACTAGATACTCGTAATTGATACTCGTACTCGTACTCGATTCTCGTACTCGATACTCGTACTCGATACTCGTACTCGATACTCGTACTCGTACTCAATACGTATATATATTTATGTACATATTTCGCCATTAAATCAGAGCATGAAAACACAATTATGGTAAATGTAAATATTGTATACGCCTAGAAAAACAATCAGGTCAACAAAGAAATGATGTCATTAAAATTTTATCCTTAAATTATTTTATAATACATGTGAAATTATAAAATAAAAAAAAAGTTAAAGGAGGAATGCCCATCTCCCATACATTGCTGGGCCCTAAAAAATAATGAACCAGCCCAGGATCCAAACTAGTGTAGAAAAAATATGAAATTCAAATTGCTAATGTTTCAGTTTTATTGACAATGGCATTCTCAAGAAATTTGACTCCGAATATTTTTTAGTTTATGTTTTTCGTGGTATATTTTTTATTCATCTTTACATCCAGTTACCCAGATTTCATAGGATGGCTAATAAAAGCACTTCATATAAACTCTTACAAATATTATCAGCATTGAATAGTAGTTTACACTACTACAGAGGCAAATAAGCTTATAAAATGCAAGACTTATGTATGAGTATTGAGTATGAGTATCGATTACGAGTAACTAGCGCAAGTATCCAGTACGAGTATTAAGTACGAGTGTCGAGTTCGAGTATCGAGTACGAGTATCGAGTCATCATCATCATCCGAGCGTCTGTCCCAGTTGCGTCTCGCGACGCCCGGGGTCCGCTTTCCTACATTTTCTCCTCCACTTCGCACGGTCGTCGGCATCCCCTGTGGTGAGACCATTGGCACGCATGTCATCCCTTACGACGTCAAGCCAGCACTTCTTGGGTCTTCCCCTCTTACCGGGACCCGGCGGGGCTGACATGGCCAGACATTTGTTACCTACGTAGCCCGGCGGTTGCCGCAAGACGTGACCATACCAACGAAGGCGACACTCTTGCAACTTGTCTGCAATGTCACGGACGTGAAGGCTGCCGCGGATGCGAGAGTTCCTCACGCGGTCCATCCGCGTAACTCCACACATCCACCGCAGCATCTTCATTTCCGTGACACGCAGCTCCTGCTTGTGTCGCTCCAATATCGGCCACGTCTCACTGCCATGTAAAAGGACAGGTCTAATAATGGTTTTGTAGACCTGTCCCTTCAACCGGATCGGCATTTTAGGGTCACAAATGACACCGGTCATCTCCCGCCATTTGGCCCACGCGGCAGCAATTCGTGACTTGACATCGCAATCGATGTCACTGGACGTGTGAAAAACAGATCCCAAGTATTTAACCTGGTCCGTGCGCTCGACCAAATCACCGCCTATGCGGACGGATGTGGAATCTGTCGAGTTTAGTGCCAAGTACTCGGTCTTCGCCACATTTAGTTTCAGACCGCCGTTCTCAAGCGTCTCCTTCCACGCCTTTACACGTCGCACCAATCTGCCCCTGTCCGCGTCTGCCAGCGCAATATCGTCAGCATACATGAGCAACCATGGAGGCTGCTCATGCGGGTTTCTGATGCTGTCCGACAATTCGTCTAATATTACACTGAACAGAAGCGGACTAAGGACAGAACCCTGGTGTACCCCGACGGTGATGGGGAAGGGTTTCGTGTCGCCAACAGCAGTCCGAACCATTGAGTCGGAGTCACAGTACATGTCCCGGATAGTGTCAATATAGACCTCTGGAACCCCTTTGGACCGCAGTGCCCACCAGATCATCGCACGAGGAACACAGTCGAAGGCCTTCTGCATATCTAGAAACAAACAGTGCAGAGGCGTGTTCTTCGACCTGTATTTCTCTGCGACAACCCTCAGGGCAAAAACAGGGTCCGTGGTCCCATGACCAGGGCGAAACCCATATTGACACTCTGAGAGAGTACACTCCTGCCGGATCCGAGAGTCTATAAGAAATTTGACTCCGAATATTTTTTAGTTTATGTTTTTCGTGGTATATTTTTTATTCATCTTTACATCCAGTTACCCAGATTTCATAGGATGGCTAATAAAAGCACTTCATATAAACTCTTACAAATATTATCAGCATTGAATAGTAGTTTACACTACTACAGAGGCAAATAAGCTTATAAAATGCAAGACTTATGTATGAGTATCGAGTACGAGTATCGATTACGAGTATCGCGTACGAGTATCCAGTACGAGTATTGAATACGAGTATCGATTACGAGTATCTAGTACGAGTATCAAGTACGAGTATCAAGTACGAGTATCGAGTATGAGTAGGCGTGGTGTGGTTGATACGGCGAGTACTGTGAGTAGCTGACTTTTTTTAGGACAGGGTTACTTTAAGATTTTTGAGGTAATACTTCTTATGACGCGTTACGGAATAATAATAAGAGAATTCTTTTACAATGCGCGCGCACACGGGTACGAATAACTAACACCCTTGAGTTAGCTGATAAGTGTTTCCATGAGAACTTATATATGTACTTTTCATTCTTTTGATGTTTTTTTTTTACAAATTTATCATTTCTGTTACAAACAAAGAGTTGTGGTACATGTGATGAAATCTTATTAGACTAAAGCAGTATAACTTCTTGCGTGCGTACATGAGTACACATACACAATTTTTTTGTTCTTGTGGCGATACTATTGTTCCGCCAATTACTCAGTGTGGATTTGGTAGAGGCTTAGAGAGGCGGTCCACACTTAGGTCGATCATGTTTGTCAATAAGTCATATGGACTGTGAGCGAAACCCCAATTCGCTAGATGTCCTCTGGCTTTCCTTCAGAGGGACGACGTCGATTTTTTTTGTTATATAATAACTGTGGGCTGGTTACTTAGACCTTTTAGACAAATCTTAATTAATATATCTAGTCTTCTACGTCTTAGTCATGTCTAGTCTGAAGTCAAGGGCAGACTCACCCCAGTATAATAGTGGTTGTTATACTGAGGTTTTCAGTGGATTTTACGTGGCAGGATAGAAAATCGCATTTCATTGCATATATATCACGTCTTTCACTATAGCACGTTAACACAACTTTTATGTCCAAGAAACGACCACTCTCGCACATAAAACAAGATAAATGCACTAATAATAATATACAGGAAGCGTCCGTTCTTGTTATTATTCCCGCATAGAATCGACGACGTCGAGACGAGCTAGAACTTATTTCAAAAAAAATATTCAAAAATAAATAAGTGTTTCTAAAGTAGTAATAATTTATTTACATTAAATATTTTCCAAAATTATAATAACATGGATAATTTATACTTCATTATAAATATCATTTAAGTTATTTTATGTGTTATTTCTATTTTTTTACGTAACAGCAACGTGGTAAACAATTATGATTACCAAATGAAAAATACTCGTTTACCACATTAAAAGATAAAATGGTATGCTCAATTAAATTATTCACCCGTATTACAGTTGTTTACCACATCATGTAAACTTATTAAAATTTATGTTTGAAGTTTAACAAAGCATCTAAAAGTATATCAATGCCATAAATAAAAATAAAAGTAGAGAAGCGAAAGTGGTATGTCAAGATCGTAGCAAGTGGAAAACCATAGTCTCTGCCTATCCCGATGGGAAACAGGCGTGATAATATGTATGTATGGAAATAATAATGTTACAAGGCAAACTTTTGTATTTTTTAATTTCTATTTGCGAGGTTACCAGCCCGCCGTCACCCTAAAAGCCCCAGTTATAGCTTATCGTATGATATGACAATTAAAGTGATATAAAACCATAAAAAAGCTTGATGTAACAATTGTGCTATAACCCCGCTATATCTGTTTTCGTCTACATGAATTGAAACATAATAGCAGTGACAGAGAAAAAATACAAAGATGAAACGGTCTAAGGAACTTATTGTCTAAATTATAATATCAAAATATCGATTACAAATAAAACCGTGGTAGATTTTTGATCTATGAACTGGCAACTGGATTTTAAATCTGTCAAAAGTTTTCTTAATTTCAAATGTATTCGTTTTTTTTTAATAATATAAGATCTGAATACTGATAAATTAATCAAATATTATTTTTAAAAGTTTCTTAGTTTGCGTTTTTTTTAGTTTTTAATTTATCTCAAAATAGATTGTTTTCAATACAATTGATTTTCATCAGTATCGTATTGCGCGTTTATAAGGCTTGACAAAGACTTTCTATCAGTTAATACAACTTCTGGCACTTGCTCTTCATCTGGAATGCTGGTCTCTGAATTCTCGCTGTCAGGATCCAGGAGTACACTCGCCATATGTTCAACTGTTACTTTAATATTGTTCAGCATTTTTTGTTTGTCAGCTGTGTAATGAAAACATTGTTAATAAATTTAAAATTGATGATTAAATGTGGCGGTTTTTTTACGATTGGCGTTGGGCTGGTGACTTTAAAACTAGCTTGACAGTTTGACTACCTAAGTACAAATGAGGTTTTTATGGGGTTAATCCCACCCGGATTCCCATTACTGTGACTCCTATAAACCAGTATTTGCAGCAATAACCAAGACCAAAAATGTAACACCCAGCTCAAACTCGAATAAAGTCATAGAAGCTCTTGGAACCCGCATCGAAATTATTCAGAAGATAAATTAAGAGCGATTTCAATTACATATGCGAGCGTTTCCGTGCTTCGGAAGGCAATAGGCATTATAAGCCGTTGGTCCCGGTTGCCAGTAACAATAGCAGTCGTGAAGCCTGGTTGAATGCCTAATGGGAGGCTTGAAAAATTTCAACAGCATGTCGCTACAACCTGCGCCTGTTTATTTCAACACGGAATGGGCCCATTGCGGTGGTGAGCCCATTGCGGGCTTACCACCTGTTACGTGGGACAAAAGTTCATACGGTGAAACGTATAGCATGGCATATATATACCTCTGCCTACATTTCACCGTATGCATTTTTGTCCCACGTAACAGGTGGCCCATTGCCGTGTTGAAATAGACAGGCGCAGGTTGTAGCGACATGCTGTTGAAATTTTTCAAGTCGCCCATAAGGCCTTCAACTGGGCTTAATAACTGCCATTTTATTGGCAACCGGGACCAACGGCTTAACGTGCTTTCCGAAGCACGGAAACGCTCGCAAATGTAAATGCCACAAAGTGGTCACCCATCCGAGGACCAGCTATAGCGAAAGTTGCTTAACGCAGTGCTCGTTTACAGAACACTGAGTCCGCGGGGTCACACACCCAGGAGATGCGAAGAAAAACGAATGATGGAGTATCTTAGCATAGTATATCACAGTATATATTCAGACAAACCTGGTATGCAACTGCTGGGGCAGGGGCAGAACGACGTAATGTCAGGGGTGGTGATGCGGATATTCGCGTACGAGTGCTTCAGCGTGACATCACTGCTGTCGCAGCCGCACTTGCCGCAGGACCCCTTGTGCTTCACCACTTCTTTGGTTGAGAAAATTTTACCTGAGGGCACGAATTTACTGAGCAAGTGTAGGCTTATAATAAATAAATAAATATTGTGGAGCACTTTTCACACAGCGCCATCAAGCTCAAACTAAGCTTTCAGCTATTGCTATGGGATCTAGACAACTGATAAACATATTTATTTCTAAATACATGTACATTATACATAGGAAACACCCAACTACGAAACATATATTTGTGGATTACACAAATGTATAATCCACAAATGTATGTTATAATACGCCTGAACCAGAAGCGTGAAAAAGGCATATTTCTGGGCCATCAACCTGAGGTCCCTCGAGCTATGATAGCGGCCCTCAATCACGGGTCGTCGTCTCTGCTTTCTATTAGGCGGGCGGCGCCATTTCGATGTGTCAAAAGTAAAAATAAGTGACTACTAACCAGCCTGTCCACTTGTAAACGTGATTGGTACGTCTACCTGCTGCTGTCCGTACCCCCCTTTTCTCCTCCTACCGTCAGTGGCCTTCGATAAAGAATAACAGATATTAAAGTAATAAGAAGCGCTCGTGGCCCCGCGGTCTCAGTGTTCTGTCAACCACCTATTACGTGGGACAGGAATCCACTCGGTGAAAAGTGGGCATATAATATGCCTCTGCCACCCCTTCGGGGATAAGGCGTGATTGATATTTTTTTTATAGTAATGTTTATATGGGTCCCGTATCCGTTCGTTTTACTATTTAACTTACAAAACTATACCTATCTTCAGATATCTTCTAAAGTTATAATTCATATCCCGGGGTAGTCAGAGATGACTGATGCCAGACTCCATGCATACATCTTTCGCTTCTTGTACACTCATCAATCGCTTCATACACGCACGTCTGGGTATCCAAGTACTTTTGACTTTTCCGTTGTTGAGCAATCTGCTCACGTGGTCTTCATATGTAAGTCTCGTTCTACCCTGACTCCTTCTACCCCCTAATTTCACAATATATACTCGTATTCATCGTCTATCGTTCTTTTCTCATTCTTTGGAAGTGTTCAAACCAAAACGGAGTCATTTTTCAGCTTAACACTGACACTTTCATTCAAAGCTGTCATATTGCGCATCACTTTGTTACGTGGGACAGAAATGCATACGGTGAAACGTGGGCGTTAAATATGCCTCTGCCTACCCCTTCGGGGATAAAGGCGTGACAATATGTATGTATGTATGTATGTACTTTGTTACGTATTCGGCTGGCCAAAGTTACGCCGCACAATTTAACTAATTTAAAAATTATTTATTTAACTATATTCTTTATTTTTAGCGAATTATGAAGTGCTCGTGGCCCCGCTAAATCAGTGTTGTAAAGTCGATCACAGCGTTAAGCTATTTTAGCTATAGCTGGTCCTTGGATGGGTGACCGCTTTGTGCCATTTATTTGGTGCTTCGGAAGGCATGTTAAGTCGTAGGTCCCGGTTACCAGTAAAATGGCAGTCGTTAAACCTGGTTGAAGGCCTTAATATATAGGCCTGGATAAATTTCAACAGCAGGTCGCCACAGCCTGCGCCTGTCCATTTCAATACGGCAGTGGGCTCACCACCTGTTACAGAAATTCATACGGTGAAATGTGGGCGTAAAGTATGCCTCTGCCTACCTCTTCGGGGATAAAGGCGTGACAATATGTATGTCTGTAATTCACATGGGTCCTAACTTACCTTAGAAAAGCCGGCAAAAGCTCGTTTTATCGAAGACCTGATACTTTTGCGGTCTTCATCAGGTGGAGACAGGACGTTGCAGAGGCACTCGTCCACAGGGCCGGTGCCCTCCCTGAGTTGCTCCAGAGAACTCTCGTCGAGGTGTTTTATTTGGCTGTAGTTCATTTTAAGAAGAATCTTTATCTAAAATTCTGTAAAAAGAGTAATACAAAACTTACTTTATAACTAAGCGCTCGTGGCCCCGCGGTCTCAGAGTTCGGTAAACGATCACTGAGGTACGCAACTTTCACTATGGCTGGTCGTCGGATGGGTGACCCCTTTGTGGCATTTACATTTGCGAGCGTTTCCGTGCTTTGGAAGGCACGTTAAGCCGTTGGTCCCGGTTGCCAGTAAAATGGCAGTCGTTAAGCCTGGTTGAAGGCCTTATAGGCGGCTTAAAAATTTCAACAGCAGGTAGCCACAACCTGCGTCTGTCTATTTCAACACGGCAATGGGCTCACCACCTATTACGTGGGACAGGAATCCACACAGTGAAAAGTGGGCATATAATATGCCTCTGCCACCCCTTCGGGGATTAGGCGTGATGGATATTTTATTTTATAACTAACTAACTAACTATCTTCACGCTGTAACCCTGATGGGTTAGTCAGAGAGGACAGATCGCCAGGCTTCACGATCCATGCATACTTCTTTCGCTTCTTGCAGATTTATCAATCGCTTCATACATGCACGTCTGAGTATACGAGTACTTTTGACTTTTTCGTTTTTGAGCAATCTGCTCACGTGGTCACAAATTTTATACCTATATCAAAAATTATTCATGTAGGTATTAATTTTTTTATTTTGCAATAACAAGGAGATGAAGAAGGAAGAATAAGAAGGAAGAAGAAGTCAGAATGAGTCATGGTAGGCCGAGACTTACATATGAAGACCACGTGAGCAGATTGCTCAACAACGGAAAGTTCAAAGTACTCGGATACCCGAAATATGATAAATAAGTTTCACTTAAAAACAATATGGCGCGTAACCGAAAACGACTTTTTTTAAGCTAAGTATAAAATATAATAATAATAATAATAAATATTCTTTATTGTACACCATAAAAGGAACACATTTTAAGAAAAAATAAGAGTTTAAATTTAATGTACAATAGGCGGCCTTATCGCTAAAAGCGATCTCTTCCAGGCAACCTTTGGATGGATAGAAAATCGTGGAACTGATAAAGGTAGTGCACAATACATACTTCCATTAAAAAACCATATAAATACTTACATAAGAATATACACAATAAGAAAAATATCTACATTATATACCAATACATACACGAGGAGACACGCACCTAGTACTAAACAGACATAGCCAGAAAATGATCCTTTAACATCCTCCGGAACGATAGCAGGGATTGTGCTCGTCTTATGGAAACAGGCAAAGCGTTCCACAGGCGGACCGCTTGTACCGTAAAGGATTTATCCATGAAATTTGTGGAATGCTGAGGCATTCCCAGTTTCAAATTCTCTGATGACCTTAAAAATTTAGAATGTGTGTCATGAAGGAACCCGAAACGTTCTTTAAGATATCGAGGCGTGAAAGGATTGAACAGTATACTGTATAATAAGCAGAGAACGTGAGTATTCCGTCGAAGACGAATTGGGAGCCACTTAAGCGTTTTTCTGTATTCGGACACGTGATCATATTTGCGTAGGCCAAATATAAATCTTATACAAACATTTTGAAGACGCTCAAGCCTGTCAAGTTGCTCCTCGGTGAGATTAAGATAGCTGACATCTGCATAATCAAGGATTGGGAGTAAAAGAGATTGTGCGAGCGCAATCTTAGTGACTTTAGGGAGAAAATTACGTAATCTGCGCAATGATCCTGCAGATGCAAATATTTTGCGTCCAACTTCTTGTAGTTGCTTATCCCAGCACAAAGTCCTATCGATGTGTATGCCCAAGTTCTGAACCGTATCACTTAAATTGATAGGAATACCATTAAAAATAACCTGGGGCAACTGTGTGTAGTCTATACGTGATATTATCCAGGGACTACCCACGATAATGACCTGAGTCTTTGAAGGGTTTACCTGAAGCCCATAATTAAGGCTCCATTCGCATACACGTTCTAAATCCAAATTAATTGTAGCAATTGCTTCCGGCAACTTTTTCAATGGCGCTTGTGTGTATATTTGTAAATCGTCTGCATAAAGGTGGTAGGATGAAACTAATTTTTGGGAGATCGTATTTATAAATATAGCAAAGAGTAAAGGAGATAAAACGCCACCCTGCGGAACACCAGCTGAAATATTACACCAAGAAGACAGGGAATCTTCTATGCGTATACGTTGCCGGCGGCCAGACAGGTAACTTTGAAACCAAGCAATCACCGTAGGAGATATGTTAATAGAGCCAAGTATGCCAAGTAGGATTTCAAAATCCACAGTGTTGAAGGCGTTACTAAAATCGAGCAAAGATAATACAGTGACATTGCCGTTTTCCATGCCTGCTCTTATGTCGTCCGTAACATTGACCAGGGTAGTCACAGTACTGTGTCCAGAACGGAAACCAGACTGAAAAGGATTAAGCAAAGAGTTTGTACAGAGGAAAGTATTGAGCTGGTTATAGACAAGGCGTTCAAGAACTTTAGAAAGGAAAGGTAATATAGAGATAGGGCGGTAGTGAGAAAAAGACGATGGATTACCCTTTTTTGGTATAGGTATAATTTGAGCTTCTTTCCAAACAGATGGAAAGAGATTCCTTTCAATAGAAAAATTTAAAATATGAGTCAGAACAGGAAGTATTTGATCA
This sequence comes from Thumatha senex, assembly GCA_948477245.1. Lineage (NCBI taxonomy): Eukaryota > Metazoa > Arthropoda > Insecta > Lepidoptera > Erebidae > Thumatha > Thumatha senex. Next base: position 14,802,768 of record OX419752.1, on the reverse strand, counting down.
AGGATAGGTATGATCATGTTACGGCTTACACAGTCATTTCCCACTGCATTTGAAGTAATTGACATAATGCTCCTCTTAACATCACTATCAGTGAAAGGATCAAAGGAGAAGCGCGGATAATTAGGAGTTGGAAGTAATGAAAGACAGTTAAGTGTGTTTATCTTGGCGGTCCCACCAAAATTGGACGAAGATGAAAAATGCAAATTAAGTGCTTCGAGGTCAACAGTTTTAGGAATAGTATTTTCTTTAGGTTTTCCAACTCCTATACTTTTCAAAAATCTCCATACTTTAGATGGATCACCATTATCAACTGATGCATGAATATACTGGCGTTGTGCATTTCTACACACCTTATTACAGTGATTACGTATTGCGACATATCTTTCAAAATTGGAAGCCGTTGGTCTACACTTATATTTGCATTTCGCTGCAGCTTTTTTTGCCATTACTTCCTTAATAGCATCAGTGAGCCAAGGAGCAGGCAGATGTTTTATTTTTACGGCACGCGCTGGTGCATGTGTATCAAATAATTTTACGATTTGATTATTAAGCATATTGACTTTTTCATCAATGCATTCTGAAGTAAACAAAGGATCCCAGTCAACTTCATTAGCGTCATCACGAAGACCACTGAGGTCCATACCACTAAAATATACCTCATCGTCAATAAAGAAGTTTTACTTCAATACGTATGTATTTAGAAATATATAAGTATGTCTGTCAGTTGTCTAGATCCCATATCACAAGCTTATATTAGCTTTCTTTGAGCAAGATAGCGCTGTGTAAAAAAAGTCCCACAGTATTTATTTATATATTTGTCTATCACGCCTTATCCCCGAAGGGGTGGCAGAGGCATATTTTATGCCTACTTTTTCACATATGTAATAGCCAATAGGCTGCCCAACGTAATAGGTGGTGAGCCCATTGCCGTGTTGAAATAGACAGATGCAGGTTGTACTACCTGCTGTTCAAAGTTCTTCAAGCTGCTCATTAGGCCTTCAACTTGACTTAACGACTGCTATTATGTTACTGACAATCGGAATCGACGACTTAACGTGCCTTCCGAAGCACGGAAACGCTCGCAAATGTAAATGCCACAAAGTGGTCACCCATCGGTGACCAGCCATAGTAAAAGTTGCGTAACTCAGTGATCGTTTACAGAACACTGAGTCCGCGGAGCCACGGGCGCTGCTATTTTATTTATTAGCCTATAGTATATTATTAAGATTATATTATAATTATCTCACTTTGTAATACCCAGAGGGTCAATTACCTTAATAATTGTTCCTACAGTTCAACCATTAAGTAGTAGATTATATTAACTAACTATCTTCACGCTGTATCCCTGACGGGGTAGTCAGAGAGGACAGATCGCCAGGTTTCGCGATCCATGCATACTTCTTTCACTTCTTGCAGATTCATCTAACGCTTCATACACGCATGTCTGGGTATCCGAGTACTTTTGACTTTTCCGTTTTTGAGCAATCTGCTCACGTGGTCTTCGTGGTAGATTATATTAATACATTAATACAATACTAGTAAAAATATATATTTACTAGTAATTACTAACAGAAATATGTTATTTATCTCTATCACGCCATATCCCCGAAGGAGTGACAGAGGCATACATATAGTATGCCCATTTTTCACCATGTCTATGATAAATTTTATAATGTATAAGATTACTAATTAAATAAATAATTATTGTGGGACATTTTTTTGTACAGCTCCATCTCGCTCCATGTAAGCTAATATAAGCTTGTTATAGGATCTAGACAACTGACAGACATACTTATGTATTTCTAAATACATACGTATTATACATAGGAAACACTCAAACTCCGAAACAAACATTTGTGGATCACACAAATATTTGATACGACCCGGGAACCGAACCCGATACCTCAGCACGGTAATCGCATACACTAACACTGCGCCTTCGAGGTAGTCAAATGTAAGTTTAAAGGGCTCCACCGAGATCTCTGGGGCCCGAGATCTTTGTGGCATTTACATTGGCGAGCGTTTCCGTGCTTCGAAAGGCACGTTAGGCCGTTGGTCCCGGGTGCCAGTAACATGGCGGTCGTTAAGTCAAGTTGAAGGCCTTATGGTCGGCTTGAAAATTTTCAACAGCAGGTAGCCACAGCCTGCGTCTGTCTATTTCAACACGGCAATAGGCTCACCTCCTATTAGTGAGACAGGAATTCACATGGTGAAAAGTGCCAAGTGGGCATATAATAGATATGCCTCTGCCACCGGGTATACGGCGTGATAGATAATTATAAATATAACCTACTGCGTTTTGAGCCGCGTCTTATTCTTGAGTGACACCGTGTAGAGTGTGCTGGGACTGTGCGTTGCGTGTCACCGGCTCTCTTCCTCGGTTGCCTCGAATTTTATTTTTTAGTTTTCCATACTGTAATAGAAACATAAACACCCAAATATTGCAGATACTCAAACCAAAATCTATATCGCAACTGTAACACTATTAAGGTATATAACTCGAGAACGGATGAACCGATTTTTATGAGCTTTAATTTGTTGAATTCATCTCTTTGACAAGTATAAAAAGCGTTTATGTACTTAGGTACGCACGCAAGTAGTTTTACAACTCTTTGTTTGTGTTGTATAAAATTAACAAAATCAGATCAATAAAAACTACAATGGTTTTGAGTTATGAGTACATGACATTTGCGAAAAAAATATTTTGTGAAAGGGATGTTTTGCGAATGGAACGTTTAGCGGAAGTGATGTTTTACATAAGGGGCGTTTTCCTAGAGGGAATTTTGGCTTAAGGAACTTTTTACTATAGGGACATTTTGGTAAAGGAACATTCCACAAACAGGACATTTTGCTAGAGGCATTTTGCTAAAGGGCTATTTTTTTTGCTTACCTTAGCTAATACTGCTTAACAGATGTCCTTTTCACAAATGTCCTTTACATTTGTGAAAAGGACATTTGTTAAGCAGTATTAGCTAAGGTACTAGTATTTGAAAGAGATGACGTAAGAACTAAATGCAAGATTAGGGTAAACCAGGAACGTTTAGAGCAAGTGAATGAAATTGTGTATTTAGGGAGTATGTTTAGCGCGGATGGAAGATGTGATTCGGATGTAGAACGGCGAGTAGCTGCCGGAAACAGAGTTAACGGTGCTTTCTCCCAATTAGTAAAGCGACAAAGCATCGTAAAAGAAGCACGACTGGCGATTCATAACGCAGTGCTAGTGCCAACTTTGCTTTACGGTAGCGAAACCTGGGTATGTCAGCAGATGCATGAAAGTAAATTGAATGCTGTGGAGATGCGATCACTTTTGCGAAAATTGTGCGGCGTTACCTTGGCCGACCGAATACGTAACGAAGTGATACGCAATATGGCAGGTTTACATGATAGTGTCAGCGTTAAGCTGGAAAAGGGCGTGCTCCGTTGTGTGTGTAGTGAGGAATGTTGTTAAGCGGCATCTGTTAAAGGAACATTCCACTAACGGGATATTTTGCATCAGTATTTTGCTAAAGGGATATTTAGTGGTTATCGGTACGCTGAATTGATTGAGAAGCAAAATAATATTTTCTTGATTGATATTTACCGCACCAGATATTTTCGAAAGAAAATTTTTCAGGCTATCTGAGATCGCCATTTTCTAAAGCCATTTGACGATAAGCGATAAGTCCATAGAAAAGCCTGTGAATGAAGAATAAAATATATATATTGGTAATTTTTTTACACATCGCCTTTTAATCCAAATTAAGGTAATATAAGTTTGTGCTATGGGATCTTTTTTTTTCGATTGGCGCAATTATTTACATGATCCTCAAATGTTTGGTTTCAGAGTTCGGGTGTTTCCCGTAGTTATGTAAGTATGTACGTTAAATCACTGTGTCCGGTTGCCAGTAAAATGGCAGTCGTTAAGTCAAATTGAAGGCCTTATGGGCGGCTTGAAAATTTTAAACAGCAGGTAGCCACCACCTGCGTCTGTATATTTTAACACGGTAATGGACTTTACCACCTCCCACGTAATAGGGTCAGGAATACACATGGTGAAAAGTGGGCATTTAATACGCCCTGCCACCCCTTTGGGATCAAAGGCGTGACAATATGTATGTAGATCCCATAGTACAACCTTATAGCTTAGTTTGGGCTAGACGGCGCTGTGTAAAAAGTGTCTTACAATATGTGTAATCAAATGCAAAAGAATGACGTCTCCGGACACGCTTCGCTGTGTTTAATAATAAAGCAAGGCGTCTCTAGTTAGAGAGCGCGTGAAGGACATTGATTCCTTGCCCTGTGCGTGTAATTATGTAAAAGGCGGTAGATGGCGCCTACGACACGTCGCCTTAAGACGTGAAGAGTTGGATTAATTCGTGAATTTCGAGCAGGTAACAGTGGTGTAGTTGGTTAACGCGTCTGGTGCGTTGAACCAGAAGACACTGGTTCAAGTCCAGCTCGTGACTGATTTTTTTTTCTAAAATTAAATTTAGAAAAAGTTAGCATACTAATTGCTTTTCAAAATTGTTTCTAACGTTAAGCGTATTGGGGTGTCGTAGGCGCTGCTCCAAATCTTATATACATACATATAGTCACGCCTTTTTCCCCGAAGGGGTTGGCAGAGGCATACTATACGTCCACATTAAACCATATACATTTTGTCCCACGTAACAGGTGGTGAGCACATTGCCGTGTTGAAATAGACAGGCGCAGGCTGTGGTGAGCTCGAAATCTTAACGGTTTTAAACAAACTCTCCCAGTAAAGGAGAGGACCAGAGTTCAAATCCCTCTCGAGCGTGATGTTTCTCCAGGTCAGAATACAGTATGCAACTTCTCTGCTTTCTTCTTAGTGTATATTTTTTTCAGTTACTTGCAAACCCTAGGTACCTGCATTTAGGTCCGTATTCCAGAACGTTTCTCTATACTCAATCAATGCTTGAGGTTACTTTTTGCCTTTTAAAATGTACTCTTAACCGTCAATTGAGTGTTGAGAAACGTTCTGAAATACGGCCCTTAGAGTTTCTCAATACTCAATTACGGCCAAAAAGGGCCACTATTTGGCAGTTAAAAGCACTTTTCGTTTAACTTCGGATTTTCGGCATTGTTGGAAGCGAAGTTATACGCAATAAGGCAGAATTGAATGAAAGTGTCAGCGTTAAGCTGGAAAAGAGCGTGCTCCGTTGGTTTGGACACGTCCAACGAATGAGTGAGGAACGATTGACGAAGAATATACTCGTATATTGTGTGAATTTATAAAAACGGAAAAGTCAAAAGTGTCAAATCAAGAGTTCACTGATGATCTCGAACGGTATGCCTAAGCGGGTCATCGCCCTGGTCACGCCGGCGGCGTACGAGGAAGGGCACTGTCCCTATTGTTGGAGCGTCTCGTGTGGGAGTACCGCAGAGGGCGGCGCGGGCATACTGCACCGTCTCCTACGAGACAGTGTGCCTCATCGCAGGAAGCCTCCCCTGGGATCTCTAGGCTGAAGTCTAGAAGAGAGCGCCCTGGTACGATAAAATAGTGGTCGACTGCTACCAGACGAGATCGAAAGCTGGACACAGTTGACTCGGGATTATTTCTTTTTTTCGGGACATGGATGTTTCGCCAAGTACCTGTGCGAGTTGGCGGGGGTGGAACCGGATGCCATGTCGTCACTGCCCAAGTGGCGCCGTGGACACGGCGGATCACACACTCGCCGTGGTAGCTATCAGTGTTGGCCTGCCGTCACCTGATTCGCTCGCGATGTGATGTCAGCGAAACGAGTGGCACTGCGGTTGCGGGAGCGCTCTGAACAGTCGCTCCAGGCCTGCCGTACTGTTTAGGGGCGTCGTTGAGAATTCATGCTCGGCCTCGAATCAGTGACCGTGGGCACTGGGTCGGGAGACCCAGCCGAACAACAGTCACATGGCGATGGAACTCCACTTCGTATTTCGGGGTGTTTCAATTTAGTGTACGCCCGCGTTGCTTGAGAGCGGTACGATGCGGGTTTATATCCTAAGCTCCTAGAGGAGCTCCGGGGGGCCACCCCTCGAGACGAGCCCCAAAACCACGGGGCGCCTCTTTGCTGACTTTACTTCTGGCCTACCCTGCAGCACGGTTTAAGGCTAGGCGGAACACCGCGGTGGTTTGGGTAGGACGGTCCCTCTTCTGGGCCGGGAGCCCCACACTCCGTCCCTGCAGTCCCCCCGCAGCATGGATGACGGTGAATAAAAGAATTACCAGCGATAAAAAAAAGTACAAATGAAAAATTATTATTTTAGAAAGGTAGGTACATGGGGCGGCGGAATTAAAGTGGCCTACACACATAAAAAATATAATTCCGGCACTGCCCGTCAGGTATACAGCGTGGAGATAGTTTTATTAATCACCTTGATAATAAGTAAATCAATTTCATGTTTTATCATTCGTATAGCCCTTTCTTAATTAGGTACGCCCAAACTATACTCGTTAAATTATAGGCATTTAAAAATCTTCCTGACACTAAAAAACAAAGTCACTCGCCGCGTCTGCCTGTCTGTCTGTTCATGTACGAAATGTTTAATAAATCTGCAGAAAAGCGAAAGAACCTCTGCCTACCCCATAAGTGATACAGCTTTGAGATTGATAAATAAGAAACGTATGCTATGAAAAGGTTTTGATACTTACTGCGGAGTGAATGTACGCTAAAGTATTTAATCTTCGTTTTGTTTTTTAACGTTTAATATGTTCTGAATATTTTAAAAATAACTAAATATGTTTAATACTTAGGATCAGTTTATTTCACTTTGTTTCTGTTTGATAACGGTTGGGCTACAATTTTTGTGTCTTTTTATCTGACATGTGTGTTTGACAAAATCAATGACAACAAAAATGTCATAGATGAAAACCGTAGATAGAAAGTAATCTCCATCGCATGTCTGTTTTTGGCTGAATCGTTGAGTTCGTTCGACGAGTGCCATACCCAAAAAATTGAATTGAATTTAGTATTATCTCTCTGTCCACGAAGAAAATTTATATGAAAACGCTGTTTTTAACAGGTCCATTAAGTATTAGGACTTAGTTACAAATAAAGAAGAATAGTTCAGTGGGATCTCTTGTGTTCTCAGCGTCAATAATATATTGGTACCTATAGATACGTTAAAAATAACCTCGTTGTATCGCCTGTACAACGGTCTGTGCTCTGAGTCATTGCTTGACATGATGCCCACGGCTACTTTCTACCATCGCACCGCCCGCGATAGACGGGGTGTATACACTTAGTACACTCTGCGTCGCGTAGATTATGTAGGTATGGGGTTCTTGTGTGCTGCACCTCTGGTGTTGCAAACGTCCATAGGCTACGGTGACAACTTTTCATCAGATGGACCGTATGCTTGTCTGCCACCAAATCCTAGCAAATATGAAATGAATTCACACAAAGCATTTTACTTTTTGTAAGGGCTCGGCTAATAGTAACTAGTTTGCATAGTTTAATAATTTAAGAATAAACTTAGTACCTATCTCATGAATATCGAAGCGTGGGATCCGCAACTTTGCCAAGTGCCGGTAGATGGCGCCTTACGTCGCCTTAAGACGTAAAGAGGTGGATTAATTCGTCAGTTACGAGCAGGTCACGGTGGTGTAGTTGGTAACGCGTCTGGTGCGTTGAACCAGAAGACGCTGGTTCGAGTCCAGCTCGTGACTGAATAATTTTTCCACCTTAAAAATTAAAATTTAGAAAAAGCATACTAATTGCTTTTCAAAAATTGTTTTCGTCTTCTCTGTTTAGGTTCCCTAACAAAGATCCAGCATGAAGATATTTAGGTTAGTTTATTCTTTTTACAACAACTTACGACGGTTAACTTCGTTTCTGCTCCGCTCACCTCGGTTGTAGCGTGATGATATATAGCATTAAGGTTTTAAAACAATCATGAGCATTTACATTTACGAGCGTTTCCGTGCTTCGGAAGACACGTTAAGCCGTTGGTCCCAGTTGCCAGTAAAATGGCAGTCGTTAAGCCTGGTTGAAGGCCTTTTAGGCGGCTTGAAAATTTCAACAGCAGGTAGCCACAACCTGCGTCTGTCTATTTCAACACGGCAATGGGCTCACCACCTATTACGTGGGACAGGAAACCACACGGTGAAAAGTGGGCATATAATATGCCTCTGCCACCCCTTCGGGGATAAGGCGTGATGGATATTTATTTTATTTTTTATGTTCTTCAGTGGTATAAAAATCGAAATTAAAAACTGATTTTTTACGATGTGCTGGTTTTTTAAGAAAGGTCTTTTGCTTTTTAAATAAACATCTTAACCCCATTGTATCTATTTCCGTGTTCTGTAAACGATCACTGCGTTAAGCACCTTTCGTTATGGCTGGTCCTCGGACGGACGACAAACTATTCGAATCGCCTTATTTTGTCCTTCGCTATTCATATTATAACATTCATTTAAAAACTACTGATATTCAATAGTTATCCCCGGTGTTCATTTGTTTTCTAAACTCTCTGAAAAGTGGACGTTTTGGGAAATGGACATATTGGGAACTAGTTGACGCCCGCGGCAACGCCCACGTAGTGAAGTTTTAACGTTACCGTTTTCCACAGGAACTTGTTCACGAGATAAAAAGTAGCCTGTATTATACTGATGTACAAGCTATATTATTGTAGTTTCATTAAAACTGTCGTTTTGGGAGTGGTCATTCTGGTATGTAGTCCTTTTGGAAAGTGGACATTTTAAGAAGTGGACGTCATGGAACTTAACAGTATTTATATTTACACTGTTTAGTTAACAAATATATATTGTTCAAAAGTAGAGGGTAGAAGAGGTCAGGGTAGGCCGAGACTTCCATATGAAGACCACGTGAGCAGATTGCTCAAAAACGGAAAGGTCAAAAGTACTCGGATACCCAGACGTGCGTGTATGAAGCGATTGATGAATCTCGAATAAGCGAAAGAAGTAAGTATGGATCGCGAAGCCTGGCGATCTGTCCCCTCTGACTACCCCGTCAGGGATACAGCGTGAAGATAGTTAGTTGGTTAGTTATTTATATTTACAAGCGTTTCTATACTTCGGGAGGCACGTTAAGCCGTTGGTCCCGGTTGCTAGTAACATGGCAGTCGTTGAAGGCATTATGGGCTTGAAAAATTTCAACACGAGGGCGCCACAACCTGCGCTTTTCCATTCCAACACGGCAATGAGTACCTTTTACGCGAGACAAAAAAATATTACGTATAGTGAAATGGACAATGGGATCTCCACCTATCACGTGGGACAAACCGCATACGGTGAAATGTGGGCGCATAGTATGCATCTGCGTACCCCTTCGGGGATAAAGGCGTGATAATATGTATGTAGGTATGTATAGTGAAATGTAGCCGTATAGTATATCTCTGCCACCCTTTTAGGGATAAAAGCGTGACAGATCAAAGAACCGATAAAGAAAAAAAAATTTAATAAAACAATACATAAAATTCCAATAGACAATAAAAGATTCTTTATGTACAAATAATAAAACAAAAATACATTAATTATAAAATATTAGATTATTTTATTTTTATTACACTAGTAAAATATATTTTACAATATATATAAAGAAAAATATCTAGACCTCGTAGACCCGCTAACAAACAAACTCTTCAGGTGTATATATTAGTATGGAATTCAGATGTAATATGGGCTTATATAATATACACCTCTGTCCGCTCCTTCAGTTTCATCATCATGTCATTTACTTATAAAACGCGTGACTTAAGCATGAAAACGCTTGTAAACTGTAATGCCACACTTGATCACCCATCTTAGAACCAACTGTACCGAGAAGCTAGCGGGGCCACGAGCGATTCTAAAACATATAAACTTCTAACCCCTATTTCACCCCTTTATTGTTGAAAGTAGAAATCATTTAAAACCCTTCTTAGTGGTTTAAGAAATACTACATATAAAATTTAACGCGTTTGTTTTGTGCGTTGATATACCGATTACATACTAGTTGCCTGTCCTGGTTTCGTCTTTTTTATGTTAGTGTGTGTGACTTTCAAACCCTACTTGGTTTAGAAGATTGGAGTCCATAGCTTTTGTTGGAAGCGAGAGCTGTCTGACCCCCACCTCGAATATACTCCTGCGTCGTAGCCTCGTCTGTCAGCTAGCAGGTGAGGTCGAATGAGGTCTAGAGATATAAGATGGGTCTCTTAGAACTTTGGCTATGTATCAGTACTAATAAAAAAATGAGATAAAATAAATATTGGGGGACATTTTTGAAGTTACACTTATGTTGGCGCGTTAGGGGAAAATTATGAGAGTACTTTTTTGCGATGTGCCCGCACACCGTCACGAAAAACCGCCACCATGAAGATAGCATTAAAGTGTTTCGATGACAACTTATAAACACCCTGAAGTTAGCAAATAAGTGTTTCTATGACAACTTATAAACACTCTGAAGTTAGCATATAAGTGTTTCTATGACAACTTATAAACACCCTGAAGTTAGCAATTAAGTGTTTCTATGACAACTTATAAACACCCTGAAGTTAGCATAAAAGTGTTTCCATGACAACCTATAACTACATTCAAAGTAGTTTTCAAACACCCTGAAGTTAGCTATAGTCAACATTTTAGTTTTCTGTACAAAGGTAGGATAAGATTTTTATCTTGTTACGCCAAAGAAGAATAAGTTCTAACGCGTGTACATAAGTACACACACATAATTTTTTAACCTAAAACACATTAGCTTCCTTTGTTGGGCGTAAAAGCCCTCACCAAGAACTCATGTACCTAAGCAACCTCACTTTTTAACAGTGCACCAGCTCACCACCACGCAGACTTACGGGGCTTTTCTTAAACCACGTATGTGGCAGACAAGCGTATTGCCCACCTGATGGAAAGTGGTCACCGTAGCCTATGGACGTTTGCAACACCAGAGGTGCAGCACTCGCGCTGCCGAAACTTTAAAAACCTTCTAAGACCTCATTTGAAGAACTCCATACTGTAAACGTTCGGGAAAACCCATGCAGGGAGTTCATTCGACAGTCTAAGCTTACGCGGAATAAAGCCTCTATTGGTACGTCAAACGGCACTAGTTCCTAATAATGCCAAAAAACTAAACGATAGGTGCTCCTAGCAGCCATATAAAAGGGCTCCATATCCTGGTAGGGTTTGAAAGCATCTGGGAATACATTAAGGAGACATATTACGACTGTGTTTAAACCACAGACATATAAGATAGTAAGCAGACCTAACTTTATCGAATAATAGAGTAGCCTATTACACACGCACATAGGCAGAAAGCTTAGCTTAGTTATTTATGGTGATTTCTTGATAACGAACTTCATCACTCTATGCACAACACCTTTTTGTTTACTTTTGTAACATTAAATAATAATGTTATGTAATATTTTCACTCGACACATAAATCTTTAATTTAAAGATGACAGTGGCAGTTGTCATTACAAGTTGTAGCTTAATTGTAGTAGAAAAATTGGCTACGCGCTGTTCGTTGTCAATGTGTGAGTTAGATGGAAGTACACAGGAATAACAAAGATAGCTTTATACAACAAATGGCACGAGTGAAAAGAATGAAGTATTACTCCACGAGCAAAGGAATATGTTTCGTCTGCTTACTCTTATACGTCTGTCTAAAACAACGTTCTAGACATTTTTTTACCCTGGATCATATTAGGCCTATCGTATATAGGTTACCATCAACTCTAAATTATACCCGACACAGAAAAATATGGTATGTATAGACATACCATATTCATAGGTCGAGATAAGTCAAGCGTGTATTTAACGTGAATACGTCTCGTTACAGGGAATAGTTCTAAAAGATGATCGAACGTCGTATTTACGGTATTGAAGGATACATTGAAATTCTATTCACAGGAAAATAAATACAAGGTCATTCGTATAACACCTGCTGTGAGTAGATAGCTAAGGTCACAACCAACAACGTTAGTTCTACCACTTGTGACGTACACGTAAGTTCGTCACGTACTGCATGCCGCAATGGACGCGCGAGTATATTTGCGGTTGGAAAAGATCAAGATCAAAGGCCTGGCTCCTTTGACCTTGACCTTTTGTTGTCAAAGAAGCTACCAGCTCCTTTGATCTTGACCTTTTGCTGTCAAAGAAGGTACCATTTCCTTTGACCTTGACCTTTTGAAGGAGCTAGCGCCAGCGCACCACCTTTCTTAGTAATTTCCACGATTTGCATATTATTTTAATTCTAGCTGAACAATAACATAAAGTTAAATTTAAATATTATCAAAATATTTACAGTATAGCAGATTCACGGTCTCCACGCCAGCAAACATCATAAACAATTGTTTACAACAGCAGGTCGCCACAACCTGCTTCTATCCATTACAACACGGCTCACCACCTGGTACGTGGGACAAAAATGCTTAAGGTGAAATGCGGGTGTATATTATGCCTCTGCCACTCTTTCGGGAATAAAGGCGTGAAGTATAACTTAAAACAATGGTAACAACCATTGTTTTAAGTTATACTTCTTTCGTGCGTTAGAGAAAAATTATGAGAGTAAATTTTTACGATGCGCGCGCAGACCGTCACGAAAAACCAACACAATGGAGTTGGCTGATAAGTGTTTCATGACAACTTATAAACACCCTGAAGTTAGCTGATAAGTGTTTCCATCACAACTTATAACTGCATTCGAAGTAGTTCTTATTCTTTTAATGACTTTTTTCTTACTAATTTATCATTCCTGTTACAAATAAAGAGTTGTATATGTGATGAAATCTTATTAGACTAAAGCAGTATAACTTCTAATACAAAACACTTTAATTTATATAAATCTAGTTTTATTGTAGAGTACTACTTGAATTATAATACTACGGAACTCGTAGAAATCACAAGGGACAGGGGTAAGCCGACGCTAAGTCCTTTGCCCTTGACCTATGTCCTCCGTCGCAGCATAGTACAAACGTTCTTGGTTATGACCTTAGCTTTCTACAGCTGGCAGGTTACAGGTGTTTTAAAATTGACCCTGTATAATAAAGACTTGAAATAATACATATGACCCGAAGTTACTATAATAGTAGCTACCGGGATTAACGCTACGATTATTAAAATAGACAAAAAATTGTATAGAGATATTTACAATATGTAAAACTTCATTCCGCACGGGAGTAAGCTTGTGAATGCGTTACGAAAAGTGTGATCCGGTGAAGCGAACGGATGTTGAGAGGGAGATATTTCTTTATGCACGCTAGTCTTGGGGACTAAGCTGGTAAATGCGTTACAAAAAGTGTGATCGGTTGAGACGAACAGAAATTAACAGGGAGATATTTCTTAGCGCACTTGGAGGGCAAGGTAGTAAATGCGTTACGAAAAGTGTTATTCGGCGAAGCGAACAGAAGTTGAGAGGGAGATATTCCTTTACGCATGCTTGACTTGAGGAGTAAGGTGGTGAATGCGTTACGAAAGGTGTGATCGGTTGAGACGAACGGAAATCAACAGGGAGATATTTCTTTACACAGTCTTGACTTGGAGGGTAAATGCGTTACGAAAAGTGTGATCGGATAAGCAGAAAAACAACTTGCGAGGGAGATATAAGTTAGTGAAGGTTGATAAAGAGAGTTAAGTTTCGTATATTACTGTAGGGGCAAGAGAGAGAGGTGCAAGCACACATTTTCTTTCTCATTCTCTCATTGCCAGTTCAGCTAAAGAAGTTTTACTTTAGTCGAGTGATATAAAGTAGACTCGATTTTATTTCTTCAGTGGTGAAGTCATTTATAGTTTACAATGCGCTCCTTTCCTGGGTATGTTGGTGAATGGTATCGGGTGTGGGTAGAGCCTTCTCCGGGATTTGAACTCCACTAAGTCTAGTATTGTGATTGGCTGAAACAAAAATAAATAAATTGTTTCTCATATTTTATATGTGCCATAAATTTTATTCATTTTATTTTTCACAACGCCGTCTAGCCCAAAGTAAGCTAATATAAGCTTATCTTATGGTATGGGATATTCTTGTGCTATGGGATCTAGACGACTGATAAACATACTTATATATTTCTAAATACATACATATTATATATAGGAAACACCTAAACTCCGAAACAAACACTTGTGGAACACGTAAATATTTTTCCGACCCGGGACCTCAGTATCGGCAGTCGCATACATTTCCACTGCGCCACCGAGGCAGTCATATATAGATTTATAAGCGTTTGCTTGCTTTAGAGGGCACGTTAAGCCGTTGGTCCCGGTTGCCAGTAACATGGCAGTCGTTAAGTCAAGTTGAAGGCCACAACCTGCGTCTATTTCAACACGGCAATGGGCTCACCACCTGTTATATGGGACAAAATGCACACGGTGAAATATAAGCGTATAATATGCCTCTGAATCCCTTTCGGTCATAAAGGCGTGACTAACATTCAACAACAAGGCCTTTTAGTTCTTGAGATTAGCGCGTTGAAACAAACTCTTTAGCTTTATATATTAGTATGGAGTATATATATCTACTTTTACTGACGTTTCAGGCGTGTCATATTTACCGTGTTATGGTTATTTAACGACTTTAGACTAACTATCTTCACGCTGTATCCCTGACGGGGTAGTCAGAGAGGAGAGATCGCCAGGCTTCGCGATCCTTGCATGCTTCTTTAGCTTCCTGCATATTCATTTTCGTAAAATTATCTACTACCCTCAAAAATCGTGTAATCTCAAAATACCTTTTTATTTACAATAGGTTTGCACAAAGTCCAGCAACTTTCCTTCCTGGAGGACAAAGAAACAGGATTCCTGAATTCTTCTAAACCTTCTAGAAGTTCCCGTATGTGCCTCTTTGTCCAGATTATAGTCTTGGCGAAAGGACGGACAGTCTATATAAATATTATATATCAGTTATATTATTCTGTATAGGAATTTGACTGCCTCAATGGCCTCAGTGGTAGTGTGTACGACTGGGCTCGATTCCCGGGTCGGAACAAATATTTGTGTGATCCACAAATGTTTGTTACGCAGTTTGGATGTTTGCTATGTATAATACGTACGTATTTACAAATATATAAGTATGTTTATCAATTGTTTAGATATCATACTACAAGCGTATATTAGCCTAATATTGGTTAGATGGCGCTGTCGAAAAAAAGTCACATTATATTTATTTGCTACGCAAGCATACACGCACGCACGCAACGCACACACACACACACACACACACACACACACGTGCCCAAACACACACACACACACACACACACACACACACACACACACACACACACACACACACACACACACACACACACTGATCGGTGTTTAAATATAAATAATATTAGTTCCCCATACCTCCTTCTCTCCCTTCTGCGTGGTCTTGTCGGCGACTAGCGCGTCGGTCTGAGCAGACTCTTCTTTCCCGGCGCCGCCTTCTGCGGTGGACACGACGTACACGGACAGCTTCTGGCGCTCCGGGGACTCCACGCTAATGTGTTTCTGCGACACAAACCATCTATCAATCAATCAAGCCTTTTTCCCTGAAGGGGTAGCTAGAGGAATACTATACGCCCGCGTTTCACCGTCATTATTTTTATCCCAAAACACGTGGTAAGCCCATTGCCGTGTTGACAACGCACATGCGTAGGCGGAATTTGGGCGAAGTATACCTCTGTTACCCCTTCGAAGTTAAAGGCGTGAATAAGTCAGTCAGTATAAACGTATATGTCGCCGTCATCTGGTTGAATCTGCTATTTGATTGAATGACTAGCGCGTTCATTGAATGACGACATTCAATTGAATGATTAGGCCGAACGTTGATTGAACAAGCGTCACTCAACGTACAACTAGTTAGGCCCACTTGCATGTATGCTGGGGTTAAATAATTAATTAAAGAGTTAGTTAACTCGGAATTAAGTAAATAACTTTTTAACCCCAATCATGTTTGGACCATAGAAAAATATCATCAGGGTTAACTAACCCAAAGTTTTAAGTCACTCTATGTCATCCAAACAAACATTAATGTCTATCTCTTTTACACTACAATAATACTTTTTCTTACACGAACGAATGTAACATGAAAGTCGAGTGCATTTAAATTTTATCGTATTATGATTGCGCGGTGGGTCACTTTAAGTAGTCCGTGTCACGTGCCACTGCATGGTCTGTCAGCTGTTAACCCAAGGTTCACGAATTAACCCTAAAAAATCGGTGAGTTAAAATTTTAGCGATTTAACCCTAGGTTTACCCTTAACTCGGGGTGATACAAGAAAAATTAATGATTTCATTCGGGGTTATTCCATACCTCCGAGTTCTACACGTTAACCCAAGATCGCGCAATCCCCCTTAGCGGATTGTAACATAGCACATTGAACAGGGCGAACGTAAAATCAGTTAGGTGATTGAAATTTCCAAAAATGAATCTAATCGAAATGATGCAAACAAACACAGGCGCTCTGCGGCCGCTACCGCGGCACGCTCGCTTTGCTTGCTCGGTTCTAACCTAACCTAGCCTAAGTTAGCAAGATGCTAGATGATTAGTGATTAGTCATACAATTAAATGTCGTCATTCAATGAACGCGCTAGTCATTCAATCAAATAGCAGATTCAACCAGATGACTGCGATATATATAAATATAAATTAAAACATCAATCTCACCTTATAAAATTGTATCAACTCTTCTTTAGTTAACGTATTTAATTGTTCCACCTCTACCCGCGCTCTATCGAAATTGTATACCTGAAAAAATAATATAATTGTATATAATAATATAATTGTATATAATAATATAATTGTATACCTGAAAAAATTGTATTGTTTTAAGTATCAGAAGACGAATCGTCGGGAAAATATAATCATTGTACTTTATAATCCTACTAATATTAAGCGCTCGTGGCTCCGCGGTCTCAGTGTTCTGTAAACGATCACTGAGTTACGCAACTTTCACTATGGCGGGTACGGATGGGTGACCACTTTTTGGCATTTACATTTGCGAGCGTTTCCATGCTTCGGAAGGCACGTTAAGCCGTTGGTCCCAGTTGCCAGTAAAATGGCAGTCGTTAAGCCTGGTTGAATGCCTTATGGGCGGCTTGAAAAATTTCAACAGCAGGTAGTCACATCCTGCGTCTGTCTATATCAACACGGCAATGGGCTCACCACCTATTACGTGGGACAGGAATCCACACGGTGAAAAGTGGGCATATAATATGCCTCTGCCACCCCTTCGGGGATAAGGCGTGATGGATATTTATTTATTTATTTTTCATTTATTTACAAATATTATAAACGCGAAAGTTTGTAAGTATGGATGTTTGTTATTCTTTAACAAGTTCCTGTGAGAAACGGGTACGGAAAAACCTCACCACGCGAGCGTCACCTAGTCATATATCGCGAATAAGAACCGAGATTTTTTTTAAATCGGTACCTTCCATTCTAATGTATAGATTCGGGCGCTCCGGATAAACCCAGGACTCCCGGTAGACATTGACTACCACAGCCTTTACCTCTGGGTTTAGAAAAAAAAGCGGCCAAGTGCTAGTCGGACTCGCCCATGAAGGGTTCCGTATCAGCAAGTAATATCATATAAAAGTTCAAAAGGTAAATTGCGGTTCACGATTTATGACGTACTAGGTGACCCCCCGGCTTCGCCCGTGACATACTTCGAACTATCGTCACCCCTATTTAATATACCGTCGCTTATAAATTCTACAATATTGCATAAAAAATGTCCCGATTTGTCGACATTTTTGGCTACTGCTCCCCCGGGTAGTAGCGTATTGATATTAGCTTAGCCTTACCTTTTTTTAGTTTTATTTTTATCTTATATTAGAAGTTACAGGGGAGGGGGGACACATTTTACCACTTTGGAAGTGTCCCTCGCTCAAATTATTCAGTTAAAAAAAAAAGATTTTTGTAACTTCAATATTATTTTGAAGACCTATCCATAGATAACGTATGGGTTTGACGAAAAAAAAATTTTTGCGTTTCACATTTTTTTTTAATAAAGTGCAAAAAGACAATTTAATTCAAGACGGGGATTGAACCCGTGACCTTTGCCTAATGTTGAATGTTAAAATGACGGTTAAAATATGGTGGAGAATTTCAACTTGATTCGATACGGTTCGGGTAGTTCAGGTGGCTAGAACATTGACCTGGTTAGGCAAAGGTCACGGGTTCAATCCCCGTCTCGAATTGAATTGTCTTTTTCCACTTTTTTAAAAAATTATAAGAAATTTCGCAAAATATTGCTTTTAAAATTTATTTATGAATTTCGGTTCTAAGTATGGGGAACCCTTGTTTGGAACATTGTTTTTTTTTCTATTTTTGTGTGAAAATCTTAATGCGGTTCACGGAATACATCTACTTAACAGAATAGGTAGTTCTTATAGTTTCGGAGAAAAGTGACTGCGGACGGACAGACAGACAGACATGACCAATCCATTAGGGGTTCCGTTTTTTGCCATTTGGCTACGGAACCCTAAACATCATACCTGTGCAGTGATTTCGGACCACAACTGTGACGCTTTGCTGGTCATCCGTTTCGGCTTCTCAAGTCTCTGAGCCACCAGGGCGGCTCTGTGTTTACTAAACTCTTCCTCCTTCATATTTTCTAGATATTCCTGCAACAAATTACTCAAACTATTGTAATGAAATTTAATCGGTTAGGTCCGATAGAGGCTTTATTCCACGAACGCTTAGATTTTGGAATGAACTCCCTGCCTGGGTTTTCCCGAGCGTCTAAAGTGTGGGGTTCTTCAAAAGGGGTCTTAGAAGGTTTATAAAGGGTCGGCAGTGCGAGTACTGCACCTCTGGTGTTGCAAACGTCCATAGGCTACGGTGACCATTCTCCGTCAGGTAGACCGTATGCTTGTCTGCCACCTAAATGGTATAAAAAAAATCCAAAGTACTCGAATACCCAGACGTGCATGTATGAAGCGATTAATGAATCTACAGGAAGCGAAAGAAGTATGCATGGATCGTGTAGCCTGGCGGTCTGTCTTCTCTGACTACCCCGTCAGGGATACAGCGTAAGAATTGTTAAGTTAATGAAATCTACTTTAATCGAGCATGATTTAGAACATTTATATTGGTCACACTCAGCGGCCATCTTGTTTTCACTGATATCAAGCGGTAAAATGGCTGACACCATACGCTTGCTGTATATTATGTTTTAAAACTAATACATATATCTTGTTTTATGTGCGGGAGTGGTGGTTTCTTGGACATAAAAGTTGTGTTAACGTGCTATAGTGAAAGACAGTCATATATATGCAGTGAAATGCGATATTCCATCTTGCCGCGTAAAATTCTCTTTTTACGCGGCATTATACTGGGGTGAGACTGACCCTGACTTAAGACTAAACTTGACTACGACGTAGAGGACGGGGACATTTTAGATAGAAGAAATATTAAATAACTAGGATTTGGCTAAAAGGTAACCAGCCAATAAAATAATTAAAAAAAAAACAATGTTTTTATCGGCGGTGTTGCATGACAGCCACGCACAAAGCACTTTGTATTTGGACATGGCGGCCAACAGTCGTATCTAATGGAGTCATTGTAATCTATATATATAAAAGAAAGCCGTGTTAGTTACACTATTTATAACTCAACAACGGCTGTACCGATTTGGCTGAAAATTGGTGGGGAGGTAGCTTAGAGCCAGGAGACGGACATAGGCTACTTTTTATCCCGGGAACAAGTTCCTGTGGGAAACGGGAACGGGAAAACTTCTATACGCGGGCGACGATTTGGCTGAAAATTGGTGGGGAGGTAGCTTAGAGCCAGGTAACGGACATAGGCTACTTTTTATCCCGGGAACAAGTTCCTGTGGGAAACGGGAACGAGAAACTTCTCTACGCGGGCGAAGCCGTTTGAAATTAATAAACGACGGGATTAAATGGGTGCCACGAAGTTCGAATAATGTCACGGGCGAAGCCGGGCGGGACAACTAGTTAATTATAAGTTTTGGGTGATCTGAAGTCTGAGGTTTTAACATAAGTTTTGGAAATTTTAAGTTTTGATATCTATTTACTGTGTACTGATTCTATAAGATACTTATATTTATTTATCTATCACGCTTTATCCCCGAAGGGGTGGCAGAGACATACATATTATATGCCCACTTTTCACCATGTGCATTCCCGTCCCACGTAACAGGTGGTGAGCCCATTACCGTGTTGAAATAGACAGAAGCAGGATGTGGCGCCTAAATTATTCAAGACACCGATAAGGCCTTCAACTTGACTTAACGACTGCCATTTTATTGGCAACCGGGACAAACGGATTAACGTGCCTTCCGAAGCACGGAAACGCTCGCAAATGTAAATGCCACAAAGTGGTCACCCATCCGGGGACCAGCCATAGTGAAAGTTGCTTAACGCAGTGGTCGAACACGGTCCGCGAGGCTACGAGCGCTTCAAACATTCGTAAATATTTCTAAATACATACATGTTATAGATAACTAACACCCAGACACAGAATAAACCATCGTGCTCATCACACAAAGTTTTATCCTGGGTGGGAATCGAACCCACGACCACTTGCGTAGCAGTCGGATGCACTCCCACCGCGCCACAGAGGCAGTCAGTCAATTATCTATAAGTTTTGCGAGTAAAGAATTGATGATTGTTTAACTAAGCTGAGCAATAAATCAGTTTTGGAAATCTACTTTGTTGTCTACTTCTAAGATACACTATCTTCACGCTGTATCCCTGACGGGGTAGTCAGAGAGGATAGTGAAATTTCGCGATCCGTATACACTTCTTTCACTTTTTTTTACTACTAAGGTGGCAGAATACGGCCCACCTGATGGAGAGTGGTCACTGTAGCCTATGGTCGTTTGCAATACCAGAGGACCCTTTAAAAACCTTCTAAGACCCCTTTTAAAGAACCCCATACCGTAGACGTTCGGGAAAACCCAGGCAGGGAGCTCATTCCACAATCTAAGCGTACGCGGAGTAAAGCCTCTATCGGACCTAATTGTATACGAGCGCTACGGACGCAAAGTCATTGATTAATTAAATAATTTAGCTTCCTCATACATACATACATATTGTCACGCATTTATTCCATTTCACCGTATGCATTTTTGTCCCACGTAACAGGTGGTGAGCCTATTGCCGTGTTGAATTAGATAGACAAAGGCTGTGGCGACCAGCTGTTGAAATTTTTCAAGCCGCTCATAAGGCCTTCAACCAGGCTTAACGACTGCCATTTTACTGGCAACCGGGACCAACGGCTTAACGTGCGTTCTGAAGCACGGAAATTAAAAATAAAATAAAAAAATTATAAATATTTTTTTTTTAAATGTGTCAATTTGGAAGAAATTTTGAACCCGTTGCCTTTTTAGTGAGGTGGTAACAAAAAGGCTAAAATGTCTTATGTGCTAGAAACTAACTAGCACGATCAATTAAAGTCCTGCTATGCAATTCACAAATCTCGGATCCAAATCCGCTACGGCGCAAATGTCATCGATATTCATAGAACTTGAATATTACTTATTGCATAGCATTTGCATAGCTGGTAGTCCCGGACTGGATTTAGCTTCCTGCAGATTCATTAATCGTTTCATACATGCACGTCTGAGTATCACACAATTTTCTTCCCCATTCACGCCCCACTCCAGCCTACTCCATAGCAGTGGAAACGAAGAGTGCTATCAGTGCAGTTGCATCTAGGTTGATGGAAAGCGTCACTCACCAAAGACCCTTGTATGAAGGCTTCTATCCTCTGTTCCAGGAACTCCGGATGCCGGTCACTCTGGACGATGACTCTTAACCCTTGGACTCCGTTGGACCTCCGAACTCCGCTGAACACTATGTAGCCTAGTTGTTCCTGTAAACATCAACCTAATATTATAAACACGAAAGTTTGTACGTATGGATGTTTGTTACTGGTAAACTTTACAATAATAAAGTTTACACATCAGAATAACATGTAAGCTACTTTTTAACTTAACTAAACTTAACTATCTTCACGCTGTATCCCTGACGGCGTAGTCAGAGAGGACAGATCGCCAGGCTTCCCGATCCATGCATACTTCTTTCTGCAGATTCATTAATCGCTTCATACATGCATGTCCAGTAAGTCTTGGCCTACCCTGACTCCTTCTACCCTCTACTATCACACAATATATATTCTTCGTCAATCGTTCCTCACTATTTCTTTGGACGTGTCCAAACCAACGGTGCACGTCCTTTTCCAGCTTAACGCTGACACTTTCATTCAAATCTGCCATATTGCGTATCACTTCATTACGTATTGGGTCGACCAAAG
Source organism: Thumatha senex (assembly GCA_948477245.1). Lineage (NCBI taxonomy): Eukaryota > Metazoa > Arthropoda > Insecta > Lepidoptera > Erebidae > Thumatha > Thumatha senex. The sequence continues at coordinate 14,780,596 of OX419752.1, read as the reverse complement.
TTACGCCACACAATTTTCGAAGTTTTCACATAGCATTAAATTTAAATTTCATGCATCTGCTGGCATTCTGGGCAGGGTTCGCTCTCGTAAAGCAACGTTGGCACTAGCACTGCGTTATGAATCACAGGTAAAATAGGCATGACGAAAGATTTTGAAATTATGTTCCGTAGTATTTGTAAACATTTTATTTTTAATTTACGAAATCACCTATTTCGGTAATAAACTAACGTTAAACTAATTTGAAAGGCATTTTTCTAATATTTCTTTAAATAGTGCGCGAGAAAACAGCTCGCTGTGTTATGGCGTCGGGTCTGACGTCACGCCTAGGTAAACATTAAAATTGTGTCTACGCGCAGTCAGTGCAATGTTAGCAAAATTTTATATTTCATACGTTTAAAAATGAATTCTAAGGTTTATAAGTAGCGCAGTAGCACACGCAGTAGTCACAACCACATATAACAGAAACTATTGTTTACATAGGCGTGACGTCATGCGCTGTGATTTGTGTTTCTGTCAAAATGGCCGATTGCAGTATTTTAATCTTTTATTTTAGTTAAAATCTTATTAAAAACAGATTTTTAAATAAAAGTAAATCAGTATTTTAAATCCTTTTTATAGGTATTCCTCCTAAAATAATTAAATCTTTGAATATTGAATGCTGTATTCACGCCTATTTCTAAATCTTCTAACAGTCAAGTCATTTTAGATTTATCTGCGGAAAAATTCTATAAGTATATTTTTCATGAAGCGCTCGTGGCCCCGCGGTGTCAGTGTTCGGTAATTATCACTGAGGTACGCAACTTTCACTTTGGCTGGTCGTCGGATGGGTGACCACTTTGTGGCATTTACATTTGTGAGCGTTTTCGTGCTTCGGAAGGCACGTTAAGCCGTTGGTCCCGGTTGCCAGTAAAATGGCAGTCGTTAAGCCTGGTTGAAGGCCTTATGGGCGGCTTAAAAATTTCAACAGCAGGTAGCCACAACCTGCATCTGTTTATTTCAACACGGCAATAGGCTCACCACCTATTAAGTGGGACAGGAATCCACACGGTGAAAAGTGGGCATATAATATGCCTCTGCCACCCCTTCGGGGATAAGGCGTGATGGATATATTTATTATATTTTTCACAAAATGCCCAAATATCAGATAGAAGTTTCTAAGTCAAAAAAAAACATAAATAAAAAGCAATAGACTTTACGCCTTGGTGTACGGTATACAATACCGTATGTGAGTGCATTCTAGTCGCTTTCTCAGCGCCATACTCCAAAACAGTCAATTCTACAAAAAAAATGCAAGAGGCTCTTTTTGTAGATAATTTCACGACAAACAATTTTGTAATGACCCGTAGTGACCTCCGAGCAATAGGTCGCGAGATATTTGCAAAAAACTGATTTTCCCGACCTGTTGACCTTCATAACTTTTTAGCCGGCACGATATTAATGTCGATTTTTCACATCTTTATAAAAACTAAAAACTAACTAACTATCTTCACGCTGTATCCCTGACGGGGTAGTCAGAGAGGACAGATCGCCAGGCTTCGCGATCCATGCATACTTCTTTCGCTTCTTCGAGATTCATCAATCGCTTCATACACGCACGTCTGGGTATGCGAGTACTTTTGACCTTTCCGTTTTTAAGCAATCTGCTCACGTGGTCTTCATATGTAAGTCTCGGCCTTCCCTGACTCCTTCTACCCTCTACTTTTGAACAATATATATTCTTCGTCAATCGTTCCTCACTCATTCGTTGGACGTGTCCAAACCAACGGAGCACGCCCTTTTCCAGCTTAACGCTGACACTTTTATTCAAACCTGCCATATTGCGTATCACTTCGTTACGTATTCGGTCGGCCAAGGTAACACCGCACAATTTTCGAAGTGATCGCATCTCCACAGCATTCAATTTACTTTCATGCATCTGCTGACATACCCAGGTTTCGCTACCGTAAAGCAAAGTTGGCACTAGCACTGCGTTATGAATCGCCATTCGTGCTTCTTTTACGATGCTTTGTCGCTTTACTAACTGAGACAAAGCACCGTTAACTTTGTTTCCGGCAGCTACTCGCCGTTCCACATCCGAATCACATCTTCCATCCGCGCTAAACATACTTCCTAAATACACAATTTCATTCACTTGCTCTAGACGTTCCTGGTTTACTCTAATCTCGCAATTAGTTCTTACGTCACCTCTTTCAAATACTAGAACCTTAGTTTTACTTGCATTCAAGCGAAGACCCTTACTTTCACACTCCTCTTTCATATTAGTGACTAATGTCTGAAGGTCGGCTTCTTATCTTTATAACAACGCCGTAATAAAGGTGTGTACAAAATTCAGCTCACTAGATATTATTCCTTAGATTGGGGTTTAAAATGTTTAAAATGACAGGGTTATAAGCCCACTGACCTTGGTCCTGAGGACATTGAAGCAAGGTTCAGACAGCACATGAGCCAGCAGTTCTAGGGAGACGTTCTGCCTCGCTGCGCGTACTCCACACGCGTAGTACAGAGACGCACACGAAGACTTGTGGACGCTGTTCTCTGTGGAGCGGACGTACCACGACCCTAGGGGTGAAAAAAAGGGGGGAGGGTTTAGAAGGATTTTTTACAAGCACCAAAATGGCCGCCGTCACAAAATGGCGGGTTATATTTAAATGTCGGTTTCGGAGTTTGGGGGTTTCCTATGTATTATATCTATGTATTTATAAATATAAAAGTATGCTTATCAGTTGTCTAAATCCCATAGTACAAGCTTATAGCTTAGTTTACGCCATCTAGGCGCTGTGTGAAAAGTATTCGACAATATTAATGTTTTTTTTTTTTTCACAACTTCTTCATTATGGATTTCAAATGAAAGGTATACTAGTGGTATACTATTTTGATATATTTCAAAGTCAAAGTGGTCGCTACTGCAAAATGAAAAATAGGTTTTTTTTAAAATGTAATGATATTAGTATATATCTTTATTCATGTAGGTCACAAAGTAACACTTATGAACGTCAAGATTATTGCTTCTACATTTACATTTACTGCCAGATTCGCAACGCAATAGGTAGAGCCAGAGGAACAACCTGGCACTAAAACTCATGGCCACTATTTTCTTACTGCCATATGTTTACCTTTTTCAATTTCCACTTCGCGATACAATAATAACTGTTGAGCCAACAATGGGGTTCCATCTTTGGGTAATCTGAAACAAAAATTAAATACTTAACTAAAATATTGTGGGACATTTTTTTTCTACACACATCGCCGTCTAGCCCAAAGTAAGCTAATATAAGTTTGTGTTATGGGATCTAGACGACTGATAAACATACTTATAAATCTCTATATATAATAATCGTTAAGCCTGGTTGAAGGCCTTATGGGCGGCTTTAAAATTTCAACAGCAGGTCTCCACAACCTGCGTCTGTCTATTTCAAAACGGCAATGGGCTCACCACCTATTACGTCGGACAGAAATCCACACGGTGAAAAGTGGGCATATAATATGCCTCTGCCACCCCTTCTGATCTTGGGATAAGGCGTGATGGATATTTATTTATTTTATTTTATAACTCCGGCACAAACATTTATGGATCACACAAATATTTGTTCCGACCCGGGAATTGAACCCAGGACCTCATTCACGACAGTCGCATACACTACCACTGCGCCACCGAGGCAGTTATTATGAGGCAGTATCCATGGTGTCCTGAATCGAATGCCGCAAACAGTTCGTCTCGATCTATTGTGATTCCTGAGAAATAGTTGCGTACAGACGGACGGACAGACTAAGCCTTTTTATGAGACCTTTCTAGATTTTAGAGGTTAGAAGTAAAAATGTCAGCATTGCTAACTCAGTATTCTGTAAACGATCACTGCGTTAGGCTACTTTCGCTTTGGCTGGTCTTGAGATGAATGACCACTATGTGGTTACTTTTGCGAGCGTTTCCGTGCTTCGGAAGGCACGTTAAGCCGTTGGTCCCGGTTGCCAGTAACATGGCAGTCGTTAAGTTATGTTGAAGACATTATGGGCGACTTGAACAATTTCAACAGCTGATCGCCACAACCTGCGCCTGTCTATTTCAACACGTTACGAAAAGTGTGATCGGGCGAGGCGAAAGAAAGTTGAAAGGGAAATACAAGTCAGTATAGATAGAAATAGTAAGAGTTACGTAAGTAATTATGATTCTGCTACCCCTATGGGGATTAAAGCGTAAATTATAGGTAATTATCAACGTTTATCGTTTCTGCTTACCATCAGGCAGCTCACGCTATTATGATGGGTCAAATATAAAAAACACAAACATAAGAGGCCAAAATCAAAAGTTTTTTTATTCATGTACCATTTTAGGCACTTATGAATGAATAGTCATGACAATAATCAAAATGAGAGTGATTCTAGTTGCCAGTTCCAAGGGCAGCCTACCCTTCATGGAGAAGAATCTGGCAAGAAACCCCATGGATGCTCTTTTAAAATGTATGTATGGCTTACAATAATATATTACATTATACTTTGGAGTTTTTTTTAAACTCTAAAGAGCAAATGGGCAAACTGGTAGGGGTCGACCTCGGCGTATGCGCTTCAATCAAATCGAAGACCGTTTGGAAAAAGGCCAGGTCAATAGTACCCTTAACCGGCCAGCGTGTATGAAAACACTCATGAAAGTAGAAGAAGCTAAAATTGGTGTGCAAGTGGAAAACCATAGTCTCTGCCTACCCCGATGGGAAACAAGCGAGATAATATGTATGTATGGGACCCGATTCCACTGCTGGTGTTCCAGTTCATTGTTGGACTTTGGCCAAACTAAGTTTTGTCGACTGTTCTCACATAACTCCAAAGATAGTGACTGAATGGCTGACTGCCTCTGTGGCGCGGTGGGAGTGTATCCGACTGCTACGCAAGAGGTCGTAGGTTCGATTTCCACCCAGGATAAAACTATGTGTGATGAGCACGATGGTTTATTCTGTGTCTGGGTGTTATTTATATATAATATGTATGTATTTAGAAATATATAAGTATGTTTATCAGTTATCTGGTTACCATTGTACAAGCTTTGCTGAGGTTGGAATCAGATGGCGTTGTGTGAGTTGTCCCAACGATATTTATTAATTTTATTTATAGTGGGGTTAATAGGAAGGGCTTTTCGGCCCCCTACCTTTGTTCAACGGAGTCAGCTATCTGGATGGCTCTCTCTCTGTTGACGTTTCCGTAGATCATACCCTCGATGTGGACCTTCCTGATCATTTTAGATGAAAACTCGTCTAGCTGTTCCGGAGTCAGATCTGAAAAATATCACACAACTGAATTAAAACCTCTATAGCTTCATCTACGAAATAGGGGTCGTAAAAAATATTTGTGTGATCTACAAATGTGTGTTTCGGTGTTTGGGTGTTTCCTATGTATAATGTGTATGTATTTACGAATATATATGTTAGTTTATCAGGCCCATAACACAAGCTTATATAAGCTTACATAGGCCACACTGGGGTGTCTAAAAAAAATGTCCACAATCTACTAATTAAGAGAGAAAGAAAATGTATGCTCGCATTTTTCTCTCTCTTACCCCTACAGTAATATTAACTCTGACGTGTAAGCTATATTAAGGTAAAGTTTCATCAAAATCTATTCAGTACTTTTTGAGTGAAAGAATAAAGAAACCCACGTCCATAAATTCCTACCAACTTTTGCGTTTATAATATTATTAAGAAGTTAGATATTTTAATATAGGAAAATAAAGTGGATATTTTTTTCAGTTTTGAACTGGAGTTGAACCAGCGTCTTATGGTATGTTATGTGCCGATAGATGGCGCCTTAAGACAGAAAAGGGTGGATTAATTTGTTAGTTTCAAGAAGCGCTCGTGGCCCCGCGGTCTCAGTGTTCTGTAAACGATCACTGAGTTACGCAACTTTCATTATGGCTGGTCCCCGGTTGGGTGACCACTTTGTGGCATTTACATTTGCGAGCGTTTCCGTGCTTCGGAAGGCACATTAAGCCGTTGGTCCCGGTTGCCAGTAAAATGGCAGTCGTTAAGCCTGGTTGAAGGCCTTATGGGCGGCTTGAAAATTTCAACAGCAGGTAGCCACAACCTACGTCTGTCTATTTCAACACGGCAATGGGCTCACCACCTATTACGTGGGACAGGAATCCACACGGTGAAAAGTGGGCATATAATATGCCTCTGCCACCCCTTCGGGGATAAGGCGTGATGGATATTTATTTTATTTTATTTTAAGTAGGTCTCGATGGTGTAGTTGGTAACATGTCTGGAGCGTTAAACCAAAAGATGCTCGTGCATTTCCAACTCGTGATTGAAGAAAATAAGCACTTTAAAATAAAGTTAGCTACTAATTGCTTTTAAATTGTTTTATATTTTTGAAGACACTTAATGACGGTTGTTTTTTTTTAATTTTCTGTTGATTTTGTAAAATTGGATCGTTATCATGTATTTGATAATAAAAAAAAAGTTTTTTTTTTATTATACCACTGAGGTGGCAGAAAAGCATACTGCCGACCTCATAGACAGTGGTCACGGGGGACGTACCTCTGGCCGCTTCTAACAGCTGGCACCTGGTCCACACCAGGTCGGACAAGCACAGAGCTTGTTGGTATACCGCGTGCTGGAATTAAAGAAAATAAAATAATTCTACCCTCAGTTATGGAAAAATAAGGACTGGCTCAGTGGTAGTACGGCCGTCGCCGTGTTGAGGTATCGGGTTCGATTTCTTGGACGAATAACTAATTGAATCGGGTGTTACATGACGGAGTCCATCGTAGAACGATAATACGGAGGGGAGGAGGATCCCACCACACACCCAAGTCAAGTTTAACCTCTACTAATTGTAACGGAGCAATGACGAACCGAACTCCTCGCGCGTTCTGCTCCGCCTTTTATAACACTACCTCCCCACTACCACCACTCGTCACTGAGGTACTATGTGAGCTGTGTTGGCCGTTGGAAAATAAATTTAGTAAAATTTTATAATAAAATAAGGAGTGTGGAAATCAGTCTGTTCGTTCGACAAGGCAGCGCAGAACGCGCTGAGCTCGTTCGCAGCCAAACAGTCTTGAAGATGCCTCGTGTGTAGGCTAAACACGTGTCGACTTGTCGACTAAATTTTACCTTATAAAGCGGAGTATTGCACAATTTTGACAACCTTGAAAGAGGTTTCCTTATTCATATCCTACATCTCTTTGCTTAAGGAGTTCTGTTCGTCATTCCTCTGTTACAATGAGTAGAGGTTATCCTTGACCGTTGTGCGTTAGGATTGACGAATTGAGGGTGTGTGGTGGGATCCTCCTTCCCTCCGTATTATCGTTCCTGGTCCAAAAAATTATTGTTGTTTGGATCCCATACCAAAAGCTTATTAAATTAAGTAAATTTTAAAAAAAACTTGCACTCCGGGAGTGCCTACAGATGTGAAAACTAAATTTATTAATAATTTATTTATCTAGACGCGTTCGCGGTCTGCTATATGTACAATATGTACATGCATATGCATGTACATATAGCAGACCCTGAACGAAGAAACGAAACGAAGAAATGTAACGAGACGCAGCTATAGTGTGTGCACATATGCATATATGTGCACACACTATAGCTGCGTCTCGTAACGGTGTCGCGACTTCAGAGATTTTATCTCATCTAAATATATGCGTACTGCGCTAAAAGAAGTTTTCACTTCAAACACATCTCACCTGATATGGTTGTTCAGCTTCAAAGTTCTTAATAGCCCGGATGTGATTCTCCTTCATGATGTGGAACCGCTTAGGGTCTGCCTTGAAGGTCACCAGGTGGTCCAAGATCTTGTCCAACAGCACGTGCTGTTTATCGTCATACCCGTCTATGGTCACCTAAAAATTATCTGCGTATTATCTATCACGCGTTATCCCCGAAGGGGTGGCAGAGGCATATATATTGTATGCCCATTTTTCACCATGTGTATCCCTGTTCCACGTAATAGGTCGTGAGCCCATTGCCGTGTTGAAATTGACAGACGCAGGTTGAGGCTACCTGCTGTTGAAATTTTTTAAGCCGCCTATTAGGCCTTCAACTTGACTTAACGACTACCATGTTACTGGCAACCGGGATCAACGGCTTAACGTTCCGAAGCAGGGAAACGCTCGCAAATGAAAATGCCACAAAGTGGTCACCCATCCGAGGACCAGCCCTAGTGAAAGTTGCGTAACTCAGTGATCGTTTATAGAACAATGAGACCGCGGGGCCACGAGCGCTTCATCTGCTTATCACACTTGGATTTAAGGCGGATATATGGCGGATAGCATACGCTTCCTGTATATCACTACATAATATAAAACGAAGTCCTTCACCGCGTCTGTCTGCCTGTTCACGATTAACTCACAAAACTACTGCACCGATATTTCAGCTGTTTTTACCAATAGATACAGTGATTCTTGAGGAATGTTTTAATTATATAATTTGTTGAATTTTTGAATATATTAACTAAAATATAACGATATTTGTTGAAGGTGTCGAAAAAATATGCCATCTGGAAGCTTTTAACGAAGTGCTGCCTAAACCTTTAGAGATAAAAAAATGTATGGTAGTGTGTATCTTATATAGGACTACAGATAAGTTCGCAATGGCATAAGTCTAACACGTAGAAGACGAATTATTTTTAGGTAATAAAAAAAAATAGAAATGCGAAATAAATGATATGGCTAAAAGGTCTTAGTAACCAGGCCATAAAATAATTTACAAAAAAAAACTATAGAGAAAGTAGCATAACGCAGTGATCGTTTATTGAACACTGCGTTAGCAGGACCACGAGCACTACCTGTAATGTCACTTACACTAAGTCCATACTTGGCGTTCCCGATGTTCCAGCGCAGACCGGCCAGTTCTGCCGCGTAAGCGAACTGCTGGAGACTGTCCCTCAGCAGCAGAACCCATAGCGATGTTAGGTTGCAACTGCTGGGATCTGCATATGCTAGGGGACTGGGAACACCTCATGTTTTTAATACCCACTCATAAACGCACACATTTATCAATCACGCCTTATCTCGAAGGGGTGGCAGAGGCATACATATTGTATGCCCACTTTTCACCATGCGTATTCCTGTCCCACGTAATAGGTGGTGAGCCCATTGCCGTGTTGTAATAGACAGACGCAGGTTGCCCATAAGGCGGCCTTCAACTTGACTTAACGACTGCCATGTTACTGGCAACCGGGACCAACTGCTTAACGTGCTTTCCGAAGCACGGACAAATAAAAAAAAACACGTAAATAAATAAATATAACACAGCGCCATCTAGCCCATAGTAAGCTAATATAAGCTAATGATTTGAATCTAAACTAATATTATAAAGAGGAAAGATTTGTATCTAAGTATGTTTGTTACTCTTTCACGTAAAAACTACTAAATGGATTTTAATGAAACTTTACAATAATATAGCTGTCAGAATAACACATAGGCTACTTTTTATCCTGGGAACAAATTCCTGTGGGAACGGAAAAACTTCTCCACGCGGGCGAAGTCGCGGGCGTCAACTAGTATAATATAAATAAGATTTGGCTAAAAGGATTTAATAATCAGGCCATAAAATAATTACGAAAAAAAAGCTCTGCTGGGATTTTGGCGCAAACATGGAGAATGACGCACGGTTCTCGTATATTATTTTCCAAATTTAGCGTATAATTCGTGTTTTTGTGCTTAATAATGGTGGAATATTACACATAGAGTTCGGAAATATGCATTAGTGAAGATTTGTGATATGTTGCAGTGAACAGTGGTGTTCTTTGTGTTAATGCCAAATCTCTATAGAAAGCTGGAGTAAGGAATCCACTGCACTGACTGCCTCTGTGGCGCGGTGGGAGTGTATCCGACTGCTAGGGAAGAGGTCGTGGGTTCGATTCCCACCCAGGATAAAACTTTGTGTGATGAGCACGATGGTTTATTCTGTGTCTGGGTGTTATTTATCTATAATATGTATGTATTTAGAAATATATAAGTAGGTTATCAGTTATCTGATTACTATAGTACAAGCTCTGCTTAGTTTGGAAAAAGATGGCGTTGTGTGAGTTGTCCCAACGGTATTTATTATTTATTATTATTACTGCCTTACTGGGGCTAAGAAACAACACTCAGGACTGGACTTGTCATCGATTGATTTTTCAAGAGTTTTGGATATAGACAATTGATAAAAAAATACTAAAACCCATACTAAAAAATAAACAATTAGGAACCACTCAAATATTTGATCCAACCCGGGAATCGAACCAGGGACCTCAGCGCGGCAGTCGCAGTCGCAGGCACTTACGCAACTGAGGCAGTCAAGCTCAAAATAAGTCTCATTTTTAATTTTTTTAATCGAATTTTTAAATGGAAAAGGAAAAGGACGTGCTCTGTTGTTTAGACACGTCCAACGAATGAGTGAGGAACGAATGACGAAGAATGTAAATTGTGCGAAAGTAGAGGGTAGAAGGAGTCAGGGTAGGCCGAGACTCATATGAAGACCACGTGAGCAGATTGCTCAACAACGGAAAAGTCAAAAGTACTCGGATACACAGACGTGCTTGTATGAAGCGATTAATGAATTTGCAGGAAGCGAAAGAGGTATGCATGGATCGCGACGCCTGACGATCTGTCCTCTCTGACTACCCCGTAAGGGATACAGTGTGAAGATAGATAGATAGATAGAATTTTCAAATCACAACGAGCCTCAAAAAAGTAATACACCACTGCTTACCTCACAAAATCAAATGTGACCACAGCTTTAGGTAATAGAAACTCATTGTCCTTCTTGTACCACAGTCTCATTGAAGGAGTGTCCTGAAATTAATTGATACCATTAATATTATATCTAACTAACTAACTACCCCGTCAGGGATACAGCGTGAAGATTGTTAGTTATATCTATACAAATAAATAATAATGAAGTGTTATTACAAATTAACAGCTTTTTACTTAATGCATTATGAAAGTACACATGAAAAAATATGTGTGTGTACCAGAGTACACAGGTAAGAAGTGAAACTTCTTTACGACATATAATTTTTCTACTATTTACAACTGCGCGATTTTGGGTAGCTAAGGCGTAGTTAATAGTCGATAAAGAAGTTTTACTTATGTCGATAAAAAAGTTTCACTTCTAAACAGCATGGCGACCCACACACACGCACGCACGCACGCACGCACGCACGCACGCACGCACGCACGCACGCACGCACACACACACACACACACACACACACACACACACACCACACACACACACACACGAGCGCGGACGGACGGACGGGCGCACGCACGCACGACGTTCTTTACCGACTTTGAGATATATTTATAACTGTAAAAAATAAATCGTCACGTTTTTCAGTTACGCGCCATGTTGTTTTTTTTAAGAGAAACTTCTTTTTCATAAGTGTAACTTCTTTATTAACGTATGAGAGAAATTTTATAGCTGTAAAAAAAAGTCGTAAAGAAGTTTCACTTCTTACCTGTGTACTCTGGTACACACATTTATTTTTTGTTTTGTGTGTGACCTCTCGGTGGGCTAGAGATTATTGTACATACATCCAAAAGATTATATTTGGAGTGAAAGTGGTTTATAAAGTATAGTAACACTTTATTTATACATTGTTTGCGATTTTTTTTAGTTATAATACAATATATTATTTATTTATCTATCACGCCTTTTCCCCGAAGAGGTGGCAGAGGCATATTATATGCCCACTTTTCACCATGTGTATTCCTGTCCCACGTAATAGGTGGTGAGCCCATTGCCGTGTTGAAATAGACAAACGCAGATTGTGGCTACCTGCTGTTAATTTTTTTCAAGCCTTATAATAAATATGCCAATACTGCCTTCAACTTCAAAATGTAACTTTGTGATAACTTGTGGGTTTGTCAATTTTTTTTTTCTTCATTTATTACTTTCCTTCTCTTTCTTTCACTGCGACAGAAGAGTTGGTGTTACCTTGACAATGGCGGGTCCCATGGCGTCGCTGGTGGGATCCTCGGTCTTGTCCAGAGAGAGCCTGGAGGGGATGAACTCGTTGGGGGGCGGTAGATGCAGCTCCGATGGGATCGTCACATCGCGCCACTCCTGAAATATTATATCATAATAATTAAACTAATAATGGAATATTTTAATAATAATATTTAATATTTATTTTAATAATGTTTTTTTTTTTTTCGTGTGGAAATCCTCATGGATGCTATGCCGGACTCCTACCGACTAAAACCACACCCTTCTATCTGTCTATGGCCAGGAGTCCCGGGTGAGCCCTCGGAAAGATAGCCCCAGGGCTCCCGACAGACTTTGTCCGCTACCGCAGGCACCTTCAGGGGGGGTTCGGGTGTGTATCCTTCCTCTTTAGGGGGTTCGAGTGTTATCTCGCTTCTTTGGGGGGTTCGGGTTATATACCACTACCTTGAGGGAGTGAGCTATGTGCGTGTAACCCTCACGCTACGCCACCTTCCCTGGCCTGCTTCTGTAGCAGCCTGCCCACCGTACTCAGGCCCCCGGTCACGGAGGCCGGTAGTCTTGGGCGAAGACAAGTCTGCGGCGCCCTCGCCGCAGACTGCGGAACTCGGGAGGGAGAGTTCTTTCTCGCTCTTTCTCCGCCGCCTCTTTTGCGAGCATGACTTGCTCGCAAAAAGACGCAGCGGCGTCCCACTTGCTCCCGCTGAAGATCATGGCTCTCACCATGGTCTCCAGCGTGAGAATGTCCACGCCCAGACCCGCAACGAGGTTTCGGCGCTGCATCTCCCACGCTGCACACTCTGCCAGTGTATGCAGAGCCGTATCCTCGCTGCAGTCCGTACAATGCTGGCACTCTGGTGTTACCTCCCGGTGTTTACGCCACAGAAACTTACCGAAGCACCCGTGCCCGGTAATATCTACACAACCGGTAGGTGAGGCTGCCGTGTCGCCTCTCCAGCCACTCCTCCATGACGGCTTCACCGCCTCGATGCGGTGTGTCCCCACTTAGGTTGCTCAAGTCGCACCTTCCATGTCTCCATGAGCTCCTGGCGGAGCAGGGATCGCTGAGCCTCGATCTCTCGGGGCACAGGCCTATAGTTCCGCTTTCACTTCCTTGCGCCATTGATACAACGACGCAAGGGCCCTCGCTTCCAGGTCCCATGGAGGGGTCCCGGCTAGAAGACATGCCACCTCGACGGAGATCGTGCTGAGACCCTCTAATCATCCTGACGGCCATTGTCTTCAGCGGACTATGTAAAATAGCCACGTTAGTGTCCGTCAGGTTTCTCGCCCATACTGGGCCCCCATATAGGGCCATGCTCCGCACGATCCCGATGCTGAAATTCTAATAATATGTATATTACAAAATGTAAATAATATGTAAGTTGCTTGAATAAAGAGAATAATTTATATTGTGCTACACTTACACAGCGGCATCTAGCCTAAGCTAAGTTATAAGCTTGTGTTGTGGGATTTAGACAACTAATATGCATACTTATGTACTTATTTTTGCAATACTTCCTTTTTAAATTGTCGTATGCTGTCAACACGTGTTTCGCCTACACACAAGGCATTTTTAAGACTATTTGGCAGCAAATGAGCTCGCGCGTTCATCTCAACCTTTTGTAGTTCGAACGCAACCAAACGATAGCGCGATGCAGACTTTTTACAAATATATAACATCTTGTTGTTTTGTCTCAGTTTAGTCAAAACAACTAGTACTTATATATTTGTAAATACATACATACATATTGTCACGCCTTTATCCCCGAAGAGGTAGGCAGAGGCATACTATACGCCCACATTTCACAGTATGCACTTTTGTCCCAAACAGGTGGTGAACCCATTTGCCGTATTGAAAAGAACAGGCGTAGGCTGTGGCGACATACATATTATACATAGGACCGAAACAAACATTAACGACCCGGGAATCGAACCCGGGACCTCAGCGCGGCAGTTGCATACACTACCACTGCACCGCCCAGGCAGTCAAAAAGATATTACATAGTCATAAGATCATCTATTCTCTATAGGTGTCAACTGAAAATCAGTGCAACTTGCTGCTGCGGTGGCAAGAAGCGTTAGCTGAGTTGCGATCTTTTGCTTTATTTTTACACTACACAGGGTGTCCAGGTCCGATAGAAGCTTTATTCCTCGTACGCTTAGATTGTGGAATGAACTCCCTGCCTGGGTTTTCCCGAACGTCTACAGTATAGGGTTCCTCAAAAGGGGTCTTAGAAGTTTTATAAAGGGTCGGCAGCGCGAGTACTGCACCTCTGGTGTTGCAAACGTCCATAGGCTACGGTGACCGCTTTCCATCAGGTGGGCCATATGCTGGTCTGCCACCTCTATGGTATAAATAATATTACGGGTTGCACTCAGGAAGTGCTAGAAGTGCGAAACGTAATTTATTAATAGTTCGCGGTCTGCTATAAGTACATGCATATATGCACACACTATAGCTGCGTCTCGTAACGGTGTCGCAAGTTCAGAGATTTTATCTCATCTATAAATATGCTTACCGCGCTAAAAGAAGACACTTCAAAAATAGTGCAAAATTTATTATTTTATTGTATTCGCTGACTCATAAAAAAGCATTATAAAATATCATTTCTACCTACCCTCTAGAGGTTAAGTACGAACCTTTAACTTATCCTTATTGATATCCTCTTCTAGATATTTGGTTCCGTACCAGGGCTCCGTCATTGTACACTTGTCTCCGAAAGCTCTGTGGAACATATTATATCAATATCTTTTTTTTTGTAATTATATTATGTTAGAACTAGATGACCCCTACAGCTTCGCCTGTGGAATATTTCGACCTCCCGTCGCACCTATTTAATCCCGTCGCTTATAAATTCTACAATGATGCATAAAAATTTGGCCGATTTGTCGACATTTATGACTACTGCTCTGCTCCTTGGTGTAGTAGCGTAATGATAAATGATATATAGCCTATAGCCATCCTCGATAAATGAGCTATCTAACACAAAAATTATGTTTCAAATCCGACCAGTAGTTCCTGAGATTAGCGCGTTCAACCAAACAAACAAACTCTTCCGCTTTATAATATTAGTATAGATAATAACTTTCGTAAGCGATATTCATTATTAGTAATAGTTTTACCCACGTGTAAATTTTGGCATAACCCGACTAGTTTCGGACCCAACGGAGGTCCTTTTTTAATAGGAGTGAACAACTCCCAAAACGTCCCGACGAGTCACCAGGTATTTAAGGTATTCACCTAATAAAACACCAGGATCAGGGCAAAACATTTATTACTAAAACCATTGGGTAAGATATATGTGGTGTTGGAAAATCTTAACATCGTAATTTAAGTAAATCATACAACGCCATCTATTGGTACAGTATTAAACTAATCAACAACATTCACAACTTGACAAGGGTCGTCCAGCTACGTCGGTGCCAGCACAGCTTCCGGGGTATCTTGACGCTCCTCTTGAAAAAGGACCTCCGTTAGGTCCGAAACTAGTCGGGCTACGTCGAAATTTACACGTGAGTGAAATCGTTTATTTAGTAATAATTATTCTATGGCATGGTTACTAAGACCTTTTAGTCAAATCTTAATTCTTATTTCTTCAATGTTCTTTCTTATTAACTAAAATGTCCCCGTCCTCTACGTCTTAGCCAATTCTAGTCTTAAGTCAATGTCAGTCTCTCCCTAGCATAATAGTGGTTGTTATAATGAGGTTTTCAGTGGAGTTTACGCGGCAAAATAAAAAATAGCATTTCACTGCATATATCATTGTCTTTCACTATAGCACGTTAACACAACTTTTATGCCCAAGAAACCACCACTCCCGCACATAAAACAAGATAAATGCACTAGTTTTAGAAAATAATATAGTCCGCACTTGCCGACTTCTCCGCGTAGACCCCATATCAATTACTGTATTTTAAACGAAGTTTGGGCCGCGCAGCTGCCCTTACGGGGTTGGGAGGTCGAACAGCACTCGCACCTAACAATGCCAAAAAAAACCACACGATACCTGCCACAATCAGACGTAAGTGGACACAGAAAAGTGGACCACAGACGTAATATAAGGCACAAAAATGGACCCCAGACTGCCAGAAGACTGGGTTCAACTTTTATATGTCTGCTTGCTGAAAATCACATTAAAATAAGTCTATCCATTCGTAAGTTATGATAATAAAAACAGACAGATACAAAGGTTAAACTCATCTCGTCTTCCGTAGGGGGCTAAAAACTGTTGATATTGTAAAAGTATCATAATAAGACTACTAGCGACATCTAGTGTGTTGATATGTAAACTAAACATTTATTTGTTATGTGTCAAATCAATAAAAGTTAGTCTGCACTGAAAAACCGAAAACAAGCTAAATCATTACTCACTTAGCGACGATGGCCACGCGAACATTTTCTGGGGTAAGCAGAGATAGTAGGTCTGTTATAAGCTCCGGTTTCCACTCCGTCATTAGGTAGTAGGCGCTTAGGATGTCTTCCATGGGAAATTCCTGGAAAAATATAGTTTGTGATAACTTTGCCTCGGTGGTATAAATGGTAATGTGTAAGTAGTAGTGTAAGTGGTAGTGTAAGAGGAAGTGTAAGTGATAGTGTAAGTGGAAGTGTAAAGGGTAGTGTAAGTGGTAGTGTAAGTGGTAGTGTAAAAGGTAGTGTAAGTGATAGTGTAATTTATTTTTAGACAGCACCATCTAGCCCTGAGTGAGCGAATAGAAACTAGTGGTATAGGATCTAGACAACTGATAAACATTTTTATATATTTCTAAATACATAGATATTATACTTAGGAAACTGCCCAAACTCCGAAACACAAATATTTGTTCCGACCCGGGAACCGAACCCGACACCTTCATGCGTCAATCACACACACTACTACTTACATCACCGAGGCATTCAAAATCATATCAATTACCAGCTGACCCCCCCCGGGTTCGCCCGTAACATACTTCTAATGCCCGTCGCACACATTTAATCCCGTCGCTTATTACTTTTACAAAAATGTATGAAAATTTGCCCGATTTCTCGACGTGTATGATTACTGCTCCGCTATCCTGGGTAGTAGCGTGATGATATATATCCTATTGCCCTCCTTGATAAATGGGCTATCCAATACAAAATATTTTTTTAATTTCAACCATTAGTTTCTGAGATTAGCGCGTTAAATCAAACAGACAAACAAACACACATACTAATCAACTTTTCAGCTTTACATATTTTTCGTTTTTTTTACACACATCACCGTCTAGCCCACAGTAAGCTGATATAAGCTTGTGTTATGGGATCTAGACGTCAGATAAACATACTTATATATTTCTAAATACATACATATTTTACATAGGAAACACCCAAACTCCGAAAAACACATTATGTAGATCACACAAATATTTTTGCCGACCCGGGAATTAGTATAGAAGTATAGATTAATTTTATTAAATGCATGTTATTTACCTGTAAGAGATGTACATGCCCCACGACCAAGCTCCTGGGTTCCTGTGCGTCCTTGAAGCGGAACTCCATCGCCATCAGGTCTCTCTGCTCCTCCCACACCCACAGCTGGGGAGGTTCCTTCTTCAGCATGCCTATGTACTGGAAGATATACAGAGTTTGGAAGCAAGAGTCAGATGGAAAGATCGATTCGAATCTGGAGGATATCTGTTACCAAAATTGTCATTAAAGTGAAAAAAAAAGGCAACTTGGTTCGAAACGGGGATTGCACCTGTGAACTTAGCCTAACCAGAGCAATGTTCTAGCCACTGAACTACCACGAAACGTACCGAAACAAGGCGAAATTCTTAACTATATTGTAATCGTCATTTAAGGGTATGAGAGAGTGTAAGGGTAAGGGTATGTAAGCTACTCAACAACTCTGATATCAATGAACAGTGATACAACCATTTTCAGACATTGATGCGATTAACTACACTGTATCATAAGCTTATATATATATATATTTAAAAGCATACCAATTGCTTTAAAAATTTACCTATTACCTGTCCAACATCCCTTTCTTTGAGGAGTTCGGTTCGTCATTCCTCCGTTACAATTAGTAGAGGTTATCCTTGACCGTTGTGCGTTAGGATTGACGAATCGAGGGTGTGTGGGATCTCTCCTTAGGCCTATCCTTCTCCCCTCCTTTAATCATCATCATCCGAGCGTCGCAGTTGCGTCTCATTCTTTCGTCATTTTCTACCCTCCTGTATTATCATTCTCCTGTTCACAGTCTTTATCTTCCCACTTCTACCGATAAATATAAATAAATAAAAAATAAATATCCATCACGCCTTATCCCCGAAGGGGTGGCAGAGGCATATTATATGCCCACTTTTCACCGTGTGGATTCCTGTCCCACGTAATAGGTGGTGAGCCCATTGCCGTGCTGAAATAGACAGACGCAGGTTGTGGCTACCTGCTGTTGAAATTTTTAAGCCGCCTATAAGGCCTTCAACCAGGCTTAACGACTGCCATTTTACTGGCAACCGGGACCAACGGCTTAACGTGCCTTCCGAAGCACGGAAACGCTCGCAAATGTAAATGCCACAAAGGGGTCACCCATCCGACGACCAGCCATAGTGAAAGTTGCGTACCTCAGTGATCGTTTACCGAACTCTGAGACCGCGGGGCCACGAGCCACGACCGATAAACATAAAACTCATAATGGTTAATTGCTCCTAAACAACTGTTACTGGTCACTACTTATGACTTAGAAATGGAAAATGAAGGCTTATATATTTCAGGTAAAATGTAAACAACCTTCGTTTGACTTTCAAATTACGTCATCGTACGCATTATGGCAGTAACACCTTTGCCTAAAAACACTGTCATACAAAGTCTTATTTATAACACGCTTATATTAGTTTCACTTTGTATGTTTGTTAGTATGTATGTAACTGACTCGTTTGGACTCGATTTTCCTCAACTTTAAGCGATCAGATTTACTTTAAACGTTGTAGACTTATCAACGATCGACGACAATACAATATTTAAATTAAATAATAATTAAAAAAAAATAGTTTAAAAAAACTAAAAAAACACGATTTAATAGCAAATCAAACTAAAAATCTGAAAATAACTTTTAATAAAATAAAAAATAAAGTTATGAAAAGATAATTAATTTCATTGCAAAAAAGCGTGGGGTGCTTTAATATCACATTTCTACACTAACTCTATGTTTACAAATAACTACTAATTATATATTTACAACAATCAATATCGAGCACCCCGCGGTTTTTTACAATGAAATTAATTTTCTTTTCATAACTTTAAAGTTATTTTCTGATTTTTAGTTCGATTTGCTATTAAAGCGTGTTTTTTTTAGTTTTTTTAAACTATATTTAGGCTAAGGCTCAACGATTTCTTGCCACCGATGACGTAATTGTAAATTAAATATTTTAAAAATTTTCATAATAATACATACATACACATACATATCGTCACGCCTGTCTCCCATCGGGGTAGGCAGAGACTATGGCTTTCCACTTGCTACGATCCTGGCATACAACTTTCGCTTCTTTCACTTTCATAAGTGTTTTCATACACACACGCCGGTTAAGGGTACTCTTGACCTGACCTTTTTCCAAAATGTCTTCTATTTGATTGACATATGTACGTCGAGGTCGCCCCTTACCAGTTTGCCCATTCACTCTCTTCTGATAAATCTGTTTCGTTAGTCTACTTTCATCCATCCTCTCCACGTGTCCGAACCATCTAAGCATACCTTTTTCTATCTAAGTCACTACTTCTTCTACCATACCGCAATGTTCCCTTATCACACTGTTCCTTTCTTTGTCCATCAATTTCACTCCAGCTATATTCATAAGAATGAAATATGAATATAATAATAAAATATTTTATGATGAATATAATTGAACATACATACATACATATTGTCACGCCTTTATCCCCGAAGGGGTAGGAAGAGGCATATTAAACGCCCACGTTTCACCGTACGCATTTTTGTCCCACGTAACAGGTGGTGAGCCCATTGCCGTGTTGAAATGGACAGGCGAAGGCTGCAACGACCTGCTGTTGAATTTTTTTAAGCCATATAAGGCCGTCAACTTGGCTTAACGACTGCCATTTTATTGGCAACCGGGACCAACGGCTTATCGTGCCTTCCGAAGCACGGAACTGGGGATGGTCTAAAGGGCCAAATAAATTTAATGAAATGTGTCTATTTTAGATTTTAGATTTTTGATCTTATATACTAACTTATTGCTAACTCGGCACTTCATCGCAAGTGACGCATTCTCTAGAAAAACTGCTGATGTGCATCGAACGTTCTAGAACGATACAAGCTTTTTGTTGTGCGGAAATCCCCTCGGATGTCATGGGGACTCGAACCGATTAAACCAAACCGCTACCTATATGCCTATCGCCGGGCACCTCGGTAACTCCTCGGAAGGATGCCTGGTAAAGCAAATGTTGGGGGATTGGGGTTCCTTAACTCGTGCGTAAATAAGTCTCACTTCAAAAATAAGTATGTTTGGTTCCTACCTGAAACACAAGGCTTATGATGTCATCGATATGAGATAGTCCCTCCTCCGTCAGGTCCACTTGTACTCCAAAGAACCCAAACCCACGAGCCCCAATCCGTGTACCACCCACTAAACTATGGAGAAACATCACATATTAATATATCACTTATTGGTAAACTAGGTGAACCCCCAAGGCTTCGCCCGTGACATACTCCCATCTCGTTTATAAATTCTACAAGATAGCATAAAAATTTGCCCGATTTATCGACGTTTAAGATTACTGCTTCGCTCTCCAGAATAGTAGCGTGATGATATATAGCCTTACTCTATAAATTAGCTATCCAAAACAAAAATATTTTTTCTAATTCGACCAGTAATTCCTGAGATTAGCGTGTGCAACTAAACAAATAAACTATGGTATACCTGTGCTTACTCCTTCGAGGAAAGCTTCACTGATAAGTCGGTTTATGGCCTGGACCCTCCCTCAGTCCCTCCCATTAAATATGAGCATATTGCTTAAAAACGGAAAGGTCAAACGTACTCGGATACCCAGACGTGCATGTATGAAGCGATTAACAAATCTATCGGAAGTAAAGAAGTATGCATGGATCGCGAAGCCTGGCGACCTGTCCTTTCTGACTACCCCGTTAGGGATACAGCGTTAAGATAGTGACAAAACTACTAAGTTTGAAGCTAGATTTCTGACGGTAAAATATTTTTATAAATCGGCCCTGTAGTTACTGAGCCAATTCATTACAAACTTAAAAATCTATACTAATATTATAAAGCTGAAGACGAAGCGCTCGTGGCCCCGCGGTCTGTGTTCTGTAAACGATCACTGAGTTACGCAACTTTCACTATGGCTGGTCCTCGGATGGGTGACCACTTTGTGGCATTTACATTTGCGAGCGTTTCCATGCTTCGGAAGGCACGTTAAGCCGTTGGTCCCGGTTGCCAGTAAAATGGCAGTCGTTAAGCCTAGTTGAATTCCTTATGGGTGGCTTGAAAAAGTTCAACAGCAGGTACCCACAACCTGCGTCTGTACATTTCAACACGGCAATGGGCTCACCACCTATTACGTGGGACAGGAATCCACACGGTGAAAAGTGGGCATATAATATGCCTTTGCCACCCCTTCGGGGATAAGGCGTGATGGATATTTATTTATTTGATTTTCTGAAGACTTTGTTTGTTTGTTCGGTTGAACGCGCTAATCTCAGAAACTACTGGTCGGATTTGAAAAAATCTTTTTGTGTTAGATAGCCCATTTATCGAGGAAGGCTATAGGCTATATATAATTACGCTACTACACTGGGGAGCAGGGCCGTAGTCATAAATGACGACAAATCGGGCATTTTTTTATGAATCATTGTAGAATTTATAAACGATACATAGGTGCGACGGGAGGTCGAAATATTACACGGGCGAAGCTGTGGGGGTCATCTAGTCTTTGATAGTTACAAAACTGCTAAGTTTGAACCTAGAGTGCGTTGTGTTAGACAATCTTACCTATTGCACCAGCCACGTTTCTTGAAAGCCGCCAGCAGACTACCAGGGCCCTCGTGGCCCAACAGATGAGACAAGTAGTGGCCCGGCTAGAGATACAATTTTATACTTCCATTACATACATATACGTTTTATATTCATAGTAATAAGATGTACTTTTTCAACCTATCAATGGTCCATT
The DNA here is from genome assembly GCA_948477245.1 of Thumatha senex. NCBI lineage: Eukaryota > Metazoa > Arthropoda > Insecta > Lepidoptera > Erebidae > Thumatha > Thumatha senex. The sequence continues at coordinate 14,758,504 of OX419752.1, read as the reverse complement.
TGTATAGCGTTCTCTGCTCACCCAATAACCGCAGTGGTTTAAGTGAGTACCTACATTACAAAAATTATGTATTTTGATCAATAAAAGAAAAAAAAAATTACTGCCTCTGTGGCGCGGTGGGAGTGTATCCGACTGCTACGCAAGAGGTCGTGGGTTCGATTCCCACCCAGGATAAATCTTTCTGTGATGCCCGAGACGGACCCCTCCACTCTGGGGTGTCCCTTGCCGGCTCGCAGTGATTTAACCTCAGGCCTACCCTGCGAGTCGGTTTAAGGTGCGGCGGAACAACGCGGGGTTTAGTGTAGGACGGCCCCTGTCTCACGGGCCGGGAGCCCCACACCCCGCAGTAGGGATGACGGTGCGTAAAGACATTCCCCGCGTTACAAAAAAAAAAAAAAACAGTGTGATGAGCACGATGGTTTAGTCTGTGTCTGGGTGTTATTTATCTTTAATACGTATGTATTTAGAAACATATAAGTATGTTTATCAGTTATCTGGTTACCATAGTACAAGCTCTGCTTACTTTGGAATCAGATGGCGTTCTGTGAGTTGTCCCAACAAGATTTATTAAAAATAAAATTATATTTTCGTAATCTTATCAAAATATTAGAGGACGCTCGCGTTGTTAAATTTTGCCCGCTTTCCCCAGGATCCCTGAATAAAAAGTCGGCTATGTGTTAATGCTAATGTCAGCTACATCCACAAAATATTACACAAAAATATCCACAAAAAGAACACGTTGTGCCATACGAATTTTACAACCCCTTTTTTACCCCTTACGTCTTGTATTGTCAAAAATCTCGTGTGCTCGATACACACACAGCATACGGCATTTCGTTACGCGACGGTTTCGACAGAATCGCAAGCCGCGTTAGGGACCTTCATTCCCAAAACTCATACTCACCCCACTTTTATAATACTTCCTCGTATCAGGTATGGGGAAGTCGATGGAGAGGGACCGCATATCCTTCACGGGGAGACAATAGGCCCTCTTCCGACGTAGCTCTGGCGGAAAGGGGTGTTCCGGCCAAGTGGGGGCCGTCACAGACCTGTCTTCTACCACCGAGAACAGTGGGACCACTATGGCTTCTAGCTCGTCCAACGATTCTGGGGATAAAGCGACCTGATTGAATGGATAATTTTTTTAAGGCTATTATTATGCTAAATTCTATATATTTATAAAAATGAATCCCTATTTCCCTTGGTCACGCCATCACGAGTGAACGGCTGAACCGATTAGAAAAAATCCTTTTGTATTGGATAGCCCATTTATTAAGGAAGGTTATTAGCTATATATCATCACAGAGGAGAGCGAAGCAGTAATTATAAATGTCAACAAATCGGGGATACTTCCATACATTTTTGGAAAAGTAATAAGCGACGGGTTTAAATGGATGCCACGGGGTTGGAAGTATGTCACGGACGAAGCCGGGCATGTCAGCTAGTTTCTCATAAATCTATACTAATATTATAAAGCTGAAGAGTTTGTTTGTTTGTTTGGTTGAACGCGCTAATCGCGGGAAAATAAAATATCATATAAAATTCTTATTGTGTTATGTAGCCCATTTATTGAGGAAGGCTATAGGCTATACATCATCACGCTAATTCCCTGTAGAGCAGAGCAGTAGTCATAAATGTCAACTAATCGGGCAAATTTTTATGCATCATTGTAGAATTTATAAGCGACGGGAGGTCAAAATGTTCCACGGGCGAAGCTGTGGGGGTCATCTAGTTTTTAATAAAGTGAAAAAAGACAATTTGATTAGGACGTATATAGGCGATTCATTGGTATCGAGTTGTTGAGCGGCTCGATAGATGGCTCTGGTCATATTCTTAAATGACGATTGGAATATGGTGAGAATTTCGTCTTTTTTCGATACGGTTCGGGTAGTTCAGTGGCTAGAACATTGCCCCGGTTAGGCAAAGGTCAATCGAATCAAATTGTCTTTTTTCGCTTCATTAAAAATTTATGAGACCTGATTGAAATCGGAAAGCACGTTAAGCCGTTGGTCCCGGATGCCAGTAACATGGCAGTCGTTAAGCCAAAATTGAAGGCCTTATTGGCAACAGCAGGTAGCCACAACTTGCGTCTATCTATTTCAACACGGCAATGGGCTTACCACCTATTACGTGGGCAGGAATACACATGGGGAAAAGTGGTTGTATAATATGCATTTGACACCACTTCGGGGATAAAGCGTGATTGATAAACAAACAACAAAATAGTTAGTACAGTTTCCAAGACGGTGCAAATATATCCACGTATGTGCAGTCAGTGTTTGAATGGGTAGTGACGTAGCTAGTATTTGAAATTAAGTTTTTTCATTCACAATGACGTCATCAGTGGCATGATATCGTTGGGCCTTTGCGTAATTAAATCAATTATGGTTATTATATGCTTTTAGCAGCAAGTCGCCAGCCAATTTGGCTACCGTTCACATTCGAGACACTGCCTAATTAATACTCAAAATATTGAAACAGTGCTGTCTGCTGTCACTATTGTCAATGTCACCATTATTCTTAACATAAAGGCAAAGGCGTTACTACTTGGCTTAACGACTGCCATTTTATTGGCAACCGGGACCAACGGCTTAACGTGCCTTCCGAAGCACGGAACTGGGGTGGGTCTACAGGGCCGAAAAAATTTAATAAACTGTGTCTATTTTAGATGTTAAATTTGGAAGAAATTTTGAACCCGTTGCCTTTTTAGTGAGATGGTAACAAAAAGGCTAAAAGGTCTTATGTGCTAGACACTAATTAGCACGACCAATTAAAGTCCTGGTAGTCTCGGACTATTCGCTCCCAAGAATGTTAAAATTAAACGCCATAGGATAGTTGCTCCTAGCAGTTCAAGAAAAGTAGGCTCCAAAACCAGTAAGGGCTTTGAAGCAACTTGAAAAACACTGAACATGAAGTAGACTGGCAGTTCGATGTAGATCCGGGGACTCAGTGTTCTGTAAACGATCACTGCGTTAAGCAACTTTCGCTATAGCTGGTCACGAATGGGTGACCACTTTGTGGCATTTACATTTGCGAGCGTTTCCGTGCTTCGGAACGCACGTTGAGCCGTTGGTCCCGGTTGCCTGTAACATGGCAGTTGTTAAGTCAAAAAAAATTAACAGCAGGTAGCCATAACCTGCGTCTATCTATTTCGACACGGCAATAGGCTCACTATCTATTTCGTGGGACAGGAATACACATGGTGAAAAGTGGGTATATAATATGCCTCTGCCACCCCTTCGGGGATAAGGCGTGATAGATAAATAGTCTGACAGCTACTCACCTTTCCCCAATACGACCAGCGTCATGACATTGGACGAGTACCACTTCTCGTGGAACTTCAATAACTCCTTCCTCACGTCTATGCCTTTGGACTTGGGAATGGTTTCCAGGGTTTCCTTGTTTCCTGAAAGTATATACTACAATAAATCTTTAAACACTATCCTGAGTTTGCCCGTGACACCCCCATACTTCTTTTTTTTATACCACTGAGGTGGCAGACAAGTTTGCTTGGCTCATCTTATGAAAGTTATAACTGTAGCCTATGGATGTTTGGACTACAAACCCCTAATAGTTTTCTAATACTTTTATACAAACTTTGATCCCCTATTTTACACCCTTAAGGGTGGAATTTTGACAAATCCTGAAACACGTATTGATTTATTTTTAATCAGATGCAAGTATACCAAATTTGGTGTTGGTGAAACAACAAATTTGAAAATGAAGAATTTATATAAAATTTTCAACCTCTAATTTACTCCCTTATAGGTTAAATAAGGCATAACCGCTATACACGTGTCCATTTATTTGTAATCAGAAACAGATATTGAAATAGGAGGGAAACACGTGCGCTGGGAGAGAGTTACCGTAGAGTAGAGTAGTGGTACAGATAGTTACCGGTGCCAAACTTATGGAAGGGATGCGTGTGGCTGGCAGTGCTCTTGTTGAGCTGGTCCAGGCGCCACGTGTCCGAGGAGGTGTTCTTCTCGTGCTCCGAGTTCACGGCGCTCAGCTCGCGACCCGTCGCAGACTCCGTGAACAGCGGCGAGATGAAGAATTGGGCGAATCTAAGGCAATTACAAAATGTACAAAATAATTGCCCTACTCACTTAGTGTTTTGTAAACTATCACTGCGTTAAGCAACTTTGGTAACAACTGGTCACCGAATTAATGACCGCTTTGTGGTATTTCTATCGTAGCGTTTTCGTGCTAATGGGTGCTAATTATTCGTGCCAATTATCAAAGTCAAGGTCAGTCTCACCCCAGTAGTTGTTATACTGAGGTTTTCAGTGGAGAAAACGCGGCATGATAGAAAATTGTATTTCACTGCATGTATATATCTTTCACTATAGCACGTTAACACAACTTGTGTGTCCAAGAAACCACCACTCCGCACATAAAACAAAATAAATGCACAAGTTTTAGAAAATAATATACAGCAAGCAAATTGTGTCAGAAATTCTGCCACCTAAAAACTGTTATTTTAGACTTTATGATTTTTTTTATACCACTTAGGTGGCAGATAAGCGTATGGCCCACCTGATGGAAAGTGGTCACCGTAGCCTATGGACGTTTGCAACACCCGAGGTGCACCACTCGTGCTTTCGACCCTTTATAAACCTTTTAAGACCCCTTTTGAAGAACCCAATACTGTTGATTTTCGGCATTGTTGGGAGTAACTGCCCCCTGACCTCCCAAGAACGCCTGCCTCGTCCTTTAGTCAGCAGGTGCACTACTGTTGAGGATGCTAGGGCTCCGAAGATCTTAACAATGGCCCCTTATAAGTTATTAAGTGGTGAACTTATGGGCGGCTTGAAAATGTTTAACATCCGGTAGCCACAACCTGCGTCTGTCTATTTCAACACGGCAATGGGCTCACGACCTATTACGTGGGACAGGAATACACATGGTGAAAAGTGGGCATATAATATGCCTCTGCTACTATATAAGGCGTGATAGATAAATAAAATAAATGCAACACTAAATATTTTTTCAAAGACGACTTGTAATTCCTGAGATTTCCGTTTATCCAAACGAACAAACTCTTCAGCTTAATATATTAGCATAGAAGTATAGATTGTATATTTAACAAACTATCTTCACGCTGTATCCCTGAGGGGGTAGTATGTATATTTAAAATGAAAAATCTTTATTCATGTAGGTCACAAAGTAAAACTTATGAACGTTAAGATTATTGCTTCTACATTTACATTTACTGCCAGATTCGCAAAGCAATAGGTAGAGCCTGAGGAAGAACCTGGCACTAAAACTCATGGCCACTATTTTCTAACCGCCAGTAATTACATTGTTTTATTTAAAAACAAATTATATAGTAATGAGTCTATACAAAAGAAACAAAATCAAATCAAAATGAGAGGGTTTCTAGTTGCCAGTTCTAACGGCAGCCTACCCTTATGACGAAGAATCTGGCAAGAAACTAAATGGCTGCTCTTTTAAAATGTAAATATAAATATCGTTGGGACAACTCACACAACGCCATCTGATTCCAAACTAAGAAAAGCTTGTACTATGGTAACCAGATAACTGATAAACATACTTATATATGTCTATATACATACATATTATAGATAAATAACACCCAGACACAGAATAAACCATCGTGCTCATCACACAAAGTTTTATCCTGGGTGGGAGTCGAACCCACGACCTCTTGCGTAGCAGTCGGATGCACTCCCACCGCACCACTGAGGCAGTCCATTATGTAGGTAAGGCTTATAATATTAAACTTACATTGTTCCTTTAGAGTTATGTGAGAACAGTCGACTAAACTTAATTTGCCTAAAATTGAAATAGTATTATTTGTAATTAATGTAATTATATTACGCACTTACATATCAAGTGCCTTAGCGAGATGTGGCGGCAGCACGTCAAAGTAGTAGGTGGTGTGGTCGGACGAGGTGGACGCGTTCGAGCTACCCCCATACTCAGAGAGGAACTTGTTATATTCGTTTTCCTGTAAAAAAGAAACATTATCATCATTTCAGTCGATGAACGAGTCCGCGGGACCACGAGCGCTTCCTAAGTTCGTAGGGTTTTATACTATCTTCACGCTGTATCCCTAACGGGGTAGTCAGAGAGGCCAGATCGCCAGGCTTCGCGATCCATGCATACTTCTTTCGCTTCTTCAAGATTTATCAATCGCTTCACACACGCACGTCTGGGTATCCGAGTACTTTACTTTTTTACCGTTTTTGAGCAATCTGCTCACGTGGTCTTCATATGTAAGTCTCGGCCTACCCTGACTCCATCTACCCTCTACTTTCGCACAATACATATTCTTCGTCAATCGTTCCTCACTCATTCGTTGGACGTGTCCAAACCAACGGAGCACGCCCTTTTGCAGCTTAACGCTGACACTTTCATTCAAAACTGCTATATTGCGTATCACTTCGTTACGTATTCGGTCGGCCAAAGTTACACCGCACAATTTTCAAAGTGATCGCATCTCCACAGCATTCAATTTACTTTCATGCATCTGCTGACATACCCAGGTTTCGCTACCGTAAAGCAAAGTTGGCACTAGCACTGCGTTATGGATCGCCAGTCGTGCTTCTTTTACGATGCTTTGTCGTAATTAATATTTTAAGTGTTATATCACTTTTGCAACAAGATAGCAAATTCTAGGTGAACGAATAAATAAGTCAGATTTAAGTAATATCATCACGCCTGTCTCCCATCGGAGTAGGCAGAGAATATAGCTTTCCACTTGCAACGATCCTGGCATACAACTTTCGCTTCTTCTACTTTCATAAGCGTTTTCATACACGCACACCAGTTAAGCTGTACTCTTGACCAGGAGGCCAAGTATACTATTGACAAGCCATAAAATAGAACCAGAATCGCTTTTTTATCTGTCAACATGTTAGTAGACTATCAAAAGTGGATTTGGCGGGAAGAGTGACAAGTGCGGACGCTTGCTTTATATTATTTTCTAAAACTAGTGCATTTATCTTGTTTTATGTGCGGGAGTGGTGGTTTCTTGGACATAAAAGTTGTGTTAACGTGCTATAGTGAAAGACAATGATATATATGCAGTGAAATGCTATTTTCTCTCTTGCGCGAAACGTCCACTGACAATCTTAGTATAAGAATCACCATTATACTGAGGGCAAGGACCAGGACGGACAATGAGGACACGACATCGACTGGACAGGACTAATTAGAAGATACGATTGCAGAAATATGATATAAAAAATAAGATTTGGCTAAAAGGTCTTAGGAACCAGGCCATTAAATAAATAATTAAAAAAAAAAACTATCAAAAGTCCAACTGACTAGCGGCCACTGGCGCGGTACGTGTTAGTAGAATTCTATCGGCCGACCGATAGAAGTCTATTGGAGTACGAAAGACAACAAAAACTGTCTAGATTGTACCTTTGGCTTTTTATTGAACGACGATTTCGATTCTATTTCAACACAATTGAAATAGTAGACTCGGTCCCCTGACCTTTTCCCAAAATGTCTTCTATTTGATTGACATATGTATGTCAAACTCTTCACTCTCTCACTCACTCTCAGAAATAACATAAATAACACCTCATAAATAACATACCTCAGGGTATTTCTTGGTGCCAAGGAAGAGCATATGTTCACAGAAATGCGCCAACCCTGGTAATTCGTCTGGATCACTTAGGTACCCTGCAGAAAGAGCATCAAAATTAACTTAACTATCTTCACGGTGTTCCTTGACGGGTTAGTCAGAGAGGACAGATCGCCAGTCTTCGCAATCGTTAATCGCTTCATACACGCACGTCTGGGTATCCCAGTACTTTTGCATTTTCCGTTTTTGAGCAATCTGCTCACGTGGCCTTAGTAAGGCCACATTGCACGAAATCAATGTCACTCGCGCCCTGCTAGAGACGCCTTACTTTATATCTATACTAATATTATAAAGCTGAAGAGTTTGTTTGATTGGTTGAACGCACTAATCTCAGGAACTGCTTGTCAGATTTGAAAAATTATTTTTGTGTTAGTTAGCCTATTTATCAAGGAAGGCTATAGGCTATATATCATCACGCTACTACCCAGGAGAGCGGAACAGTAAACATAAATGTCGAAAAATCGGAAAAAAAAGAGATTATAATTTAAATTTTAAAGTGGAAATTTTTTACATTATTGTAGAATTAAAAGTATATTTAATGTTTATAAAAAAATAATTAAAAGAAATAAACGGCGAGATTTAATAGGTGCCGGTCGGAGGTCGAAGTATGTCACGGGCGAAGCCGTGGAGGCCACCTAGTATTTCATACAAAACAAGCGTGTCCGGGGACAGCACAGCAACAACAATAACAGGCCGCGTATGCGAATTTCGCCTACAGCCGGATGTAAACTTGACACTCGGTTTATTATGATCTATATTAGGGCGTTAGCAAGAGAGCAACATTTCTTGATCTATGCCAGTGCATAGCTTTATCAATTATTTTGATGTTTATGTAATTTGAAGCAGTCATCGCCCCGCTTGCTCAATGTTCTGTAAACAATCGCTGCTATAGGTTACGATGACCATATGCTCTTCTGCCACCATAGTGGTATAATTTTTATTTAAAGTGTAGTAAAAAACTCACCAACATTAACATCCAGAGCGGCCGCAGACTTATCAGTCGACGGATCGCTGACAAGAAGTACTTTTAATCTATTTGTCAACAGTAGGCCCCTGTGGATATAATTATTACAATTACTTGTGTAGCAAAGAGCTATCAAACTACTTCGATACTGAGAATCCTACATCGCGCTATGAAAGTTCTTACGCTAAAGAAAGATATATACAACAGTCCAACTTCAACCATTGGGCTGTGGCTCGCCAGGCCTGATTGTAGGAGGAACTTTTCCTCTCGTTCCTAACACAGTCTCCTTCGCCACAATTATTGTAATCAGTTATCTCCAGTACTTTGGATTAGTCTTGTGCTTAGATCTCCTAAAGCAAAAATGGACCAAAGAGGTTATAATTTAAATTTTATTATGGAATTTTTTTTCAGTCATGAGCGGAACTCGAACCAGCGTCTTCTGGTTCAACGCACCAGACGCGTTTACCAACTACACCACCGTGACCAGCTCGAAACTGACGATTCAAAACGCGCGACTCTCGAATGAGCAGAGTGGTGACGTATGCAGTCACCCACCCCGTTATACGCACTTAGAGCGTAAATAATACAGCAATTTTTTTAAATATAAATAAAGTAACAACAAAGTTTTTCTCGTACTTTTTTGTAGATATATTTTGGTATTTTAAATAATAAACGTTTGTCAGACCCATTGGGAATATGTTAAAATAAGGAGGATAATTATCTTATACCTGTAAACACGTTTGTCTTCAGCAGACTTGATAATTTCATTGTAACGTTTCAATACGCCTGGAACACCGCCGGAGTTAGTAGTACCGCAGACTTCTCCATTTGGGGGTTTGGGTGCACAAGGCGAGCCCCCGGGTGACCCTGGGGGGTCCCTCGGAGAGAACTGCGATGACATTCCGGAGATATTACGTCTATTGCCACGTGAACTTAAAAACAATAAAAAAAAATCTGTTACACACAAATTATGCCAATATTTTTATACCTGGCAGGTCGCCACAGCCTGCGCTTGTTCATTTCAACATGGCAATGAGCTCACCACCTGTTGCTTGCCTCAAAAATGCATACAGTGAGATCTGGGCTTATAATATGCCTCTGCCTTCGGGGATAAGGTTTGACAAACTATATATATATATATATATATATATGTATTCATATATATATTTTATTACGCTATTATCCCTAAAGTCCGAAGGGGTAAGTAAGCAGAGGCATATTATAAGCCCAGATCTCACTGTATGCATTTTTGAGGCAAGTAACAGGTGGTGAGCTCATTGCCATGTTAAAATGGACAGGCGCAAGACGTGGCTACCTGCTGTTAAAATATTTCAAGCCACTCATAAGTAGCCAGGTAATAAATATTTTGGGACATTTTGTACAGCACCATATAGCCAATGTGCTATGTTGCACCATGTGCCTGTTGAGGCTACAGTGTCCTGTGATGATCTCTATGACTAGCCTCATATTTGCTCTGGTAAGTTTGACCAATCGGCTTGTCCTTTTCGCATCCATTCCTCTGATGAAGATCTTCGACTGTCTCATGCCTATCGAGGACCTCCATCTGAGGTTGGTTTCTACTGTTATGCTTCTGGTAATTACTCCTTTCGTGATCTTATGAGCGATTGGAAGCCATGGCTCCGGTCCGATCACACATTCGTCAGCCCCTTCCCGGGCTAGTTTGTCCGCTAGTTCATTGCCCGGGACTCCCTCATGTCCGGGGACCCAGGCAACGTGGACTTCAGTTCTTTCCGCCAGCTTTTCGAGTGATTTTTTGCACTCCTTGACTGTTGCTGACATTGTCTCTACTTTATTTAGGGCTTTCAGTGCTGCTTGACTGTTACTGTAGATAGTCACCTTTTTTATGTCTGTATGGCGATGTATAGTTTGCGCACACTCTGTGATGGCGCATATTTCCGCCTGAAAGACACTTGCGAATTTGCCTAACCGTATTGATCTATTAATCTCCGTTCCATTTGAACATTGTATGTGCACTCCGGAGCCGGAGAGCTTAAGAGATTCCTTTCTAGAGCCGTCAGTGTAGCAGATGACGCCTCCGGTGTCTTCCGTCTGCCAGCTCTCTCTTTGTCCTATATGTATTCTATACTTTTTGACAAAAACTCTCTCCTTCTTGATTAGGTCATTGTTAGAGAGAATCATTGACAATTTATCTTCGTATTTCTTATTGATACTAGCATGTCCGCCATCTTGAGGATTACCTCTCCATAGGCCCACGCTTTTCAATTTAAACCATTGTTCAATTGCTTCCTTTTTAATTTCTAGATCCAGAGGATGGAGTCCCAATACGATCTCTAGCGCAGCTGTGGGAGTTGTCCTCATAGCACCTGTTGTCATCAGGTACCTTGTCTAATTCTATTTTGTTTGTCTTGTTCGCTGCCTTGTGCCGCCATACTATGGCCCCGTGCAGTATTCTGGGTAGGATAATTGATTTATATATCCATATGACTGTTGCTGGTTTCGTTCCCCAGGTTCTTCCTATTGCACTTTTACATTGCATCAACGCCATTTTGGCTTTTGTGCATATGTTCTTTATGTGAGTCTTAAAAGTCAATTTGCTGTCCAGTGTGACTCCCAGGTATCTGATATTCTCAACCACCTCCAGGGTGTGGTTGTTCAGTCACACCGGTCGAAAATTGTCTTTCTTCCTTTTATTCGTAAATGTCACTACCTTTGTCTTGTCGGGATTCAAGTTTAACCCTTTGCTTTTGCACCATGTTAGAGCTACCTTCAGTCCTCTGTTCATGATGTCGCACATAACACTTGGCACCTTGCCGGTGACCAGGAGCACGCCGTCGTCGGAATATGCCTGTGTGTATATGTGCAAACTGTTAATTTTCTTGATAAGTTCTTCTATTAGAAGGCACCATAGTAAAGGCGATAAGCATCCTCCCTGTGGGAAGCCTCTGCTTGCCTCTACTTTTAGGGTCACGCCTGCCATCTCTGCCTGTATCAGTCGGTGCCTCAGCATTAGTTTCACCCATTCTGATATGTCTTTATCTATTCCTTCGAGGTCGAGGGTAGCTTCTATCGATTCGGGAGTGGCCATGTCGAAGGCTCCCTCGACGTCAAAGAAGCATCCTAGTGCATATTCCTTGTTTTCTATCGATCTCTGCACCCTGTTCACCAGGTTGTGGAGGGCTGTATCCGTTGATCTGCCCTCCATGTACGCATGTTGGTTTAGGTGTAGAGGTGATTCACTTTTATCTATTTGTTCTCTTATTATCCTGTCTAGTATTTTTTCCAGTGTCTTGAGTAGGAAAGAGGAGAGACTGATACACCTAAAGGCCTTTGCCTCCTGGTAAGATGATATACCAGGTTTCGGTATGAAGACTGCTCTGACCTCTCTCCATTTCTTTGGGATGTATCTTGACTTAATGCTGCTGTTGTACAGAGCAAGTAGGTCTTCGCTTATGTGGTTTATTACCGTCTGCAGCATCTTCGGAAGTATCCCATCTGGTCCAGCAGCCTTATAAGGCTGAAACGATTTGACACTCCATCTCAGATGTTCCTCTGTTATACAACTATCCAGCATTACGCTCTCGATGTTAACTGAGTCGACTGGCGTTGTATTATCTGTGTGTCTCTTGCCTTCGGGGAAGTGAGTTTTGAGCATGATCTCCAGAATCTTTTCGGGATCAGTCACTAATTCTTCCCCGTTCTTTATGCTGCCTAGTTTGCAGGAGTTGACCTTGGAGAGCGTTTTCATCAGTCGTGCAGCATCTGGTTGCTTTTCGACCCCCTCACAAAACGCTCTCCAACAGTTCCTACTTTCCTTTCTGCATTCTTTTTTGAACGAATTTCTTTCTTCCCTATATGCTCGCCAGCTTTCCTCATCCCCTTTTTTGAGGGCTTGTCTAAGGGCCCGGCGAGCTTTTTTCCTTTTCTTACCTAGTGTTTTTGTCCACCATGGTTGTCCTTTGCCCGGTTTGATCTCCCTTAGAGGACATGCCAGAGTAAGGTATCTCTAACAGAGAGTGAGAGTGTCATTGATTCCTTTCTCTGTAACCCACACAGAATGCAATTGCACAGCATAACATGTCTTCCAAAGGCCAGAAATACTTGTAAATGGAAATGACACACAGCATTCACCAGTCTGAGGATCAGTCATAGCATAGCAAAAGACTTTACAGAAGAAAGACTGTATGTTTTTATAATCTTAGGATTTACTGAACTGATTCATAGCCTTATTACCTAAATAGCCTGCCGCCGAAAATCTGATGCTTTGACTGACTTTAGAAGCTTTATTCAAGAAAAAACTTAAAAAAAACTTTTTAGAAATATTATACTATTTTATTTATTTATTTATCTATCACGCCTTATCCCCCAAGGGGTGGCAGAGGCATATATATTATATGCCCACTTAGGCATATATATTTTATTGTAAGAATATATAATTAGATATGTTAAGTAATTAGCTATAAGAAAGATGTACAGAGACAAGATTCCCCAGTCAAACCATCAACTCAGTTTTGGGGGACAAATTTACGTACCAACATGTAATAATAAAAAAAATTGTAAAATGTATATGTAATATTTATGTACCTAATTTTGGGTAAAAATTATTAAGTGGTACCATGACTTCCTTGTCCTTTCTTGTCCCTCAGTAAAACCATTGTTGTTGTAACTTATCATATTGTACTCAATGACATCCGAAATACATACAATATGTGCTAACTTTTGAAAATGACATAAGGCGAAACCGGTCAGGTTTAAGTAATGAATAAGTGGAACAGTACAAGTGTTTTAGTTCCACCAAGTGCCATCAATCAACAGTGTAAACAGCATGTAATAATAGTTTTTATAAAATAAATAGTAATAATAGAGTGCATGAGTGTGGCAGACAACCGAGCGCCCATGCACAGGCCTAAAAAGCTTGCTGACCATCTGTTATTGCCTTGGATGGTTATAGTGACAGATAGAATACATGCAATCACATACAGTGGCTCAAGCGGTTAAGTGTGGCAATGACCCAGACAATAGAAACAAACAAGTATAACTGAATATTCTAACAAACTTTAGTGGAGCAAACATATGCTTGTCTGCCACCTCAGTAGGATAAAAAGAAGATAAAGAAATATAATTCTCATTGGACAGTTGAATAAAAGAATGACAACAGATGTTACAGTAAAATTAATACACAACAAAATATGGATACAAGCTCAATAAAATTGAGGAGATTACTAGCTTATTGTATGTAAAGTCAGGGTAGAATAGCCAAGAGTTGCATGAAAAACCATTGAACATTTTACAATAATTACGGTTACTGTTACGGTACTGGCAAATTGCAAATCAATATTCTTATCAAGACATGGCAGTATTATTTTTGAATTATTTGTTTACATACCATATATCTCTACATTTGACTCTTAAAGTGCCAGCAAGCAACAATTTAAAATAAAAACGGCTTATAAATATTACAAACATTAATAACATCGACGGAAACAAAAGATTTCATTGATAAATTCATAAATTTAAATACTAATATTCTAACCTATTAGTGGGTGCTCGGTGTAATAACGGAGAATAATAGTGGATGCCCAAAACAAGAGTCCTTCTTGATGCCAGCTTGAAAAACCAAATTAATGTGGTGTACAGTTATAATTTTCAATCATAAAAATCAATCAATTGCGTATTCTTAACACTTTCAGTAAGACAGTGCAAAGGACGGCGATGATGATAATAATTTATTGACCTTTTATAAGCTGTATAAATTACATATTACTACTCGGCGTGAAACGATTTTATGCTGTTACTATTTTTAATTTAGTAGGACTATATCTTCCGAATGACATTTTGTTTCGTTGCATGCAGAAATAATAAGATAAACAAAATAACAGGCAGGCAATGTTTTAAACACAAAACAAAAAAAAGTAATAATAATAATAATGGTCCCTTGTAGTTTTGTCTAGCGCTGACTCCTCTCAGTACTTTACTGGAGAATTCAGGGCTGGGGTATCAGTTTCGGAGAGGAGGTCAAGTTGTGTCGCACCATCTTTACATGGATGACTTGCAATTATTTGCCTCCACCGAATCCCACTTGGCTGAGTTACTAAAGGTCACTGAAACTTTTAGTAATTGATCAAAATGGAGTTTGGTGTAGATAAATGTGCTGTCATACATGTTAAGAAGGGGCGGATTGTGGAAACTGAAGGAGTACAACTTTCCGATTTCACAAAACTTAGGTCCCTTTTCGCGTCTGAAACCTATAAATATCTTGGTATGTCGCAGGCATTGGGTATTACTAAGACTGACATGAAACGAACGTTGCAGGATCGTTTCTTGGGTTGCCTGAAAAAAGTACTCAAAAGTCTTTTATCAGGCGGCAACAAGGGTGGGCCATGCCAGTATTAGTATACTCCTTCGGCATACTTAGATGGACTCAAACTGAGTTAGATAACCTGGATAGGAAAGTCCGTTCGTTATTGACCACATTTCGGATGCATCACCCGCGTTCATCTATCTATAATGAGGTTGTATATCCCACGGAAGTGTGGAGGTCGCGGCTTTTTAAACGCCAAAACTTTGCATAACCGTGAGATATGCAACCTTAGAGAATATTTTCTTCATACTGACGTTGGGTATGCATAGGGATGTGGTATCGGTAGATAACGGACTGACTTCTCTCGCTCTTGCCAAAGAGAACTGGCCCAAACCAGTAATACTAAGTACTGATGATCGCAAGGAGATATGGCAGAGTAAAGAACTGCATGGGCGATTCTATCGGGCCTTACATGGGTCCGATGTAGATTTATTAGCTTCTACTTCCTGGCTATGGTTCGGTGATGAATTTGGAGAAACCGAGGGTTTTGTCTGTGCAATTACCGATTAAGTTGTTATGACGAATAACTATAGAAAATATATTCTAAGAGACGGTACGGTTGACATATGTCGGGCATGTCACCTACCTGGTGAATCTCTTAGACATATAATTTCTGGTTGTTCTCGTCTTGCCAACGGCGAGTTTTTGCATAGACACAACCAAGTGGCCAGGATTGTCCATCAGCAACGTGCACTAAAGTATAACCTTGTCGATTCAGAGTTACCGTATTATAGGTATGTGCCCGACCTAGTTCTAGAAAATGGCCATGCCACATTGTACTGGGACCGATCTATTATTACTGACAGGACTATTGTAAACAATAAGCCTGATATAGTGGTAATAGATCGTCCAGAGCGCCTAGCATTAATTGTTGATATAACCATACCACATGACGAGAATCTCGTTAAAGTAGAAAAGGACAAACAAATCAAATATTTGGCCCTTGCTCACGAGGTTGTCAATATGTGGGATGGGGATTCGGCAATTATTGTTCCGATAGTCGTATCGGCACATGGTCTGATTGCCAAGAGCCTCGACCAACATCTCAAGAGGCTCGCGTTAGGCAGTTGGGTCAAGGGCCTGATGCAAAAGGCGGTTCTTCTGAGCACGGCACGTATTGTGCGAAAGTTCCTATCTCTGCAGCCTTGACCACCGGTAGCTTGGTCCCTGTACCGGATGCCGGTGGGATATTATTTTTTATATTTTAAAATATATTGTTGTATATTTTATATAATGTATTTAAAAACGTAATTTATAAGTTTATTAATTTAATACACTTTATTAAATTAATAAACTTATAAATTACGTTTTTAAATAATGGCTCGAAGGTGGAAGTGTCATGTTCAAGGGCATAACTACGGGGAAGGCCACTCCGGGTCTGACCCGCGATGGCGAAACCAGCGCCGCACCGCTAGACAGCCGCTCAAATCGGTGTTGCTCTTTGTCGCCTTACAGGCTTATCATGTCCATGGCGATTGTAAGGGGCCCATCTAGTGAGTTGGCGAGTCACCGTCTGCAAGTATTTTGATCATAACATATTAAAATGGCAGACGCCGTCTTCATCAATAGTTCAAATCACCTAGTACATCTAACCTCCAACCCAATAGCCCATTTTGTAGTTAGCATATTTCACAATAGTTTAACTCCCATCCCATCCCTCCAAAAAACACTTCTTGAGCGGTAGGCGAAAGGAGGTCATAAAAAAAAAATATTGACGAGATAATTATTACTATTGATTGAGCAAGGTTTTAACAAGCAGAATGACCGTGTTTATGCTCAAAGCTATATAGTCTTTCCTATTAGAGGTGGGGGTTGTGGGGGTTAATTACTCACATTTACTCCTAAGCTGGATAAGTTCGAAGATCTGATCACATCACAGTAGCACAGGTAGTAAGTAGGTCAGTAACGATGTCAGTCGATGAAGTGAAATAATGGAATGTACGAAGAATTAATGAACGATATTATTATTATGATGGATGAATGATTTATTACGATGATTATACAATAATGTGACAAGTACTAGTTAAATAAAGCAAACAGTTAAATTATAAGCAAGCGCGAAGCAACTATACTACAGCAAGGCCGAGAGCGGAGTGCCCGGTCAAAGTCAATGTCAAGCGACGATGTATTGTTGGACAGGTTTTTGAGGCGCGGTCCAAGTGATGAGATAGTCGCCACAGTACTCCCTCTGCAGACCGTGACTACGGTCGATAAAAGTTGGGAATTCTGACTCTTCTGCCGCTAGATGTTCGTTTGACGTCATCATCAGGTCCACTGAGAGGATTGGCTGGAGGTTGAGTTTCTCTTGCCGTGTACGCTGGTTTCAGTCTGTCAATCGAGATATTAGTGGTCTTGGTGTTAACTTCCACCGTGAAGTATTTATCGTGCCGTTTGATGACCTTGTAATGCGTAAATAAAAGCGTATGGTGGTTCTAGGGCGCTCCTCAGGCGATCTTGTCGGACAAAAACATGTGACGTAGTGTGAAGATCGCGAGGCACGTAGAAAGTTGACGACGTGTGCCAAGTTGTAGGACGGGGCGAAAGCTTCGCCATGTACGCGCGTAGTCGTGCTGCGTACTCGGTGGCGTCAGCAGTCAAGTAGTCGTCCTTAGGGCACAGGAACTGACCAGGTATACGAAGAGGTTCGCCGTACACCAGTTCGGCAGGAGAAGATTGGAGGTTCTCCTTCCAGGCGTTACGCATGCCCAGGAGAACAAGCGGAAGAGCTTCGGTCCACTGTGAAGATGGAGCGTGGCACATCAACGCAGCTTTGATTTGGCGGTGAATGCGCTCGATGATGCCGTTTGCTGCTGGATGATAAGCTGTCGTGCGGAAGTGGTGAGCACCTACCAAGGCTGTCAGAGCCTTGAAGAGATGGCACTCAAATTGACGACCACGGTCTGTAGTCACTTTTTCAGGACAACCAAATCTGGCAATCCAACCAGTCACGAGGGCAGCAGCGCAAGTTTAGGCAGTAATGTCACGAAGCGGATACGCCTCGGGCCACCGTGTGTACCTGTCAATGACGGTGAGGCAGTACCTGTAATCAGAAGACTGAGGTAATGGCCCTACAATATCGAGGTGTATGTGAGAGAACCTCGAAGAAGGTGGAAGGAAAGAGGATAGAGGAGAGAAGGTATGACGGGAAACTTTGCATTTCTGGCAATTTATACATTGCTTAACCCACTCTCTGAAGTTTTTGCGAATCCCAGGCCAAACAAATCTTTGTGTTACCAGTCGCACTGTAGCTGTACCTCCCGGATGATGTAAGTTGTGTAGTATTTCAAAGACTTGTTTGCGGAAATCAGGTGTAATATACGGACGAAGCGTGGATTGGGATACGTCACAGTATACAGCATCACTTGACGGCTCGATACTTATCTTCCGTAGTATTAGTGATGTACCGTGCTTCAGTAGCTCTTGCAGCTCCGGGTCGCTTTCCTGAGATAGTGCAAGAGCTTGGTAATCAATAGCGGTAGTGACCTCTTCAATCCGTGATAAGGCGTCCGCGACAACGTTATCCCTTCCAGATATAAATTTAATGTCTGTTGTAAATTGCGAAATAAAATCGAGGTACCTAAATTGTCTAGGCGAGCACTTGTTTGTGTTACGTAAGAAGGCGAATGTTAAAGGCTTATGGTCCGTATACACCGTGAACGTTTTAGCTTCAATCATATGACGGAAATACTTTATTGCTTCATATACTGCGAGTAATTCCCTGTCATACGGACTATATTTTTTTTGTGTTGTACTTAGTTTTTGGGAGAAGAAAGCTAGTGGTTTCCATGCTCTGTCTACCTTTTGTTGCAGTGTAGCTCCGATGGCTAAGTCAGAAGCGTCAGTGACTATAGCAAGTTCAGCGTTAGGGTCAGGATGAGATAGTAGTGTAGCTTGTGATAGTGAAGACTTGCATTTTTCAAAAGCTCTTAGCATCTCCGGAGTGAGTGAGATAGGTTGTGAACCTTTGATGCGAGGACCAGTCAGGATGTCAGTCAGTGGGGCTTGTATTTGCGCGGCGCTTGGAATAAAGCGTCGGTAAAAATTAAGCATCCCTAGAAAACGTTGTAGTTCCTTAACTGTTTTTGGTACTGAAAATTTCTGGATAACTTCAACCTTTGTTTCCAAAGGCTTAGTACCAGATCCTGAAACCTGATATCCAAGGAACGTTACTTCTGACAAACCTAGATTGCACTTTGCAGTATTTAACAAGATTCCATATTGCTGCAAGCGTTGGAAAAGTTGCCTTAGATGGTCTCTGTGTATTTCGGGAGAACTGGAAAAGACCAAAATGTCGTCTAAGTAGCCGTAGCAAAAGTCAAGGTCAAGTAGGACCTCATCTACGAACCTTTGAAAGGTTTGCGCAGCGTTGCGCAAGCCATAAGTCATGTAGGGAAATTACCATAAGCCGAAAGGCGTCGTAATAGCAGTCTTCGGAACGTCTGATGGATTGACTAAGATCTGATTATACGCCCTCACAAGATCGATCGTAGAAAATATAGTGCATCCTGATAGTTGAGAGGAGAAGTCATGTATATGACGAATGGGGTACCGATCTGGGACAGTTCTGGAATTTAAAGCTCGATAATCACCGCATGGTCTCCAACTATCGTCTTTTTTCTTTACTAAGTGCAGTGCGGATGACCAAGGACTTTCTGATCTTCGTGCAGTACGACAAGCGAGCATATATTCGAATTCTTTCTTGGCTGCCTTTAAGCGGACTGGGTCGAGGCGACGAGGTCTGCAGCTAACAGGTGGTCCAGGAGTAGTTTTAATAAAATGCATAGTATTATGCTTAGGAGCAGAGTGGACTCCTGCTGGTCTCGTTATTTGTGGAAATTCTCGAAGTATAGAATGAAACTCAGAGTTACCTGTAATAGTTTTCACAGAAGCAATGTCGTCGGAGGTCTTCGAGGGAACAGCTGCTACTGACATGGTTGTTATGCCATCGACTAACCTGTGGTTTTTACAGTCCACAAGCAAATTATAATAACTCAAGAGGTCTACTCCGATTATAGCCTTGGACACGTCCGCAATAGTAAAACTCCATATAAAATCTCTCCGCAGTCCCAAGTTTAACGGCAAAACTTTAGGTGCATATGTGTGTATGATAGTATTATTAGCTGCAACAAGCTGGAACTTAGACTTAGTGCAGGGCGTCATGATGGCAGATCCCGGAAAAACACACAAGTCGGAACCAGTGTCTACTAAAAATTGCATTTTTGATGCGCGATCTGTGACAAACAGACGGCCTGTTGTTGAAGGGCAGTCGTGGGCCGCTACTTCCGACCACCCCTGGCGTTTTCCGAATGAAAACTGCATGGTTGCCTACATTTATTAGCCTTTGCACCATACGTAAAATGATAGAAGCAGTGCGGGTGATCTGGAGGTGGTTTTCTTGGCCTTGATCGACTACGTGAGCGGTTATGCCTCCTATAAGGAGTCCTAGAGCGTGATTTTTGTGAGCGTTCGAGTTTATTAGATAGTAAAGCAACTTGCCTGGTTAATTCAGCGATCTGGTGAGTAACGTCGTTGTTGGCAGATGATGAAGTAGAAGAGGTGCTTGCAACCTGTGGTGTCGACGGTGTGATTTCGTGAACTTTATCGGCCAGCTCACCTAGTTTGTCCTTGTCTATATCCATCTGCGAAGCTATTACTGTCTGGAGGTTCCGTGGGAGCCTGCTAGACCATATAGTTAGTAAAAAGTCCGAGGGCACTGAAGGGCCAGCCAAACTAGACAAATATCGCAGAAACTGCGATGGCTTCCTATCACCCAGCTCTTCATGCATTAAAAGTTGTTTTACACGCTTTTCTTTGGAAGCTGACAGGCGTTTTATTAACTCAGTCTTCAGTTTTAAGTACTTATTAGTCGCGGGTGGGTTATTTATAATGTCTTTAACCTCGAGAGCGTATTGATAGTCTAACTGTGCAACTAAATAACAAAACCTTGTTTCGTCCAAAGTTATGCGTGACAAGGTAAATTGAGATTCTACTTGAGCGAACCATAACGCAGGTTCCTCTGGCCAAAATGGGGGTACTCGTACGCTAACTCGTAGTACACCCTCGTTGCTTTCATTTACTTCTTGTTCTTTATCCTCACTCATGACAAATATAAAAATCGCTCACCTTTTAGCACTTGTACCACACACCTTTTTCTCGGTTGAACTGGTTTTAACCAGTTTTTTTTTTGTATGTTATGTTCTTATATCGGGGTCACCAGAAATGTGGGGTTAATTACTCACATTTACTCCTAAGCTGGATAAGTTCGAAGATCTGATCACATCACAGTAGCACAGGTAGTAAGTAGGTCAGTAACGATGTCAGTCGATGAAGTGAAATAATGGAATGTACGAAGAATTAATGAAAGATATTATTATTATGATGGATGAATGATTTATTACGATGATTATACAATAATGTGACAAGTACTAGTTAAATAAAGCAAACAGTTAAATTATAAGCAAGCGCGAAGCAACTATACTACAGCAAGGCCGAGAGCGGAGTGCCCGGTCAAACTCAATGTCAAGCGACGATGTATTGTTGGACAGGTTTTTGAGGCGCGGTCCAAGTGATGAGATAGTCGCCACATACTAGGTGGACATTATCCGACTTCAGTGATGGTTTCGTGGGGTGTTAGCTATCAAGGAGTGACTGAGCCATATTTTTGTGAAAAAAGTATCAAAACATCGGCACAAGTGTATCAAGATACGATTCTTGAGAAGGTGGTTAAGCCTCTTAACTACACCATATTCCATAACCAAGACTGGTCCTTTCAGCAAGTCTCAGCACCGGGTCATAAAGCTTAATCCACTCAAGTGTGATTAGAAACGAACGTTTCTAACTTCAGCAGAGTTGAAGACTGGCCTTCATCTAGTCCTGACTTTAATTGTTCAGTTTTAGGCAGTAGGGCATCCTCTGAACGCAATTGGCAGTGAAGAATTTTACCCATGTAGGATGTACGTGTTTCGATTGATAACTGACCTCAACCCTTAAAGGACTGTATAAAGTCAATGGCGATAATTTTGTTATTCTGCGGGAGTTATTCTGCCCGTCTAGCAGCGGGACGGGTTGACATTGAGGCATGAAGACGGCAACTTGTGGGTGATATCGACCGGGATCTGAAACGCATTTCCAAATGGGGTTCTGAAACCCTGGTCTATTTTAATACCCGATAAACACAGGTACCTCTACCCTCTCTTCAGACCACTAGGTACAATACTAATGAAGGACAATCTAGACATCCTCGGCATAGACGTTCATCGTGAGCTCAATAACAAAAACTTTATAGAGAGCTGTATTGAGCTAGCCTCGCGGAAGCTAGAAGTCCAGAATAAGGTGAGACGTTAATTCACACCACAGCAGAAATGTCTATTGTATAAGACGCAGATTCGTCAGTATCGAATACTGTTCTCAACTTTGGAATGATTCCGCGAGATTATTACGATTTATGCAGAGACGTGCTGTTCGTATTGTAGATTGTCCTGACTGAGGTAACAGGAAGCTATGAGCCGCTGGCGCAGCATAGAACCATAACTTTCTTCGCTGCATTTTACCCTATGTACCACAGCGAGTGTTCTGAAGAACTTTGAAATCTAATCCCACCCTCTCTCCCAGTGGCTCTCCTTTCGTTACCGAACGAAAGGAGAGTCACTCTTAAAGAGTGGAAGGATGAAACTATTTAAAAGATCTTTCTTTGTCGAACGATCGAATCGAACGAATCTGGAACGCTTTGCCAGCGCACATATATTTCCGACCTCTTACAATAAAAAAAAAGTAAAAGCGTATACAGTTACCCTGGAAAGAATCGCCAACCTTATGTAGTCGACTGTGGTGAACTGAAACATTGTTTATATGTCTTGTGTTTATATTATGTATGTCACAGAGTTTAGTAAACTGTGATAGATTTTTCTGGACATACATAAGATTGGCAAAAATGTATTGTGATGCTACGGTTAGACTGTTTATTTCTTTGAATTTTTCTCGGAGGGAGACTCAAATGCATATCAATGCATATGTCAAATTTCAAAATCATAGGTCGAACGTCAAAGGGCATAGGTCAAATTTAAAAGGGCCTAGGGCTAATGTCAATGGGCATAGGTCAGATGTCAAAGGATATACGTCAAATGTCAAAGGCGAATAACAAAGGGCATATTGGCATATTAATGCTTCCATATTTTTTTTTTTTGTTCTTCCATATTTCCCATCCAGTTGTCAGTGTCTGTCAGTGTCTTTTTTTAGTAATAGTTTTATGGCCTGGTTATTAAAACCTAATGTTTTTTTTTTCTCAATAAATAACTTGTTTAAGGAGTATGTAACACTACGTTTAACATGTTGACGGTAGCACGGGTTTGCTGCCAATACTTTTGATTATTTCTTTTCTTTCTGTTTTATGTAAATTTACAGCATGACATAAATTTTATAGTATTTGTAACTTTTGTATGGATGAGGAAAAGCCTAGCCTGTAGCTACTTAACTCTCCATTTTTTTTTTATATTTTCTTTGTTTACATGCAACCGGCAGATGAATTTTATGATTGGCGCTTTGATGTTGAACGTTATACTATAATTATTAATTAATTTATATTTAATGATATTACTTTTTTTAGCTATACCTATACCATAACTATAGACATACTTATGATATAGGTACCTATATATAGCTTGACGATAGTACTGATACGGATAGTAGTAGTGATTATGTTTCTGCTTGTAGTAACACCAGCTCTCAAGCTGAGCCTTTACTGGCAGATTTTCTTTCATGACAATTCTCTGATGTTTCCGAAAATTTCAACGTAGTGCACATAAATGCCCAAAGTATTCCGGCTCATTTCACAGATATGTTGGCATCGTTTGACTGTACTCATTTACATGCTATACTCATCTCTGAAACATGGTTGAAACCTTGTTTACCTTCTTCAGCTTATACCCTGCCAGGATTCAACGTTTTTCGACATAATCGCGGACCGGACGGTTATGGTGGAGTGGCAATTTACCTGCGCAGTCATCTTTCGTATGCTGTTGTTGATTCATCTCGTCAGCCACCTCCACAACTTACTTGCGAGCTTCTATTCGTTGAGGTTGAACTCCTTTACTCTAAGTTACTCTTCTAGACCTTCTATTATGGTCCCTCCTCTGATGTCAACTACTTTACCTCTTTCGAAATACTTTTAGAAAATTTCAGCCCCAATTATAGTCAAACTATAATCATGGGTGATTTCAATACCTGTCTTCATAAAAATGATTCTCACTCGTCTACTTTCCAATCCATTATTCAATCTTGTAACCTCTCAATTCTTCCTTCTAGAGCTACACATTATTTTCCAAACCGTACTCCTAGTCTACTTGATCTAATTATTGTTTCTTCTCTCGATGGAGTAGTTAGGCATGGTCAGCGAACGGCTGATGTGTTCTCATACCATGACCTGATATTTCTTTCATATCGTTTTCGAACACCTAAACCCAGACCTAAATTTCTACTACATCGTAATTTCTGTGGTATAAAACTCGAGGATTTGCTCAAGGATGCTAACAATATTGACTGGGGACCGTTATTTACTTCCATTTGTATTGATGAGAAAATTAGTTTATTTACATGCCAATTAATTGCACTGTACGATGTCCACGCGCCTGTTCACAGAATTAAAGTGAAGCACGGGCCTTCACCTTGGCTAACTGATGCAATTAATTGAAGATTATGAAATTAATTAGAAAATTAACAGAAGCGCTCATTGCCAAAAAAGCCACAGCCAAATCCAAATACAAGAGACGACCTACATCCTCGTATTGGGAAAAATATGTTCTAATAAGAAATCAATGCAGCAAAGTATGTAGGAACGCACAATGCCAACATATCCACAGCTTTGTCCAGGACCGATATCCAGCCAAGTCTGGAAATTTCTCAAATCTTTGGGAGTTGGTAAATCATGTCAAGATTCTGTTTCAAAAAGTCTTAACTTAAATTCACTTAATCAATTTTTCACTGCTAACACCAATTTTAATATGGAAACTAAAAAAAAACTCTCAAACATCTTTCAACAATGTCCACTCCTGACTGTGCTCCTTTCTTTTTTAGTCAATTCACTGCTTGTGATGTTAAGAAGAGCATATTGTTCATTAGTGCTGATGCAGTAGGTACCGACAGTCTTAGCCGTAAAATAATTATTCCCATAATTGATTAAATCCTTCCTGTTCTTTATCATATCCTGAATTTCTCTATAATCCACAGTGTCTTCCCAATTTCTTGGAAAGATGCTCTAATTATTCCTATTGCCAAAAAATCGAACCAGTCCTCTTTTTCTGACTATCGTCCTATCTATCTTCTGCCATTCTTGTCTAAAGTTCTAGAACGAGAGTGTGAACGTTAATAAACTGTTCAACCCTTTTCAATCTGGGTTTCGTGCAGGACACACCGACACAGTACTACAACAACCTTACTACATATTATATTACTGAGGATATAAGATTCGGTATGGAGAACGGCATGTTAACAGTTTCGGCGCTGCTAGACTTTAGTGAGCGTTTTGTCACCTTTACTTTTCACAGTTTTTATAAACTCTATCACAAAGGACTTATAAGGAAGAAATTCTACCACTTATATGCTTATGAACTTCTAATTTATTTCCAAGCTTCATTGGATAGCTTAAGCATAACTATTGGCAATGTCTATACAGACTTGGATAAAATTTGCAGGTGGAGTGAATCTCACGGAGTTAAGGTTAATCCGATCAAGACTCAGGCTATAATAGTTGGCAGCCCTAGAATGATTTCGAGAATCGACTGGAATTTCAAAATCAGACATTCAATTTCAGAGCATGAGATTCAGAGATTAAGATTCAGAGCATGAGATTTAGCGATTCAGATTCAGAGATTCAGATTTAGAGATTCGGATTAAGAGATTCAGATTCAGATATTCAGATTCAGAGATTCGGATTAAAAGATTCAGATTCAGCGATTCATTGTATCGGTATTGGTATCGGTATCTGTATTCGTATCCTTATTTATAATCAGAATCGGAATCTGAATCGGAGTCTCTGATTCAATTGAATTTAAATAAATTGACATATTTACGTTTGACATATGTCATTTGACATTAGACATTTGACCTATGTCCTTTGACATTTGCCCTTGGACATTTGGCCTGTCCTTTGACCAATGTCCTTTGACATTCGACCTTTGTCCTCTGACCAGTGACCTTTGACATTTGACCCCTGACCAGTGTCTTTTGCCCTATGACCTTTGACATTTCAACTTTGACATTTGTCATATGCCCTGTCCTTTTGTCCGTTGACATTTGTCCGTTGACCTGTGTCCTTTAACATTTGACCTATGTCCTTTGACATTTGACTTATGTCCTTTGACATTTGACCTTTGCCCTCTGACCTATGCCCTTGACATTTGACCTTTGTCCTCTGACCTATGCCCTTGACATTTGACCTTTGTACTTTGACATTTGCCCTTTGCCCTCTGGCCGATGACCTTTGACATTTGACCTTTGCCCTCTGATCAGTGATCTTGGACATCTCACCAGTGTCCTTTGCCCTATGACCTTCGACATTTGACCTATTACATTTGTCTTTTGAACGCTGACGTTTGACCTATGTCCTTTGACATTATACCATTGACATCTGACATTTGTCCTCTGACCTGTTTCCTTTGACATTTGACCTATGCTTTTGACTATGACTTATGCTCTTCGCCATTTGCGCCTACCAATTCTTTATGCGGTGAAGCGCAGTCAAATGTCAAAGGTCATAGGGCATATGACGCTGGTCAGAGGTCAAATGTCAAAAGACACTGGTCATAGGACAAAGGTTAAATGTCATAGGACATAGGTCAAATGTCAAAGGACATAGGCCAATGGTCAAATGTACTATTCAAATGTCAAAGGTCATAGTGCAAAAGACACTGGTCAGCGGTCTAATGTCAAATACACTGGTCAAAGAACATAGATCAAATGTCAAAGGACATAGGTCAAATGTCTAAGGACATAGGCCAAATGTCCAAGTGCAAATGTCAATGGACAAGTCAAATGTCAAAGGACATAGGTCAAATGACAAAGGACAAATGTCAAATGTCAAAGGACATAGGTCAAATGACAAATGTCAAAGTTCAAATGTGTGTTCAAATGCTTTTACTGTAGCGTGCACGACAGGTCATAGGGGAAAAGACACTGGTCAGAGGTCAAATGTCAAAGGACACTAGTCAGAGGACAAAGGTCTAATGTCAACAGGCATGGGGATGGAGGTTAAACTTCTGTTGCAAGTCACGGGATACAGGACTACGGGTCATCATTTTTTATATTTTGTTTGCTAATGTTAATAAATATCAGTAAAAACACACAATTGACAAGACTATTATAAAGATAAAAACCTGTAGTATATGTGTGTATCAATGTCTTCAACAAACCCAATATATTTGAAATAATATATTCAAATTAGATTTTGAAATTGAATTGTTTAGGTACTTAGCATAATTATCATCCACATCAATATAGAACTAGGTACATTACGCTTTAAATGATACTAAGTTATGATTACATTTCCAATTTAAAAAAAAAAATCTATAATAGGTAAATCAAATCCAGAAGAGTGTACTTGTGTTTTAGTAAATAAGTGTAAACGCTGCCAGTATCTTCGGAACCTTGCCTAAAGGGACTCCTTATATTAATATATTTTAAATTTTCATATTTTAAGGTTATTTAATAATTTGTAGTAAGTTATTATTAATAAATATTTTTATTTGTACTAAATATAAACTTATTTTTAAGTGACCATATATATGCTTGACTAAGCCATTTCTTTTTACTTTCATATGTATATTCATATTAGTGTATTCCGATATGTGATGTGATGTTTGTTCAGTACTATATAGCTACTAGGTACCCTACCATAAAATTTAATGTTCGATATTTGTTTTTTTTTTACAGATTACTATAAACGTAATTCTACTGATTATATTCGTTTCACAATATTAGTTTGTTTTTATTAAGTTTTTGATCACCAATAACAGTTTTTTGTAGGTATACTTCGTTCACTTAATTATTCACAACGGTAAAATTTTTCAAAATTTATGATTGTTCACTTAATTCACATATAACTTCGTATTCGCCTTGTGCTTGAATATAATACTATTTACGATAATTTTCTAGGTGTTAAATTGTACCTTAAACACGTTTATGGGGTTTTATACTTTAATATTTACATTTTTTCTTTATAAAATATACAGAGACACTGTTTACGTTACGGCAGTAGTGTTGCAAGTCTACGGCTCGGCTGTCACACCCATACTCGACCTGGAATTGCCTATTTCCCGGCCTTTGATATAATGTACTAATTTTTAAGCAGATCTGGCAAATGGTACTTTTTCAAACTAAGTTTCAAGAGCGTAAGGACCTAAGGACTACGATTTGCTGGCGAGATAACTTGGGTTCCTTAGATATTGATAGATCCTGTTACATCCAAATGTTTTAAATTGTTTACTGACTAACCCTAAATATGGAGGTAATACTTATCCACTTATTTAAATACTAGCCGATCCCCGTGGCTTCGCCCGTGACATACTTTGAATCCCCGTCGCTTAATACTTGTACTAAAATGTATGAAAATTTGCCCGATTTGTTGACATTTATAACTGCTCAGCTCTCATGGGTAGTAGCGTGATGTTATATTACATATAGCCTTCCTCATAGGGCAAATGAAAAATGTCAAGAGCATAGGTCAATCGTCAAAGGGTATAGGTCAAATGACAAGGGCACAGGTCAAACTTCAAAGAGCATAGGAAAAAAGTCAAAGGACAAAGGGCAAAAGTCAAATGTCATAGACCAAATAACAAAGGGCATAAGGTACAATTCAAAGGGCATAGGTCAAATGTCGAAGAGAATAAGTCAAATGCCGAAGGCATAGGTTAAATGTGAAATGGCATAGGGCAAATGTCAAATGTCATAGTACATAGGTCAAAAGTCAAAGGACATGGGTCAAATGTCAATGGACAAAGGTCAAATATAAAATTATATAGGCCGAATGTCAAATGACATAGATCAAATGTCAAAGGACATAGGTCAAATGTCAAAGTACATATGTCAAATGACAAAAGACATGGGTCAAATGTCAAAAGACATAGGTCAAATGTAAAAGGACAAAAGTGAAAGGTCAAATTTCATCAACCAAAGGGCAGAGGTCAAATGTAAAAGGCTAATGTCAAAAGGAAGAACTCAAATTTCATAGGGCGACTGTTTAAGGGCATAGATAAAATGTCAATGGACTAAGGTAAAATGTCAAAGGTCTACAGTCAAAGGTAAAATGTCTAATGGCATAGGTTAAAGGTCAAATGGCGTTGCCTAAGGGCATAGGTCAAATGTCAAAAGGCAAATTCCAAAAGGCATAGCTTAAATATCAAAGGGCAAATGTCAGAAGACATGGGTCAAATATCAAATGAAATATGACAAATGTCAAAGGGCATAGGGCTAATGTCAAATTTCAAAGGCAGATTCAGAGATTCAAATTCAGATATTCAGATTCAGAGATTTAGGCCGGATTCCAGAACGTTTCTCAATACTCAATAAACGCTTGAGGCTAGATTTTGCCTTATAAAATCTACTCTCAAGCGTCGATTAAGTATTGAGTAACGTTCTGGAATACGGTCCTCAGATTCAGATATTCAGATTCAGTGATTCACATTCAGAGATTCATATTCAGAGATTCAGATTCAGATTCAGATTCAGAGATTCAGATTCAGAGATTTAGGTCCGTATTCCAGAACGTTACTCAATACTCAATCAACGATTGAGGCTAGTTTTTGCCTTATAAAATCTACTCTCAAGCGTCGATAGAGTATTGAGAAACGTTCTGGAATACGGCACTTAGATTCAAATATTCAGATTCAGAGTTACAGATTCAGAGATTCCGGTTTAGAGATTTATATTCAGAGATTCAGATTCAGAGTATCAGTCCGTACAACAGGTACAACAGGTCTACTAGGGCCAGCAAGAGGGCCATCAGGAGAGCGTATGCCCAGCGCGTCGCGCGGTTTTACCGGGAGCTTCCGTCACATTCAACGGCCACCGTGGATACTGGCAGCTGGCCAAAGCCGTGCAGACCATCTTCAAGAGAAGGCCGTCTTGCTTGTAAATCTCTTTGCGGCTAATTCCCGGGTCGACGACTGTGGCCTGCAGCCACCCACCATTGCCAATTGTGGCTACATAATGCCTGTTATTTTGATCCGGCAATGTGACGCACGGGCAGTGCTACGGTCACTCGACACGTAGTTAGCGAGTAGCCCTGACGACATTCTGGCGGTGGTATTTCAAAAATGTGCAGCTGAGTTGTCTCCAGCGCTAACGCGTCTGTACCGTCTTACGTATTCTTCGGTGGACGTGCCGGAGGCATGAAAGGAAGCGAACGTTCGACCGATTCCCAAAAAAAGGGGATCGCTCAGATCCAGCCCACTATCGCCTCTTAGCCATCACCTCAGTTATCTGTAAAGTGTTCGAGCTCATTGTCAACAAGCAGCTCATACGATGCCTAGAGGATCACTCGTTGATTAATGATCGGCAAAATGGTTTTAGGCACAAACGCTCAACGGGTGTACAGTAACACATACTTGGGGTGAGACTATGGAAAGGCATGTATTTGTGGTGTACCTATGGCAATTATATGTATATTTATTTACCGTAATAAAACTAGTATTTACATATATACACATTATATAAAGTAATGTCATATGTGTGTACACATATTTACATATTCAAATACTATTTACACACAACTTTGTATATATACACATATATAATAAATACATAATATATACACAATATACATACAACATAAATTATTATTTTACTACATTATTTACTGTATAAACAAATACTATCTTAAATATATCGTGCCGGTTGTTCATAGTGCAGTGGAAACGTAAACGCATTCCTAAGCCTTTTATTTAGTGCAGCCGCGCTGAATGAGGTATTCCTTACGTAGAAATATTAAGGTGCTTTCGTTACTAGCAATTTCGGCCGTTCAGTTACCCTCGATATATATAAGTAATTAATGTGCTTTTCTCATAAACTATTTATAATATCTGTTGGTTCACACTTCGTTTTTTACTTCTATTCTTGGGCTATAAACTATCACTACATATTATAAAACAAAGTCGATTTTCGCTGTCTGTCCCTATGTATGCTTAGATCTTTAAAAGTACGCAATGATTTTCCATGCAGTTTTTTATTAATAGTTAGAGTGATTCTCATAGAAGGTTTTAATATATTTTTTTTTAGTTTTTGTATATATTAACATAATTATAACGATATATGTTGGGGGCGTCGGAAAAATGAGCCGTTTGGGAGCTTTTAACGAAAACGCTGCCTAAACCCTTTGAGATATAACAAAATAATGTATGGTGGAATTGTGTATCTAATATAGGTTACGCGGCGGTATACGTCTATCTCTTAAGGATAACATACTATTTTCATTTTATACTTAAAAAAACAGCAATTATAAGGCAGTAGATTGAAGGCTATTTACACAAATAATAAAAAAATAAATATCCATCACGCCTTAACCCCGCCGAGCCTTTAACCAGGCTTAACGACTGCCATTTTACTGGCAACCGGGACCAACAGCTTAACGTGCCTTCCGAAGCACGGAAACGCTCGCAAATGTAAATGCCACAAAGTGGTCACCCATCCGAGGACCAGCCATAGTAAAAGTTGTGTAACTCAGTGATCGTTTACAGAACACTGAGACCGCGGGGCCACGAGCTCTTCCCAACATTATCAATCATTATCATTTTTAATATGTTAGTTGGCTTCAACATTTTATGAAGATTATTTGAGCCCTTTACAACTTTCAAATTAAATGAATATCTTTTGAGATATGACAAAATAAAAAAAATGCGCAAGTAAATTAATTTCGTGTAACCAAATTCGACCGGGCCGTGCGAGCGGAGAAGTAGGTAATCAAGTAATTTGGAAATTGTTCATACATTATTGTGAAATTAGTAAACGACGGGATTAAATGGGTGCCACGGGGTTCGAAGTATGCCACTCTAGCTATTGCCATAGCTAGTTACTATATATTTCGCCTTCTGTATATGTGGTATGTTGTGTTAAAATTTGTGTGTGACGAAATTACACTTACGACTAATCGTAAGTACTTTGAATTTTATTTCGTTACCTGGACACTGACCATACTACAGATTTGTTGAAAGTGTAAGTGAAAAATCTTTATTCATGTAGGTCACAAAGTAACACTTATAAACGTCAAGATTATTGCTTCTACATTTACATTTACTGCCAGATTCGCAACGCAATAGGTAGAGCCTGAGGAAGAACCTGGCAATAAAACTCATGGCCACTCTTTTCTAACTGCCAGTAATTACATTAGTTTTATTTACATGATATTTGAACAAATTATATAGTAATGAGTCTTAACAAAAGAAACCAAATCATATCAAAATGAGAGCGTTTCTAGTTGCCAGTTTTAAAGGTAGCCCACCCTTATGAGGAAGACTCCGGCAAGAAACTAAATGGCTGCTATTTTAAAATGCAGGTATGGCTTACAATATTAAAAAAAAAAATAAAAAAAAAAATATCCATCACGCCTTATCCCCGAAGGGGTGGCAGAGGCATATTATACGCCCACTTTTCACCGTGTGGATTCCTGTCCCACGTAATAGGTGGTGAGCCCATTGCCGTGTTGAAATAGACAGACGCAGGTTGTGGCTACCTGCTGTTGAATTTTTTTTTAAGCCGCCTATAATGCCTTCAACCAGGCTTAACGACTACCATTTTACTGGCAACCGGGACCAACGGCTTAACGTGCCTTCCGAAGCACGGAAACGCTCGCAAATGTAAATGCCACAAAGTGGTCACCCATCCGACGACCAGCCATAGTGAAAGTTGCGCACCTCAGTGATCGTTTACGGAACACTGAGACCGCGGGGCCACGAGCGCTTACAATATTAAACTTACATTGCTCCTTTGGAGTTACATGAGAACAGTCGACTAAACTTAATTTGCCTTAAATATAAATAGTTTTATTTGTAATAATTGCTATAACAGCTATGAGCTGACCAGTCCCAACAGACGGCACCCGTTCACGGGTATGACGCATATATCAGCCATCGCCCTACTCAACCGTATTATAGGGAATAAGGCGACCCGATACATGCACCACCACTGCCAGGACACTTAGGCGAGCATGACATACTCAAACTGCACAGCAACCATCATGTCAATTTCAAAATTTATAAAAAGCTATGTGGTGCTCACACAATAACAAACTCAAATTACATATAATTATATTAGTTTACCTGACGTTTCAGATCACTTATGTTGAACAAATGTACATTATATTTATAATGGTTCTTTATTATTATTATTAATTATATTTGTATATTTATGTGTGTTGACTTAGAGCGACTTACTCCCATGCATTTTTATCATTTATATAGTCTGAAATTTTATAATATGCCCTGTTACACAATTTGGCCTTGACTGTTGTTTTAAACATATTTATTGACGATATTCTAATTGCATCGGGAAGTTTGTTATAGAATCGTATACATTGCCCCATAAAAGAATTGCTGATTATTTCGAGACGAGTAGAATGTAATACAAGATTATCTTTATGCCTAGTGTTTACATTATGTATATCACTTTTTTTAAGAAATGTGTCTATGTTTTTGTGCACATAAAGTAAATTCTCATATATATATTGTGATATGACGGTAAGAATATTAAGGTCTTTGAATCTTTCTCTTAGAGATACCCTGGGACCAAGCTGGTATATTGCTCTCACAGCTCTCTTCTGTAAAATAAATTTCGTATTAATGTCCGCTGAGTCTCCCCAGAGAAAAATTCCGTATGACATAACGCTATGGAAATAACTGAAATAAACTATTCTAGTCATTTCAACATCAGTGAGCCGTCTTATTGTTTTTACTGCATATGCAGCAGAGCTTAAATTGTCTGACAATTTTTCTATTTGTGGTCCTCACTGCAACTTTGAATCAATAGTTATACCCAAAAACACAGAAGCCCCAACAGTATCCAACCCTGATCCATTAAGTTGCACATTGGTCGCCACCTGTCTCACATTAGGTGTCGAAAAGTTAATTACTTTAGTTTTTTTATCATTTAAAAGAAGGGACAGGGCGATGACGTGCTGAATAAATGCGCGCCCCCGAATAGTAATTGGCCATAGGCGGATGGCCGGGGGACCCCGCCCAACTGGCCACATGGTGACGGGCACCCTTTCTGTGTTTCAGGGGTGCCCAGTTAGCGCACGCCCGTACTTGAATTACTGACTTACTACTACTTACTCTGAATCTGAATCTTTGAATCTGAATCTCTTAATCTGAATCTCTGAATCTGAAACTCTGAATCTGAATCTCTGAATCTGAATCTCGGAATCTGAATCTCTAAGTCCGAATCTCTGAATCTCTCTAAACCAATGAACAACTTTTGAGAGTGCACTGTTAACATCGTCATAATTAATTAATTGTCTATTAATTTTAAATGTCAAAGAGGTATCATCCGCAAACAGCACAATCTCATGTTTATCCCCAACATAGTAAGGTAAGTCATTAATGTATATCAAAAAAAGAAATGGACCAAGGATTGATCCCTGTGGAACACTCATTACAACTGGAGATCCTACTGATCGTTTACCGTTTACTTCAACCCTCTGAATTCTATTGCTTAAATAAGAAGTCATAAGGTCGAGAGCTTTATTTCTGATACCGTAGTGGCGTAATTTCTTTACATGAGTTTCGTGACGAACGCAATCGAAGGCTTTAGATAAATCGCAAAAAACACCTAATGCATCCTGCGAATCCTCCCAAGCCGCATAAATACTTTTGAGTAAAGCAACCCCTGCATCCACCGTTGAGCAACCCTTTGTAAATCCAAACTGTTTCCTGTGTAGTAAATTATGTATATTAAAGTGACAAGACACGTTATTTGGGCGTTCCACTGCAGTTTGCTATCTAAAGTGATCCCCAAAAATACAGTTGATTCTACAATATTAAGGGTATCACCGTTCAATATTATATTTGTACCGCAATTTCTGACATTAGGCATGCTAAATCTGATACATTTTGCCTTCTTAGCGTTTAGTAGCAAATTATTGGTCGTAAACCAATCTACAACTTGGGCATTGAACTATTAACGCCGTTAAAATCAGTAAGCGTATGATCTACTTTAAAAATAAGTGACGTATCATCAGCAAATAGAACAATGTCACACAAGTTCTGTATATAGAATGGCAGATTCTCTTAGAGAGAAATTTAAAGAAATTGGCATTTTAACAGTTGCATCACAGTATATATTTGCAAATATCATGTTAGTTAAACAGAACATACATTTATACAATAGACACAGTGACATACATTCGATAAATACTAGAAATAAGCATAAATTAATTGGGACGCATCATCGTTTACAAAAGGTTCACGACTCTTTTGCAGGAATTGGCGTACGCCTATATAATAAAATTCCTTTAGACATTATGAACCTGCCGTTACATAAATTTAAGGCGGAAATTAAGACGCACCTCTTGATAAGGGCTTATTACACAATTAATGATTATTTGAATTATAAAAATAAATGGAAATGAGTTGCTTGCTCTTCGCTCGAGCCATTTAGGATTCGAATGAATCTTGTGTTATATTATCTACTTGTCTTGAATCTGCATATATATGTTGTATTTTATTTTTTTTACATTATTTTTATTTACATTCTCCAGTATAAATAATTTGAAACGCCAGGCAACTAAAGGTATGGCTGCGTTTAGTCCCGGTAATAACTAATATACATAATTATATGTAATTTGACTTTGTTATTGTTTGAGCACTATGTAGACTTATTTATAATTTTGAAATTGACATGATAGTTGCTGTGTAGTTTTTGGGTATGTCATGCTCGCCTAAGTGTCCTGGCAGTGGTGGCGTATGTATCGGGTCGCCTTGTTCCCTACAATACGGTTGAATAGGGCGATGGCTGATATATGCGTCATACCCGTGAACGGGTGCCGTCTGTTGGGACTGGTCAGCTCATAGCTGTTATAGCAATTGTTACAAATAATATTATTTAAATTTAAGGCAAACTAAGTTTAGTCGACTGTTCTCACATAAATTCAAAGGAACTATGTAAGTGTAATTTTAATGAACACAACATTTTTATTGTTTTTTTTTTGTATAATTTCTTTACTGTATAATTGGTCAAATATCATGTTAATCAAACTGTGTCAAATGGCGGTTAGAAAAGAGTGGCCATGAGTTTTATTGCCAGGTTCTTCCTCTGGCTCTACCTATTGCTTTGCGAATCTGGCAGTAAATGTAAATGTAGAAGCAGTAATCTTGACGTTCATAAGTGTTACTTTGTGACCTACATGAATAAAGATTTTTGATTTTGATTTTGATTTTGTAGGTGAGGACTTCACTAATACGAGACAGGCAATTGTCAAATTACAATTCCGACCGAGGCATATACAGGGTCATTTAGAGTACATAGCCAAGGTCATAACCAGCACCGTTTGTTCTACCACTTTTTGCAATTCGTTACACAGCGAGTACTATCGTACATTGGCTTCGTCATGGGTTTTTGCTCTTTTTGCGATTCGCTTAAAAGAACTCCTGGGTCTCTTTTTCTTCAGGTACTTCATGCTTCGATGAACGATGGATGTGCGCGCATCAATATGGTTGAAAACGGTCAAGTTCAAAGGGAGTTATGACCGGTTCACCCCATCCCCTGTGATTTGCATGAGTTGTGAATTACTGTTATTCAATCAGTACATTAATTTAGGATTAAATTTAAAAAAAAATTCAAAAAGGAAGTTGTAAACCGAAAATAAATTTCGTAGAACATGTTTTTATGATGTTAGCTACCTAGTCCTAGCAGGTTGCTGGTGTTTTACAAATGACCCTGTATAGCGCTTTTCTCAAAAGAATGCATGGAAATTAAACAAAAGTATTATACATTAATCTAAATCTCTGAATCTGAATCTCTGATTCTGAAACTCTGAATCACTGAATCTGTTTCTCTGAATCAGTGAATTTTAATCTCTGAATCTAAACAACTGAATCTGTATCTCAGAATCTGAATATCAGTTTCTAAATCTCAGATTCTGAATCTCAGAATCTGAATCTCAGAATCTGAATCTCAGAATCTGAATCTCAGAATCTGAATCTGTGAATCTGAATCTCTGAATATAAATCTCTGAATCGGAATTTTTGAATCTGAAACTCTGAATTTGAATCCCAGAATCGGAATCTAAATATCTGAATCAAAATCTCTGAGTCTAAATTTCTGAATCGGAATCTCTCAATCTGAATCTCTAAATCTAAATCTCTGAATTTCCTAATCTGAATATCTGAATCTCTGAATATCAATCTCTGAATCAGAATCTCTGAGTCTGAATCTCTGTATCTGAATCTCAATCTGAAGCTCTGGGTCTGAAACTCTGAATCTGAATCGCTGAATCTGAATATCAGAATCTGAATCAAAGAAACTAAATCTTAGAATATGAATCTTTGAATCTGAATCTCTGAACCTGAATCTCCTAATCTGAATCTCTAAATGTGAATCTCTGAAACTGAATATCTGAATCTCTGAATCTGAATCTAAGAGATTCAGATTGAATGAACTGAATCTCTTAATCTGAATCTGAATCTCTGAAACTGAATATCTGAATCTCTTAATATGAATCTCTGAATCTGAATCTCTAAATCTGAATCTCTGAACCTGAATCTCTGAATATGAATCTCTAATCTGAATCTTTGAAACTGAATATCTGAATTTGAATTTCTGTATCTGCCTTTGCCATTTGAATTTGCCCTTTGACATGCTCTTCGACATTAGACCTATGCTAAGGGTATGATCCTTTGACATTTGACATATGTCCCTTGTCATTTGACTTATGTCCTTTGACATTAGGCCTATGTCATTTAACCATTGCCCTTTGACTTATTTCCATTGATTTTAGACCTATGTATTTTGACATTTGACATTTGGCCTATGCCATTTCACATTTGACCTATGCCTTTGACATTTGGCTTATGCTCTTCGACATTAAACCTATGCCCTTTGAATTGTTCCCTATGCCCTTTGGTATTTAGCCTATGACTTTGACATTTGCCCTTTGTCTTTTGACTTTTTTGCCTATGCTCTTTGAAATTTGACCTATGCCCTTGTCATTTAACCTATACCCTTTGACGTTTGACCTACGCCTTTAACATTTGACCTATGACCTTTGTCATTTGGCATATGCCCTTGACCTATGTCCGTTGACTTGTGCCCTATGCCCTTTAACATTTGGCCTAAACATTTATCCTTTGATATTTGACATATGCCCTTGACATTTGATATTTTTCATTTGCCCTATGAGGAAGGCTATAGGTTATATGACATCACGCTACTATCCATGAGAGCTGAGCAGTTATAAATGTCAACAAATCGGGCAAATTTTTATACATTTTAGTACAAGTATTAAGCGACGGGGATTCAAAGTATGTCACGGGCGCAGCCGCGGGGATCAGCTAGTATTTAAATAAGCGGATAAGTACTACCTCCATATTTAGGGTTAGTCAGTAAATAATTTAAAACATTTATATGGAACAGGATCTATCAATATCTCCGGGACCCAAGTTATTTGGCCAGCAAATCGTACTCCTTAGGTCCTTACGTTCTGAAACTTGTTTGAAAAAGTAGAATTTGCCAGATCTGTTTAAAAAATAGTACATTATATCAGAGTACGTCTAGTACTGCATGCTTCGATAAATGATGGATGTGCCCTTTGAAATCAATGTGGTTAAAAAAGGTCAAGTTCAAAGGGGGTTATGACCGGTCCACGCCATCCCCTGCGATTTGCACGAGTATTCGATAACTGTTATTCAATCAGTACGTTAAATTAAAATTAAATTAAAAAAAAATCAAAAAGAAAGTTATAAGCCGAAAAATAAATTTCGTAGAACATGTTTTTATGATTTTAGCTACCTAGTCCTAGCAGGTTGCTGGTGTTTTACAAATGACCCTGTATAGTGCTTTTCTCAAAAGAATGCATGGAAATTAAACAAAAGTATTGTACATTAATCTAAATCTTTGAATCTGAATCTCTGATTCTGAAACTCTGATTCACTGACTCTGTTTCAGTGAATCTGAATCTGAATCTCTGAATAGGTCAAAGGTCTGAATCTGAATCTCAGAATCTAAATCTCAGAAGCTGAATCTCAGAATCTGAATCTCTGAATATAAATATCTGAATCGGAATCTCTGAATCTGAATCTCTGAATCTGAATATCTGAATTTGAATCTCTGAATCTGCCTTTGCCATTTGACTTTGCCATTTGACATTTGTCATATTCCATTTATAAATAAAAAAATATCGTTGGGACAACTCACACAACGCCATCTGATTCCAAACTAAGCAGAGCTTGTACTATGGTAACCAGATAACTGATAAACATACATATATATTTCTAAATACATACATATTATAGATAA
Source organism: Thumatha senex (assembly GCA_948477245.1). Classification (NCBI taxonomy): domain Eukaryota; kingdom Metazoa; phylum Arthropoda; class Insecta; order Lepidoptera; family Erebidae; genus Thumatha; species Thumatha senex. The sequence continues at coordinate 14,719,090 of OX419752.1, read as the reverse complement.
AGAACACCCAGACACAGAATAAACTATCGTGCTCATCACACAAAGTTTTATCCTGGGTGGGAATCGAACCCACGACCTCTTGCGTAGCAGTCGGATGCATTCCCACAGCGCCACAGAGGCTGTCATTTGATATTTGACCCATGTCTTCTGACATTAGCCCTTGACATTTAAGCTATGCCTTTTGGAATTTGCCTTTTGACATTTGACCTATGCCCTTGGGCAACGCCATTTACCTTTAACCTATGCCTTTTGTCGTTTTACGTTTGACCGTTGAACTTTGACCTATGTTCTTTGACATTAGACCTGTCTTTTGACATTTGACCTATGTCTTTTGACATTTGACCTAGGTCTTTCGACATTTGACCTATGTCCTTTGACATTTGACCTATGTTCTTTTACATATGCCTCATGTCCTTTGACATTTGACCTATGACCTTCACAATCGGCCTATGTTCTTTGACATTTTACATTTCACTTATGCTGTGTTACATTTGACCTATGTCCTATTTCAGTTGAAATTTGACTTTTGACTTTTGACCTATGTACTTTGAAATTTGACATTTGCCCTATGCCATTTCACATTAGACCTCTGCCCTTTTAATTGTACCCTATGACCTTTGTTATTTGGCCTATGACATTTGACTTTTGCCCTTTGTCATTTGACTTTTTCCATAAGCTTTTTGAAATTTGACGTATACCCTTTGACGTTTGACCTACGCCTTTGACATTTGATTTATGACCTTTGTCATATTACCTTGACCTATGTCCGCTGACTTGTGCCCTATGCCTTTTGACATTTGGCCTAAACACTTATCCTTTGACATTTGATATTTTTCATTAGCCCTATGAGGAAGGCTATATGTTATATAACATCACGCTATTACCCATGAGAGCTGAGCAGTTATAAATGTCAACAAATCGAGCAAATTTTCATACATTTTAGTGCAAGTATTAAGCGACGGGGATTCAAAGTATGTCACGGGCGAAGCCGCGGGGATCGGCTAGTATTTACATAAGCGGATAAGTACTACCTCCATATTTAGGGTTAGTCAGTAAACAATAAAACATTTGGATGTATCAATATCTAAGAGACCCAAGTTATCTCGCCAGCAAATCGTAGTCCTTAGGTCCTTACGCTCTTGAAACTTTGTTTGAAAATGTACCATTTGCCAGATCTGCTTAAAAAATAGTATTCAAAGGCCGGGAAATAGGCAATTCCAGGTCGAGTATGGGTGTGACAGCCGAGCCGTAGGTGAGGACTTTACTAATACGAGACAGGCAATTGCCAATTTACAATTCCGGCCGAGGCATATACAGGGTCATTTAGAGTACATAGCCAAGGTCATAACCAACACCGTTTGTTCTACCACTTTTGGCAATTCCTTACACAGCGAGTACTATCGTACATTGGCTTCGTCATGGGTTTTTGCTTGCCAGATAACTTGGGTCCCGGAGATATTGATAGATCCTGTTACATCCAAATGTTTTAAATTCTTTACTGACTAACCCTAAATATGAAGGTAGTACTTATCCGCTTATTTAAATACTAGCTGATCCGCGCGGCTGCTTGTACTAAAATGTATGAATATTTGCCCGATTTGTTGACATTTATAACTGCTCAGCTCTCATGGGTAGTAGCGTGATGTTATATAACCTATAGCCTTTCTCATAGGGCAAATGAAAAATATCAAATGTCAAGGGCATATGTCAAATGTCAAAGGATAAATTATTAGGCCAAATGTCAAAGGGCATAGAGCACAAGTCAACGGACATAGGTCAAGGGCATATGACAAATGATAAAGGTCATAGGTCAAATGTCAAAGGCGTAGATCAAACATCGAAGGGTATAGGTTAAATGACAAGGGCATAGGTCAAATTTCAAAGAGCGTAGGGAAAAAGTCAAAGGACAAAAGGGCAAAAGTCAAATGGCCAAATAACAAAGGGCATAGGGAACAATTCAAAGGGCATAGGTCTAATGTCGAAGAGCATAAGTCAAATGTCAAAGGCATAGGTCTAATGTGAAATTTCAAAGTACATAGGTTAAAAGTCAAAGGTCAAATTTCAAATGAAATTGTACATAGGTTAAATGTCACAGAGCGTAAGTGTATTAGCGCATCATATAAATTACAATCTAGCCATAAGACTAATAAGTAATTACACTTTAACCTAAACTGCTAATGTAGAGTAAAATTATAAGAATGTGTCCATTAACACGTTCTTAATGTCTCTATTAAGGGGAAGTCACTTTTTTCATGTGTTCTTTAGAAGTTGCACTTATTGCACTATGTTACACTGACACTTCACTAAACTAATTCAAAGGGTTTTGTCCTTTTTAGTCTTCTCACTAAATCTGTATGGTCAAGGAGTTGAATAGCCTCGACATTTACATGATGATGAAGTCGTTTTTGATGAGCTTCGGCATACTTTTGTACTACATTAGCTACGAGATCCACTTTAAGGTCTCTGTGAAGGTCGTCATTTCTAATGTACCAAGGAGCGTTAACGATGCCCCTAAGTACTTTGTTCTGTAATTTTTGTATCACTTGGATGTTACTTGATTTGGTACAGCCCCACAGTTGATTACCATAAGTCCACACTGGCAGTAGGGCTTGTTTGTACAATAATAATTTGTTGTGCACTGACAGTGAGGAATGTTTGCCTAACAGCCATTGAAAATTTTTGTAGTGAAAATTAAGCTCGCTGCCTTTCTTTTTTACGTGGACCTTCCATCTAATCCATTTTGCTGAATTCTCATATGGAATGGTTTTGCCATTCATATACAGTGCATGATAATTGGCACTTTTATTTGTGAAGTCTATGTGACTGATTTGGCTTCATTCAATTTTATTTTAATTTTTTTTGTCCAGTCATATATGATATTGACAGCTGTTTGAACCTTTGCCACTGCATCCGCATGAGTGACCCCTGTAGCCATAATGGCTGTGTCATCTGCAAATGTTGCTATGGTGTGGTTTTCTAAAATTGGGATATCGCAGGTGTACAATAGGTACAGGACGGGACCTAATACACTACCCTGGGGTACTCCAGCTTTTATTTCCTTTAAGTCTGAGTATGCATCGTCTTGTCTTATTCTGAACATTCTTTGGGTCAAGTAAGACTTTAAGATATCTGTAAACTGTTTTGGAAGCATATTTTGAAGTTTATGTATAAGACCTTCATGCCATACTTTGTCAAAAGCTTGAGCTACGTCTAGAAAAACTGTTGAACAGACTTTTTTATGTTCTTATGCTTTTTCTATAATAAGATTATATTTATTATAATCTAAAACTTTAAATATTTAAATAAAATTAAAATATTATATTATATTTTATATATAAGAATAAAAACAAAAACTTGCAATTTTGTGAGTGGGCAACTGCAGGAATTTACAAAAGTAGGGCTAAGTTGTACGAACTATATGGTATGAAGCAATTTAATTTTGATCCTGCCTTTATTCAATATGTTAAAATTTATTCTAAGACCTTTAAAAAGGCCTGTGCTGCTGCCAAGTCGTTACATATAAGTAATAAAATTAAAGAGTCAAAAAACAAGGCAAAAATGACTTGGAATGTAATCAATACTGAAACCGGTCGATTACTACCCCGTGATAATAACATTGAGTTAATTATAAATAACGAAGTGTGTAATAATAAATTAGATATAGCACAAACTTTTAACAACTATTTTATAGACATACCCGCGAAAACAACTAGCTCCTTAAATTATTGTCCAATAAAAGCTCAACGCATGCTTGGGGACAGCGTGGATCAGTGTAGTGTCTTATTTGGCTTCAAATATGTAAACCCAAATGATATCATTAAAGTATTCAAGTCACTTAACTCAAAAAAGACAGCTGACTTATGGGGTATTTCTGTAAAATTGATTGAGTCTATCATTGTTAATATATCACCACATCTAGCTGAAATATTTAATAAATGTGTTGATAAAGGAGTGTTTCCAGATTTAATGAAACACAGTAAAGTAATACCTCTATTTAAATCTGGATCCAAAACCGACCCTGGTAATTTCAGACCAATTTCAATATTACCAGCCATTAGCAAAATTTTTGAAAAAATTATATTGCAACAATTACAAGCTCATTTTAATTTAAATATGCTATTACATAAGGAGCAGTATGGGTTCACAAGGGGTCGTTCTACCATTAATGCAGGTGTGACACTTCTGAATCATATATATGACGCCTGGGAGAATAGACAAGATGCTATTGGTGTATTCTGCGATCTCTCCAAAGCATTTGATTGCGTTGACCATAAAACACTATTGAGAAAACTCTTTTATTATGGTATCAAAGACTCTGCACTGAACCTTGTTGCCTCCTACCTAAATGATCGAATACAACATGTTGATGTCAATGGAATTCGCTCCCCTGGAGCATCTGTTGCTATGGGCGTCCACAGGGATCAATTCTGGGTCCGTTTCTATTTTTAATTTATATTAACGATCTGCCATTCTATATACAGAACTTGTGCGACATTGTTCTATTTGCTGATGATACGTCACTTATTTTTAAAGTTGATCGCACGCTTAGTAATTTTAACGGCGTAAATAGTTCACTTGCCCAAGTTGTAGATTGGTTTACGACCAATAATTTGCTACTAAACGCTAAGAAGACAAAATGTATCAGATTCAGCATGCCTAATGTCAGGAATTGCGGTACAAATATAACATTGAACAGTGATACCCTTAATCTTGTAGAATCAACTGTATTTTTGGGGATCACTTTAGATAGCAAACTGCAGTGGAATGCCCAAATAACGTGTCTTGCAGGTAAACTCAGCTCGGCAGCCTTTGCCGTTAGTAAAGTCAGGCAGCTTACTGATGTGGCAACTGCCAGGCTGGTATACTTTAGTTATTTTCATAGTGTCATGTCTTACGGCATTTTGCTGTGGGGCAAAGCAGCTGATCTACAAGTAATTTTTGTACTCCAGAAGAGAGCTATACGTGCAATATATAAATTGAGTGCTAGAGTGTCTCTTAGAGAAAAATTTAAAGAAATTGGCATTTTAACGGTTGCATCACAGTATATATTTGCAAATATTATGTTAGTTAAACAGAACATACATTTATACAATAGACACAGTGACATACATTCGATAAATACTAGAAATAAGTATAAATTAATTGGAACGCATCATCGTTTACAAAAGGTTCACGACTCTTTTGCAGGAATTGGCGTACGACTATATAATAAAATTCCTTTAAACATTATGAACCTGCCGTTACATAAATTTAAGGCGGAAATTAAGAGGCACCTCTTGAAAAGGGCCTATTACACAACTAATGATTATTTGAACGATAAAAATAAATGGAAATGAGTTGCTTGCTCTTCGCTTGAGCTATTTAGGATTCGAATGAATCTTGTGATATGCCTTGAATCTGCATATATATGTTGTATTTTTACATCTCTACATTATTAATAATTTGAAACATCTGACAACTAAAGGTTTCTAAATTGGCTGCGTTTAGTCCCGGTATACAATGTAATTTGAGTTTGTTATTGTGTGAGCACCATGTAGACTTATTTATTTCTTTGAAATTGACATGATAGTTGCTGTGCAGTTTTTGAGTATGTCATGCTCGCCTAAGTGTCCTGGCAGTGGTGGCGTATGTATCGGGTCGCCTTATTCCCTATAATACGGTTGAGTAGGGCGATGGCTGATATAATGCGTCATACCCGTGAACGGGTGCCGTCTGTTGGGACTGGTCAGCTCATAGCTGTTATAGCAATTATTAAAAATAATCTTATTTATATTTAAGGTAAACTTAAGTTTAGTTGACTGTTCTCACATAAATCCAAAGGAACAATGTAAGTGTAATTTTAATGTTGTAAGCCATTCCTACATTTTAAAATGGCATCCATTGACTTTCTTGCCAGATTCTTCTTCTTCAAGGGTAGGCTGCCCTTAGAACCGGCAACTATAATCGCTCTAATTTTGATATGATTTAAACACAACATTGATTTTGTTTTTTTTTTGTTTATATAAATTCATTACTATATAATTGGTCAAATATCATGTTAATCAAACTAATGTAATTACTGGCGTTTAGAAAAGAGTGGCCATGAGTTTTATTGCCAGGTTCTTCCTCAGGCTCTACCTATTGCTTTGCGAATCTGGCAGTAAATATAAATGTAGAAGCAATATTCTTGACGTTCATAAGTGTTACTTTGTGACCTAAATGAATAAAGATTTATTATTATTCTCTTTAATTATTTATACAACATATCAATTACATTTTTAAATATATCTATAAAATAAAAATACATTTAAAAATATAAAAAATAGTGACCCACCGGTATCGGGTACAGGGACCAAGCTACCGGTGGTTAGGGCTCCAGAGAAAGGAATTTCCTCACAATACGTGCCGTGTCGAGAAGAACTGCTTTCTGTATCAGGCCCTTGATCCAGCCGTTTAACGCGAGCCTTTGTAGGTGTTGGCAAGGCTCTTGGCTATAAGTCCATGGACAGATATGACTATCGGTACAATGATCGCTGAATCCACACCCCACACGTCGACAACCTCATGAGCCAAGTCTAAATATTTCTTTTGTTTGTCTACCTCGGCTTTCATGAGGTTCTCGTCGTGAGGTATGGTGATGTCAACAATAATTGCACGGCGTGCTAATCGATCTATTACCACTATGTCAGGCTTATTGGCGACAATAGTCCTGTCCGTGATAATAGATCGATCCCAGTATAATGTGACATGACCATTTTCGAGAACTGGGTCGGGCACATATCTATAGTATGGTACCTCTAAATCAACAAGATTGTACTTAAGAGCAAGTTGCTGGTGAATGATCTTGGCTACTTGGTTGTGTCGATGCAAATACTCACCGTTTGCAAGACTCGAACAACCAGAAATAATATGCCTAAGGGATTCTCCGGGACGATGACATGCCCGACAGATGTCTACCGTACCATCCTTCAGGATATACTTCCTGTAGTTCTTTGTCATTACAACTTCGTCAGTAATTGCAAAAACAAACCCTTCAGTCTCTCCAAAGAGATCACCAAATCGTAGCCAAGATACTGATGCATTGAAGTCTATATCAGGCCTGTGTAAGGCCTGATAAAAACGACCATGCAGCTCCTTACTCTTCCATACCTCCTTGCGATCAGTAACACCAAGTACTATAGGTTTATGCCAATTCTCTTTAGCCAACGAGAGCGGGGTATGTCCATTATCCACTGCAACCACATCGCGATGCAACCTCGTGTCAGCATTGAGAAAATATTCTCTGAGGTTGCATATCTCACGGTTATGGAGGGTCTTGACATTTAAAAAGCCTCGACCTCCACACTTCCGAGGGATATACAACCTCATTACTGATGAACGAGGATGATGCATTCGAAATGTGGTCAACAGGGACCGCACTCTCCTATCCAGGGCATCTAATTCAGTCTGAGTCCATCTAAGTATACCGAAGGAATACATTAGGACCTGTATGACCCACCCATTGAAGGCACGCACTTTATTACCGCCTGATAAAAGACTTTTCAGTACTTTTTTCAGACGGCCAAAGAATCGCTCCTTCAATGTTTGTTTCAGACCAGATTGGTTAATTCCTAATGCCTGTGATATACCCAGATACTTATAGGTCTCAGTAGTGGAGAGAGATCTGAGTATTATGGAATCCGAAAGCTCAACGCCTTCAGACTCCACAATCCCACCCTTCTTTACATGCATGACTGCACATTTGTCAACGCCAAATTCCATTCTAATAGAACTACTGAAGGATTTTGTTAACTTCAATAGTTCTATCAGTTCCAATTTGGTGGCGGCAAATAGCTTAAGGTCGTCCATGTAAAGCAGGTGGGATATAACTCGACCTTCTCTTCGCAACTGAAAGCCTAGCCCTGAACTCTCTAGTATAGTACTAAGAGGGTTCAGTGCTAGACAAAACCATAAAGGACTGAGACTGTCGCCCTGGAATATGCCCCGCTCTTTGGTGCCTCGGGTCCCACCTCTACATCCATTTTGAGACAAAGACAAGACTGAATTTTTATCTAAATGTGAAGTAATTTTGATTCTCAAAATGGATGTTAGAAGTTTATAGACTGTTAGTAAACATGTGACAGGTCTATAATTTTTGGGATCCAAGGCATCGCCAGATTTATAGAGAAGGTGGGTTATTCCAGTTGTTATAAAATCGGGCAGAGAGCCCGACTCTACAGACGACTGGAATTGAGTTGCTAAACGAGAATGTGAACTTCGGAGCCACTTTAGCCAGAAATTATGCAGTCCGTCCGGTCCCGCTGATTTCCAGTTGGGCAACGAACGGACTGCATTTGCTACATCCTGTTCAGATATATTAATTGACTCCATTGCCTGTATAGATTCACATTCTCGTTCAACATCTCTCATCCATTTATCTTCAATATGACTAACGGGCCTCGACCAAATACCACGCCAGAATGCATTTGTAATATCAGCATTTGGTCGCGGTCCGTTATCCACACCTGAATTGGGGTTTTCCCACCGTCGATAAACCCACCTCTCATCCTTTTGGAACATGCGGTTCTGGGTATATCGCTCTACGCGTTTCTTATAAAGGCGAATCCGGTTTGCCCATGCACAAACTTTCTGCTTCAGAAAGTCAATGCGCTCCGTGATACATGACGTTCTCACATATTCTGGAGGCGTGATGTTAGTGCCTGAAAACGCCTGCTTCACAAAGCGCATGACCCTCGGACGAGTGTTTCCCGATCTAAAGCAGATTAGCTTCCCAATGAGTGCCCTAGCCCGAGCGATACGACGCTCAATTCTACACTGCCAAGCTGGTACAGCAGGTTTAGGAGAAGAAGCAAGTTTCTTTTCTAAAAACTTTACTTCAGCTACTCTACATGCTGCAACGGCCGCACAGTATAGAATCGAGTGCGTATCACCAAGGTCTTCACTATTATCCCAATAATCAGGTAATAGCGAATCTAGAGCACACACCAAGGCCATATTCCGTTTATGCATAGGCAAACGCGGTAGGCTAGGTCTACAGCCTGGACTCATAGATCGAAATGCCAGAATCGCATCCTCCAATGCACTCCTTAAGTTATCATTACACTGGATACTTACGGATATAACCTCAACTGCAACAACTTCATTATTGTGTGTTGTGTTTGTTACCGATGAATTTGTAACCTGTGATGAAGTTGGACAGTCAAGATTATTTCGTACCTCAGAACGTAGCCGCTCAAGTACAGTACTCTCCAACATTTTACAACGTTGAATAGCCCGCACCTGATCCGATAATCGTTGTGCCGAGACGTTAACAGCTGGTTCAAGATCCTGAAACACAGTTAATAGCCGACTACGGTACGCAGTAAGGTTAGTTCCCCCCTCTGTAGCCACAAAATATGCCCGCATGACGTTTTCATTTATCGAATTAGTCCATCGCATGCGGCGCACATCACCACCGGTAGCGGGAGCCCTATTCGAAGCCGGTGGGCCTCGGGGCGCCAAGCGAGTCGGTGGCCGGCCTCTCCCACGCCGCCGCGCTGGTGGTGGTGACGACGGCGGAGAGAAGAACTCGTCACTGGAACTAGAACTCGACGCCTCAGCAGCAGTCGGTGTAGCTAATGTGCTCACCGTGGGCTGCGAGGCGGAGCTGTGTGACGAGTCCGGAGGTGTTACTGGTGCTGGCAGTTTGTTCCTGGATCTTGTAATCATGTCGTTGCATAATATTTATTTTAGATTAGCCTTATAAAAACATGACATTTTACGTCATGTCTATCCATCATAATGAAAATATTATTTTATATTTATAATTAGGTTTTATTGTTTTGTATAATTTTATGATTCATAAACATTTCTTTCGTTTAATGTGGATATTTACACAGTTTCTTCTATTATTTAAATTAATTTATAATATTATTCAAAATATTATTAGCAATAAAACGACGTTTGACATATAGGGTTGCCAGGTTATTATTACTATGATATGTTATATGATATGTTATGTTTATATGATATGTTACTATTATATGTTATTATTAGGTTATTATTATTATTATTACTATGATATTAGTGATACGATGTAGTTGATCTATGGTAGAATGATTTTCTCTAAACCCAAATTGATAGCTTGGGATTATGCGTTCTTCTATAATGGGCTTTAATCGTTTTAGAAGCAGCTTTCAAATAGTTTTGATACAATGGGTAGTAAAGAAATTGGCCTATATGAAGCTGTTTCATGGGCTGGTTTGCCGGGTTTGAGTATCATAATAACTTCAGCTACTTTCCACATATCAGGTATATGTTTTAATCTAAATGAAGCATTAATAAGGGTAGTGAGTTTAACAATCGCTTTACGTGGTAAGTTGCGCAATACTTCCGCCGTAATTAGGTCATAAGCTGGTGATTTCTTTGGGTTTAAATGTCATTCACGTCGTTTCATTGAATACCTCTTTTTGAGTAACAAATCTTATTTCCAATTCGTCACACGATGCTACACTTATAGGTAGATCCTCAGAGGTTTCATCATTTGGTTGGAAAAATTGCTCTAGGTGTTGCGCAAATGTAGCTGCTTTTTGTTCATTATTTATTGCCCAGCCGCCATTTGTATCTTTAATTGGAGTGATCTGCGTAATCGGCTTTTTGCAACCATTTATACATTTCCATAAAGAGTAATTTGTCGTCTGGTCACTTGTTAGTTGACTAGGTACCTATTCACCGTGTCGTTATTAAAATTTTGAATTTCTCTGGGGATGAAGAGTAGAAGCGTGCACGTCGCCATCCCTGCCAGCTACGGCTGCAATTCTACTCCAACACGAGTGCCACCAGGACGAATTGTGTTAGGGCGTGCCCCCGAGGCGACGCGCACCAGTTCGTCCCCGCTGGTGCGAAAAGTGTGTGCCAGAGCGGCGTAGGGGACCGCCACCCTACACGCGCGGCCCGACACGGCGGGAAGTGGAGGATGGAGTGCAGGGTAGCTGCGTGGAATGTTAGGGGAGGAATGACAGATAAGATGAATGAGTTGATGGATGTTATGAATGAGAGAAAGTTAGATGCAGTGTGCTTGACAGAGACCAAGCGCAAGGGCAGCGAGGTCTTGGAGCTCCCGGGTGGGATGCTCGCGCTTTGGTCTGGAGTACCAGAGAGCGAACATGGCAGTCGGGGGGTTGGAATTTTGCTGTCCTCGCGATTGGCCTCCGGTATGAATGAGTACAAACTGGTAGGTACTAGAATCCTCTGGATCCGTGTAAAACTTGGTTTGACGAAGATTTTCCTGGTAGCTGCTTACGCGCCAGTATCTTCGTCGAACGCGAGTGAGCTAGAGGACTTCTGGGAGAGTATGAGAGAAGCTCTAAATGTGATAGAAGGAAATGAAAGACTTATAGTATGTGGAGACTTGAATGGATGGGAGGGTACCACTCGCGATGGTTTTGAGTCGGTACTCGGGAAGTATGGGGATAAAAGGGTGAACGACGCTGGCAAGCTAATACTGGCATTTTGTAAGGAAAAGGATTTGTTTGTGGCGAACACAATGTTCAACCACAAACAAATTCATATGTATACGAGAAGATGTAAGTCAAAGAGAAGCATGATAGATCTATTCCTAATGGATAGTCGGCTCCGTAAACAGGTGATGGACACAAGGGTTTATCGAGGCGCTGAGCTGGGATCAGACCACTACCTAGTTATAACTAGGATTAGGGGTCTGTTCGCGGGTTGGCGTCATCGTACCGAGTGTCCTGAACCTGGGCCGACTTATAGCATCAAACGCTGGAAGCTGCAGGATGCATCCGTTAGGGATAAATATAATGAAAGGGTAGCCGAAAAGCTTGGCGACGTCAATGTAAGTAGTGAGAATGTGGAAAGTGTATGGCAGAACCTTAGGGATAGAATGATAAATGCCGCTGTGGAAGTGTTTGGAGAAACGAAAAGAGGCAGTAGTAATAAGCGTGATGCATGGTGGAATGAGGAAGTGAAAGTAGCAGTTCGAATGAAGAAGAAAGCATGGCTAGACTACTTAGCCTCGCGGAATGATTTTAGTATGAAAGAGAGATACAAGCTGCAGAAAGTTAACACGAAGGCACTGATAGAAGAAGCTCGTGAAAGGTGCAGAATGAAAGCGGATGAAAGGTTGTCATCCAATTTCCGGGATAATGCCAAGCTCTTCTGGAAAGAGGTAAGCAAGACCCGGAGCTGTTCGGCAATCTGCAGTATGAATAAAGTGCTTAGTGTTAACAATGACGTCCTAACAGACCAAACTGACGTCCTGCAGAGATGGAGTGAATATTATGGAAAGATGTATGCAAGAAAAGACAGAGATGCCACATCGGGAAGTGGAGCTCACTTCGATGCTCCGGATCCCGATGTCATTGAAGTCATTAGTATGAAAGAAATAGAACAAGCGATAAGAAGTATGAAATGTGGTAAGGCTGCGCGAAAAGACAGAGTTACTGCTGAGATGATCAAGTACGGTGGGTCGCGTGTCTGGGACACACTATGTCTGTTATGCAACTTGAGCTGGCGGACGGGGGAGGTCCCAGATGACTGGCGAGTAGCAGTTGTAGTACCTATTTACAAAGGGAAAGGCTAGCGCCTAAACTGCTCCAGCTACAGGGCGATCAGCTTGGTCAGCTTAGCTAGTAAGGTGTATGCAAAGGTTATAACGGCACGAATGCAAGAAAAGTCTGAAATGTATTTATGGGAGGCTCAATGCGGATTCCGACGTGAAAGAGGTTGCATGGATCAAATGTTTTCTCTCCGCATGATCGCGGAAAAGTTTCTGGCTCTTAGCCAGAAGGTTTTCTGCGCTTTTGTGGATCTAGAGAAAGCATTTGATAACGTTGTGAGAGAAACGCTGTGGGACTTGCTGCCCGGATATGGTGTGGACGGCTCGCTACTGCGGGCAATACAGTTGCTTTATAGGGACTGTAAGGCTTGCGTGCGAGTAGGGGGGGATGTGTCACCTCTTTTTGATGTCTGTACAGGCGTCAAACAGGGATGTGTCATGTCCGCCTGGCTGTTCATAGTGTATCTGGACAGTTTCCTGCAGAAGTTGAAAGATTTTAATATAAGTGTGAATTTGGGTGACTTTACAGTAAACTGTCTGCTGTACGCTGATGATGCGGTGCTCATGGCCTCATCAGAAGCCGACCTTCAGGCATTAGTCACTAATATGAAAGAGGGGTGTGAAAGTAAGGGTCTTCGCTTGAATGCAAGTAAAACTAAGGTTCTAGTATTTGAAAGAGGTGACGTAAGAACTAAATGCGAGATTAGGGTAAACCAGGAACGTCTAGAGCAAGTGAATGAAATTGTGTATTTAGGAAGTATGTTTAGCGCGGATGGAAGATGTGATTCGGATGTAGAACGGCGAGTAGCTGCCGGAAACAGAGTTAACGGTGCTTTGTCTCAGTTAGTAAAGCGACAAAGCATCGTAAAAGAAGCACGAATGGCGATTCATAACGCAGTGCTAGTGCCAACTTTGCTTTACGGTAGTGTAACCTGGGTATGTCAGCAGATGCATGAAAGTAAATTGAATGCTGTGGAGATGCGATCACTTCGAAATTTGTGCGGCGTTACCTTGGCCGACTGAATACGTAACGAAGTGATACGCAATATGGCAGGTTTGAATGAAAGTGTCAGCGTTAAGCTGGAAAAGGGCGTGCTCCGTTGGTTTGGACACGTCCAACGAATGAGTGAGGAACGATTGACGAAGAATATATATTGTTCAAAAGTAGAGGGTAGAAAGAGTCAGGGTAGGCCGTGACTTACATATGAAGACCACGTGAGCAGATTGCTCAAAAACGGAAAGGTCAAAAGTACTCGGATACCCAGACGTGCGTGTATGAAGCGATTGTTGAATCTCGAAAAAGCGAAAGAAGTATGCATGGATCGCGAAGCCTGGTGATCAGTCCTCTCTGACTACCCCGTCAGGGATACATCGTGAAGATAGCTAGTTAGTTTAGTTAGCAGTTATTAAAATGTTGAATTTCTCTCCTCAGACTTTTGATGATATTATTGAGTCGAGTTTTATGTGGTGGGAATCAAGACGAATTACAAGTAGTCCTAAATACAGAAAATATAGATATTTGTCTTATTTCAGAATCACATTTCACTAGAGAATCATTTATTAGAATCAAGGGTTATAATTGTTATCACTCGTTACATCCAAAATAACACTGCGAGAGGTGGTAGTACCATAATTATTAAGGATACTATCACTCATTATGTACAACATAAGTATGAAAAACCATTTATTCAGGCGATAGCTGTTACTATCAAGACTAAAAAATACCCAATTACAATTTCTGCCATATACTGTCCGCCAAAACATAATTTAAAAGCAGAGCAGTACAATACACTTCTTAGAAATCTTGGTAATAGATTTATATAAAAATACACACTGGGGATCGAGATTAACAAACTCTAAAGACAAACAGTTACTTTGTGCGGTAAGAGAAATTAGCTGTAACGTTATATCAACACTTAAACCTACCTACTGGCCCACGGAAAAAGGGAAATTACCAGATTTAATTGAGTTTTTCATATATAAGAACTTGTCTTCTGATTTTCTACAAATTGTGGACGGATTTGACATGAGTTCGGACCACTCACCGATATTATTGATGTTGGATGAAACTCTTACCCAAAAAGAGAGTAAACCATTTTAAATAAATAAATTTGACTTGTGCCCTATGCCCTTTGACATTTGGCCTAAACATTAATTCTTTGATATTTGACATTTGCCCTTGACATATAATATTTATCATTTGCCCTATGAGGAAGGCTATAGGTTATATAACATCACGCTACTACCCATGAGAGCTGAGCAGTTATAAATGCCAACAAATCGGGCAAATTTTCATACTTTTTAGTACAAGCAGCCGCGGTGATCAGCTAGTATTTAAATAAATGAATCTTTAAATCTGAATCTCTGAATCTGAATCTCACAATCTCTGAATCTGAATCTCTGAATCTGAATCTCACAATCTCTGAATCTCTGAATCTGAATCTCTGAATCTGATACTCTGGAAGTGAATCTCTGAATCTGAACCTCTGAATCTGAATCTCTGAATCTGAATCTAAATCTCTGCTTCTGAATCTCTGAATCTCTAACTCTGATTCACTTAATCTGAATCAGTGAATATTAATATCTGAATTTTAAGCTCTGAATATGAATCTCTGAAGCTGAATCACTGAATCTCAAACTCTGAACCACTGAATCTGAATCAGTGAATCTGTATTCGTATTCTTATCATCGGAATCTTAATCTCTGAATCTGAATCCCTGATTCTGAAGCTCTGAGTCTGAAACTCTGATCCTGAATCTCTGAATCTGAATCTCAAAATCTGAATCTCTGAATCTAAATCTCTGATTCTGAAGCTCTGAGTCTGAAACTCTGAATCTGAAACTCTGAATCTAAATCTCAGAATCTGAATCTCTGATTCTGAATATATAAATCTGAATCTCTGTATCTCAAACTCTGAATCACTGAATCTGTATCAGTGCATTTTAATCTCTGAATCTGATTCTCTTAATCTCAGAATCCGAATCTCTGAATCTGAATCTCTGAAATCACGCCTTTATCCCCGAAGGGGTAGGCAGAGATATATTATAAGTTCGCATTTCATCGTATGCACTTTTCTCCCACGTAAAAGGTGGTGAGCTCATTTCCGTGTTAAAATGGACAGGTGCAGGTTGTGGCGACCTGCTGTTGAAATTTTTCAAGTATTTAAGCCCAGTTTAAGGCCTTATGGGCATAAGGCCTTAAACTGGGCTTAACGACTGCCATGTTACTGGGAACCGGGACCAACGGCTTAACATGCTTTCCGAGCACGGAAATATTCGCAAATGAAAATGCCACAAAGTGGTCACCCATCCGAGGACCAGCCATAGTGAAATTTGCTTAACGCAGTGATCGTTAACAGAACACTGAGTCCGCTGGGCTACGAGTGCGTCTTCGCTTATATGGTAGTTTGTGGGTGGGTCTAAAGGGCCGAATTTATAGTGATTGAAACACATAAAACAAATAAAAAATCCGAAAAAAAAATCGTTTTAAAATGTTTACGTTGCAGGCCGCAATTCAGTTGGTTGAGAAGCCAATCTTATATACCAACTAGCTGACCCTGTAAGAGAGCGGGGTGTAAGAATCTATAGGATATATAATTTTAATGGATCTGTGTTAGCTAAGTCACCCGAGAAGCTTAATGAGAATAAAATAAGAACATAAGAATATTAATTGTAAGAATAGCAATAAGTATAACTTAAAATAAAAAAAGAAACAATCGTAGATAGTTCTAGATATAAGTACATTGTATATAGTTAGGCGCATTTTGCTTTGCTCCCGCAACACCCCACTAGTTGCGGGCCGAATTTGTAGATTTAATAAGTGCACTTTTGTACAACCGATACGCCTTGTACCGTTGTGTGCACGGGCCCTCCTAGTTCTCGCTGTGGTACGCCCCGTACCACCGTCCGATACCTATCGCAAGTTGCGTCCAGCTTCCGACCTCGGATCACGCGTCGTGCCGCCTGGCTTTGGTTTCCCGGTCTGCCACCAGCGGCAAGCCCCAGCGACCGGGTCAGGAGGTATCGGCGTGCCGAGGCCGGGGCTAGGGCCGCACACACGGGTATCCATCCCCCCTCCGCGTTTATCACCACTTTTCGCCTGCAGCGGCCGCAATGCCGCCGCCTCAACCGCATCTACCAACTCGCCGTGCAACGCGCCCTCCCGCCCCTCGCGGGGGGAAGCGAACATTTGTTCGCTCTCGCGGATCTGCGCACGCTGCAATCGTGCACTTGGCAAAGATGGCGTCCGAGAGCCAGCCTGTCTGCAGTCTGGCCTTCGGCCGCCCAGTGACAGCCCGCCCCAGCACATCCGGGGGCGAGGAGTTCTTTCTGGGAAGTCCACTGCCCAGGACGCCCACTCCAACTCCAACCGCACCGTCGATGCCAAACATCGACGGCTCTGACGCCGTGCAGAAGCGCACAATACCGGCCGCCACCAGTGCCCAACAGACTCGGCCGGCCCAAGTTCCCGGCCAAGGCGCAGTCGTCACTTCCACTTCTGCCATCACCGCGCCCCCTGCAGCTGCAGCTGGTCGAGCCCCTACTCGACCAACTGCGCCTAATTTAGGCCTCAGGTGGCCAACACCTGGACCAGCTGGAGGTAGAACATTCCAGCGGAGAGGTTTCCCTCTCCACCGCACAGGACGCTGGGGCAGACGCCTTCTGCACCACCGCCAGACGTTCAGCGCAAGCTGCCCTGGACATCACCATCGTCGCCGATGGAGATGTCATACGCCGCCGCGCTTAGCAGCCCACCGCCACCATCGAAGCCTCCAACTCCTCAGCCGAGGAGATTGACACTACGAGCATCGCAGGCGACCGATGACGCACCTCCAATCACAGCGCCATCAGCCGCGATGTCCACAACCGCCACCACAAACGCCAACCCCCAGACAGCGAAATACCCTCCGCTTATTGTGGAATCATTCCCGGACTGGTCAAACCACTTCCGGGAGCTGAAGAAGCGCCTGGGTCACGCACCGAACGGCCGTGCCTTCGGGAATGGGGTCCGGTTTATCCCAAAATCGGACTCTGAGTACCGAATCATACAAAGATACCTGTACGACCTGGAGAAGGAGACCAAGATCTCTTGGTTCTCCTATTCACTACCCCAGGAACGCAGCTTGAAGGTGGCCATCAGGGGGCTGCCACACAACACTGAGACCAAAGAAATCGAACAGGAGCTGAAGGAACTGGGCTACATCCCCGAATTCGTGCGCGCAATACGCGCTCGCTCAGGCCGCCCAGGCTGTCTGTTCCTGGCGCAGCTCCAACGCACCAAAGATACTATCCCGGGCATATATGACATCACAGAGATGCTCTGTATGCCCGGAATCAAAATAGAAGCTTGGCGCGGGAAAAAGGGCCCGGCTCAGTGCCACAGGTGCCAGCAATTCCGGCACTCATCGCACCACTGCCACAGGGCCCCCGCCTGCGTACGTTGCGGCGGTGAACACGCCGCAAAAGAATGCCCACGGCCACTCGAAGACCCACCAACGTGCGCAGACTGCGGAGGCCCTCACACGGCGAACCACGTGGCCTGCCCCGTGTTCCGCAGAGAGGCGCGGAACAAAAACGCTGGCACCGTGGCGCGCACCGCACCCTTAAAGCCTGCTTCTTCTGGTGCTGCCGTACCGGAATCAGACGCTCCCGGATCCCTGATGGCAGATGCCAACCCTGCCTCGGGAGTCATATCCAAATCCAGGAAAAAACACAAACGAGGACCCCGCAAGAAGGCTGCAGCGACTGAGCAGCCCATGCAAGCGTCAGCCAAGCCCGTGGTCGCTGCCCCCTTGGGAGGGACGAAGGCGAAGCGGGACACCCACCCGAAACCAACAACCAGCGTGCCGACCGAAGGTGGAAGAGCTGACCCTTTGATCACCATAGTGATCGGAGTGCTGACCGAGGTGCTCCAAGCCATCCAGGAGGGACGGGACCCCGTCCACCTCATCCTGCAATGCGTAGGGAAAATCTGTGCATATGGCAGATAACTCCCTACGCATCATCTTCTGGAACGCCGATGGGATGTCCCCCGTGAAGACCAGGCTCCTGAGGCAGTTGCTCGCACAGCAGCAGGTCCATATTGCCCTCATCTGCGAAATGCGCCTCAGGAAGAGCTCAGCACTCCGAGCACCAGGGTACCATGTGTACCGAGAGGAGCAAATCTCCCAGACCGGAACTGCTTTCAGGGGATTTGCAGTCCTGGTGAAGAGAAATGTCGTCCACCAACCGCTGCCAACTGTCTTGCTGCAGACTTCTACGCCCTGGGCGTAGAAGTCTGCGTCGATAGCCGCCCCATCCGTGTGTTTGCGTTCTCCAAGCCGCCGGACGCGCGACTGGCAACGGCTGATGTCCACACCCTGATGGACTCACCGGACCCGGTTATAGTCGCGGGCGACTTCAACGCCAAGCACACGGCCTGGAACTCCACGCGCATCTGTCGTAACGGGCGCCGACTCTTCAGCATCGCGGAACAGATATGAGGTGCTGGGGCCAGAGTTCTCGACTCATAATCCATACCAGGCAGCGTTCCTGCCGGACGTCATCGACCTGTCGCTGGTGCGCGACCTACCAGCTGCGCCATCGATTGACACCTCCTCTCGGACCACCAGCCAGTCCTCCTGACCCTGACGAGCAACCTTACTCGGTCATCGCTACCATCACCCCGCTCTCGGCAGGATTGGCAAGATGAATGGAGACTGACGGTCAACGTGGCAAAGACCCAAGCGCTTGTTGTGGGGGGTGCGTGGCAACCCGCGCCCCTTACCCTGCTCGGAAAAGCCGTCGACTGGTCCCCGACGGTGAAGTACCTTGGAGTGACCATAGACCGTCGTCTCACCATGCGACACCACGTGCAGAACATTGTTGGACAAGCTCGCGCCGCTCGAGCTTTCGTGCGTCCGGTGATCTCTTCGTGCCTCCCGCTCCGCGCGAAGCTGGGCGTCTACAAAATATACATACGCAGCCGCCTAACTTACGCCGCCCCTGCATGGTACGCGCTGGCAGCGGAAACGTGCCGTGCACGGTTGCGTGCGCAGCAGTCGCTGTCGCTACGACACGCCGTAGGCGCCCCTCGCTTCGTGAGGAACGAGACGATCGCCCGAGGCCTACGCATGGAGAGCCTCGACGACTACATCGGTCGCTTGAGCGCCAACATGTTCGCACGCGCTGGGGAGTCGAACTTCCGCCACCTGCGAGAGATCGCTCCGTACCACCGGCGCCCCTCGGACAGACCTCTGCCGCGGGACTTGATCCCCGCTGTAGCTCGACCGGACTAGACAACGTCACCCTGAGGCCGGCAGATGGGCGCCTGCCGGGAACCCTTCCCTCCAGGCTCGACCTCGCCGACGCCCCCAAGGTGACCCCCAGATGACGACCTCAGCAGCCGCTGGGTTGTAGACCGCCCATCGGAATCATCCGGTGGGGTCAGGGCTCGCTAGCGGCACGCTCCACCACCGGACATGACGCCCGGACACGACTCAATCGGCTATTACTAGCCACTCCAACGACCCGCCTGTATCGACAGGCGGCGCTGAATGTCACTGCAAGAGGCCAATGCCTCGACCAGTCTCCCCCCAACTCCTCTAGGGGAGTTGTGAGATGACCAGTCGGACGACCGATACGGTTCAACGGTCCTGATACACTACGGCTCAAGAAAATAAACCAAGAAAAATCCGAAGTTGTTTCTCTGCCTGGAACCTCTATCCTGAAGCCACATCAGCGTGAACGTACGGACAAGGCATTCTTCAGACCGGATCAGCTACAGGGCAGCAACCTACAGGGCGACGAGAGCGAAATATCGTTTCTATCATTTCTATACAGTCCACTCGCTCTCGCCGTCCGTAGCGATCACCTATTTTAGGGACCGCCTTGGACCCTAACAATCTGAAACATTTTTTCTCCATCAAACACTTGATAATCACGTTCATAATATTAGTAGGAATACATATCCGTGGGAATACCGGGCACTTATCTAAGATACCCAAAGAAAACGATCACCAAATTTCATGTTTCTATATTTAATAATTTAGGCCGTTTTTGATTTCATTTGCAAGAGTGCCTTTACCATTGGAATATCTGGAATTCATTTCTTAGTGCTTATTTATGGTACTAGCTATAGAATACTTTCACCAATAGGTATCGTTCCTGGAGCAATACCGGGTATTTCTTTCTTAGTAATTAGTCTTATCTAATGTTAGGTACATTAGATAAGACTAATTACTAAGAAAGAAAATTCAAAATCCTAAACTATTTGACATAGATACGTGAAATGTAGTGAATTAAAAAAAAAGACATGAAGATAGGAATTCCCGCTATATCCACGGCAACGTTATCCTACAAATATTATAAACATAAACTTAAAGCGGAAAAATTTATCAGTCTCGGGCTGGACTCGAACCAGTGTCTTCTGGTTTAACACATTAGACGCGTTACCAACTATACCACCGTGACCTACTCGAAACTGACTAATTAATCCACTTCCATTCTTTCCGTCCTAAGACGTTAATTCGTCAGTTAAAAGATTAGAGTTAAAATACTAATAACGCTTTAAAAAATAGGGGTGGGTGGTGAAAAAAGTGATAATTTAGGGTTGTATGTATATTTTTATTTAATTGCACATTATTTAATTTTTTATTGATGAAGGGGATGAAGAGTAGAAGCGTGCACGTCGCCATCCCTGCCAGCTACGGCTGCAATTCTACTCCAACACGAGTGCCACCAGGGCGATTACTGCTAGGGCGTGCCCCCGAGGCGACGCGCACCAGTTCGTCCCCGCTGGTGCGAAAAGTGTGAGCCAGAGCGGCGTAGGGGACCGCCACCCTACACGCGCGGCCCGACACGGCGGGAAGTGGAGGATGGAGTGCAGGGTAGCTGCGTGGAATGTTAGGGGAGGAATGACAGATAAGATGAATGAGTTGATGGATGTTATGAATGAGAGAAAGTTAGATGCAGTGTGCTTGACAGAGACCAAGCGCAAGGGCAGCGAAGTCTTGGAGCTCCCGGGTGGGATGCTCGCGCTTTGGTCTGGAGTACCAGAGAGCGAGCATGGCAGTCGGGGGGTTGGAATTTTGCTGTCCTCGCGATTGGCCTCCGGTATGAATGAGTACAAACTGATAGGTCCTAGAATCCTCTGGATCCGTGTAAAACTTGGTTTGACGAAGATTTTCCTGGTAGCTGCTTACGCGCCAGTATCTTCGTCGAACGCGAGTGAGCTAGAGGACTTCTGGGAGAGTATGAGAGAAGCTCTAAATGTGATAGAAGGAAATGAAAGACTTATAGTATGTGGAGACTTGAATGGATGGGTGGGTACCGCTCGCGATGGTTTTGAGTCGGTACTCGGGAAGTATGGGGATAAAAGGGTGAACGACGCTGGCAAGCTAATACTGGCATTTTGTAAGGAAAAGGATTTGTTTGTGGCGAGCACAATGTTCAACCACAAACAAATTCATATGTATACGAGGAGATGTAAGTCAAAGAGAAGCATGATAGATCTATTCCTAATGGATAGTCGGCTCCGTAAACAGGTGATGGACACAAGGGTTTATCGAGGCGCTGAGCTGGGATCAGACCACTACCTAGTCATAACTAGGATTAGGGGTCTGTTCGCGGGTTGGCGTCATCGTACCGAGTGTCCTGAACCTGAGCCGACTTATAGCATCAAAAGCTGGAAGCTGCAGGATGCATCCATTAGGGATAAATATAATGAAAGGGTAGCCGAAAAGCTTGGCGATGTCAATGTAAGCAGTGAGAATGTGGAAAGTGTATGGCAGAACCTTAGGGATAGTATGATAAATGCCGCTGTGGAAGTGTGTGGAGAAACGAAAAGAGGCAGTAGTAATAAGCGTGATGCATGGTGGAATGAGGAAGTGAAAGAAGCAGTTCGAATGAAGAAGAAAGCATGGCTAGACTACTTAGCCTCGCGGAATGATTTTAATATGAAAGAGAGATACAAGCTGCAGAAAGTTAACACGAAGGCACTTATAGAAGAAGCTCGTGAAAGGTGCAGAATGAAAGCGGATGAAAGGTTGTCGTCCAATTTCCGGGATAATGCCAAGCTCTTCTGGAAAGAGGTAGGCAAGACCCGGAGTTGTTCGGCAATCTGCAGTATGAATAAAGTGCTTAGTGTTAACAATGACGTCCTAACAGACCAAAGTGACGTCCTGCAGAGATGGAGTGAATATTATGGAAAGATGTATGCAAGAAAAGACAGAGATGCCACATCGGGAAGGGGAGCTCACTTCGATGCTCCGGATCCCGATGTCATTGAAGTCATTAGTATGAAAGAAATAGAACAAGCGATAAGAAGTATGAAATGTGGTAAGGCTGCGGGAAAAGACAGAGTCACTGCTGAGATGATCAAGTACGGTGGGTCGCGTGTCTGGGACACACTATGTCTGTTATGCAACTTGTGCTGGCGGACGGGTGAGGTCCCAGATGACTGGCGAGTAGCAGTTGTAGTACCTATTTACAAAGGGAAAGGCTCGCGCCTAAACTGCTTCAGCTACAGGGTGATCAGCTTGGTCAGCTTAGCTAGTAAGGTGTATGCAAAGGTTATAACGGCACGAATGCAAGAAAAGTCTGAAAGGTATTTATGGGAGGCTCAATGCGGATTCCGACGTGGAAGAGGTTGCATGGATCAAGTGTTTTCTCTCCGCATGATCGCGGAAAAGTTTCTGGCTCTTAGCCAGAAGGTTTTCTGCGCTTTTGTGGATCTAGAGAAAGCATTTGATAACGTTGTGAGAGAAACGCTGTGGGACTTGCTGCCAGGATATGGTGTGGACGGCTCGCTACTGCGGGCAATACAGTCGCTTTATAGGGACTGTAAGGCTTGCGTGCGAGTAGGGGGGGATGTGTCACCTCTTTTTGATGTCTGTACAGGCGTCAAACAGGGATGTGTCATGTCCGCCTGGCTGTTCATAGTGTATCTGGACAGTTGCCTGCAGAAGTTGAAAGATTTTAATATGGGTGTGAATTTGGGTGACTTTACAGTAAACTGTCTGCTGTACGCTGATGATGCGGTGCTCATGGCCTCATCAGAAGCCGACCTTCAGGCATTAGTCACTAATATGAAAGAGGGGTGTGAAAGTAAGGGTCTCCGCTTGAATGCAAGTAAAACTAAGGTTCTAGTATTTAAAAGAGGTGACGTAAGAACTAAATGCGAGATTAGGGTAAACCAGGAACGTCTAGAGCAAGTGAATGAAATTGTGTATTTAGGAAGTAT
The DNA here is from genome assembly GCA_948477245.1 of Thumatha senex. Classification (NCBI taxonomy): domain Eukaryota; kingdom Metazoa; phylum Arthropoda; class Insecta; order Lepidoptera; family Erebidae; genus Thumatha; species Thumatha senex. The sequence goes on along the minus strand of OX419752.1, from coordinate 14,695,332 downwards.
GTTTAGCGCGGATGGAAGATGTGATTCGGATGTGGAACGGCGAGTAGCTGCCGGAAACAAAGTTAACGGTGCTTTGTCCCAGTTAGTAAAGCGACAAAGCATCGTAAAAGAAGCACGACTGGCGATTCATAATGCAGTGCTAGTGCCAACTTTGCTTTACGGTAGTGAAACCTGGGTATGTCAGCAGATGCATGAAAGTAAATTGAATGCTGTGGAGATGCGATCACTTCGAAAGTTGTGCGGCGTTACCTTGGCTGGCCGAATACGTAACGAAGTGATACGCAATTTGGCAGGTTTGAATGAAAGTGTCAGCGTTAAGCTGGAAAAGGGCGTGCTCCGTTGGTTTGGACACGTCCAACGAATGAGTGAGGAACGATTGACGAAGAATATATATTGTTCAAAAGTAGAGGGTAGAAGGAGTCAGGGTAGGCCGAGACTTACATATGAAGACCACGTGAGCAGATTGCTCAAAAACGGAAAGGTCAAAAGTACTCGGATACCCAGACGTGCGTGTATGAAGCGATTGATGAATCTCGAAGAAGCGAAAGAAGTATGCATGGATCGCGAAGCCTGGCGATCTGTCCTCTCTGACTACCCCGTCAGGGATACAGCGTGAAGATAGTTAGTTAGTTAGTTAGTTTATTTAATTTTTTTTTAAATTTCCAAGTAAATTATAAATTCAGGGGGATGTTGTCCGATTCTCAGACCTACCCAATATGCACACAAAATTTCATGAGTCAAGCTGTTTCGGAGGAGTTTAACTACTAACACCACGAAACGATAATATAATATATTAGATTACCAAATTTAAGCAATAATAAGGACACAAGTAGGTACGTTAAGTAGGTCAAATATGGTAATGATAATTAGAGAAGTTATTATTAAAATATTAGAGAAGAAGTTATTATTAAAGTAATCAAAGAGTTTATCGGGTGTTTTAACGGTTCAATTGAAGCAATAAGGGACAGTGTAGTATTTCCTTACTATTTTACCACTCATGACATTTTTACTGCACACCGCTGCGCAAATACGTCGCAACCCAAGTCATTAAAATTGAATGAGTTGGGTTGCGACGTCATCGGCCAGGACGGCCAGTATGCGGTCGCCCACGTTCTAAAGAACTTTCGGCCGGAAATACGCACTTCGATCGAAAATATTTCAGCCATTTTTTTATATATAAAAAAAGTAAAAACACCATTTTTCTCGTATTTTTTTGTAGATTTATTTGGAATGTAAAGTAAAAAACGTTTTTCAGACCCATTGAGCGAATGATTCATTTGAAGCTATGTAAGGGTTGTAACGTTACAATTTTCCGGGAGGGGAAAAAGGTAAAGTCTAGGAGAAAACTATCACCAGGACTGGAGGAGTCCCGGCTTAAAAGAAAAAGAAAGAAAAAGGAATAGGTAAAATAAATTAATAAATGTTAAAATAAGTATAAATATAAGGCCAGGGAAACCGGGGGTAAATGAAGGTCTTGAAGGTTTCTTTAAAAGAGCAGGTTATCAGCACACGTCGCTAAGAAGGGGCCTCGAGTAGACCTCCACGTTGCCACAAGTCAGGCCTCCACGTCGCTACGAAGGGGCCTCGAGTCAGGCCTCCACGTCGCGGACCTCCAAGAAGAAGGTCGCGGTAATTCAAAGCAGGGCTGAAAGTTACCAGCCGTCGGCGTCACAAGCCACTACAGACAATCACTTTATTATTTCAGAGGGCACAACCCTCTTACTCAGCACTATTCCTCAGAACCTCCTGACAAGGCGAGCACCAAAAGTAGACTGATTTGACGGCCTCGGCTCCCTTCTTTTACAGAGCATTTCAAAATTTAAACAAGTTTAATCTAAACATATTTTAAGAATATAAATTTATAACAAGGTCTACCTAATATCTATACAACCTAACCTACTGGCAGCTCTAGCAATAAAATAAAAATAAAACCTAGGCTTGTCATTAACTGACATTACAAGTTACAAAAGGTAAATAAACATTAAGAGAGCATAAAGACTTTCGAAATATAAAGGCCTAGGAATGCTACAGATAATGGCCATGCAAATAATTTGAGAGAATGAATAATAAAAGATTTAACGTAAGTAAACATACATTACAGGGTTTCGAACACGGAGTAGAGAATAACAGGATTTGAATCAGTGAATAAATTTAATAGCGCTAACACACGTTTCGATTTGGTTTGACGGATCTAATCCACCCAGTCCGCCGACCAAATCTGTTCTCGCAACAGACGACCGGATCAGACCGCACCGGACAGCAGTCGACCAGACAGGGTGTCCGGATTGGAGCCTTTTATAAAAAAATTAGGGAACTTTTGAGTTTATTAAAAAGTATGTAATAAGGTATATACTTTCATACGCATTTATCTTTTTACATTTTAGCATAATATGCACGACAGCTGGTAGCAAATTCCACAAAATAAATTTGACATACATACATACTACATACATATTATCACGCCTGTTTCCCATCGGGGTAGGCAGAGACTAAGGCTTTCCACTTGCTACGATCCTGACATACAGCTTTCGCTTCTTCTACTTTCATGAGTGTTTTTATACACGCTCGCCGGTTAAGGGTACTCTTAGCGACTGATCAAGAGTTCCGACGGCCCTAGGCTAATTGTAAGGTCAGCCTTAAAAGTATTATGTTAGTTTTTTTTTACGGTGAAATGTGGGCGCATAGTATGCCTCTGCCTACCCCTTCGGGGATAAAGGCGTGATAGTATGTATGTATGCTAGTTTTTTTTATGGAGAACCCGGCATATGATCTCCTCCCGCCTGATGTGACGCGGTGAAGGAGGTCCAAATGAGATGATAGATAGAGCGCAGTGATGTGACGACCACTGTCATACCTGCCTGCCACTTGCCGGCAAAGTAGATGCATTTTCAAGGAACCCATGCTGTAAGATGGAAGAAACACTTGTTAGTAGAGAATTCAAAAGAATTACGCAAAAAGTTGTAAGTACCAGAATTAACCGACATTCTTAATTTTTTTATGTTTCGGTATTATCTCTTTACTTGTGCTATAAGATCTTGCTTTCAACTAAAATTAACAATTCTAAGTCAACCGGAAGTACCTTATAGGTTTTGAGTAAAAAACCTATATGGTAGTTCCCGTTAACCTAGAATCACGAGGGCGAAAAGCTAGATCTTACAGTAGAAATAAAGGAAAATACAAAAAGTTGAATATTAAGGCGTGTACCAATATACAACCACCTGAGGATCCCGTCTAACTGTGGGAGGTGTACGCATCGGAGTCGGGCCCTCCATGAAGTACTTGGGGTTTTGGCTCGATAGCCGGCGGAACTTTGGGGCGCATTTACGAAATCCCAAGCTCAAAGGGGTGGCATTGACGCTCTCACGACTACTGCCTAACTTGAGGGGGCCCGACAAGTCCTGCTGCTTTACGCGGGGATCGTGCAGTCTATGTCTCTACGCGGGGATCGTGCGGTCTATGGCTTCGAGTCTTGGGCCCCAGTACGGGCGGGGAATTTAACGGGCAGTAATGAAGCAACACTAAGACGTCTATTGTGGCTGCTGACCGTTAGGATTGTAAGAGGATACCGCACAGTCTCTTTTGAAGCTGCGAGTCTCTTAGCTGGTACTCCTCCATGGAGGCGAGAGCTCTTGCATCACTCTACCCGTGGTGTTAAGAGGCGATGGAGCGGGATGAGAATTCTACTCCATGAGAAATCGAGGAACAGCGATCCCAGCTCCACCAGGTGGTCGTGAAGGAGTGGAAGGAGCTACTCGGGAGGTCAACTGCTGGGATAACATAGTTGAGGCGCTAAGACCTTTGATGAAGGATTGGCTAGAGAGGCGCCACGGTTGCCTCTCCACGCAGGTGCTCATAGGGCACGGTTGCTTCGGTGTGTTCCTGCATCGTATACGGCGGGAGCCAACGCCTGAGTGCCACCACTGTTCAGGCTGTTCAGAGGATACAGTGCTCCACAGGCTCGCAAATTGCCCTGAATGGATGGAGCAGCGGCGTGGCCTCTTGGTGGCCATAGGAGCGGGCATGGAACACTGTCACCTTGTTTTGTTAGGAGGTGACGTGCACAATGGAGGCGGTGGAGAAGGAACGGGAGAGGAATAGTACTTTCCCGTGCCGCAGAAGACGCTTATGGGGGATGGAGATCCCAAAGCAATCTCTGTCCCCCATAAGCTGCAGCCTGGGGGCGATACTCCGAGCTAGCTGTCGTCCTTACAGAGGTAGGCTCAAGGTGGAGGCGCAACTTGCTCTCGCGCGCGCCTCTTGTTTTAGTATTTTCGTCCTCCTTACAGTGCGTTTGGTGGACTGTTCGAAGATGATTTTCGGTAAGGTCAGTGACCGCGGATGGTCAGGGTCTCTGGGATTTCCGTTTGAGGGTACACTGGATTCTCTGGCTAAAACAGCCAGGAAGGAAAGAAAAAAAAATAATAATAAAGGGGTGCCCGATTAAAAATAAAAAATAAATAAATAAATATCCACCACGCCTTATCCCCGAAGGGGTGGCAGAGGCATATTATATGCCCACTTTTCACCGTGTGGATTCCTGTCCCACGTAAAAGGTGGTGAGCCCATTGCCGTGTTGAAATAGACAGACGCAGGTTGTGGCTACCTGCTGTTGAAATTTTCAAGCCGCCCATAAGGCCTTCAACCAAGCTTAACGACTGCCATTTTACTGGCAACCGGGACCAACGGCTTAACGTGCCTTCCGAAGCACGGAAACGCTCGCAAATGTAAATGCCACAAAGTGGTCACCCATCCGAGGACCAGCCATAGTGAAAGTTGCGTAACTCAGTGATCGTTTACAGAACACTGAGACCGCGGGGCCACGAGCGCTTCTTTTGAGCGATTAAAAATATGGTGGAGAATTTCAACTTGATTCGATACGGTTCGGGTAGTTCAGCGGCTAGAACATTGCCCTGACCTTTGCCTAGGTCACGGGTTCAATCCCAGTCTTGTCAGAATTGTCTTTTTCCACTTTATTAATAAAATTGTGAGAAATTTTGCAAAATAATTTGTTTGAAAATTTATCCACAGTTCATGCGTATTGCCGTTTCGCGCGCCCTCTGATTCTCGCGCCCCCTGATTCTCGCGCCCCCTGATTCTCGCGCCCCCCTGATCCTCGCGCCCTAGTCTGCAGCCTAATTAGCCTAAGGGTTAATCAGGCCCTGGGTACTCTTGACCTGACCTTTTTCAAAAAGATCGTCAAAAATAACTTTGAACTGAGGTTATAGTGCACTTTTATTTCATTACATACTCAATCTTGGTATTTTACTAACAATAGTACACTTTCTAAGGCTAAACATAATTTATACAAAAATACTATTTGATTAATGCATAAAATATAAACTTTAAGGCGGACATTCCCTGATAACGCGGCAACAAGGTTATGTGAACGGCACAGAAATATAGGAATGTAGTGATTAGTAACGTATGAAACAATACGCGTATTACCGTACTTGAATAATTTTAATTGTAGTTTCGTTTGGCTTTTAACCTGGTTGAAGGCCTTATGGGCGGCTTGAAAATTTCAACAGCAGGTAGCCACAACCTGCGTCTGTCTATTTCAACACGGCAATGGGCTCACCACCTATTACGTGGGACAGGAATCCACACGGTGAAAAGTGGGCATATAATATGCCTCTGCCACCCCTTCGGGGATAAGGCGTGATGGATATTTATTTATATTGTTTGGCTTTTAAGATTACCTATTCCGTTAGTTCTACCTTATTTATAAATAATGTTCTGTAATACTTGTAACAATTTATTGATCTCAGTACTATACGTATTATACAAGCAAATATTCATATTTGGTATAAAAGTGCTTTATTACATGGAAATGAAATATTGTGATTATAAGGATAACTACGATATCGACTACAGTTTTTTTATATTTGCAATATTCTAAGGACATTGGGATAATTTTGATACTAAAAACACGCATTTTAAAAAATGATAACTATTTTATACTTATAAATAATATGACGTTTAATTTTTTTGGTTATGTTATTGAAGTGCCTATGTGCCCCTTTCGGGTCGGACAGGGTTTCCTTAACATGTTGTATACACGGTAGATACAATAAACACCGTCGTGGCTAAGTCAAAAACAAACATCAACAAAAACAATAAAAAAAGTACAACTATACATTTAAATGTTAACCGTAGTAGTAGACCTCCTGAATTTGATAAAGAACGCTTTATTTCCGACATTAAATACTTATGTTAAAATAACTGCCATAAGGTCGATATGGTTATGCTCGGAGATATGAATATAAATATTTTATTACGCAGCAGTGTTATACAGAACTACTTAAACACTTTACATGCGATGGGTTTATCAAGTTGTATTAATCAACACACTAGGGTCGAAAAAAAAGGAAATATTGTAACGCGAAGTTGCATTGACCACATCTTCGTGCGTGGCAGTTCGGCTGTAACGTCTGCGATTTACTCCGCTGTGATCGAGTCTATAGCGGATCACTACATAACTGCCTGTACTATTGTCAACCAGCGCGCCGATAACTCGACACCTACACCGAAAACGGTTATTTATTCGTTCGATACCAAAAAATTGTGGAGCGAGTTGAGTAGTGCGGACTGGCGTTCACCATTAAATTACAACTCCCCTAGTGAGGTGTTTAATGAGATTCATAATAACTTTAAAAACGCATACGAAAATTGTGTCAAAAGTAAATTGAAAAAAAAGCAAGAAATAGTAATACTAATTTTAAGTGGATGAATAACAGACTAGAATATATGTGTAATAAAAAGAAAGAATTGTTCAAATTATTCAAAAAAGAGTCGTCTATTGAAAATAAAATAATTTATAACAAATACAGAAATAAAACTAATAAATATGTAAACTATCTGAAAAATAAATAGTATAGAAATCAAATTCATTTACTTAATGAAATATGTGGCAAAGTGTGCAACTCAGTTGATGAGATTATCCAGAGGTATTTTTCTCTATCAGACAGTGATGCTTCCGAATTATTTGCCTCTGTGTTTAGTTACAATATAAAAAATAAAGATATGAGGTGTGACAGGCCGCTTTTGAGTACCGTGCATGATGGGGACTCGGACGTATCAATGCGACTGCCTAAAATACCAGAATTCCAAACAAAAACAATTATTGCCAAACTCAACTGCAAAAAAAGTGCCGGTTATGATGGTATTCGAGCTATAGACATTAAACAAATTAATAACCAGATAACACCTTCAATAACTCACTTAATTAACACGTGCATCGGTGCTTCTAAGTACCCCGATAAACTTAAAATAGGAGTGGTTCGCTCTATTTATAAAAAAGGAGATCACACCAACTGCAATAATTATCGCCCAATTACAATTTTATCTTCGATTGATAAAATTATTGAGACGTATATAGGTAATGAGATTGATAACTTTTTGCAAAAAAATAACTCAATACATATTAAACAATTTGGTTTCCAAAAAAAGAAAAGTACTTCTCAATTATTGTGTCAATTTTCTAATGAGATAAACGGGTACTTGCACAATAAGCTCCATGTTCTTGTTGTTTTCATTGATTTCAGCAGGGCGTTTGATATGCTCCGTTACGATGTTCTTTTCAGGAGACTCGAGCGGACTAGTATACGTGGAAAAATGCTCAAATTGCTCAAAAATTACCATGATAATAGATTTACTAAAGTAAAAGTTGGTTTACAGCTTAGTCGTACTTACAGCTGTAGTCGCGTACCGACGACACGGGGAACGGCACAAGGCTCGGTAAATGGTCCAAAAGAATATATTATTTATGTGAATGAGATGTGTAATCTTTTCGAGCATGGTTCCGTATACCAGTTTGCCGATAATACGTGCATAGTGGTGGCTGACGAGGCCGTATCTGGTGCAGAAAGTAAAATGCAAGAGAATTTTAATCGAATGTGTCGGTGGGCACATGACATGGGCTTGGTTATTAATGCGAAGAAGACAAAATTAATGTGTATACAGTCTGCACAAAAAGCACGATAGAATGACTTTACACCTACCATAATAGCCCATAATCATAAGTGCCAACATAATACACAATATTGCCATAATGACTACTGTACCAGGATAGACTTAGTCAGTGAGCACATGTACTTAGGTCTTATAATTGACAATAGACTAAATTGGAAACCGCATATCAACTACATTTGCAACAAACTAAGAGCAATTCTGTGTAAACTTTCAATTATAAAGTATAAAATACCATATAAGGTTTTAAGATTGATGTACTTAGCATTGGCTGATAGTATTATAGGATACGGCATAAGCAGTTATGGACGTACGAGCAAAACTAACATTGAAAAAAAATTTTACTTACAAATAAGATTATTAAAAACAATTGTACCTAGGAAAGTAAAACAGCAGCACCGTAGTAACTATAACGTATTGTTTAATTACTGCAATGTACTACCCATACAGAGTAAGGTTAAAATATCCATTCTAAAAGAAGAAATATATAAGGTTAATAAATTAGTAAAATATACAAGAAACCAAAACTTAAGACCCTTAAAAAATGTAAAAAAATATTGTTTACCTAAAACTAGTAACAAATATGGTAATAGAATCTATACTTACATATTGCCACTTATATTAAATAGCCTGCCTGGTCACATTGTTAAGGAGTTTGTCTCGGTAACTAAATTCACAAATAAATTAAAAAGCTTAATAAAAAAATATTTCATAAGAAATCCCGATTGTACTTATTTGGAAAGCCTATAGCAAGTAAAAGCGAATGAGGTGTGTGTGTGTGTTCGTGTGTGTGCGCGCGCGCGCGCGCGCGCGCGCGCGCATGTGTGTGTGTGTGTGTGTGTGCGCGCGCGCGCGCGCATGTGTGTGTGTGTGCGCATGTACGTGCATACGCCCGAGTCATTCATATTTTGTGTGTATGCATGTATAAAAATATATTAATCATATTTATGATCATTATTTTCAATGTGTGTAGGTGTGTGCGTTAAAGTGAGTATGCACTTCCGCGCGCATTATCAAATTACCATAAGTAGTTAGTAAGTTTTTTATATTCATAGTAATAATATGTACTTTTTCAATCTATCAATGGCCCATTTGTATAGCGTTCCCTGCTCACCCAAAAACCGCAGTGGTTTAAGTGAGTAGCATTTTATGTACCTACATTACAAAAATTATGTATTTTGATCAATAAATAAAAAAAATAAAAAAAGTTACCTATTGCTGGATTAATATTTAATTAGCGAAATTAATTTAATAATATATCGAATACAAATTATTATTTTTTAAAATACTCCCGAAATACTCATATTATTAGTACTCAAATACTCGTATTGATTTAATTGACCTGCTATGTCGCATCGCTAGTTTTGCACAGCTGTCGGCACATCAAGCTGAAATGTACAAAGTATAAATGATATGAAAATATCTTAGCAATATAAATACTGAAGACAAGGCTGTATGGACTAAGTTTCCTTTAACTGCTCGTGTTGGGCGAAAATAATTAACAAAAAAATTGGAGATAAATATTTTGATGAAATTAAAAAAGTTACTATTCATTGCAATATACATTTTATAATATTATTATAAGTTGTGTTGTTTAATAACTTTGAAATAGTTGATGTAAGTACCTAAAGATATTTGGATTTGTTGGTGCCTACTTGGTAAAACTTTTTATTACTTATAAATATTTTGCACACCGCTATCTAGCCGAAATTAAGGTAATAGGAGCTTGGAGACTTAATAGTACTTATAAACATACTCAGCATGTTTACCAGAACAAATTCTTTTGCAAAATCAAATAAAAATATTTGCAGATAGACATATATTTGTTCCGACTCGAGTTACACTAGTACAGGTTACATTATTACATTACCACTGTGCCACCAAAAGTCATCAAGTAGTTAAAAGATAGGTCCTATCTATATTTTACTGACAAAACTCGGTGTGAGGTTGTACACTACCACTAGTGATGCACCTTACACTCGGGTAAGTCATTCCTGAGTGGATGCAGTTGCAAAAATTAAGAATGTGATATATTATTAACCAGTAGACTTCCACTTTCACACGTAGTGCCAATTCCTATTGGTAAAATGTGATAAAATGCAGCCTAAGTTACTCCTTATAATATCAGCTATCTGTCAGTGTAAGTCCCATTGAAATCCGTCTAGCCATTTCAGAGATTAGCGGACATACAAAAGTTTACTTTTGACTTTTAAAAATATTTAAGAACATAAAATATACCTTTTTGGTATAAAAATAGCTGATTCTCATGCTTTGCTCACTTCGAAGGTAAGCATCTGATAAAGTGTAAAAAATAAACAAAAAGGACACTCATGAAAAAATAATAAAATGTATATGCCTTTGGTCTACTTACATATTTTGTTAACCTATATTTGAATATTCCAGGTCAATATGGAAAGTTGGTGTGAGCTGGTCTCGTCGTATCCTGACCAGCCCGAACCCAGAGACTTGGCAAGGGCACTACGCACTGCTAACACACTGTTTTCAGGACATCTAGCACCATATGAAATAGGTAATCATAATCAACTTAGTTGTAGAAATCTCTTGGCCCTAAGTTTCAAAAGCCTACTTTACCACCCTAATTAGTTTATTGAGGCAATATACAGTGGATTTCTTTCATTGTAAGGGGCTCTAACATATTGTTAGCTACGTCAGCTGAAAACTGTTTTGTAAATAAAGTTAGGATATAAGCATAGTATACTCCCACAACAGACCACTAGTCCAAGCCGAATTTGTAGATAATAATAGAACATTTTTGTACGACTGGCATGGTTCCACGGTCCTGATATTGTACAGCTCAACAAAGAAAATAAACAAAGAATACTATGAAGAAAATAGTTTCTCTGCTTGAAACCCCTGAAGCTATCAGCTTGAAGATAAGGTGCATACTACAGACCGGATCAGCATTAAATCTACAGGCGACGGGGGCCCAGTCATCGTTCGTAGATTGCATACAATCCACTCGCTCTACCAGTCTATAGCAACCACTGTTTTAGGGGCTACCACCATCTTGGTCCCTAACACATATCTACAGTGCCTCTTCTGCTGCCACCTGCTGACTAACCAATGAGGCTACAACGCAGACATCATGGTGTTGGAAGATCTGCTCTCCAAGCAGCTATGTAAAAGTGGAAGTCTAGATAGGGTTTGGACTGTTTGACAATCAGCTTGAACTTGGCCTCCTCTCAGCTTCATGCTGTTCCCATTGGAGACTGATTTTCAGTGAAGACAAATGCCAGTATGCGATTGGAGACTTATTTTCATAGAAGGCAAATGATGATAAGCCATTGCAAACTGATTTTCAGACGGAGACCATTGATGGTAAGCCATTGAAGACTGATTTTCAGAGAAGGCCAATGATGGTAAGCCATTAGAGACTGATTTTCAGAGAAGGCAAATGATGGTAAGCCATTGGAGACTAATGTACATTGGAGGCCAATGATGGAAAGCCATTGAAGACTGATTTTCAGAGGTGGCTAATTATGATAAGCCATTGGTGACTGATTTTCAGAGGAGGCAGATGATGGTAAGCCATTGGAGAGTGATTTTCAGAGGTGGACAATGATGATAAGCCATTGGAGACTGATTTTCAGAGGAGGCCAATGATGGTAAGCCATTGGAGACTGATTTTCAGAAGTGGCCAATGATGGTAAGCCATTGGAGACTGATTTTCAGAGGTGGCCAATGATGGTAATCCATTGAAGACAGATTTTCTGTTGCAAACAATGCCTTTACAAGGGCATGAAGAGAAAAGATAAAGAATATTACAAATTCAAATTCAAAATTCAAATTTATTTCATTTTGTAAACATAGGAAATACATGCTGGAAAATAAAATATAGTTTTGTGCCTCTATGTTTTGCCTAGGACGGCGTACAAAATATACAAATACAATCTATTAGAATTAAAATTTAAACCAAAATAACAATCCAAAATTAACATAGAAAATTAAAATTAAAATCATTATCAAAATTAAACTAAATATTTGTCAGATATTATATGTACACCATTTTTAACAAATTAAAACATAGCGTGTGTTAAAATCTAAGGATCCCAGCAGAGTCAACTGTAGCATATAAATTAGATTCATTTCTCACCATTTTCGCTTTTTATAATTCCGTGTCTGTTAAAAATTCATTTACTGAGTAGTATGACTTCCTTATCAAGAGACGCATTAGCGATTTTTTAAACAGAAACAGAGTGTCCACTGCTTTCATATCTTTCGGTAACTTATTATAAATTTTAGGAGCCATCCCTAACAAACTCTTAGAATAAAGTGTGGTTGTGTGAGATTCTATGTGTATTAAATGTTTTAGGCGACTATTTTTTAAATATTCAAAATAATTTGGATGTTTAAATATAAATACCGCTACCTCATAGATATAGAGACAAGGAAGTGTCAGTATTTTCAAAGATATAAAATGTGGTTTACAGCTCTCAGTTGATTGAATTTGACATACTGCCCTTATACACTTTTTTTGAGACCTAAAAATCAATTCCCACTCCGTGGCATTTCCCCAAAATATAACTCCATATCTCAGAGTAGCCGACACATATGCATGATACGCTGTGAGAACTGTATCCCGGTCAGCTATTTTACTTAAATTGTGCAGAGCATAGTGATACTGACTCAGCTTATTTATTATATGATCAATATGTTGTCGCCAGGTCATACTTTGATCTAACCATAGCCCTAAAAATTTTGTAGCATTCATTTTCTTTATATTTATATTTGCATACTGAATGTTAAGGTGTATATCTTTAGTCCTTTGCTTAAAAGACATTATACAAGTTTTGTCTAAATTGATTTTTAAATTGTTTTTATTCAACCATAGTATTAACTCTGTCACGCTATCATTTATGTCAGTTTCTAAATCTAAAATATTTCGTCCAGAAAATAAAACAGTGCTGTCATCTGCGAATAAAGTCATGGGGTATTGTATAACATTAGGCATATCATTAATATATACTAAAAATAGCAAAGGGCCCAGCACACTCCCTTGTGGCACTCCAAACTTGCTCTTAACTGGATTAGATAGATATGTTTGCTCTATCTTCGTACGTGGGCATATTGTAGTTATACGTGTCATTTGCTTTCTATCTGTCAAATATGAGTTTATAAGTTTGAGGATGTTACCTCTTATTCCGTAACATTCTAATTTATTTATTAAAGTACTAAAATTTACACTGTCAAAAGCTTTACTTAAGTCCATAAATAGTGCGACTACAGGTATTTTTGAATCCATATTCATAATGATTTTCTTTATTAGTGCGAAGATTGCAACATTAATATTTTTACTTTTTCTAAAACCGTATTGTTCTTCAGTTAAAAGATTATTCATTTCTAAAAAGGGATATATGGTATTGTATATCGCTTTTTCTATGATTTTTGAGAACACTGGAATGAGAGCAATTGGACAGTAATTGTTGGGATCATGTTTATCCATTTTTTTATATAGAGGCTTTATAATAGATATTTTCAGCTTATCAGGAAAAGTACCGTGTTCGGTGCATAAATTAATTATATAGCTAAGAACCGGTGATATTTCTTCTGATACATGTTTTACTATCTTAGTACTTACATTGTCATATCCGACACTGTTTGTATTTCGAAGTGTAAAAATAATTTTGCTACTATCATGAGGGGTCGTTGCAGGCATGTAAATTGATTTGGATATATTTTTTGTTACATATCTCATATAAGAGATGATGGAATTATTATTTTCTGTCACTTGAACTTGATTTATATAGAACTCATTAAATTTATCTGCAATTTCTTGCGGTTTCACTATAGGTTTATTATTAAAATATATTTTGTCAATATTTTCTTTAATAGAATTAACTTTAGTTCCATTAATGACTTTCCAAGTTGCTTTAATTTTGTTGTAAGCTTTCTTGATAAATAAATTATTGCGTGATTTTTGTGTCAACTTAATAATATACTTCAATCGTTTACTGTACACTTTAAATTTTTGTTTGTTTTCTGCGTTAGGATTCAATCTTAACTGCCATAGCATTTCTCTCTTTCGCTTGCAACATATCCTAATTCCCTTTGTTATCCAATTTGGTTTTTTTACAGTTGGTATTTTAATATTTTTAAGTGGAAAGCTCAGATTAAAAAATAGTTGAAACAAGTCGTGAAATTCGTTATATGCGTCATTAGGGTCATCACAGTCATAAATACTATTAAAGCTAAGGCTTTGTAACATATTTTTAAATTTGGACATATTCTCCTGACAAAAGTCCCGTCTTTGCTGGAACCAGTGGGTAAAATGATACGTCTTTTTCACAGGGCATTTTAAAATTTGTGCCGTGTGATCCGACATAGCCAGCTCAACAACCTCTCCTTTACAGCCTCGTATGTTGTGTATCATATTATCAAGGCATGTCTGCGTGAGCAGCCGTGTTGGTTGGTGTAGACTTAGTTTGTAATGGTAGTTGTGTAGCAGGGTCCTAAACTGAGAGGAAGCATGACCATCCTTCAGCGTATTAATATTAAAATCGCCACAAATTAGAGACTTCTTGTTATAAAACTTTTGCAAGATACCCTCAAATTTATTAAAAAATATCGCATAATAATCCTTCCTCCTCTTTGGAGGTCTGTATATACACACTATAAAGAGCTTGTGCTGAGTCAGCTCAATACTACAGCACTCCACAACATTGGAAACACAGTATTCAGACATCTCTACGACTTTAAATTTATGTTTATTGCTAACCAAAATACACGAGCCACCCCTACGTTTGTTTCTACAATAACAAGTGGCTAACTTATAATTCAGTAAGTGTATATTATCACCTTTTATCATATTGTGCTCAGTTATACAGTTTACATCAATTGACTTCCCGTCCTGCAAGAGTTCATGTAAATGGCACGTAAATAGGTCCGATTTAGTCACTAAACCATTTATATTTTGATGCAAAATTAATAAATTATTGTAGGCGAAAAAAGTTAACGAGTCTTTGTCTAGCATTGAACACAATGTTCAATGCTAGACAAAGACTCGTTATCAATACTATTATTTGACAGTGTCTGTTCATTGTCGTCAGTTTGTGTGCATTTGTCAGTTACATTTACATTGGTCATCTTATCTCTAGACAAATTAAATCCATTTAGATAATAATCGTAATTAAGTCTATATTCAATACGCAGTATTTCCCTCAACACTGACCTGCAGATATTGTGTGTAAAGAGGGGTTTACGTGGCAT
Organism: Thumatha senex; assembly: GCA_948477245.1. NCBI lineage: Eukaryota > Metazoa > Arthropoda > Insecta > Lepidoptera > Erebidae > Thumatha > Thumatha senex. The sequence goes on along the minus strand of OX419752.1, from coordinate 14,680,137 downwards.
ATAGTTACAATAATCCATATCCAAAAAAGTTACGTTTTCGAATGAATTGCATATGTATCTTAAAAGGTAGTTTAGTTTACATTCATTAAGACTGTTGTTGTTTGGAACTTCTAATACAATAATATTTGGTTTGTTTATAATTCTAAGACAGTTACCTATAGCTAATTCTAATTTAAAAGGGTTAGTATCATTTGTGCCTCCTATTACTATAATAAAGTCATTAGCATTTAATTGTAACATCAAATTTATTTGTAGAATATCTTCCATAAATGCATTTGGCTTGATGTAACTTTGGACCTTAAAACGAGGTCCCAATAACCTTTGAAGTACTTGACACACCTTTTTTCCTTGTTGATCTGCAAATATTACGACGTTTCTTATAATGCAATTGATCACCTGGCTCTCATTTGCAGAACACTTGACGCTGCTTTGTACGCTTAAATTATTCTCTAATACTGTTCCATTTTGCTGTTTACAGTATTTGTTATTTAATGTTTTGCTCTGGGAACAATCAGTGTTTTCAATTGTATCTTTTAAATTACACAGTTTTGTTGATGGTGACATAGGAATCGGTACCGTTACAGAAATTTCCTTTCCAGCTCTGATTTACTATAGACTATACATTGATATAAACTTTATACTTCTAGCAGATGAGGTTACTTGAGCCCTGGAGAATAATAATAATCATCGACCTTATATTTAAATTGTATCACCTTACATACTGTCACGCCTTTCATACTGTCACGCCTTTATTTCCGAAGGGGTAGGCAGAGGCATACTATACGCCCACATTTCACCGTATGCATTTTTGGCCCACGTAACAGGTGGTCAGCCCATTGCCGTGTTGAAATGGACAGGCGCAGGCGGTGGCGATCTGCTGTTGAAAATTTTCAAGCCGCCCATAAGGCCTTCAACCAAGCTTAACGACTTCCATTTTACTGGCAACCGAGACCAACGGCTGCACGTGCATTCGAAACACGGAAACGCTCGCAAATGTAAATTCCACAAAGTGGTCACCCATCCAAGGACTACCTATATATACCTATAGCGAATGTTGCTTAACGCAGTGATCGTTTACAAAACACTGAGTCAGCGGGGCCACAAGTGCTTTCTCTCCACTTTACGAAACCTATTATTCTAATATTGATGTGGTTTTACACAGAATGGCTGGTTCAGACGCTTTTCTTTAAACCAATAGACGTTTTGAACACTATAGTCACTAAAAAAGCAAGCGAGGACTGGCTCAAGAGTATTTCCGATTCGTTCAAAGTCATATCAAAGCTTGTGGGCAAATACTGGAATGTTTTGGAAAAAGATTATGAGGCTGTTGTCAAGGTAAATAAATAAACCATCTTCCTATAATTTTATATTTGACATGAGCATTTAATCTTTTGTATTTATGTATCAAGCATGCCTTTATCCCCGAAGGGGTGGCAGAGGCATATTATACTCACACATTTCACTGTGTGCATTTTTGTCCCACGTACAGCGTACTTTGCAAATGTCGAATCTGTGTTACGATATGGATTGCTAGTGTGGGGCAACGGTTCAAATATAAATAAGGTTTTTATCGCACAAAAACGCTGCATTAGATCAATTTGCGATATAGCTCCGGATGTATTCTGTTTTTCATACTTTAAAGACCTAAACATACTTACCTTGCCATGCCTATACATCTTAGAGGCAAGTAAATTTGTAAAACAACACCCAGAAATATTTACACACGCCAAAGATGTTAGCAATAGAACAAATATAAGAAATCCAAATAGACTTGTGTTGAATGTAGTACCTAAAACGACACGATTTAAAAAAATTGTTACTCAATGTGTGTTAAAATCTACAATAAGATCCCGGAACATTTAAAAGCACTAAAGTTAAACAAGTTTATCCCAGCGTTCAAGAAGTGGCTGATAACAAACACATTTTATTCAATTAACGATTTTTTTGAACAAATAATGTAATAATGATTATAGGGAAATTATGTATTGTAAATATTTTGTGGAAATTGTAAGACAAGTGTTAAGAAAGAAAAAAAAATGTTTTGTTGTGTTAGATACAAATAATATTTAATTTTAAGTTTGCATGCTATATTATATGGCTGAATGGGCCTGTGCTATGTACCTATGTAAAACTCAAAATGCTATGTACCTCATTTAAGGCAAATAAATAATTATAAATAATTATGTAGAAAACTAACGTTGGCACTAGCACTGCGTTAAGAATTGCGAGGCGTGCTATGGATGCCTGCCTCTGTGGCGCGGTGGGAGTGTATCCGACTGCTACGCAAGAGGTCGTGGGTTCGATTCCCACCCAGGATAAAACTTTGTGTGATTTATTTTGTTGATTTGATTATTCCGTGTCTGGGTTATTTATCTATAATATGTATGTATTTAGAAATATATAAGTATGTCTATCAGTTATCTGGTTACTATAGTACAAGCTCTGCTTAGTTTGAAATCAGGTGGCGTGAGTTGTCCCAACGATATTTATTTATTTATTATTTTATTTATTTTACTAAGCATGATTTTTCACTCAAGTCTTATTTAAGTGTTTTTTTCTAGCTCTGCATGCTACCCTACGATGCACAAACCAAAAAGGATGCTATCCTTTGTCTCATCAATATTCTTAAAAATCCCGGCATAGACATTGGCAATGCCAAAAGACATATTGATGCATTGGAAGGAGCCACTACTTGTAAGGCACCGTTGGCTCTTCTTGTTGGTAAGAGCCTACTAATATTATAAACACTACAGTTTGTATTACTCTTTCACGCAAAATATACTATACTATCTGTACGCTGTATCCCTGACTGGGTAGTCAGAGAGGACAGATCGCCAAGCTTCGCGATCCATGCATACTTCTTTCACTTATTAAAGATTCATCAGTCGCTTCATACACGCACGTCTGGGTATCCGAGTACTTTTGTCTTTTCCTTTTTTGAGCAATCTGCTGACGTGGTCTTAGTAAGTCTCAAAATATACTGAATGGATTTTGATGATTTTTTACAATGATATAGCTTACACATCAGAATAACACATAGGCTACTTTTTATCCCGGGAACAAGTTCCTCTGGGAAACGGGAACGAGAAAACTTCACCACGCGTGCGGAGCCGCGGACCTCTTCTATTCAGGTATATGCTACCACTCAGATTCTGGAAGTGTTTGATGGTAGTAAATTTCAGGTAACATTTGTCGGTACTGCCCTGAGGGAGTGGACCAGGAGTACGTCCGGGTTTGGAGGATATATCTGAATATGTTACAGCATCAGAACAAAACGGTATGTGCAATAGATATGTTTTTTTTTGTAATTATTTTATGACCTGGTTACGAAGACCTTTTAGCAAATCTTGTTTTTTTATATTATATTTCTTCAATCTTCTAATTTAGTAATTCTAATTTGAAGCGCTCGTGGCCCCGCGGTCTTAGTGTTCTGTAAACGATCACTGAGTTACGCAACTTTCACTATGGCTGGTCCTCGGATGGGTGACCACTTTGTGGCATTTACATTTGCGAGCGTTTCCGTGCTTCGGAAGGCACGGTAAGCCGTTGGTCCCGGTTGCCACTAAAATGGCAGTCGTTAAGCCTGGTTGAATGCCTTATGGGCGGCATGAAAAATTTCAACAGCAGGTAGCCACAACCTGCGTCTGTCTATTTCAACACGGCAATGGGCTCACCACCTATTACGTGGGACAGGTAAATCCACACGGTGAAAAGTGGGCATATTATATGCCTCTGCCACCCCTTCGGGGATAAGGCGTGATGGATATTTATTTTGTTTATTTATTCTAATTTAGTCCTGTCCAGTCCTTTGTCGATGCCAAGTCCAGTCCTAGGTCCTGTGTCCTTGCCCCATTATCGTGGTAGAGTGTTAATGAGGCATTCAGTGGAATTTGCACGACAAGTTGTAAAATAGCTTTTTACTGCAATATATCACTGTCTTTCACTATAGCACGATTATACAACTTTTATGTCTAAGAAACTACCATTTTAACAAATAAAACAAGGTTAATGCACTAGTTTTGGAAAATAATATACAGCAAGCGGCCGCCATTTATCAAGATCCCGCATAAAAATCCAATAGATATGTACGATTTCGGGTGTTAGGGGCCCCGCCAAGATCTCCGGGGCCCAAGCAACCTCACCAGCTAGCGGTGCACCAGCTGACTAAAGGACAAGGGAACCATTCCCCACAACTGTCTTGCTGGTGTAAGTGGTAGTGTATACGACTGCCGCGGTTAAGTTCCGGGTTGGAACAAATATTTGTGTGATGCACAAATGTTTGTTTCGGAGTTTGGGTGTTTCCTATGTATAATACGTATGTATTTGACTGCCTCTGGCGCGGTGGGTGTGTATCCGACTGAAGAGGTCGTGGGTTCGATTCCCACCCAGGATAAAACTTTGTGTGATGAGCATGATGGTTTATTCTGTGTCTGGGTGTTATTTATCTGTAATACACTCAGCGGCACGGAATTTAACCCAAACTTTATTTTTGAGCTTACACAAAATAGAACTTATTTTTTTATAAACTTCCTTTTCGGTTTCAAACCTCATTTAATGCTGGCTGTTTTTAGGCAGTATCATGAAAAAAAAATGCAAGCTGTCAATTCCAGTTTCAAAACTTGCGGCGGGAAACGGTTTCACGGAAAATTATTGCTAAGTACAGGTAAGTTTAATTTGAGTTAAATTAAATTTAATGCTAATAGCGTGAGTTAAATTGAAATTTTAGTGTTTTTAATTGAATTTTTATCATTTTTAGGTTAACAATATGTCGCTTACTCCTGCACAAGTTGCTCAAGCTGTCTTTTTAATCGACGAGGGCCTGACTCAGCGCCAAGTGGCCGCAAGATTAAATGTTGCGCGTTCCAACTTGAAATATGTCGTAAAACGATACCGCGAGACTGGCCTGTACACAAGGAGACCAGGCAGTAGTGGGGTAAGATGCACATCTGCCCGCGATGACCGTTTTGTCGTGTTGCAAGTACAGCGAAATCACTGCTTGCATGCACCGCTTCCTCACTGCTGTTGAGGTGAGGCAGAGTCTGCAAATGGTTCGAAATGTAAACGTCAGTGAGCGCACGTTTAGAAGATTAGAGGAAGTCGACTTACATGCTTGTATCGAGTAGCACGCCTTCGATTTGCACGAGAGCACGCTAACTGGAGTTTGGAGGACTGGGGCAACGTTTTGTTTACGGACGAAAGTAGAGTGGCTTTGAGAGCTCCAGATGGTCGAGAACGCGTGTATAGGAGACGTGGCGAACGGTTTCTCCCGATAACTACCCGACAGACAGAAAGTTTTCATGGAGGCTCGGTTATGGTATGGGGTGGCATAAGTTCCGACGCTCGCACAGAGTTGGTTATTGGGGAAGGTCGAGAAAATGCAGCACGTTACATCGAAGAGATTCTCCAAGAACACGTTGTGCCATACGTGGACTTCATCGGAGCCGAAATTTTCTACTAATGCACGATAATGCTCGTGCACACACTGCACAGAGCGTGGAAAACTTCCTTGCAGAAGTTGGCATTCGCAAACTACAGTGGCCAGCTCGAAGCCCGGACATGAACCCAATAGAACATGTCTGGGACATGCTTAAACGTAGGGTCAAAGCTAGCCCTAACCTACCACAGAACCTTCGTGCACTAAAATTAGCCTTGGTAGCTGCTTGGGATGAAATCCCACAAGTGGAGATTAAAAACATAATACACAGCATGCCAGAACGTATGCAGGCAGTTATTAGAGCAAGAGGTGGTAATACACAATATTAATTTCTTTCTGGCTCTTATTAAATTTTATTTTTTAATGTTTGTTTTAAAATTAAAGAATTATCTTTAATGTATGATTTTTAATGAATACCCAATCGAACCATGATTTTGCCATGAAAATAAGCTTGGATACAAAAAAAAGACTGCATAAATCAAAGAATAAATGAAAACACATAAAAAATATAAAAAATATTAAGTATGTCAATTTTGTTTAATCGAAAAAAAAAGTTTGGGTTAAATTCCGTGCCGCTAAGTGTATGTACGTATTTAAAAATATATAAGTATGTTTATCAGTTATCTGGTTACCATAGTACCAGCTCTGCTTAGTTTGGAATCAGATGGCGTTGTGTGAGTTGTCCCAACGATAATTATTTATTTAGAAATATAATAAGTATGTTTATCAGTAGTCTTGATCTCATACCACAAGCTTATATTAGCTTACTTTGGACAAGACGACAATTATGTAAAAAAAAATGTCCCACAATGATGAAAAATAAAACCAAACAATATCTGCTCGTAGTAGCCAATTAAAAGTGTCCCAGGCTCCAAAATTCAGATAGGTTTAGGATGCAACATTTCTACACGGCAATGGGCTCACCACGTGTTACTTGGGACAAATATGCATACGGTGAAATGTGTGCGTATAGTATGCCTCTGCCTACCCCTTCGGGGAAAAAGGCGTGACAATATGTATGTAAAATATATGTATGTACCTTCTTCTAATTGCTTTGAATAATATAACGTTTGATTGACTTCCTTCATCTCTGTGCGTAAGACACCCTAAATTCACACCCAGCCTACCCCTCCAAGGTCACAAACTGGTTTCGGTTTTGAAGTCTGATTCTTTCGGGTAGTCCGAGAGGACAGATCGCCAGGTTTCGCGATCCATGCATACTTATTTCGCTACCTGCAGATTCATTAATTGCTTCATACACGCACATCTGGGTATCTGAGTACTTTTGACTTTTCCGTTGTCGAGCAATCTGCTCACGTGGTCTTCACATGTAAGTCTCGGCCTACCCTGACTCCTACCCTCTACTTTCGCACAATATATATTCTTCGTCAATCGTTCCTCACTCATTCGTTGGACGTGTCCAAGCCCACGGAACACGCCCTTTTACAGCTTAACGCTGATTCTTTCATTCAATAACTACTACCATGGTAAGCTACTATAGTGAAGGATGCGTTACTTGTTAAGGATACCGTCGTGAATGCAGTACTTCAAGGCATAGATGGACTTTTCGAGAACTTCGGCCGCGATCTGCCCATGGCTGAAATAAACGATTTTTATAAGGACTTCTCGAGAAAATGTGCAAAAATGTCCAAGTGCATCGAACGTAAGTTTATTTTTTGAAGTGAAACTTCTTTATCCAACCAAATGGTAGCTGCTCCTGGCAGGCAAAAACAGGTAAGGTTTGGAACACCCCAGGCTCCAAATTTAGGCTTGGAAGTTTCTGGGAATATTTGACTGCCTCTGTTGCGCTGTGGGAGTGTATCCACTGCTACACAAGAGGTTGTGGGCTCGATTCCCACCCAGTATAAAACTTTGTGTGATGAGCACGATGGTTTATTCTGTGTCTGGCTGTTATTTATCTAAAATATGTATGTATTTAGAAATATATAAGTATGTATATCAGTTATCTGGTTACCATAGTACAAGCTCTACTTAGTTTTGAATCAGATGGCGTTGTGTGAGTTGTCCCAACGATATTTATTTATTTATTTAGAAATATAATAAGTATGTTTATCAGTAGTCTTGATCTCATACCACAAGCTTATATTGGCTTACTTTGGACAAGACGACAATTATGTAAAAAAAATGACGAAAAATAAAACCAAACAATATCTGCTCGTAGTAGCCAATTAAAAGTGTCCCATAGTACAATCCCTTAGTTTGGAATCAGATAACGTTGTGAAAGTTTTCCCAACGATATTTATATTTATTTATTTATGTACTAAAATGGCAAGAGAAGAGCCTTCGTTGCTTTGAGAGAAGTCTGGTACACACCTTTTTTTTTTTCAATATTTGTAGTAGCTGGCGTTCGCGACCTTGCCTATGTCGAGTTCGTCTTCAGCTTAAGTGTTTTTTCTGTTCAGTTGCCTCAAAACCCTACCTGAATTTATAGCCGGGAATCCACTTTATTGAACTGCTAGAATGTCAGGAATCGTCTTGTTTTTAATTTTCCTCATTAATAAATAATAATAAATATTGTTGGACACTTTTCACACAGCGCCATCTGGCCCAAAGTAAGCTAAGGCTTGTGTTATGGAATCTAGACGACTGATAAACATACTTATATATTTCTAAATACATACATATAATACAATATAATACATACAACCCACAGTTTTGGATCACACAAATATTTGATCCGACCCGGGAATTGAACCCGGGACCTCAGCGCGGCAGTCGCATACACTACCACTGCGCCACCGTGGCAATTTAATTTTGATAACATTTCACAATTTCAAACTGGATTAAAACTCTCGTCCTAGCGATGTAGTATTATATATAGATTACCTCGATGGCGTAAATAGTAGTGTTGCGCTAAGGCCCCGGGAATCGAACATTTTCGGGATGGAACTATTATTTGTGTGATCCGCAAATGTTTGTTTCGGAATTTCGGTGTTTCTTATGTATAATATATTATGTCGTATTTAGAAATTGAATGCCTCTGTGGCGCGGTGGGAGTGCATTCGACTGCTACGCAAGAGGTCGTGGGTTCGATTCCCACCCGATATCTGGTCTATAATATGAATGTATTTAGAAATATATAAGTATGTTTATCAGTTATCCGCTTACTATAGTACAAGCTCTTAGTTTGGAATCAGATGGCGTTGTGTGAGTTGTCCTGACAATATTTATTTATATATTATATATTGTGGGACACTTTTCACACAGAGCCATCTAGCCCAAAGTAAGCTTATATTATCTTGTGTTATGGGATCTAGATAACTGATAAACATACTTATATATTTCTAAATACATACATATTATAGATAAATAACACCCAGACACAGAATAAACCATCGTGCTCATCACACAAAGTTATATCCTGGGTGGGAATCGAACCCACGACCTCTTGCGTAGCAGTCGGATGCACTCCCACCGCGCCACAGAGGCAGTCATTTATTATTTATTTTATATAAGTATGTTTAATCAGTTGTAAGCTTACTTTGGGTTAGACGGCGCTGTGTAAAAAATGTCCCACAATATTTATTGTATTTATCTTGTATTCCAGCGCTGCTGTCCATACTCAAATCCCACGCTGGTCTATTCCAAGAGAAGTTGGTAGAAGACCAAGTGCTTCGTCTGTATTTATGGGAGATTAACAGCCCAAATATAAAGGATGCTTTGTTGGCAGTCTATAAGGTCATATTTGAAATAGTTTCTCAGGATAAAATGAAGGTATGAATATTTTATTTTTTGAAGTTATTTTTATTTTTACGCGTTATGGAAAAAATATGAGAGTAAATAATTTAAGATGCTCGCGTAAACCGTTACTAAAAAGTGACACCATGAAATTAGCTGATAAGTGTTTTAATGACAACTTATAAACACCCTGAAGTTAGCTGATAAGTGTTTCCATGACAACTTATAAACACCCTGAAGTTAGCTGATAAGTGTTTCCATGACAACTTATAAACACCCTGAAGTTAGCTGATAAGTGTTTTAATGACAACTTATAAACACCCTGAAGTTAGCTGATAGTGTTTCCATGACAACTTATAAACACCCTGAAGTAAGCTGATAAGTGTTTCCATGACAAGTTATAAACACACTGAAGTTAGCTGATAAGTGTTTAATGACAACTTATAAACACACTTAAGTTAGCTGATAAGTGTTTCCATGACAACTTATAACTACATTCAAAGTAGTTTTCATTATATTGATGTTTTTTTCTTACTAAACTGTTACAAACAAAGAGTTGTGGTATATGTGATGAAAAAAAAAATGTTATTAAAACCTTATAAGACTAAAGCAGTATAACTTCTAACGCGTGTAAATAAGTACACACACACTTTTTTTTCTAGTTTCATTAATTTATCTAATATTATTTATCAATCAATCAATATATCAATATTAATTTATCTATCTATTTCATAATCCGTTTTATTAATTTTTAGGGTTCCGTAATTTTAAAGGAGAAAACGGACCCTTATAGGATCAGTTTTTTGTCCGTCCGTCCGTCCTTCCGTCTGTCATGACCCACCTTCTGGTCCCGAACAACATGGGCGTCCTTGCACTGTGGACACCATCATGCCTAGAACCGAAACATTCCACAGGTCTTTCTTGTGTCGCACCATAAAAGCATGGAACTCTCTGCCGGCGCACGTGTTTCCCTCCTCTTACAATCCTGGGTCCTTAAGGTGAAAAGGCATATTTCTGAGCCGTCAAGATGAGAGTTGTTATCGGAGCCCTGCGGGTTACCATCAGGCGGGCGAGGCCATTTTGACGTGTCACATAAAAAAAATTTAAAATTCTTTATTTCTACAATGAGTGAATGTATCAAGTTGAATTAAAAATAATATACTCAGTGAGTCGGCAGCGCGAGTGCAGCACCTCTGGTGTTGCAAACGTCCATAGGCTATGGTGACCACTTTCCAGCAGGTGGGCCGTACGCTTGTCTGCCACCTCAGTGGAATAAATAAAACTTGAGAGGTGTCGAGGGACACCCGGATGGAACGAAGTTCCTTTCGATTAATTAGTGAAGGAATTGAAAAAAAAAAAAATGTATATATATATTTAAATAAAAAAAAATATATGTATATTATAATATAATAAATTTATAAATTATATATATTTATTTTATTTATTTTTTATTTTTTTTAATAGCTTACTATAGCAAAAAGTGTCGTGACAACTTTTCGTAAGAATTTTTTCCGTCTAGCCCCCTTTCACAACGCGCGATAAGGTACTTCGTTCCAAAAAAAGTTGAGAAAAATCAAAATAAAAAAACAATACGTATTCTTACAGAACCCTCTCTGGGTGAGTCAGACTTGCATTTGTCAGGTTTTTATTTATTTACTAGCGGATGCCCCACGGGATGACCCGTGTAGTGCCCGTTCCCATGGGAAAATGGACATAATATGTAGCCTAAGTTACTCTTTGTAACATGAGCTATCTGCCAGTTAAAGTCTCGTTAAATTCGGACCAACCGTTTCAGAGAAAAGATGTAACATACAGCCAGAGATTTTTGTAGTGAAACTTCTTTATCGACGTATGAGAGAAATTTTATAGGAGTAAAAATTTATTAAAAAGCTGACTGACTGACTGACTATCTTCACGCTGTATCCCTGACAGGGGTAGTCAGAGAGGACTGATCGCCAGGCTTCGCGATACATGCATACTTCTTTCGCTTCTTCGAGATTCATCAATCGCTTCATACACGCACGTCGGGGTATCCGAGTACTTTTGACCTTTCCGTTTTTGAGCAATATTAAAAAGCTGTTAATTTGAAATACAATCAGATTTTTCAATTATATTTATCTGTATATATAATGGGCCTCTCTCATAGTCCACATAACTACTGACAGCGTCCTTCAAGTTGGAGGCCCAATGAAAATGAAAATGAAAATATCTTTATGCATGTAGGTCACAAAGTAACACTTATGAACGTCAACATTACTGCTTCTACATTTACACACGCTACACTACACGCTCCGCTTGAATAAACCGGGATTGTAAGTGGAAAGACACTTATTGGCAATTGGAAAAGAGTGGCCGTTAGATTTCTTACCAGATTCTTGACTTACAGGCTTTACCTGTTGCTTTGCGAATCTGTAAAATGTAGAATCATTCATAATAAAGTTCTTATGTTACTTACTATGTGACCTTCATGAATAAAGAAAATTTTATTTGTTTGAGCTATTTAAAAGCGTTTACTAAAGCCATTATAATTATTTATCCATAAGAAAATGTTTAAGAGTGAGGATCGATTGACGAAGAATATACATTGTGCGAAAGTAGAGGGTAGAAGCAGTCAGGGTAGGCCGAGACTTACATATGAAGAACACGTGAGCAGATTGCTCAACAACGGAAAAGTCAAAAGTACTCGGATACCCAGACGTGCGTGTATGAAGCGATTGATGAATCTACAGAAAGCGAAAGAAGTATGTATAGATCTGTCCTCTCTGACTACCCCGCCAGTGATAATGGATGATAGTGATAGGTATTATTTGGATCATTTTTAAAGCAATTATGCTAAATTTCTCAATTTTTAATTAATTGAAAATATACATTCGTTTCAAAACGGGGGATTGAACCCTCTTTGCCTAACCAGGGCAATGTTCTAGCCACTGAACTACCTGAACCGTATCGAATCAACCGAAATTCATCACTATATTTTAATCGTCATTTAGGAGTATGAGCAGAGCCATCTACCGAGCTACTCAACAACTCAACACCAATGAACAGCGTTACAACCATTTAAAAAAAAGGTATGGTTTTATTTTCCAGAATATAATCAATTCAGAAGTACAACCACGAATGAATTCAGACTCCAGCACGGTCAAGCACACAGCGTTACGGATAGCATTTCATGCAAAAATCCACCACCGAGTACCCATCCTTAATATATTTCGACCTGACGACCTGGAGTTTCAGATCAGGCATAGATCTATCAGCTATCAAGAAGCGGATTTAGTAAGTGTCCTGCTGCAATATATCTTCTTTTTCTTTTAGTTGTTTCCAGAAGCGCTCATGGCCTCGCTAACTCAGTGTTCTGATCACTGCGTAAAGCAACTTTAGCTATGGCTGGTCCTAAGATGGGTGACCACTTTGTGGCATTTACATTTGCGAACGTTTCCTTGTTTCGCAAGGCACTTTAAGCCATGAACTGACAATATTTCGGAATGATATCGCTGCGTCACTAGGAGACTTTCCTATTGTAAATCCAAATTGATTTTCGGGAAAATTAAATCCGCCCGGCAGGAGCCGCGGTAGTTAATACATCGGTTAAAAAGATTTAATTTTACTTCACCCGACAGCTTGTTAAGTTGTTGTTAAGGTACTGTTGAAATCCTTATGGGCGGCTCGAAATATTCCAACAGCAGGTAGCCACAACCTGCGTCTGTCTATTGCAACACAGCATTGGGCTCACCATCTATTACGTGAGACAGAATTACATATGGTGAAAAGTAGGTATATAATATGCCTCTGCCACCCCTTCGGGGATAAGGTGTGAAAGATAAATTAATCTTTTTGTATTGTATAGCCCATTTATCGAGGAAGGCTATAGGCTATATATCATCACGCTACTACCCTGGAGAGCGGAGCAGTAGTCATAAATGTCGACAAATCGGTACAAATTTTATTGTATTATTGTATAATTTATAAGCGACGCGATTAAATAGGTGCGACGGGAGGTCGAAGTATGTCTCGGGCGAAGCCGGGGGGGTCACCTAGTAATAAATGAATACATTTTCGTATCTACATTTGCAGGTGTCCATATGCCTGGCGTCTCAAGAGGGCTACGTAAAATCATTACTTGTCACAGTGATAATGTATTATGATAATATACCTGTCTCACTCAGACAAGGGATTGTCGTTGAAGGAATTTGCGGTACTGCCAAGGATATTAGAAAGGTAATATAAAATAAATTAAATAATAAATAAATTGATTGGAACATTGCGGTATGACAGAAGATGTAGTGACTAAGATAGAAAAAGGGATGCTTAGATGGTTCGGACACGTGGAGAGGATGGATGAAAGTAGACTGACGAAGCAGATTTATGTGGCGAGAGTGAATGGGCAAACTGGTAGGGGTCGACCTCGGCGCACGTATGTCAATCAAATCGACGATCTTTTGGAAAAACGCCAGGTCAAAAGTACCCTTAACCGGCGAGCGTGTATGAAAACTATCATGAAAGTTGAAGAAGCGATAGTTGTATGCCAGGATCGTAGCAAGTGGAAAGCCATAGTCTCTGCCTACCCCGATGGGAGACAGGCGTGATGATATGTATGTATGTAATATAAAATAAATAAATACCGTTGGGACAACTCACACAACGCCATCTGATTCCAAACTAAGCAGAGCTTGTACTATGGTAACCAGATAACTGATAAACAGAATTATATATTTCTAAATATAAACATATTATAGATAAATAACACCCAGACACAGAATAAACCATCGTGTTCATCACACAAAGTTTTATCCTGGGTGGGAATCGAAACCCACGACCTCTTGCGTAGCAGTCGGATACACTCCCACCGCGCCACAGAGGCAGTATGCTTGGATAGCGAAACTTGACGAACTGTCCTCTCTGACTACTCCGTCAGGGATGAAGATAGTTATCAATCACACACACTCATAAAAAGTCATGAGTAATATATTTCTTTTTGCGCGTTTGGAAAAATATAAATAAATAAATAAATATCCATCACGCCTTATACCGGAAGGGTGGCAGAGGCAGATTATATGCCCACTTTTCACCGTGTGGATTTCTGTCCCACGTAATAGGTGGAGAGCCCATTGCCGTGTTGAAATAGACAGACGCAGGTTGTGGCTACCTGATGTTGAAATTTTTCAAGCCGCCCATAAGGCCTTCAACCAGGCTGCCATTGTACTGGCAACCGGGACCAACGGCTTAACGTGCCTTCCGAAGCACGGAAACGCTCGCAAATGTAAATGCCACAAAGTGATCACCCATCCGAAGACCAGCCATAGTGAAAGTTGCGTAACTCAGTGATCGTTTACAAAACACTGAGACCGCGGGGCCACGAGCGCTTAAAAATAAAAGAGTAATATTAAACGCTAAATAACCATACGATGAATATAACTAATAACTGTTTCCGAGAAAACTGATAACATTCAAATAGGTTTTATGATTTTGATCCTTATTTTTATTAATTTATCATTCCTTTTATAAGCAAATTGTTGATATCTTTACCAACACACATACACACGCACACGCTCACGCTCACGCACACACACACACACACACACACACACACACACACACACCACACACACACACAGCACTTAATAACAAACAATATACACAAATACCAATTTTATTTATTAGATTAGAATCATTCTAGTTCAGTATATTATCAATAGATGGCGCTGTACTTTATTTTTTAGGCGACGTTGACATTACTCATCGAGCTGAGTCGTCAAGATGGCGGCCTGTCGAAATTCGCCGACCTTTGGAGAGCTCTGTTGGACTCTGACACGATGGCAAGATCTGTTTTGGAAGACACGTTGAATCATATTGTGTTTTTGTATAAATCTTTCCTGGATGCTCCTGTAAAGGTATTTGTATAAATGTTTTATATGAATGTATAAATAACTAGTTCACCCCCGCGGCTACGCTTGTAACTCTCGATAATTTAATTCCGTTGTTTATTACTGTTATATGAAAATTTGTCTGATTTGTTGATATTTATTTACTCCACCCCGCTCTCCAGGGTAGAATGGTGATGATATTTAGCCTATTGATAAATCCGACCGAATACGTAACGAAGTGATACGCAATACGGCCGGGTTGAATGAAAGTGTCAGCGTTAAACTGGACAAGGGCGTGCTCCGTTGGTTTGGACACGTCCAACGAATGAGTGAGGAACGATTGACGAAGAATATATATTGTGCGAAAGTAGAGGGTAGAAGGAGTCAGGGTAGGCCGAGACTTACATATGAGGACCACATGAGCAGATTGCTCAACAACGGAAAAGTCAAAAGTACTCGGATACCCAGACGTGCGTGTTTAGTAAGTGTGTTTATGAAGCGATTGATGAGTCTTGAAGAAGCGAAAGAAGTATGCATGGATCGCTCGCGAAGATAGTTAGTTAGTTAGTTATAAATTGGCTATCCAACACAACTAATTATAAATGTAGTTAAACATGCCTGTATGAAGAGATTAATGAATCTACAGGAAGCGAAAGAATTATGCGTGGATCGCAAAGCTTGGCGAGATGTCCTTTCTGATTACCCCGTCAGGGATACAGCGTGAAGATAGTTATAGTTTATAGTTATTTAAAAATAAATAATTTTGACTGTTTCAGGACTTGGACCAGGTACTATCTCTGTCTGCTGTACTGACGTTTATACTGAGTGTGAGCGAGACGGACAATAGTTGTCAGTTGTGCGAGTTATTAAGACCAGTTCTTATCGATTTAGCTAGCGCCATCTGTATGTGTCCTACGGAACTACTTTCAGTTAAAGTAAGCTCTTTTGTTTACCCGACTGACCCAATATAATAAATAGTTATGAATATTGTTCGCCATGAATTTTTGAGGTATTTGACATTTCAAAATCGATTTAAGCTTAAAGGAATATAGAGAACTAGACACCTTTGCGCTATCAGTTGAAACTTACAATCCTGGTTCCTTTAGGAGAAGCGTGTAAAAGCATATTTCTGGGCCGTTAAGATGAGGGTCGCTATCACAGGTATATACGCTATCACGGGTCGTCGTCTTTGCTTACCATTAGGCGGGCGACGCCATTATGAAGTGCAAAAAAAACACTTATGTTAGGCGTCAACTTTTCCGATGTTAACCAATCTCATTGATAGTGGGTTTAAAAGCCGTTAATGTTTATTTATCAATTACGCCTTATCCCTTAGCCAATTTTCACCGTGTGCATCCTTGTCCCACGTTATAGGTGGTGAGCCCATTGCCGTGTTGAAATAGACAGACGCAGGTTGTGGTTACCTGCTGTTGAAATTTTCAAGCCGCCCATAAGGCCTTCAACCAGGCTTAAAGCCTGCCATTTTACTGGCAGCCGGGACCAACGACTTAACGTGCCTTCCGAAGCACGGAAACGCTCGCAAATGTAAATGCCACAAAGTGGTCACCCATCCGAGGACCAGCCATAGTGAAAGTTGCGTAACTCAGTGATCGTTTACAGAACACTGAGACCGCGGGGCCACGAGCGCTTTAACTAATTTTAAAGCCATTTTTGGAACGAAGTTCCTTATGGCAGGCTTGTAGGAGATATAGAGGCAAAAAGAAAATTGAAATTTTTTAAGCCGTTCATAAAGCCATGTTACTGGCAACCGGGACCAACGGTTTAACGTGCCTTCCAAAGCACGGAAACGCTTACCAATGTAAACTAAAAAGTGGTCACCCAAGGTCCAGCCATAGCGAAAGTTGCTTAACGCAGTTATCGTTTACAGAACACTGAGTCCGCGGGACCACGAGGGCTTCCAAAAGTCGTTTAAACTTGTCTGGTTTATAAGAGTGAGGTAACATTAGATTGAACGGTATAAGGGGCCACCAACATCTCCGGGGCCCTAGCGACATCTCCAACACTGAAGTTTTGAGGTCAAACGGCAATATAAATAAATATCGTACCGACAACTCACACAACGCCGTCTGATTTCAAACTGAGCAGAGCTTGTACTATGGTAACCAGAAAAGTGATAAACATACTTATATATTTTTAAATCAGTCCAAGACTACCAGGATTTTAATTGTCCGTGCTAATTAGTGTCTAGCACATAAGACCTTTTAGCCTTTTTGTTACCACCTCATTAAAAAGGCAAGGGGTTCAAAAATTCTTCCCAGTTTAACACACATTTTATTAAATTTATTCGGCCCCTTAGACCCACCTCAGTTCCGTGCTTCGGAAGGCACGTTAAGCAGTTTGTTCCGGTTGCTAATAGGATGGCAGTCGTAAGGCCTGGTTGAAAGCCTTATGGGCGGCTTAAAAAAATTCAACAGCAGGTCGCCGCAGCCTGCGCCTGTCCATTTCTACACGGCAATGGGCTCACCACCTGTTACGTGGAACAAAAATGCATACGGTGAAATGTGGGCGTTTAATATGCCTCTGCCTACCCCTTCGGGGATAAAGGCGTGACAATATGTATGTATTTCACTGTATACGAATTATACTATTCTTGTTTTGTATTGGTTTCAGTATATTTGTATAGAAACATTCAAACAAGATAGTTTATTGATAGCTCTGTTGTCCACGTTTAAGAAAAACAAGTGTTATTATGAAAAACTCTCGTTAATTCAAGTAAGTATATTTTTATTTTTATTGTCCCGGCGAAATTAATACTGACTATAATCCGATTCCAATTGAAGGCTCAGATGCTCTTAAGAATATTTTCTTAAATAAATATTTATAAAAATCAATGCCCCTTTTCGTTGTAATTTTATAACTCAAGAACGGCTCACTTATCCAAACCAAATGTTTTGGCTTTGTTCGGACTATTTAGTAGATGGTTTATGTGAAGTTTGCACAAAATCGGTCGAGCGTTTCTTCATTTATCACATTTTTGGTGGCGCTAACGAAGTTGCGCGGGTTAGCTAGTTGTTTATATTCCCTAAAGGTCCACTTTCCTATAATGTCTACTCAACTTCTTGAATAATAATACTTGTACTATTCCATATTATTTACTTTTTAACCTAACCGCTTTTGCCCATCGGCATTTTTAGAGATTGTCACATATTTTAATTTTTTATAATCGAAACCGGTTGGGGTTTCCCATTCGGTCTACATTCCTAAATGGTCTACTTTCCTAAAATGTCAATCCGGCTCTCATTCGGCTTACACACCATAATGTTCCACTTTCCTGAAATGTCTACCCGATTTCTCATTCGGTCTACATCCCCTAATGGTCAACTTTACTGAAATGTCTACTCGCTTTTCCATTCTGTCTACATTCCCAAATGGTCCACTTTACTGAAATATCTACTCCCTTTTTCATTCTGTCTACATTCCTTAATGATCCACTTCTCTGAAATGTCTACTCGCTTTTCCATTCTGTCTACATTCCCAAATGGTCCACTTTACTGAAATATCTACTCCCTTTTTCATTCTGTCTACATTACTTAATGATCCACTTCTCTGAAATGTCTACTCGCTTTTCCAGTCTGTCTACATTCCCAAATGGTCCACTTTACTGAAATATCTACTCCCTTTTTCATTCTGTCTACATTCCTTAATGATCCACTTCTCTGAAATGTCTACTCGCTTTTCCATTCTGTCTACATTCCCAAATGGTCCACTTTACTGAAATATCTACTCCCTTTTTCATTCTGTCTACATTACTTAATGATCCACTTCTCTGAAATGTCTACTCGCTTTTCCAGTCTGTCTACATTCCCAAATGGTCCACTTTACTGAAATATCTACTCCCTTTTTCATTCTGTCTACATTCCTTAATGATCCACTTCTCTGAAATGTTACTCGCTTTTCCATTCTGTCTACATTCCCAAATGGTCCACTTTACTGAAATATCTACTCCCTTTTTCATTCTGTCTACATTACTTAATGATCCACTTCTCTGAAATGTCTACTCGCTTTTCCATTCTGTCTACATTCCCAAATGGTCCACTTTACTGAAATATCTACTCCCTTTTTCATTCTGTCTACATTACTTAATGATCCACTTCTCTGAAATGTCTACTCGCTTTTCCATTCTGTCTACATTCCCAAATGGTCCACTTTACTGAAATATCTACTCCCTTTTTCATTCTGTCTACATTCCTTAATGATCCACTTCTCTGAAATGTCTACTCGCTTTTCCATTCTGTCTACATTCCCAAATGGTCCACTTTACTGAAATATCTACTCCCTTTTTCATTCTGTCTACATTACTTAATGATCCACTTCTCTGAAATGTCTACTCGCATTTCCAGTCTGTCTACATTCCCAAATGGTCCACTTTACTGAAATATCTACTCCCTTTTTCATTCTGTCTACATTCCTTAATGATCCACTTCTCTGAAATGTCTACTCGCTTTTCCATTCTGTCTACATTCCCAAATGGTCCACTTTACTGAAATATCTACTCCCTTTTTCATTCTGTCTACATTACTTAATGATCCACTTCTCTGAAATGTCTACTCGCTTTTCCAGTCTGTCTACATTCCCAAATGGTCCACTTTACTGAAATATCTACTCCCTTTTTCATTCTGTCTACATTCCTTAATGATCCACTTCTCTGAAATGTTACTCGCTTTTCCATTCTGTCTACATTCCCAAATGGTCCACTTTACTGAAATATCTACTCCCTTTTTCATTCTGTCTACATTACTTAATGATCCACTTCTCTGAAATGTCTACTCGCTTTTCCATTCTGTCTACATTCCCAAATGGTCCACTTTACTGAAATATCTACTCCCTTTTTCATTCTGTCTACATTACTTAATGATCCACTTCTCTGAAATGTCTACTCGCTTTTCCATTCTGTCTACATTCCCAAATGGTCCACTTTACTGAAATATCTACTCCCTTTTTCATTCTGTCTACATTCCTTAATGATCCACTTCTCTGAAATGTCTACTCGCTTTTCCATTCTGTCTACATTCCCAAATGGTCCACTTTACTGAAATATCTACTCCCTTTTTCATTCTGTCTACATTACTTAATGATCCACTTCTCTGAAATGTCTACTCGCTTTTCCAGTCTGTCTACATTCCCAAATGGTCCACTTTACTGAAATATCTACTCCCTTTTTCATTCTGTCTACATTACTTAATGATCCACTTCTCTGAAATGTCTACTCGCTTTTCCATTCTGTCTACATTCCCAAATGGTCCACTTTACTGAAATATCTACTCCCTTTTTCATTCTGTCTACATTACTTAATGATCCACTTCTCTGAAATGTCTATTCGCTTTTCCATTCTGTCTACATTCCCAAATGGTCCACTTAACTGAAATATATACTCCCTTTTTTCATTCTGTCTACATTCCTTAATGATCCACTTCTCTGAAATGTCTACTCGCTTTTCCATTCTGTCTACATTCCCAAATGGTCCACTTTACTGAAATATCTACTCCCTTTTTCATTCTGTCTACATTACTTAATGATCCACTTCTCTGAAATGTCTACTCGCTTTTCCAGTCTGTCTACATTCCCAAATGGTCCACTTTACTGAAATATCTACTCCCTTTTTCATTCTGTCTACATTCCTTAATGATCCACTTCTCTGAAATGTCTACTCGCTTTTCCATTCTGTCTACATTCCCAAATGGTCTACTTTACTGAAATATCTACTCCCTTTTTCATTCTGTCTACATTCCTTAATGATCCACTTCTCTGAAATGTCTACTCGCTTTTCCATTCTGTCTACATTCCCAAATGGTCCACTTTACTGAAATATCTACTCCCTTTTTCATTCTGTCTACATTCCTTAATGATCCACTTCTCTGAAATGTCTACTCGCTTTTCCATTCTGTCTACATTCCCAAATGGTCCACTTTACTGAAATATCTACTCCCTTTTTCATTCTGTCTACATTCCTTAATGATCCACTTCTCTGAAATGTCTACTCGCTTTTCCAGTCTGTCTACATTCCCAAATGGTCCACTTTACTGAAATATCTACTCCCTTTTTCATTCTGTCTACATTACTTAATGATCCACTTCTCTGAAATGTCTACTCGCTTTTCCAGTCTGTCTACATTCCCAAATGGTCCACTTTACTGAAATATCTACTCCCTTTTTCATTCTGTCTACATTCCTTAATGATCCACTTCTCTGAAATGTCTACTCGCTTTTCCATTCTGTCTACATTCCCAAATGGTCTACTTTACTGAAATATCTACTCCCTTTTTCATTCTGTCTACATTCCTTAATGATCCACTTCTCTGAAATGTCTACTCGCTTTTCCATTCTGTCTACATTCCCAAATGGTCCACTTTACTGAAATATCTACTCCCTTTTTCATTCTGTCTACATTCCTTAATGATCCACTTCTCTGAAATGTCTACTCGCTTTTCCATTCTGTCTACATTCCCAAATGGTCCACTTTACTGAAATATCTACTCCCTTTTTCATTCTGTCTACATTACTTAATGATCCACTTCTCTGAAATGTCTACTCGCTTTTCCAGTCTGTCTACATTCCCAAATGGTCCACTTTACTGAAATATCTACTCCCTTTTTCATTCTGTCTACATTCCTTAATGATCCACTTCTCTGAAATGTCTACTCGCTTTTCCATTCTGTCTACATTCCCAAATGGTCCACTTTACTGAAATATCTACTCCCTTTTTCATTCTGTCTACATTCCTTAATGATCCACTTCTCTGAAATGTCTACTGGCTTTCCCAATCTGTCTACATTCCCAAATGGTCCACTTTACTGAAATATCTACTCCCTTTTTCATTCTGTCTTCATTCCCTAATGGTCCACTTTACTGATATATCTACTGGCTTTCCCATTCTGTCTACATTCCCAAATGGTCCACTTTACTGAAATATCTACTCCCTTTTTCATTCTGTCTACATTCCTTAATGATCCACTTCTCTGAAATGTCTACTCGCTTTTCCAGTCTGTCTACAATTCCTAATGGTCCACTTTACTGAAATATCTACTCCCTTTTTCATTCTGTCTACATTCCTTAATGATCCACTTCTCTGATATATCTACTCGCTTTTCCAGTCTGTCTTCATTCCCTAATGGTCCACTTTACTGATATATTTACTGGCTTTCCCAATCTGTCTACGTTCCCTAATGGTTCACTTTACTGAAATATCTACTCGCTTTTCCATTCTGTCTACATTCCCTAATGGTCTCTACTTCTCTGAAATGTCTACTGGCTTTCCCAATCTGTCTACATTCCCTAATGGTCCACTTCTCTGATATATCTACTCGCTTTTCCAGTCTGTCTTCATTCCCTAATGGTCCACTTTACTGATATATTTACTGGCTTTCCCAATCTGCCTACGTTCCCTAATGGTTCACTTTACTGAAATATCTACTCGCTTTTCCATTCTGTCTACATTCCCTAATGGTCTCTACTTCTCTGAAATGTCTACTGGCTTTCCCAATCTGTCTACATTCCCTAATGGTCCACTTCTCTGATATATCTACTCGCTTTTCCAGTCTGTCTTCATTCCCTAATGGTCCACTTTACTGATATATCTACTGGCTTTCCCATTCTGTCTACACTCCCTAATGGTCCACTTTCCTAAAATGTCTACTAGGTTTCCCGCTCGGTCCACTTTATGTTAAAGCATTTTTTTTTACTTATTTTTTGTGTTTTTTCCTTATTCCACAATTCGCGGCTGAGACAAATCATGTTTGGTACTCAATCACATATAGTTCAGGGATCTGCCCTGAACCAATTTTAGTTCAAACTTGGCATACAGATAGTTAACACCCAGGTTTAACACATTGGCGTATGGCAATGATGTTTCCCACAGAAACCAAGATAAAAAGTAGCCTATATGTTAATCCAGGGGGTAATATGGATTCCTCAACATTTAATTTTATCCAAATTGGTTCAACATTTTGAGTGTGTGTAACAATCATTTATACACTCATAAACTTTAGTCTTTATATTTTTTATCTTGTTTCGTTTGAAAATGCCGTAAGGCGAAACCTATCAGGTTAAAAAGTTAATTCTGTGGAAAAGTTTAAGTGTTTTATTCAAAATGTGTAGCAAGTTTCACCAAGTGCCATCAATCAACAGTATAAAAAGTTTCGTCTTTATAATGAGGGTTGCGTAAATTGCACGTCAAAATGGTTGCCTAAAATATGTCCTAATTTATTCACGTTTTCTTTTTAGGAAATATTCAATAACGATACGGTTGATACTAAATTGCGTATAAGAGGGTTGTCAGAAATGGACAGTTTGATGAAGACTAATATGGACCTGGACAACAAACGAGTTGCTTATGTAAGTATAATTTTTTACTAATCTTTTCTTTCCGCAAATTCCACTAATATATAGCAAACTAATCTTTCCTTGCTACTAATGATACTAATATATGTTTAAATTACTTTAATTTTAAATTTTAAGGAATTTAAATTTAAATTTCAAATCCTTTATTCCATATAACTGTCAATATTAATTAGTGTACAATAAAATATATTTCTATTCCATTCTATATGTATTCTACTAATAGTATTTAATGTAATTATAATTATGTATTAGCATTCTACTAATTTTAACTTTTAACTAATATATATTCCACTAATCTTCCCTGCTTTATAGTGTCACAAAATACATTGGATATCCTGCTTATATTGCTTTCCTAGTAATTCCACTCATACTACTTATTTATCTACTGGTATAATATTTCTATTTTTACCTAGTATTCTTTCACTAACACATATACTATAGATTTCTTTCCTACTAATCCCACTAATATTATATATACCCTACTAATATCCTTAAAAAAATTAAGAGAATATTATTTTCCATCGGCGTGTGATTATTCACTTTTTAAACGGAATTTAACATAGTTGTTGCTCCTGCATCACTCGTGTTAGTATATATTCTTCCTATCCACTTCGATTTTACTAATTTTGTGCACATTTAAACAGATTATAAAACAAATTTCGAAATTGAAGTCAAATAAGACTGCATCGAGTGTAAATGACAGAATACTTCAAAGAGATGTGGCCATATTTATAGGTAAGTGTGATATTTTTTAGACCACTTACTTTAGGCTAGACGGCGTTGTGTAAAAAAAAGTCCTACAACTCAAAATATACATACTTGTATATTTCTAAATACTGGGGAGGAATTCTTCAACACCTAGTCGGGGCATCATTGTCAGTCTTGTAATAATCACCTCTAAATTTTTTGTACTCGGTTCTGTACATATGTTAAATTGTAATAAGTTAAATATCTAATTATTATGAATACTGTCATATTCTAAATACATACATATAATACATAGGAAACAGCCAAACTCCGAAACTAACATTTGTGGATCACACAAATATTATGTACATGTTAGAATGTGTGGAACAAAAAGGATATTTAAGGCAAAATTAAAATTTATTTATTTATTTATTTAAAAATGTTCACAACATGCAGTTTTACATCCTATTATATGAGAACTACTCGCTTAAACTATAGGGTTTGTGTGCGAGCAGTATATGCTTTACAATATTCAGTTGAAATTTAATACTAAACATTGCAATATACTTAGACTATACCCAGTATGGGCAGGTAGTATCCGGTAGATGATGCTCATTGGTATCAGAGTTGTTATGTAGCTCAA
The DNA here is from genome assembly GCA_948477245.1 of Thumatha senex. Taxonomy (NCBI): domain Eukaryota; kingdom Metazoa; phylum Arthropoda; class Insecta; order Lepidoptera; family Erebidae; genus Thumatha; species Thumatha senex. Next base: position 14,655,456 of record OX419752.1, on the reverse strand, counting down.
TAGATGGCTCTGTTCGTACTCTTAAATGACGATTACACTATAGTGAACAATTTCAACTAGTTTCGGTACGGTTCGGGTAGTTAAGTGGCTAGAACATTGCCCTGGTTACGTCAAGGTCACGGGTTCAATCCCCGTCTTGAATCAGGTTGTCTTTTTTCACTTTATATATAATTTACGTTAAAGTTAGTGTTATATATGTTTGTGGCTGCGACCACTACGCTCACGCGCATCGTATGTAATTAACGTGGGAAATAAATCTGTGTGCATTTAGCAAGGTGTTGTATCACTTGTGTCCCTAGTCCGTAAACATAACAGTTAGCATACAAATTTATTAGTTTAAATATTTATCCACAAAATTAAACGAAGCAAATAAAAATGAACATAATTTCTTTTCTCATAGCCAGTGGAGCTAAATAAGGTTTACTTTATATTTTGTTTTTTCCATGATGTTGTAACCGCTATAACTGTCTGCCCTTTTGAATTTGTAATTAAAAAAAAAAACGAAACTATCTTCACGCTGTATCCCTGACGGGGTAGTCAGAGAGGACTGGTCGCCAGGCGTCGCGATCCATGCATACTTCTTTCGCTTCTTCGAGATTCATCAATCGTTTCAAACACGCACGTCTGGGTATCCGAGTACTTTTGACCTTTCCGTTTTTGAGCAATCTGCTCACGTGGTCTTCATATGTAAGTCTCGGCCTACCCTACCGAATTTGTAATTAATAAAACAATGTAAACAAGATATACAAATGGCAGCTTTACTGAAATATGTTTGAAATTAATTGATTCCCGGGTCGTTCTACACCCACGTACCACTTACCTAACCGGAATTGGACAATGTTAATCTCCATCTCATATACAGTAGACATAAGAGAGTCACTGGACAACATTCTGAGTTTACTGAAATGTGTCATGTCTGCCGTTCACTCGCTCTTTAACTATTAGTTGTGTAGTCTGAAACACACTCGATATTTTTGATATTTATGATTCAGAAATAAAAAAATGCGCTGAAGCGCTCAGTGTAAACGATCACTGTGTTAAGTAACTTTCACTATAGCTGGTCACGGATAGGTATGTGCGTGTAATCGTATGTGTCGCAAATGTAGCAGTTTCATTTGCGAGCGTTTCCGTGCTTTATAAGGCACGTTAAGCTGTTGGTCCCGGTTGCCATTAACATTGCAGTCGTTACGCCAAGTTAAAGGACTTAGAGCGGCTTGAAAAATTGCAACAGCACGTCGCCACAACCTGCGGCTGTCTATTACGTGGGACAGAAATATACACAGTGAAAAGTGGGCGTAAAATATGCCTCTGCCACTCCTTCGGGGATGGAAAAAATCGTAGTACATTTTTTATGATGTTGGCTTAGCTGGTTGCAGGTGTTATAATGCATATTATTATAATTTCAGGTGAACACGGTAATATGTTAGCGAAGGAGAATTTCTCCGAAGAGTTGTATTCCTTAGAGCTGGTCAATAAAATTAATATAACCATACGTAATGCAGCTGATGGGAAAAATTATAAGGTACTTAACGCCTCTACCACTTTACTTTAGTATTAATTTTGACTATCCATGGCTAAGTCGTAAAATAATTAATATTGTGGGATACTTTTCACACAGCGCCATCTAGCCTAAAGTAAGCTAATATTAGCTTGTGTTATGGGATCTAGATAACTGATAAACATACTTATATATTTTTAAATACATACATATTATAGATAAATAACACCCAGACACAGAATAAACCATCGTGCTCATCACACAAAGTTTTATCCTGGGTGGGAATCGAACCCACGACCTCTTGCGTAGCAGTCGGATGCACTCCCACCGTGCTACAGAGGCAGTCAAAGAAGATGTTACAAAAAAATATGATACAAAATAATTTTGAAAAGCAATTAGTACACTAACTTTATCCTAAATTTAAAGTGGTAAACGTCCAATCGTGTAAAATATCACCTCTTTACGTCGCCTTAAGACATATACTTGGATTAATTCGTCAGTTTCGTGTAGGTCTCGATGGTGTAATTAGTAACGCGTCTGGTGCGTTCAACCAGAAGACGCTGGTTCGAGTCCAGCTCGAGACTGAAAACATTTTCCCAATTTAAATAAAAAAAAAAGATTTGACTTAAAAGTCTAATGGTTAACCAGGTCATTTCCTGAGATTAGCTCATTTAACCAAACAACCAAACATACCAACAAACAAAGTAAAAACTCGTCGCATTGTAGCATGAGTCGTGATATATTGCATGTCTGTTCCATTATAACTTTCTGTAGTCTAAGTAGCTTCTCTAATTTTGATGAGTAGCATCAAATAATACCAAATGGTTCTTGTTACAGATTGATTTGCAAAGAATCCTTCAGCTTGCCCTCGTGCACGAAGACTTTGAAGCACTTTATTGTTTACTCTCGATAATAACAGTAAATTGTAAGTATACTACATCTCAATATTTTTAAAGTGAAACTTCTTTAACGACGATGAGAAAAAAATTATAGCAAAAAAAATTATCGTCACGCTTTTCTGTTACGCGCCATGTTGTTTTGAAGTGAAATTTCTTTATCGAAGAAAAAATTTAATAGCTGTAAAAAAAATTGCGTAAAGAGTTTCACTTCTTACCTGTGTAAGTACAACTTTTAAATTTTGTAAAAATTAGTTTTATTACACCACTTGAACGGAAAAGTCAAATGTCTCGTCAAATAACTCGGATACCCAGACGTGCGTGTATGAAGCGATTGATGGATCTTCAAGAAGCGAAAGAAGTATGCATGGATCGCGATGCCTGGCGATTTGTCCTCTCTCACTACGTCGTCAGGGATACAGCGGTATCCCTGATGTAGATAATTAGTTTTATTGAATCTAATTTAAAGATATATTTACATTACTAGCTCTGCCTCCCGGCTTCGCTCGTGAAATTCTTTGAAAACCCGTTGCACCTCATACATTTGACCCATGCCCCTTATAAATATTAAAATACTTTCATATAAATTTAATCTCCTTTTTCCCTTAAGGGTAGAATTTTGGAAAATCCTGAAACACGTATTAATTTATTTTTAATCAGAAGTAATTATGCCAAGTTTGGTGTATTTAAAATTGGAATATTTAAAAATGGAGAATCTCCCATAGAAACTTAGATCCCCTATTTTACCCCTTTATAGGTCAAATCAAGCAAAACCGTAAAACACGTATCCATTTATTTGTAACCAAAAATACGTGAACGTAATTTTATGTTTCTAACTTTGAAAATGATGAACTATCATACAAAAGTTTGTCCCTTATTTTACCCCCTTGTGGTAGGAATTTCAAAAAACCCTTTCTTAGTGAGAACCTACTACATAAGTGTAGTTTACCCTAAAAAAATTAAGTTTGGTGGTCCAAGGGCTTCATCTGGACGTTGGTTATAAGAATGAGTTACCCACGAATTTTATCAATAAACAACAACCTCTATTTTACCTATTTAAAGGTTAAAATTAGAAAAACCGAGATATACGTGTCTATTCATTTGTAATGAGGAATAGATATACATAATTTCATGTTAACTTTGAAAATGACGAACTTTCATACAACCGTTTATGCCTTATTTTACACCTTTAGAGGTGGATGTTTTATAAATCATTTCTTAGTGGGTGCCTACAATGTAAGGGTAGTTTACCTGAAAAAAATCAAGTTTCTAGGTGCAAGGGTTTCGGCTGGGCGTTGTTAGATGCGTAGTATATTTTTACATTATTATGTTCCACAAGGCTAGCGTAATTTTTTTTCTTTAGTTCTTTTTATATTAAATTTGTCAAATATCGTTTAATTATTGGCCAATGATAAGACAGTGACGCTAATAATCCCGTTCCAGTGCGAGACAGACCAGAGCCAGGTCTCCAGAACTTAGTGTGGCGAGTGTGTCACGCCATATTCCGCAGTGGAGGCTCCGTGGACGTGTCTCCAGCCCTCAGTTTTTGTGCCAGTACCTCCTGTGTCCAGTTGGCTTTGCAGGTAACGGTGTTTTATGTGTAGCATCGAGGAGTTTGCGCGGGAAGTTGGTGGATTGCGGAACCCTTGCTGTATATTATTTTCGAATTATGTTTTTAAACTTCGCGAATTTCTTTCATATTTATGTTATTTCGGGTATTATTCGCGACGTATATTATTATATACGTTGTAAAAACATCACTATTTCCTTAAGTTACGGTAAACTTAAGGAAAGAGTAAGAATAAGAAATATATTTTATTTTTATTCACATTCCATAAATCGATCCTTATTAACAATACTATCGAATACAAACTGCTTATTTTTTAAAAATCATTTGGCTCGAATCCTGGCTGGATTATTGCATTTTTACAAATCTAATGATGAAGTTTTTTTTTTCATCAAAATCGAGCTCGTGACTCCTTTATGTATTTTCCTTATAGTTAAGGATTTAGCCCTGAAAACCAACTTAAAAATTCATTCTGTATAAGCTTGTGTTAAGGGGATTTAGACAACTGATAAACGTACTTATATATTTCTAAACAAATATCTTAATCTTAATAATATTATAAATGCGAAAGTTTATACGGATGTTTCTTATTCTTTCACGTGAAACTTACGGAACAGATTTTAATGAAACTACAATAATATAGCTTATACATCAGAATAACACAGGATTCTTATGATCCAGGGAATAAGTTTTTGTAGGAAACTGGAACAGGAAAATTAATCTACGCGGGCGAAGCCGCGGGCTTTTACTAGTAATAAATAAATAAATATTGTTGCAGATTTTTCCTTTTTTTTTACACAGCGCCATCTAGCCCAAAGTAAACTAATATAAGCTTGTAGAATGGGATTTAGACAACTGATAAACATACTTATTTATCCATCCATCGCAATCCAGCGTGGAAACGCGGCAAGTGTGATGGGCACCATTCCACCGGGAACGGTCAGGAGCGGGTATTTAAATAGTTTGTAAGGTTGACATTATTTGAATTTTAAAAATGTAATTTTTTTTTTATTTTTATATTATATCTAGTTATCTACATACTTATATATTTCTAAATACATACATATTATACATAGGAAACACACAAACTACGAAACAAAACATTTGCGGATCATTCAATTATTTGTTCCGACCTGGGAATCGAACCCGAAAAATGGTACTTTCTTAAACAAAAACGTTGAGTGCTGTAATAATTATTGTTTGATATTTCAGTCTATAATTGAAGAGACAAACTTAGTACTAAGACAACACCTTTGCGAGGGTCTGGAAGTGATGCTTCTCCAAGACCCTGGGTCGGAGACAGCCGAGGAACTGTTGGCGGTGGTGGCTGATGAGCTTCTAGCTATGATTGACTGTCCCGATGGTAAGTGTTGATAGGACACATATCTTTGACTAAAACATAACACATTTAATTCTTAAATCAGTATTAAAAAACATATAAAAGCATTTGCGAACAAAATATCTTATTTTAAGACATAAATCAATTTGAAACAATCTAATACTACAGTTAGTATTATTGGTGGCGCGGAATAAAGCAATAAAAATAAAGTTATAATTTTCCTTCGATATAGTGGACCAGAGGTTAAGGAACCAGCCGTTAAGGAACCTAGGTAGGGTGGCACTACAGTTTCACTTTTGAAAAGTCCTGAACAGTTCTGATAGACACACTCGAGCGGTTAAGCATACCACACTATTATAGGCAGGCGGTAAAGCGAAGGGATCAGAACCAACGCGCCGATAGATCAGTCCCATTTCACATTGAAACGGATGATATCGGTGACGTCAGTAGATGGCGCCACCAGTAGTATTGCGGTGCACGAACAAATATAGTACATAAACATGGGAAGAGGGCGGCTAGTTTAACACCTTGGCTTTTAGTTGCTTCCGATTCTACAGTTGGCGTTATCGATTATTATTGTACGGGACACTGGTAGCCGTACAGGAGTTGATTGTATTAAAACAAGATAGGGACAAAAGTGGTATATTGTCTTAACTTATGCTAAATGGTTGATGGTTATCAGTACACCCGAGCGGAATGGTTGTCGATGATGCACTAAATTAATGTAGAGTCAAAATGGTACAAATCGGCGTAAATTGAAGAATACGCGCATCGTGACGTACGATGTTTGTTTCGATACGAGACTCGTACAATTATAATAAATTAAACTAAACTAATTCAAATTAGTTTAGTTTAATTTATTATAAATTCTAAACTAAACTAAACCCCAGTTCCTTGCTACGGAAGGCACGTTAAGCCTTTGGTCCCGGTTGCCAATAAAACGGCAGTCGTTAAGCCAAGTTGAAGGCCTTATGGGCGGCTTAAAAAATTTCAACAGCAGGTCGGCGCAGACTGCGCCTGTCCATTTCAAAACGGCAATGAGCTCACCACCTGCTACGTGGGACAAAAATGCATTAGGTGAAATGTGGGTATTTAATATGCCTCTGCCTACCCCTTCGGGGATAAAGGCGTGACAATATGTATGTATGTAAACTAACTAAAAATCAAAGATGAGACGAATTCAAATCTTTCGAATTAATATTACTCTTGATTCGAAACTTAAGCCGAATTGATTCGACTCGTCGAAGACATTAATTCACGCGATGAATTAGCAAAAGTAATAAATTGGAATTCGTCCTCGTATGTCGAGAATGAATACGTCATGAACGAATAACGAATTAAATGATTTCGAGTTATCGAATTACCAAGTGCCATCCATCAACAGTATAAATACTAATCTATTTCTTTCCAGAACCAAATTACGATGCTGGTTTAGACATAACTAGAATATTTTTAAACACACTACGAGAGAACGATTCTTTCTCCATAAAATTTCTACCAAAAATTATAATGTTACTATCTAAAAAAATACAAAAAGAATTATACAAAAGTGCGACGGACATATTTATTGATAAAATTGATATATTTGAAGAAGAAATAGTTAAAGAGATAATATCAGGAATTCTAAAAAACATTTTACCTAATGATAATAAATTACATCTACAATATGTTTTGGAGATTTTGAAAAGGATTATCGATTTAAAAGATTATGAGTACTCGATTTTGGTAAGTGAATTTGAATTTATTTTTAAAGTCTGTTATAAAATTATCCCTTTAAATCTAATAGTCTAATATAAAATATGGGATCTACACAACTGAAAATCAAATATGGGTTTCATTGAAGTGCTCTTGACCCTGCTGACTTTTATGTGCTTCAGAAGGCACGTTAAGCCGTTGGTTGGTTGTTCGTTAAGCCAAGTTAAAGGTCTTATGGGCGGCTTAAAAAAAATCAACAACCGGTAGCCACATCCTGCGACTGTTAATTTCAACACGGCAATGATTTTTCCACATATTACGTGGGACAAGAATACACACGGTTAAAAGTGCGCGTATTATATGCCTCTGCCATACTGTCGGGGTAAGGCGTTATTGATAAATAAGTAAATAATAAAAATAATGTATCTAATATAAGTTACAGGAGGAGGAGAAGCGCTCGTGGCCCCGCGGTCTTAGTGTTCTGTAAACGATCACTGAGTTACGCAACTTTCACTAAGGCTGGTACTCAGATGGGTGACCACTTTGTGGCATTTACATTTGCGAGCGTTTCCGTGCTTCGGAAGGCACGTTAAGCCGTTGGTCCCGGTTGCCAGTAAAATGGCAGTCGTTAAGCCTGGTTGAAGGCCTTATGGGCGGCTTAAAAATTTCAACAGCAGGTAGCCACAACCTGCGTCTGTCTATTTCAACACGGCAATGGGCTCACCACCTATTACGTGGGACAGGAATCCACACGGTGAAAAGTGGGCATATAATATGCCTCTGCCACCCCTTCGGGGATAAGGCGTGATGGATATTTATTTTATTTAGTTACAGGATAGCTTTATGTTGAAATCTAAAAACCCATTTTATCTTTTAAGACGAGACTTAGACAAGAAGAAAAAAAGACTATCTTAAATATTGTGGAACTTCTTTTTACACAACGCCATCTGGCCCATACTAAGCTAATACAAGCTTGTGAACTCTCAAACTCTGAAACCAACATTTGTTGATCACGCAAATATTTGTTCCGGCCAGGGAATCGAACCCAGGACCCCAGCGCGGCAGTAGCATACACTACCACTGCGCCACAGAAGCAGTCAAAAGTCTTGAGTCCCACCTACATCTTAAGACGGAAGAGAGATACATTCTTCAGCTTCGAATCTCCTCAGTAGCCCTCTTACTTTGATAAGCAGCTCACCCAGCAAGTGAGAAGTCTTTCCAATTTTTTCACTGGACTTCCATATGGACTCTGGGGTTCGTTTTTATTGACCAGCTACCTGGATTTGAAGCTTGGGGTCCACTTGTATTGACAGCTGTGATGAATTGACTTTTTAGTTTCGACATTGTTAGAATTGTCATCCCTGATTTCCAACACAATGTCAGTGAGTTGAAAAAAAAAACTAGATGCAGCTATAATAATATGATATTTAGGATCTTATGCGCGACGTATACAGCTTTTATTGTAAATCTTCTATATATATAAAAATGAATCCCTATTTCCCTTGGTCACGCCTTCACGCGTGAACGGCTGGACCGATTTGAATATTTTTTTGTATTAGATAGCCCATTTATTGAGGAAGGTTATGAGATATATATTATCACGCCACTACAAAGGAAAGCGGAGCAGTAATCATAAATGTCAACAAATCGGGGAAACTTTCATACATTTTTGGAAAAGTAATAAGCGACGGGATTAAATGGGTGCCACGGGGTTGGAAGTATGTCACGTAGGAAGCCGGGCAGGTCAGCTAGTATAATCCGGTCGAAACGTCTAGAAGTACAAAGTAATTTTTGTACATAATAATATACGAAGCGAACAAGACCCGAAATATCATATTAATATGAGTGGAATTAGCGACAGTTTAAAAACATTTACCAAATTCAGATTTTTTAGAAGATTCTTTTTTAATTACAGATTGAAAATACAACTCAAGTTGAAAATAATCATAATTTCGTAAACACATTACAAATAATGGCACTAGCTAAAGGCTTATTTGATTTCAATGAAGATATTTGTACATCAGTTATAGTAACTGAGCAAATTATCGATAAAATCGATGAAAGTATATATATGTTTATGGAAGCGAGTGATCTACAAAATATATTGAAATTTTTAAATGAATATGCTGTTTATTTACTGGATTTTAATAAAGAGGTATGTTTTATTATACCATTTTGTTGCCAGATAAGGATACGGCCCACCTGATGGAAAGTGGTCACCATAGCCTATGGACGTTTGCAACACCAGAGGTGCAGCACTCGCGCTGCCGACCCTGTAAAAACATTCTAAGAGCTTTTTTTGAAGAACCCCATACTGTATACTGTCGAGTAAACCCAAGCAGCGAGTTCATTCCACAATCCTTACGCGGAATAAAGCCCTGATGGGACCTTACCCTAGGACGATTTAACCAATGGACGCGTAATGTACTCAATAAAGTATGAAATCACGTTCAACCAACTTTCGTGCGAGGGGGAAACTACACATATATTGTTTTCTTACTCTTGCATGAAGTGTTGTCACTGTCTAACACCCAGTCAAAATATAACTGCAAATAGAAAAATGTAGGTATGCAATACGAATTAGACACAATATTATTCGGCTAATTTGAGATGGTAACTCTTTGTATAAAGTTTATAGAGAATGAAAATATATTGAATATAGGCCGATTAAGTTATTGGTATGTTAAATTAATGGTATTTGTTAAAAATAGGTATGTAAATGAAATAAAAAAAAATTACGAGTGAAAATAAACATTAATTGTACGTCCGCTGTAACTTTTACACCATTTCACAGCACATTTCGTTATTTTTTCTTTATAAATTGCCAAACGTGTACGATAGACTGAGTCCGTGGAACAGTAACTTAGCTAAAAATGCTTAGCAAATGGCAAGCGGGGTAAACGGTAAGATAGCGCGTCCATTGGTTAAATCGTCCTAGGACCGTACCGTATGCTCACGCTCCGTACGCAAGTGAGGGGTGACACCCTTAACGTATACAGGTGTCTCTCTCGTATCACCCTGTCTATGGCGAGCGGTGCGATGATAGTCGAAAGATGCGGGTCGAAAGGTCGAAGCTGGTATTCAGGTGCACCAGCCCAAAGGTGACAGCAAGTACTCCATGTGTGGCCGCACACTGACTTATAGAGCAGTCTTCTATAGCATCTTAGTGTACCAATTGCTGCCAAACCCTATCGGGATTTAGAGCCTGGTGTCACTGGTGTCACTCCGCAGTTTAGGTATATTCGGGCAGTGCGCCGCTCGGAGCGGCTAATGACAGTGGGCTGCCGCTCGGCTCGCTCGACACGAGTGCTCTAAATAAATCAACTAGGTACAGAAACTTCTCAAGTGACAACCCCGCGCGAACTTCGCACCGAGCGTCATAAAACTCTGGCGCGCAAAGAAAACTCAACGTTCGGGCGCTGTTATAAGTTTCAATTTTGCTTGAAGGCGGTGAGTCTGTTTTCATACCTAAAACTGACTTTTGTTAGGGAGTGAAACTTCTGTACGTAGTACTATTACTTATGCTGTGGCCTGGAGTCCACTTCTATTTGGCGTTGATGGAAGCGTCTTCCGTCTGACTTGCGAACTCACAACTCAACAGTGCTGGCGCCTGAGTTAAAACCTCGTCTGTTAGTCAACGGTGCACCGCTCGCAGCCTAAATCGCTTGGGTCCTTACGTCCCGGCAGTCTACTAAATTAATCGCGTCAAAAGAGAATATAAATCGTTGCTAAATAGAAAGCCGACAGAAAAAATTGACAGTTTTCGTAGTCTACTATTACAATTGTGCTCCAATAGAAACCTATCGGCCGGCCGATAGATTGTTATTAACACGTGTAGCGCTCGTAAGCTCTAAATTTGCAATTTTGGTAATCTCTATTAGTCTGCAGCTTGAGAAGTGTGATTGTGAAATAAATAATAGTTTTAGTAGACTAGTATCTAGTTTTGGACTAATCGCATTAGAACAGCTATTGAATATAACTAGAACGGCTTTCTATTGGAAAATAGTAGACTCGGCCGCCTGGTTACATGGATATTTCGTATTAAAATTAAGACTTTGTTGTAATTTCTTTCAGAAAACTATTAAATGCATTAGCAATTTAATAGAAAATATAACACTACCTTCTGCATCTATAATAAAAAACGAATTATCAGTTTGTATAGATACATACAAAACAATTTTAAAAGAGTTGCCACAGGAAATTAAAAATAGCTACCATAAATGTTGCCAGAGTTTCAACATCGAAGATATAACGGTAGAATTAGAAAGAGTTATGAAAATGTCTGATTTATTTGGAATTACGGATGTTTCTGAAGAAATTTCTGACAGGATTGAAGCGTTGGGCGTTATGGTAGAAATATTTGAGCTGGCGATACCGGGCACGGAAGTTTGGACCCGAATGGTAATAGATAATTACCATAGACTGCGATTTACCATCGCTACAAAACTACTCTCTGTGGCAGAAAAGTCAGTAACCGAATCAGAATTTGAAAATATTATAAAAGACGATCAAAATTTTGTTTTAAAATATTTGAGTGTGTATTATGAGAGGGTCTTATTATCGGAACAGATTGTCATAGAGACTTCCTTATTTGTAATTTTTTTGAAATTTTATGTGAATAATTATAAAAATGATGAAAAATATTTTACAAGAATACAGGAGATAGTTGAAAAGGTATGTTTGATTTTTATAACTATTTTTAAAACTATTTTTTTTTTAATTTTTCTTGATATTTCCGATGGGTTCGGCGATATTTTAAGCATACGACCCATTTGATCGTAGATGGAAGGAAACCGAATGGTTTTAGTCATTAGAAGTCCGGTATAGGTATTACGCGGGTGAAACCGCAGGGCGTCTGTTATTATCTATAAGATAACTATGTGACCCTCACGGATTTGCCCCTAACATACTTCGAACTCCCATCGCACCTATTTAATCCTGCCGCTTTTAAATTCTACAATAATACTGAATTATTTTTCCCGATTTGTCGACATTTATGATTACTGGTCCGCTCTTCAGGGTAGTAGCGTGATGATATATAACATATAGCCTTCCTAGATGAATGGGCTATCCAACACAAAAAGAATTATTCAAATCCAACCAGTAGTTCCTGAGATTAGCGCATTCAACCAAATAAACTCTTCAGCTTTATATATAAGTGTAGATAAATTTTTGTTATTCCCAGGTTTGGCCAAGTTTCGAAAAATCAGATTTCGAGGTAAAGTTGTCATTAACATCAGACATACTCCGGCTGCCCAAGACCTTGGGACTAGTGTCTCCGGTGAGGTGGATGATCAGCGCCATCACGGCACAGGAGACCAGCCTGGATCACAAAGTCAAAATGGTCACCTTGTTGCCGGGGGGTGAGGAATACAGGTAAATAACATATTAGCTGGTTTCTGTCAAATCCTTTTTTTTTTATAAATTAAGTAGCTAACCTGCCCGGATTCGTCCGTGACGTACTTCCAACCACGTGGCACTCATTTAATCCCGTCGCTTATTACTTTCCCAATAATGTATGAAAATTTCCCCGATTTGTTGACATTTATGATTACTGCTCCGCTCTCCTGTGTAGTGGCGTGATGATATATAGCTAAGAACCTTCCACAATAAATGGGCTATCCAATACAAAAAGAATTTTTCAAATCGGTCAAGCCGTTTACATGCTATGTCGTGACAACGTAAAACGGGTTTCATTTTTATATATAAATTAATTCTAAGCTTCTTTTGGTGAAATGTCAAACCAGGGAGCCGAGTCTACCATTGACAAGTCGTAGAATAGAACCAGAATCGCTGATTTAGCTGTCGAAATGTTGGTAGACTATCAAAAATGCAACTGACTAGCGGCCACTAGCGCGGTACGTGTTAGGAGACTTCTATCGGCCGACCGATAGAAGTCTATTGGAGTACGATTGTAATAGTAGACTACGAAAAACTGTCAAAATTGTACCGGTGGCTTTCTATTGAGTGACATTTATGATTCTTTTCTGACGCGATTTAAATAGTAGACTTGGCCCCCATTATATTTTTAAATTTAAATTTTAAAGTGGAAAATTTTTTAGTCTCGAGCTGAACTCGAACCAGTGTCTTCTAGTTCAATGCATCAGACGCGTTGACCAACTACACCACCGAGACCTATTCAAAACTGACGAATGAATCCACCTCTTTACGTCTTAAAGCGACGTAAGGCGCCATCGTCGTCGTACTAAGGGCCGGTCCTTAGTACATGCTTAGTTGGTCTTGGTGGTGTAGTGGGTAAACGCGGTGCGTTAAACCAGAAGAATCTGGTTCGAGTCCAGCTCGAGACTGAAAAAAATTTACACTTTATATTTTCTATTTTGAAAAAGTTAAAATTCCAAATTCTTTCCAAAACGACATCTTTTTATTCAGTGTGTTTCCAGTTCCTGCCAAAACTCTAACTTGATGTGGAGCCTAGGGTCTAATGCCTAACCAGGGTGAAAAAAAAAATGTTCTAGCCACTGAACAAAAAAAAAAAGTTCAGTGGCTAGAACATTGCCAAGGTCACAGGTTCAATCCCCGTTTCGAACCAAGTTGTCTATTTTCACTTAAATAAAACAATATTTGACAGTTACCATACTAATAGCTTCAAAAATTAATCCATAGATTGAGTGGAGTCCATCGCATCAATGTATAAAAATGGTTGTAACACTGTTCATTGGTATCAGAGTTGTTAAGAAGTTATTAAGAGTATGACTCTGGTCATACTCTTAATGACGATTACAATATAGTGAAGAATTTCAACTTGTTTCGGTACGGTTCGGGTAGTTCAGTGGCTAGAACATTGCCCTGGTACTCATTCACTGCTGGATCCCGTATCATATGCGTTTTCTTTATTTTTTGCGTGTGCGTATTTTCGCAAACGGTGTGCAATTTGGGCATACAAGCACCGTGTGTGTCCTTTTGGGATAAAGACGCACCGGGGATGCACATCATCAGTGATAATAACATAAACTTAAACATTTTTTTATTAGGTAACAAAATAAAGCTTTGTTTGTTGTAACAAACAAGTGACAAGAAAAAAAGGCGGCACCTTTTAAAAAAAAATCTACCTGATTTTTAACAAAGACATACAATCCTTTCAACAAAAAAAAATTGTAAAAAAAACAGTGGCCGCCAAAATATCTATTGTTCTAAAGAAAGGGGTTTTAAAGTTATAAATCATTTTTATATAAAAATGGCCCGATACCAGCCATGTCGGCGCCGTGCCGTGGAGTGACGTGGTGGCCACATGTTTATATCAATTTTAGGATACGGAAAATTAAAAATATTTAAAACCGATTTAATAATTTATTGAAATTCTGTTGTTTATATAAAACAAAAACAATTGAGCCACAGATATACTTCTTACTAATATTATGAATGTGAAACTTTGACAGAATGTATAGATTTTTACTCTTTCTCATTTGGAATAAATAAAAATAAATATTTTGGAACACTTTTCACACAGCGCCATCTAGCCCAAAGTAAGCTAATATTAGCTTGTGTTATGGGATCTAGATAACTGATAAACATACTTGTATATTTCTAAATACATACATATTATACATAGGAAACACCCAAACTCCGAAACACATTTGTGGATCACACAAATATTTGCTCCGACCCGGAATAATATAGCTAATGCATCAGAATAACGCATGATTTTATCTTGAGAACGAGTTCCTGTGGAAAACGGGAAAGTTTCTCTACGCGAGTGGAGCTGCGGGCGTCAACTAGTAGTTACTCAAGTAACAAAGTAAAAAAGTTAATACTTTTGGACTAAAATGACTAAATAGTAAAAATGGGTACTCTATAATTTTTGCACTTCAAAAACCTCGACTTATATTTACTTATACTACTATGACTACTAATATCCACTCACAATCTGACTTTTATATTAATAAATACCCGTAGGTACTGAAATCACTCCCGGTGTGTCGATGTTAGCATAGCTTTTGATTCGCCAAATTGTTCGGCAGCAGCCAAAGTGTTAGGCAAAGATCACAGGTTCAATTCCCGTCCTGAAGCAAATATTTTTTTTTTTTGCGAAAATTAGCATAATAAGTGCTTTAAAAATTTATCAAAATACAAATTCGTCTTCCTCGCTCCAGTGCATGCTACCGCCACTTGGCTGGAACCCTGCCCATACATCTGTCAGAGATGAAGGGAGACCACGCGGCAGTACTAAGAGCTCTGCTCGACTCCCTCGCCACTACCGCGGACATGGTACTGCTGGATATCATCATAACCCTGGCTGCGGGTAAGTACCTTCACGGTGCCTGTTTGGGAACAATTTTTGTTGGGCAATAGTATGTTTTCTTTATTTCATTTTAATTTTATTTAGCTATGTGTGTACACCGGCTTCGCCCATCTTTAACTTTGACCCTTAAAAGTGGAATTCTGATAACTTCCTTCATAGTGGCCCTGCGGACTCAGATATTTTTGAAGCCGCCCATTATTTTTTTTTTGTTTATACTGCTGAGGTGGCATACAAGCATACGGCCCACCTGATGGAAAGTAGTCACCGTAGCCTATGAATTACATTATGCCTTCAACACGGCTTAACGACTGCCATGTACTTTAACTGCCTCGTTGGCGTACATAGGAAATACCGAAACCAACATTTGTGAACCATACAAATATTTGTTTAGACCCAGGAATCGAACCCGGGACCTCAGCGAGGCAGTCGCATACACTACCACTGCGCCACCAAGGCAGTAAGAACAAGAAGTAAGGCTGTCTGGGTTTTCCCGAACGTCTACAATATGGGGTTCTTCAAAAGGGGTCTTAGAAGGTTTATAAAGGGTCGGCAGCGCGAGTGCTGCACCTCTAGTGTTGCAAACGTCCATAGGCTACGGTGACCACTTTCCATCAGGTGGGCCGTACGCTTGTCTGCCACCTCAGTGGTATAAAAAAAGAAAAGAGTTCTTTATACCACGTGTTACCACAGCGGAGGACACCAAAGGCTGGTGGGACGACGCCATAGACGCCTGCATGGCCTCCCTGGCTGACAGGCGTGAGGATACGATATACGATGCTGCGTACAAGACTGTCAAGAAAAGAACCGGTTTGGGAGGCTGTAAGAGAGTGTTTCTGCCACTTTTGAGGTAAGTGTATCTATTATTAATCGCTTCATACACGCACGTCTGGGTATCCGAGTACTTTTTACTTTTCCGTTGTCGAGCAATCTGCTCACTTGGTCTTCATATGTAACTCTCGGCCTACCCTGACTCCTTCTACCCTCTACTTTCGCACAATATATATTCTTCGTCAATCCTTCCTCACTCATTCCACTCATTTCCAGCTTAACGCTGACACTTTCATTCAAACCTGCCATATTGCGTATCACTTCGTCACGTATTATTATATTAATGAATATACAGAAAGCGAAAGAAGTATTCATGGATCGCAATGACTGGCGGTCTGTCCTCTCTGACTACCCCGTCAGGGATACAACGTGATTATAGTTAAGTTTATCTTTATAAAGTAGGGTTCTCATATCCTCTCGTATAAGAGGAGATTGAGTTTAAAATTTATAACTAATGGAAATACAAGATCTTATCAATTTGGAATTATTTAATAACGCAACTGAATATTCTTCATCCCATCAATTTGGAATTAATTACAAATGGAAATAAAAACTCTTATCGATTTGAAAATAATTTGAAACGGAACTGCAAAGGCGTATTCAGTTCCGTTTTAAAATTATTTTCAAGTCAATAATAAGAGATAAGAGGCGTCTTAATCTTATCAATTTGGAATTAATTAATAACGGAACTGAATATTCTTCATCCCATCGATTTGGAATTAATTACAAATGGAAATAAAAACTCTTATCGATTTGAAAATAATTTGAAACGGAACTGCAAAGGCGTATTCAGTTCCGTTTTAAAATTATTTTCAAGTCAATAATAAGAGATAAGAGGCGTCTTAATCTTATCAATTTGGAATTAATTAATAACGGAACTGAATATTCTTCATCCCATCGATTTGGAATAAATTACTAATGTAAATAAAAACTCTTATCGATTTAAAAATAATCGTATCAATTTGGAATTAATTAATAACAGAAATGAATGTTCTTCTTCCCATCGATTTGAAACGAATTACTTATGTAACTGAACTTTGTCTCTGAGATTGGTCGTAGATTAAGGGATTAGACTCATGACTCCTACGCCCGGTCGTACTTGGAACAAAGGATAGGCATTGCTATCCAACGAGGCAATGCCGCGAGTGTATTGAGCACCTTAGCATCGGGTATTGTCAGGGCTGCGTTATTCAGTAGAGAATAGGCGGGTGAGGCCGTTCAAGTGACACTTTTGTATTTTATAATTCTACTTTTTTTTTAGAATTTTATTTTAAACTAGTTGCCCCGCCCGGCTTCGCTCGTGACATACTTCGAACCCCGTGGCACCCAATTAATCCCGTTGTTTATTAATTTTTCACAATAATGTATGAACATTTTCCAAATTCGTTGATTACTTCTGCGCTTTCTAATACCTACGCCTATAATTAATTTGTTTGCACTTTATTTGGAATTTGCCATAACTCGTAAGATATTCACTTAATTTGCAAGGTGTAAAGGGACAGAATAATCTTCATGACTGAAGCCAATTAACGTAGTAAAAATGATACGGATTAATGGCATATTATATTATAATATATGGTTTTTTTAAGTATTAAAATGTATATAGTATGTTATTCTTAAAAGATAGACATATACCGTCGCGAACGTTTTTGTATATCTACATTAGATACACAATTGCACCGTACATTGTTTTGTAATTTCTCAAAGGGTTTAGGCAGCGTTTTTGTTGAAAGCTCCCAGACGGCTTATTTTTTCTGACATCCCCAACAAATATCTGTACAATTTAGTCAATGTATATAAAAACTTAACAAATTATACATGTACACCTTCCTTATGAATCACAGTAACTATTAAAAAAACCGCATCGTAATTCGTTGCGTAGTTTTAAAAATCTAAGCAAACATAGGGACAAACACCGAAAAGCGACTTTGTTTTATAATATTATTTTTAAACTTTCGCGGTTTATACTCATACTTTATATACTACTCGGGACTTCACGCGAAACAATTTTGTACTTACATTCACCGACATTTCGAGCGCGTTGCAGCGCCCGTGGTGCGCTGTAGTCCCGAGTAGTATATAAAATATGTTTATAATATGTAGTGAAATACAAAAAAATATTACTGAATACTCTTTTTTTTAGAATTAATTTCCTATCGATTTAGAATTAATTACTAATAGAAATAAAAACTCCTATCGATTAAAAAAAAATGAATAAATGCTCCTCGTCCTATTGGTTCGGAATTAATTATTATGGAACTGAGTACTCCTCGTAGTCCTATCAATTTGGAATAAATTAGTAACAGAACTGAATAGTTCTATTAATTTGGATTTAATTAATAATCGAACTTCATACTCGTCTTAGGCCCACTTGCGCGATCTTGGGTTAGCGTATATAACTCGGAGGTATGGACTAACCCCGAGTTAAATCATTAATTTATCTCGCATGACCCCGAGTTAAGGGTATACCTAGGGTTAAATCGCTAAAATTTTAACTCAACGATTTCTGAGGGTTAATTCGTCAAACGTTGGGCTAGCAGCTGACAATGTTTTTAAACTCACACGACTTATACTATTCATTTTATGTTTTTCGGGTCTTTTCCCCAGTCTACTCGTGACCACGGCTATTGCAATATAGCCGAAACGTCGAGAGGTGAGAAAAAATTAAAATATTACGCGAAAAAGACCCGAAAAACATAAAATGAATAGCAGCTGACAGACAATAAAGTGACTGTCATGTTACATTCATTTGTGTAAGAAAAAGTCTTATGTGGCAAACTGTAGTGTAAAAGAGATAGACATACCTGTTTCATTCTTTGTTCAATCATTAATGTTGGTTGGATGACATAGAATGACATTAAACACTGGGTCAGTTAACCCGATGATATTTTTCTTTTGGTGCAAGACATGATTATGGTTAAAAAGTTATTTACTGAATTCCGATTTATCTAACTCTAAAATTATTTATTTAACCCCAGCATTCACGCAAGTAGGCCTAATTGTACCAGATATTAACCGAAACAGGCAGTGAAAAATTTAAAAATAATGTATTTGTTTCTACAATTACCGTATATATTTTCATATACATTTTGAGATAAGCGGTCTCCCATCGGGGTAGGCAGAGACTATGACTTTCCACTTGCTACGATCCTGGCATACAACTTTCGCTTCTTCCATTTTCATAAGTGTTTTCATTCACACACGCCGGTTAACGGTACTCTTGACCCGACCTTTTCCAAAAATGTCTTCTATTTGATTGACATACTCGTATGTACGTCGAGGTCGCCCCTTACCAGTTTGCCCAGTCACTCTCTTCTGATAAATCTGTTTCGTTAGTCTACTTTCATTCATCCTCTCCACGTGTTCAAACCATCTAAGCGTACCTTTTTCTATCTTCTCTGCTCTTCAGCTTTATATACTAGTATAGATGTATGTTCCGCTTAAATAATCAACATATATTTCCTTTTAGACATTCTACCCGTATATTTTGTGAAGATTACATAGCGAAAATCATAGCAGATATACTGTTGACCCTCAAGACTGGCTTCAAGGAGCCATCTAACACTGAGTTGTATAGAGAACGGGTCTTGTCTTACGCTAAAGCGTTTTATATACTGCAACTTGTTATAGAAAAGGTATACCAATAACTTTCTTATAAAAATATGTGTGTTTGTATGTGCGTGTGGGTGTGTATGTGTGTAAATAGTAACTTAACCAATTTCAGAGTTATTTCAAACTGATAAATATTTATTTTTGTGGCATTTTCATTTGCGAGCGTTTCCGTGCTTAGAAAGGCACGGTAAGCCTTTGGTCCGGTTGCCATTAACATGGCACTCGTTAAGTCAAGTTGAGCCTTATGGGCGGCTTGAAAAATTTCAACAGCAGGCAGCCACAACCTGCGTCTATTTCAACACGATAATGGGCTCACCACTTATTACGTGGGAGGAATACATATACGAAAAGAGGGCATATAATATATTATATTTACTAATATATAATATTTACTTTTCTCGATGGTACATCATATCCTAAACAGCATCAGCACGGAAATTCAGAACTTCGTGTTTATTTTAAGGTCCCATCAAAAAGTTTAGAGTCGGGTGTTATAAATGCAAAGGCGGGGTCCCAGGACCCGTGGTATCTTATAAAAGAGGTGTGCATATGCAGCATGACTCTAAGAAACAAGGTTCGATGCCCAGAAAACGCCAGTCCAGCTGTTCGGGATGCTTGTCTGTGAGTATGAATTTATTTGTACATTAATTTATCCTCCATTTGTCTCTATGGCTTTCTCTCCCCTTCCCCCCCCCCTCTCTTTCTTACTCAATGTCTTTCTGTGTGACAAAGATAAAGAAAAAGAGGGCTCTTTCTCATACTTACATTAAATTGCTGAATACTGTCTCCGTGGCGTAAGTGGTAGTGATGTGTCTGCTATGCTGACTGCTATGTCTAGGGTTCGATTCCCGGACTGAAACAAACATTAATGTGATTGTCAAATGTTTGTTACGGAGGTTGGGTGTCTTGTTTGGTTTGGTGGGTGTTTGAATGCCATATTATGCCATAGCACAAGCTCAGTTTGTGCTACATTATGATAGAAAAAAATATATCTTGGGAAAGTCTCTTCCAATTGTGTATTGTAATTACCATTTGTTTAAGTTTAACAGTTGTCTAGATGCTATAGCACAAGCTTATAGCTCAGTTTGTGCTACATTATGATAGAAAAAAATATATCTTGGGAAAGTCTCTTCCAACTGTCTATTGTAATTACCATTTGTTTATGTTTAGTTAATTTGATGTCTGTACCTATAGATTTACTGCCATTAGTATTCTGTTAGTAGTAACACAGGTATGATACCTGTGAAATAAATAAATAATAAGATGGCGCTATGTAAAAAAGGTGTCCCAATATATTTTTACTATAATTTATTATAGTAATTGCTTTCCAATATTATTACGACACTGGCATGACGGTGAAGCGAAGCCATAATATTTTATGGCAACTCTATAATAATACTTTTATCATTGGATATTTTTTTTATCTACTCTGATACTATAATACAAAGATTATAAAACTGATAACAAAATTCTTATGACAAACATTACGTACAGGCCAATAATAATAAAAAAAAGTTTAATTACGATACAGGTCTTGTATGGACACCTGTATCATAATATAACTTTTTAATCATAACGATACACCTATACAACCTCCAGCTGGACCAAGGAGGTAGAAACTCTAATTAAAAAAAAAAAGTTTCAATCATTGGTTTCAATGAACGAGTCCGCGACGCAAGCGCGCATGCGCCATCAATGTTTGCGCCTTGGCGCCAACATTTGACATTTAAAAAATAAATTGTTGTTATATTCATCATTTTATTTGCAATATTGTTTTACGTATTATAGTATGAGAGTAGATAAAGTAGTGTATGACACTGTACATAACTTGGTCTTATAACACTCGTGTGATACTATAAAATATCTCGCCTACGGCTCGTTTTTTTAAAACACTCTCATGTTATAAGAACCCTTATTATGCAACAGTATCATAAACTACTATAATGCAATTATTATGCTAACTTTGTTATATTTTTTTTTATTAAGAGAAAATCGACAACTATATTCGAGACGGGGATTGAACCCGTGACCGTATCGAATCCAGTTGAAATTCTTCACTATATTTTTTTAATCGTCATTTTAAGAGTATTACCAGAGCCATCTATCGAGCTACTTAACAACTCTGATTAGGCAAAGGTCACGGGTTCAATCCCCGTCTCGTACAAAGTTGTCTTTTTTAACTAACTAACTATCTTCACGCTGTATCCCTGACGGGGTAGTCAGAGAGGACAGATCGCCAGGCTTCGCGATCCATACATACTTCTTTCGCTTCTTCAAGATTCATCAAACGCTTCATACACGCACGTCTGGGTATCCGAGTACTTTTGACTTTTCCGTTTTTGAGCAATCTGCTCACGTGGTCTTCATAT
The DNA here is from genome assembly GCA_948477245.1 of Thumatha senex. Taxonomy (NCBI): domain Eukaryota; kingdom Metazoa; phylum Arthropoda; class Insecta; order Lepidoptera; family Erebidae; genus Thumatha; species Thumatha senex. The sequence goes on along the minus strand of OX419752.1, from coordinate 14,633,392 downwards.
GTAAGTCTCGGCCTTCCCCGACTCCTTCTACCCTCTACTTTTGAACAATATAATATTCTTCGTCAATCACAAAATTTGTCTTTTTTCACTTTAATAAAATATTCATATTTATACATTATTTTTTCCTCTCTTTCTCTTGTCGCTTTCTCCCTTCCTCCTTCTCTTTTTCTCACGCAGAAAGACGGTGGGTACTCTTTCTTACTACACTCACTGTCTTTCTGTGTGAGAAAGAGAAAGAAAGAGTGGGCTCTTTATGACACATTAAATTGTAGTATTCACCACTCTATAGTATAACTTTTATCATTTTCAAGCCGCCTCCAATGCTCGGCATACAACTGCCTCGTCGCGGCCATTTGCAAACGGCGACCTTCTCAGAAACAATACTCGGCCGTGTTCGATGTGGGCGCGTGGACTAAAATAGTGGACCCTGATGTGCAGTATGACTTCTGGCCGAGAGGATATTGGGTAAGTTCTTTAAAGAAAAAAAAAATCATTTCAATTAAGTAAACGAAGCGCTCGTGGCCCCGCGGTCTCAGTGTTCGGTAAACGATCACTGAGTTACGTAACTTTCACTATGGCTGGTCCTCGGATGGGTGACCACTTTGTGGTATTAACATTTGCGAGTGTTTCCGTGCTTCGGAAGGCACGTTAAGCCGTTGGTCCCGGTTGCCAGTAAAATGGCAATCGTTAAGCCTGGTTGAAGGCCTTATAGGCGGCTTAAAAAATTTCAACAGCAGGTAGCCACAACTTGCGTCTGTCTATTTCAACACGGCAATGGGCTCACCACCTATTACGTGGGACAGGAATCCACACGGTGAAAAGTGGGCATATAATATGCCTCTGCCACCCCTTTGGGGATAAGGCGTGATGGATATTAATTAAAGTTTTTGTGAAAATATATGAACACTAATAAGGGCACGGGTGTGTCGTGCAACGGGGAATTCGAAGTATGTCAAGGGTCAAGACGCAAAAGCTAGTATACTGTAAGCTAGTTCTGACTGACTAAAACACTTCAGGGAGACAACAAAAACCGAAGACGCCCAAGCGGAGCTGATGGCCAGGGTACGAGTGGAACTTCAACGGCTTCCACTTTCGCCGGCACTGTCAGGACCAGGTATAACTTCACTTATCTCCATTGTATTAAACCGGTACCAGATATCTGGTGGTGGGGGGGGGGGGGGGGTATCCCTAATTATGGGGTGTCCTCACAGTGTGTAGGGAGGCAACTGACAGGCGTGTTTGCAATAAACTTGGCACGCGGTATTATTATTACTTTTGTACACCGCGAATTGAAATACTTGCTGCTCAACCGATTTTGATGAAATCATACATATCTATACTAATATTATAAAGCTGAAGAGTTTGTTTGGTTAAACGCGCTAATCTCAGGAACTACAGATCGGAATTGAAAAATTCTTTTTGTGTTAGATAGCCCATTTATCGAGGAAGGCTATGGGCTATAAATCATCACGCTACTTCCCTGGAGAGCGGACCAGTAGTCATAAATGTCGACAAATCTGGGAAATTTTAATGCATTATGGTAGAATTTATAAGCGACTGGATTAAATAGGTGCGACGGGAGTTCTAATTGTGTCACGAGCGAAGCCGGGCGTGTCACCTAGTCTTATATTATTAATATTAGTAAATTTAACTAAATAGTATTAAATTACTATATGCCGTCAAGGCTGTTTTTCCAATTTTATATTTTAGTAATATGGAACCCGGTAGATGTTGTCCTGCATAAACTCTAAAACCAGATCATAACCCTATCTGGCGGGTTCAATTGTATTTTCAAACTATTCAGGGACACAGTCAAGTATACGCACAACATATTTAATTCGGTCCAGCTGTTTAGAAGGTGACAAACATGTATAAAAATCTATAAATAAATAAAGGTCGGCGGCCTATGGACGTTTGCAACACCAGAGTGCTGCACCTCTGGTGTTGCAAACGTCCATAGGCTACGGTGACCACTTTCCAGCAGGTAGGCCGTATGCTAATATACCACCTCAATAGTATAAAAAAAAGTGTGTAATTGTAATTCCAAATTAGTAGCTTTTAACTAAATACATTTGATAGTAATAACGATATTTACATTACATTCTAGATCGTATTATGTCTGTGTAGTAACTTAGTATATGTATAAATGTGGGTAGGTACGGTTTTATAATAAATCAGCTGCCAACCTCGGCCTTTTATTATCGTCACACTCTGATACGATTGGACCGTTTTTCACTGACAGATAGATAATATTGTAAAGGGTAACGTAGACTAAATTTCAGTCCTGTATTCCCACGGGAACACACAGCTCAACATGGAAAATATAGATACATAAAGTTCGTCAATAATAATCAATAAGATACTTAGTTAAACTTAGAAACCTTTAAAATGCTACAAGTATGTAATGAAAGTACCTAATCAATAATTCTTTTTAATTTCTTTTTATTTTACTAGCTGATGCCCGCAGATTCTCCCGCGTGGGGAATTTTCCTATTAGGGATTTCGTACGGAAACCTAAACTTTTTGAAAATCCAATATAGCCTATGTTACTAATGAAGAATGTAGCTTACAAATGTTTAAAGAATTTTTAATATCAGCTCAGTAGTTTCTGAGCCTATTTATTACAAACAAACTTTAAAATCTTTCCTCTTTATAATATTGGTATAGATAAATCACTATTATTAAATAAAAGATATAAATCACTATTAATAAATGGAAGCGCTCGTAGCCCCGCGGGCTCAGTGTTCTGTAAACGATCACTGTGTTAAGCAATTTTCCCTGTGGCTGGTTCTCGGATAGGTGACCACTTGGTGGCATTTACAATTGCGTGCGGTTCCGTGCTTCTGAAGGCACGGTAAGCCGTTGATCTAGGTTGCCAGTAATATGGCAGTCGTTAAACTTAAGGCCCTATGGGTGGCTTGGAAAATGAAAAATGGGCTCACCTACTGTTACGTGGGACAAAAGGGCAAACGGTGAAATGTTGGCGCATAGTATGCCTCTGCCTACCCCTTTGGGGATAAACGCGTGACAATATGTCTACATATAATAAATTAAAAATATTTTAATATTACAGAATTTTCATGGCAACCCTATCGGAGAACCCTCTGCAGTATGACATGATACCCAACGACGATGAAGACGAGGAGGTAGGTATTGCGCTCCTAGCCTCCTAATGCAGTGTACTGTAAATGATCACTGCGTTAAGCAACTTTCTCCATGGGTGACCATTTGTGGCATTTACATTTGCGAGCGTTTCCGTGCTTCGGAAGTGCATGTTAAGCTGTTAGTCCCGGTTGACAGTCAACTGGACTTATCGACTGCCATGTCACTTGCAACCGGGACCAACGAAATAACGTGCCTTCCGAAGAACGGAAACGCTCGTAAATGCGTTATAAGGTCAAGAAAAATGGGAAAAAAGCAAAAAAGGTTACCAATTTCTCCTTATAAGATTATTAATGTTGCCAATTTAATTTTTTATGGGATATTTAAAAATGTTTTTTAATACCACTGAGGACAAGCAAGGACAAGGACAAGGATGACTAGCATACGGCATACCTGATAGAAAGTGGTGACCGAAGGCAATGGACGTTTGCAACACCAGAGGTGCAGCACTCGCGCTGCCGACTTTTTATAAACCTTCTAAAACCCTTTTGAAGATCCCCATACTGCAGACGTTCGAGAAAACTCAGACAGGGAGCTCATTCCACAATAAAGCCTCTATCGGACCTCAACCATAATCACTCATCACAGGAACTAGAAGAAGAAGAACCAGCAGGATACGAAAACCACCCTTTAAATGCTCACGGCTGTCTTTCAGCTCTGACAGTTTTACTAGCTCACTGTACCACGCTCGAACATACTGAATGGCTCGGCAAACTAGCTCAAGGTCTCACCTCTGAACTACCTGTCAATGCAAAATGGACGTTAGCCCAGGTGAGTAGGGTTTCACTTTGAGTTATATTACTTTTTACCACATGCGATTTACGTTTATTACGCCTTATCCCCAAAGGGGTGGCAGAGGATATACCTCTATATTCCTAAACTTTTTGAAAATCCAAAATAGCCTATGTTGCTCACGAAGAATGTAGATTTCTAATAGTAAAAGAATTTTTAAAATCGGCACAGTAGTTTTTGATCTTATTCATTAGTTCTTTATAATATTAATATAGATTTATTTTCGACGAGAAATTTTCGGCTGGCGATGGAATCCATCCTTTATAAGCTTACGGCTATCTTGTCTGTTTGTCTGTCAGTCCTGAGGCCTCATACTCGAATAATAGGCGTGCGATGGTCCGTAGTACTAGGTGTCAGTGGTCTCTCCAATAAAATACTTGTTTAATACTTTCACTTTTATATCGTCTGTAGATACACATAATAAACACTTTAATTTAACTGCCTCAGTGGCGCGGTGGGAGTGCATCCGACTGCTACGCAAGAGGTCGTGGGTTCGATTCCCACCCAGGATAAAACTTTGTGTGATGAGCACGATGGTTTATTCTGTGTCTGGGTGTTATTTATCTATAATATGTATGTATTTAGAAATATATAAGTATGTTTATCAGTTATCAAGATCCCATAACACAAGCTAATACTAGCTTACTTTGGGCTAGATGGCGCTGTGTGAAAAGTGTCCCACAATATTTATTTATTTTTTATTTATTTAATTTTATGCACAATATCATAATATCACTCTATTTTATCACAATATTTGATGCTCACTCTATGGTTGCCAAAACATTAAGGCCGAACTAGGCTCGTGCGATACCTTTTATAACTTTATCAAAAAGTGGGGGTAAAGTGTTACCAGCCTGAGTTCGACACTTCTAGTTTGTCAGATTAAATATTAACTAAATTATTATAACTATATTAAATATACAATAATAAGTATGATTATACAGACATATTTACTATATTTTTAAAATAGGTCAGTCCGAGACTACCAGGACTTTAATTGGTCGTGCTAATTAATGTCTAGCACATAAGACCTTTTAGCCTTTTTGTTACTACCTCACTAAAAAGGCAACGGGTTCAAAATTTCTTCCAAATTTAACATCTAAAATAGACACATTTTATTAAATTTTTTCGGCCCCAGTTCCGTGCTTCGGAAGGCACGTTAAGCCGTTGGTCCCGGTTGCCAATAAAATGGCAGTCGTTAAGCCAAGTTGGAGGCCCTATGGGCGGCTTAAAAAATTTCTACAGCAGGTCGATGCAGCCTGCGCCTGTCCATTTCAACATGGCAATGGCCTCACCACCTGTTGCGTGGGACAGAAATGCATACGGTGAAACGTGGGCGTTAAATATGCCCCTGGCTACCCCTTCGGGGATAAAGGCGTGACAATATGTATGTATGTATCAAATAGGATATGAATTATTACATTTTTATTTGTTTAAGTCTATCTGCAACTTAGAAGAAGATTTCAAACCACACGCTGAAGTTCTAACTCCAGCTTTGCTAGAGCTTATCGTGGCGACGCCAAAAATCGTCGGTGATAGGAAACTTCTGAACAACCTTCATTTGGATATTGTAAGTATAGATTGCTTCAATGGTGTAAGGGGCCCAATCAACATGTGGTCACCGAAGCCTATGGAGGTTTGCAACACCAGAGGTGCAGCACTCGCTCTGCCGACCCTTTATAAACCTTCTAAGACCCCTTTTGAAGACGCCCGTACTGTAGACATTCGAGAAAACCCAGGCAGGGAGCTCATTCCACAATGTAAGCGTTCGCAGAATAAAGCCTCTATCAGATGCCGTATGCTCACGGTCCGGACGCGGTGTGTGAGGGTGAACACTCTGTCTAGCGAGCGGTGCAATGATAGAAATTAGCCGGGCATACTGCAGGACACTACAGAGTAGCTAGTTGTAGCATTGGCAACTGGTGATTTTATCGCTTTTTAGAAGCGAAATGCAGCACTCGAGCGCTCGACACCACTGTTATTGAGTCGCTAAAACTTACGACTACGAAACAGCGTCTGATCATATGACGTTGAAAAATAATAATAAATAAATATCGTTGGGACAACTCGAACAACCCCATCTGATTCCAAACTAAGCAGAGCTTGTACTATGGTAACCAGATAACTGATAAACATACTTATATATTTTTAAATACATACATATTATAGATAAATAACACCCAGACACAGAGTAAATCATCATGCTCATCACACAAAGTTTCATCCTGGGTGGGAATCGAACCCACGACCTCTTTCGTAGCTTCGGATACACTCCCACCGTGCCGCAGAGGCCGTCAAGTAATTAGTAATCATTGTTAAAACCTGCGAAACTGTCGCAAAATCACACCTCGCCGTAATGACAGTAGCAAGATAGCGGTGTCCCTAACTCCCTACCAGACACTTGATAAAAACAATATTGTTTCAGCTATGGACAATAATAAAATGGAACATTCCAGAATTATCTAACTATACAAACTTAAGCGTGTGTGTGACGTACCTTATCTCGACATGTATAGAGCATAGAGCTCAGGAAGCGGTCTCACGGAGGCTCCTCAACACCTTGAATACCCTACTGCAAATGTACGGAACCAGAATGGAAGTAGACTGGAGTGAACTTCAAAAGCATTGTGATGGTAAAGAAACTAGGGGGCCGAGCTATTTTTAGCTGTCAAAATGTTAGTAGACTATCAAAAATGCAACTGACTTGCGACCACTGGCGCGGTACGTGTTAGTAGACTTCTATCGGCCGACCGATAGAAGTCTATTGGAGTACGATTGTAATAGTAGACTACGAAAAACTCAAAAATATACCGATGTCTTTCTATTGAACGACGATTTCGATACGATTGAAATAGCAGAGTTGGCCCCCTGGGGGCTAAGTCTACTATTTTAATCGCGTCAGAACAGAATCGCATCGTCGTTCAATAGAAAGCTGGCAGTACAATTTGACAATTTTTCGTAGTCTGCTATTACAATCGTACTCCAATAGACTTCTATCGGTTGCCGATAGAATTTACTTTAATTTACGTACCGCGCCAGTGACCGCTAGTCAGTTGCATTTTTTGTATTCTATACTTATATTTTGTAGTCTCTGTATATTTTGACAGCTAAAAGCGCTCGTGACCCCACTTACTCAGTGTTCTGTAAACGTTTACTGCGTTAAGCAACTTTCGCTATGACTGGTCCATGAATGGGTGACCACTTTGTGGCATTTACATTTGCGAGCGTTATGGGCGGCTTAAAAAATTTTAACATCAGGTCGCCACAACCTGCGTCCATATATTTCAACACTGCAATCGGCTCAATACCTGTTTTGTGGGACAAAAATGCATACGGTGAAATGTGGGCGTACAGTATGCCTCTGCCTACCCCATCAGAAATAAAGGCCTGTCTATATGTATGTATGTATATTATTTGTAAGAATGTAATGTAGGTGTACCCAAATTTACTACATTTTGTTTACAATTTTCAATAAATAAATCAATATATAGACGGGGTAGTCAGAGAAAGTCAAGCTTTGCAGTTCATAAATACAGTTTTTGTTATTGTTAGATATGTTTTAACAAAATCTGTTCAGCCGTTTACTATTCGACGTGTTTTATTTATGACAATTTAGATTTTTGTTTTATTTCAGACATGCCAAACACATCTGCCTACCTATTTCCAATACTTCAACGTGTATTAAAGAATAATATATCAATATCTGGTCTTATAAACAACATTCTTACTAAGTTCGATGCCCGGCTTTGGTCATCCACGTCCAAATTACCAGAAGTATTTGGTTTAGCTTTGTCTTTGGAAAAGAGGTATTTGATTTTGTTTCTTTTGTATTTACATAATATAAAAATATTTTGTTCAAATTCATGTAAAATAAAAATAAAAATATTTTACTGCCAGGTTCTTCCTCAGGCAATAGGTAGCTATTGCTTTGTGAATCTGGCAGTAAATGTAACTGTAGAAGCAATAATATTGACGTTCATAAGTGTTACTTTGTAAACAAAGATTTTTCATTTCAGACGTAAGGATGACTTTTTGGGCAAATTCTGGTCAATTTTGGGCAACGTTAAGGCTTCGAATGTGGCTGCGTATGTTAAAGTTCTGCTGTACACTCAAAGAGCTGAGCAAAAATGTTGTAATAACCAGCATTTCAGGTATGTATCAACGTACATGTGGGATTTTTTATGTAAAAGACAGTATGGTATAGTGTAAGAGCGAGATAGAAAGAAAGCCTGTAACGTTGGGCTGGGAGGGAATTTAGGGTGACTTACTCACAGAGATGAAGGAAAGATGCATTAGTAAGTACATAAGCCTTTATAAGCAGTTTGGAGAATAAGCTCCCTGCCTGGGTTTTCCCGAACGTCTACAGTATGGGGTTCTTCAAAAAGGGTCTTAGAAGGTTTATAAAGGGTCAGCAGCGCGAGTGCCGCACCTCTGGTGTTGCAAACGTCCATAGGCTACGGTGACCATTTTCCATCATGCGACCCGTATGCTTGTCTGCCACCTCAGTGGTATAAAAAAGCAATAAGAAGAAGGTAAGAATTTATAAGCAAACTAAGTTGATAATAAAAGAGGGATGTGTTCGGTAGGCGAGATGGTTGAGACGTTTCCCGAGATAAAGTGGAAGACATCACCTGGTTAGCACCTACAGCAGAAGGAGGGCCGAGGACCGCCAGTGCAGTAGGACGATTTAACCAATGGACGCATAATGTACTCAATAAAATATAAAATCACGTTCAACCAACTTTCGTGCGGGGGGGTAACTACACACATATTGTTTTGTTACTCTTGCATGAAGTGTTGTGACGGTCTAACAACCAATAAAAATACAACTGCAAATAGAAAAAAAAATGCAATACGAATTTGACACAATATTATTCGGCTAATTTGAGATGGTAACTCTTTGTATAATGTTTATAGACAATGAATATAGGCCGATTAAGTTGTTGGTATGTTTCAATAATTAATGGTTTTTGTTAAAAATAGTAATTTGAATGAAGTAAAACTTTACTTACGAGTGAAAAGAAACATTAATTGTTCGACCGCTATAACTTTTACACCTTTTCACAGCACATTTCGTCATTTTTTCTTTATAAATTACCCTCCGAACGTGTACGATAGACTGAGTCTGCGGAACAGCGACTTAGCTAAAAATGCTTAGCAAATGGCAAGCGGGGTATAGGCGCAAACGGTAAGATAGCGCGTCCTTTGGTTAAATCGTCCTAGGTCGCAGGGTAAGGTACCGCTCCTGGTTTGAGCTGGGTCGCAGGTAGCCATGACGTCACAATCCTAACGTTCAGAATGATCGGTTGAGTTAAAGGGGAACGACAAATGGGGAGAATGGAGGCGGTACGACGTAGCGTATTCACACGTTTGCTTGTGTTTTTTTTTTTTATTCCACTGAGGTGGCAGACAAGCATACGGCCCACCCGATGGAAAGTGGTAAATAAATAAAATAAAAAATATATGTATATAATAAATAAATCAAAATGTTTTATGAAGATCATTTAAGTAGTTTTCGCGTGAAAGCGTAACAACCATACTTACAAACACATTTATAATATTAGTAGAAATTAGTAGATTTCGGACTCAGTGTTCTGTAAACAATCACTGCGTTACACAACTTTGACTACTGGTCCTCGGATGGGTGATCACTTTGTGGCATTTACATTTGCGAGCGTTTCTGTGCTTCGGAACGCACGTTAAGCCGTTGGTCCCGGTTGCCAGTAACATGGCTGTCGTTAAGCCCAGTTGAAGGCCTTATGGGCGGCTTGTGAGATCTACCAGATTACCCATTCACTCTCGCCGCATAAATCTGCTTCGTCAGCCTACTTTCATCCATCCTCTCTACGTGTCCGAACCATCTAAGCATCCCTTTTTCTATCTTAGTCACTACATCTTCTGTCATACCGCAATGTTCCCTTATCACGCTGTTCCTTTCTTTATCCATCAACTTCACTCCAGCTATACTTCGCAGATTTCTCATTTCTACTGCATTAATTTTAATTACCCGTCCCGTTCTCAAATTGATGTAAAATAAATAAAATAAATATCCATCACGCAGAGGCATATTATATGCCCACTTTTCACCGTTTGGATTCCTGTCCCACGTAATAGGTGGTGAGCCCATTGCCGTGTTGAAATAGACGGACGCAGGTTGTGGCTACTTGCTGTTGAAATTTTTATAGCCCCCCATAAGGCAATTCAACCAGGCTTAACGACGGCCATTTTACTGGACCAACGGCTTAACGTGCCTTCCGAAGCACAGAAACGCTCGCAAATGTAAATGCCACAAAGTGGTCACCCATCCGAGGACCAGCCATAGTGAAAGTTGCGTAACTCAGTGATCGTTTACAGAACACTGAGACCGCGGAGACACGAGCGCTTCAAATTGATGTTCTGTTTCAGAATCATCACAGACTTGGCTTCTAAAGTGGAGCGACCTAAATGCCTGACCATAATGGCCACATACTTGGACAGTTGTGTGGAAGGTACCGACTGTATGGAGGTCTTGGAGACCATTGGATTGAAGGAACTTCTGGATGGAGACTATATGGTTGAGGCTATGAAGGTACGATACATACATACATATTAGAAACAATTTTGAAAAGCATTAGTAGTAACTTAGTATTAGTAAGCTAACTTTTGTAAAATTTATATTTTAATGTGAAAAAAAATTTCCAATGAAAATTTGTCGCCTTAAGACGTAAAGAGGTGGATTAATTCGTTAGTTTCGAGCAGGTCACGGTGGTGTATTTGGTAAACGCGTCTGGTGCGTTGAACCAGAAGACGCTACATACAAATTGTTTCGCCTTTATCCTCGAAGGGGCAGAGGCTATCACGCCCTCATTTCATTGTGTGCATTTTTTTTCCACGTGACAGGTAGTGAGCCCATTGCCGTGTTGTAATGGACAGACGTTGGTTGTGCTGGCGACCTGATTTGAAATTGTTCAAGTCACCCATTAACTCACCGTGCCTTTCGGAGCACGGAAATATAAATTCCACAAAGTAGTCGGTCTTGAAACTGTGAAAAAATCAAAATTCTAAGTTACCTAACATAAAAAGAAGTTATGGCCGTTTATGACGCAAAAACGTATTTTACTACACTATCAAGGAAACTAAAATTTGCCGGGGACACAGCTTTATAACATACTGTCGGCAGTTGTCTCGTTTTTTGATAAGATGTAACCACACTGACCTAAACTGCGTTTAAATAAATAAATATCGTCGGGACAACACACAAAACGCCATCTGATACTAAACCAAGCAGAGCTTCTACTATGGTAACCAGATAACTGATAAACACACTTATATATTTCTAAATACATACATAGACAAATTTCATCCAGAGACAGAATAAACCATCGTGCTCATCACACAAAGTTTGATCCTGGGTGGGAATCGAACCTCTTGCGTAGCAGTCGGATACACTCCCACCGCGCCACAGATGAGCGCCAGAGAGCGTTTGTCGCACTACTATCGCACTAACGAAAAAAAAAATTTCTTTTTTTTGAAGGTTGTCGCCGGTGCACTCAGATTCATAGACAGCAACATGAAAACTGATATAGTAAATAAAGTCGTACAAAATTGTCGGAACGCCTCTGTTGCGGTGCGAAAACAGGCTTATGCTGTTATTTTGAAAGTATATCAAGGTATTTATTATTTATTATTTATATATATTGTTCAAAAGTAGAGGGTAGAAGGAGTCAGGGTAGGCCGAGACTTACATATGAAGACCACGTGAGCAGATTGCTCAACAACGGAAAGGTCAAAAGTACTCGGATACCCAGACGTGCGTGTATGAAGCGATTGATGAATCTCGAAGAAGCGAAAGAAGTATGCATGGATCGCGAAGCCTGGCGATCTGTCCTCTCTGACGGGGTAGTCAGTCAGGGATACAGCGTAAAGATAGTTAGTTAGTTTAGTTTTTTTTATTTATTATCTGAAAAAACCCCCATTTCTTTCAGAAACCGTTTCCCCGGGATTAAAAGTATGTGATGTGTTACTCCAGGGTATCAGATTGCTAATTACCAAATTTTATCCAAATTCGTCCATCCGCTTGACCTTCAAGGATGTAAGAAACATACAGACACCAAAAACTTACGCTTTCATAGTACGGCGTCGCGATGTCTTCCCTTATTCTCTTCGTATATGAACCTGATCCCTAGAATAAAAAATAGCCAATGTGTTACTCCAAGGTGTTAGCTACCTCCTTGCCAAATTTTATCCAAATTGATCCGGCTGTTTGTGCGTAAAGAAGTAACAAGAGTACACACTCAAAAACTTTCGCGTTTATAATATTCGTACTGATTTATTTCCGCTGTTACTTTGTCTGGTTTACCTTGAAAATAAAATGTAGTTTCGGGATACAAAGTACGAAAACGAATGAATGAATTCTGGAAGGTGACACCTTTCAGAATTCATTCGTTCACATGAAACGACATTATTTTATTTATCTAACACGCCTTATCCCCGAAGGGGTGGCAGAGGCATATCATATGCCCACTTTTCACCGTGTGGATTTCTGTCCCACGTAAAAGGTGGTGAGCCCATTGCCGTGTGGAAATAGACAGACGCAGGTTGTGGCTACCTGCTGTTGGAATTTTTCAAGCCGCCCATAAGGCTTTCAACTTGGCTTAACGACTGTCATGTTACTGGCAACCGGGACCAACGGCTTAACGTGCCTTTCGAAGCACGGAAACGCTCGCAAATGTAATCGCCACAAAGTGGTCACCCATCCGAGGACCAGCCATAGTGAAAGTTGCGTAACTCAGTGATCGTATACAGAGCAGAAACCGCGGGGCCACGAGCGCTTCCATTATTTCACGGTTTATACTATTACGTTATATACTATTTAAGACTTTACGCGAAATAATATTTACTTACTTACACTGAACGATTCGAACGCGTTAAGTCACGAGTAGTAATTCTTTTAAGGAAGCTACATTTTAGTGGCGCCCAACTTGGGACACTCTAAATATTCAGATTTAAGAGTTTTATACCGACCAACTAAGCTAGCCGAGTTACTTAGCGAAAGAATGAGGCGACAGTACATATCGCTGCATCATCTAAAAATTCCACATTTACCTAATAGATGGCAGCACATGTACAATTATTAAGAAAAAGTATGTGTATTAAGTTGCAAATTCTTCTGTTCCTCGTAGCGTATTCTTATTTGCTAGAAACTGTATAATAGAAATCGTAAAAGCAGGAGAATTGGTATATGGGAAATAATAAAAATCGTCGCTCAATGGGGATGAAGAGTAGAAGCGTGCACGTCGCCATCCCTGCCAGCTACGGCTGCAATTCTACTCCAACACGAGTGCCACCAGGACGAATACTGCTAGGGCGTGCCCCGGAGGCGACGCGCACCAGTTCGTCCCCTCTGGTGCGAAAAGTGTGTGCCAAAGCGGCGTAGGGGACCGCCACCCTACACGCGCGGCCCGACACGGCGGGAAGTGGAGGATGGAGTGCAGGGTAGCTGCGTGGAATGTTAGGGGAGGAATGACAGATAAGATGAATGAGTTGATGGATGTTATGAATGAGAGAAAGTTAGATGCAGTGTGCTTGACAGAGACCAAGCGCAAGGGCAGCGAAGTCTTGGAGCTCTCGGGTGGGATGCTCGCGCTTTGGTCTGGAGTACCAGAGAGCGAGCATGGCAGTCGAGGGGTTGGAATTTTGCTGTCCTCGCGATTGGCCTCCGGTATGTATGAGTACAAACTGGTAGGTCCTAGAATCCTCTGGATCCGTGTAAAACTTGGTTTGACGAAGATTTTCCTGGTAGCTGCTTACGCGCCAGTATCTTCGTCGAACGCGAGTGAGCTAGAGGACTTCTGGGAGAGTATGAGAGAAGCTCTAAATGTGATAGAAGGAAATGAAAGACTTATAGTATGTGGAGACTTGAATGGATGGGTGGGTACCGCTCGCAATGGTTTTGAGTCGGTACTCGGGAAGTATGGGGATAAAAGGGTGAACGACGCTGGCAAGCTAATACTGGCATTTTGTAAGGAGAAGGATTTGTTTGTGGCGAACACAATGTTCAACCACAAACAAATTCATATGTATACGAGGAGATGTAAGTCAAAGAGAAGCATGATAGATCTATTCCTAATGGATAGTCGGCTCCGTAAACAGGTGATGGACACGAGGGTTTATCGAGACGCTGAGCTGGGATCAGACCACTACCTAGTCATAACTAGGATTAGGGGTCTGTTCGCGGGTTGGCGTCATCGTACCGAGTGTCCTGAACCTGGGCCGACTTATAGCATCAAAAGCTGGAAGCTGCAGGATGCATCCATTAGGGATAAATATAATGAAAGGGTAGCCGAAAAGCTTGGCGACGTCAATGTAAGCAGTGAGAATGTGGAAAGTGTATGGCAGAACCTTAGGGACAGTATGATAAATGCCGCTGTGGAAGTGTGTGGAGAAACGAAAAGAGGCAGTAGTAATAAGCGTGATGCATGGTGGAATGAGGAAGTGAAAGAAGCAGTTCGAATGAAGAAGAAAGCATGGCTAGACTACTTAGCCTCGCGGAATGATTTTAATATGAAAGAGAGATACAAGCTGCAGAAAGTTAACACGAAGGCACTGATAGAAGAAGCTCGTGAAAGGTGCAGAATGAAAGCGGATGAAAGGTTGTCGTCCAATTTCCGGGATAATGCCAAGCTCTTCTGGAAAGAGGTAGGCAAGACCCGGAGTTGTTCGGCAATCTGCAGTATGAATAAAGTGCTTAGTGTTAACAATGACGTCCTAACAGACCAAAGTGACGCCCTGCAGAGATGGAGTGAATATTATGGAAAGATGTATGCAAGAAAAGACAGAGATGCCACATCGGGAAGTGGAGCTCACTTCGATGCTCCGGATCCCGATGTCATTGAAGTCATTAGTATGAAAGAAATAGAACAAGCGATAAGAAGTATGAAATGTGGTAAGGCTGCGGGAAAAGACAGAGTTACTGCTGAGATGATCAAGTACGGTGGGTCGCGTGTCTGGGACACACTTTGTCTGTTATGCAACTTGTGCTGGCGGACGGGTGAGGTCCCAGATGACTGGCGAGTAGCAGTTGTAGGACCTATTTACAAAGGGAAAGGCTCGCGCCTAAACTGCTCCAGCTACAGGGCGATCAGCTTGGTCAGCTTAGCTAGTAAGGTGTATGCAAAGGTTATAACGGCACGAATGCAAGAAAAGTCTGAAAGGTATTTATGGGAGGCTCAATGCGGATTCCGACGTGGAAGAGGATGCATGGATCAAGTGTTTTCTCTCCGCATGATCGCGGAAAAGTTTCTGGCTCTTAGCCAGAAGGTTTTCTGCGCTTTTGTGGATCTAGAGAAAGCATTTGATAACGTTGTGAGAGAAACGCTGTGGGACTTGCTGCCAGGATATGGTGTGGACGGCTCGCTACTGCGGGCAATACAGTCGCTTTATAGGGACTGTAAGGCTTGCGTGCGAGTAGGGGGGGATGTGTCACCTCTTTTTGATGTCTGTACAGGCGTCAAACAGGGATGTGTCATGTCCGCCTGGCTGTTCATAGTGTATCTGGACAGTTGCCTGCAGAAGTTGAAAGATTTTAATATGGGTGTGAATTTGGGTGACTTTACAGTAAACTGTCTGCTGTACGCTGATGATGCGGTGCTCATGGCCTCATCAGAAGCCGACCTACAGGCATTAGTCACTAATATGAAAGAGGGGTGTGAAAGTAAGGGTCTCCGCATGAATGCAAGTAAAACTAAGGTTCTAGTATTTGAAAGAGGTGACGTAAGAACTAAATGCAAGATTAGGGTAAACCAGGAACGTCTAGAGCAAGTGAATGAAATTGTGTATTTAGGAAGTATGTTTAGCGCGGATTGAAGATGTGATTCGGATGTAGAACGGCGAGTAGCTGCCGGAAACAAAGTTAACGGTGCTTTGTCCCAGTTAGTAAAGCGACAAAGCATCGTAAAAGAAGCACGAATGGCGATTCATAACGCAGTGCTAGTGCCAACTTTGCTTTACGGTAGTGAAACCTGGGTATGTCAGCAGATGCATGAAAGTAAATTGAATGCTGTGGAGATGCGATCACTTCGAAAATTGTGCGGCGTTACCGTGGCCGACCGAATACGTAACGAAGTGATACGCAATATGGCAAATATAAAATAGTTTTATTATACTACCTATTTTTGACTAATCGCAATAGAACCGCTATAGAATAGAACTAGAACACTTTCTATTGGAAAGCAAACTCGGCCCCCTGGAATAACGTACCGTAGATATGGCCTATGGCTTGCGAAGGTTTAAAATTCAGTTTTTACTTGAAAGCGTTGTATTTTAAGCAAGCACTGCGGTGGCGATCAAAAGATAGCTCTTTGGCCGACGTACCATTTGCGAATAATCTTGAGGACGTTGAGAATGTTAACGTTGACGGGGTAGTCAGAGAGGACATATCGCCAGGAATCGCGATCCATGCATACTTCTTTCGCTTCCTGTAGATTCATTAATCGCTTCATACACGCACGTCTGGGTATCCGAGTACTTTATAAATTTCTATTTTTGAGCAATCTGCTCACGTGGTCTTCATATGTAAGTCTCGGCCTACCCTGACTCCTTCTGCCCTCTACGAGAATGTTCCCATATGCATCATTTTCGATCCAGAACAACGCGTGCCGGGCAGAGGTGCCACTCCCACAATGTGGAGAGAATTTTCGTCAGAACTGAGCGGTTCAAAAGATCGTTTCTCTGCCGAACAATAGAAATTTATGAATGCTATGCCAGCGCACTTTTTTCCCTCCTCTTATAACCCAGGGTGTTCTTCAAGGGTTCATCATGGGGCCGCCAACTTGAGAGCCACTGGTAATATTGTCTTGTGGATTGTGACAGTGGCTTTCAATTCGCTAGATGTCGCCATGACTTTCCATCAGGCGGGCGGCGTCACTTTAGCGAGCTAAATCCATATCTATATATATATAGAAGAAAGTCGTGTTAGTTATACTATTTATAACTCAACAACGATTTGGCTGAAAATTGGTGGGGGGGTAGCTTAGAGCCAGGAGACGGACTAATAGGCTACTTTTTACCCCGTGAACAAGTTCCTGTGGGAAACAGAAACGGGAAAAATTCTCTACGCGGGCGAAGCCGCGGGCGTCAACTAGTTAATATTATAAAGCTGAAGAGGTTGTTTGTTTGTTTCGTTGAACGCGTTAATCTCAGAAACTACTGGTTGGATTTGAAAAACTCTTTTTGTGTTGGATAGTTCATTTATCGAGGAAGACCATAGGCTATATATCATCACGCTAATACCCTAGAGAGCGGAGCAGTAGTTATAAATGTCGACAAATTGGGCAAGTTTTTATGCATTACTGTAGAATTTTAAAAGCGAGAGGATTAAATAGGTTCGACGGGAGTTTGAATTCGGGAAAGTCACGAGCGAAGACGGGTAGGGGGGGTTCGTCACCTAGTATTTAAAAAAATGCCATTTCTCCTGCTTTTACGATTTCTATGTAGGGTAGAACTACCCCTCTAATTTAGTATTACACCATCACAGTTTTCTTTTTAAATTTTAGGCCTAGTCATGGTGAAAGACTCTCACGCAGCCAAGCGGAGGGCTCTACAGGGTACTCCTATCCTGGACTTGATGGAGTCCCCCTCTGATTTTCATAATAAAATCCTGATGGAAGTCTCGAGAGGAGTGTTTGATAAAGATGAGGAGATTCACAGGATGATGAGAGATGGAGTTGAAGAGAGTCTGTCTAAGGACATGTCTATCAGGTTTTTTTTTTATTCATAATATAGAAACATCTGTAGCGGTGAACTGCATTCTTTTTGGAACGACTGGCGTATGCTGGACAGAGAAATGTGTTTCAAGTCTCAAATACATACATACAACCTTTATCCCCAAAGGAGTAGGCAGAGGCATACTATACGTATACGCCCACATTTCACCATTTTTTATTTTGTCACATGTAATAGATGGTGGGTCAATTTTCGTGTTGAAATTAAAAGCAGGCCGCGACATCTGCTGTTTAAAATTTTCAGCCATAAACCAATAAGTAGCATCCATGAGGAAATCCACACTTAAAAATAAAAAAAAAGCCACCAATAAGGCGAACGAATGTTACTAATAACCCGGAACAACGGCATAACTTATTTATTTTATTTATTTATTGTACACACATAATTATACTGTGAGACATTAAAAGAAAATAAGTACAAAGGGTCTGCATTTTTCCAAATAGAAATCTCTTCCAACAGACCCAAGAAAGGAGAGCGTTATAAGTAGTAAATAAATAAATAAATATCCATCACGCCTTATCCCGAAGGGGTGGCAGAGGCATATTATATGCCCACTTTTCACCGTGTGGATTCCTGTCCCACGTAATAGGTGGTGAGCCCATTGCCGTGTTGAAATAGACAGATTTAGGCTGTGGCTACCTGTTGTTAAAATTTTTCAAGCCGCCCATAAGGCCTTCAACCAGGCTTAACGACTGCCATGTGACTGGCAACCGGGACCAACGGCTTATCGTGCCTTCCGAAGCAATGTGGGCGTTTAATATGCCTCTGCCTACTCCTTCGGGGATAAAGGCGTGGCAATATGTATGTATGTAATGACTATTATATTGTTATTTCTTTCTTTTTAAAGTGGTAAATTTTTTCACCCATTTCCTCCAGTGTTATAGTGAGATAGTAGTTTATCCTTAAGAGACAGACATACATTATTTTATTATATCTTAAAAGGTAGGCAGCGTTTTCCTTAAAAGCTCCCAGACGGCTTGCTCATTGATGAAAACAGTTCGAAAATAAGTGCAGTAGTTTTTGAGTTATCGCGAACAGACAGACAGACAGACGTGGCGAAGGACTTTGTTTTAAAATGTGCAATGATTTTAAATACCTAACTATAGTTAAGTAGTCAGAGAGAACAGATCGCCAAGCTTCGCGATCCATGCATACTTCTTTCGCTTCTTCGAGATTCATCAATCGCTTCATACACGCACGTCTGGGTATCCGAGTACTTTTGACATTTCCGTTGTTGAGCAATCTGCTCACGTGGTCTTCATATGTAAGTCTCGGCCTTCCCTGACTCCTTCTACCCTCTACTTTTGAACAATATATATTCTTCGTCAATCGTTCCTCACTCATTCGTTGGACGTGTCCAAACCAACGGAGCACGCCCTTTTCCAGCTTAACGCATTCACGTTTACACTAATTAATTTCACTATTTTGTTTTCTAATTACAGATTTGCAGAATTGTTTTATATAATTTTTTACTTGTCAAGAGGTTGTAGCGTAGAAATGGCACAGTGCGGATATGTGTTTTTGGAATTGCTATTTATGGAAATGAAACGACAAGACGGATATACAGAGGTTAAGCTGAGTGAACAGCCTTTACCTCCAAGGTATGTAGTGATTCTGTTTACAAGCTTCAATTTTTAAGTAGATAACTTCAACCGATTGAGCTGAAACCTATACTATACTATAACGAGTTTGTTTGTTTGGCTGAACACGCTAATCTCAGGAACTACTGTCAGGAAATTCTTTTTATTTTGTATAGTCTGTTTATCTAGGAAGGCTGTATAGCATCATGCTACTACTCTGGAGAGCGGAGCAGTAACCATAAATCTCAAGAGATCAGACAAATTATCATACATAAAAAAAAAACTAACTAACTATCTTCACGCTGTATCCCTGACGGGGCAGTCAGAGAGGACAGATCGCCAGGCTTCGCGATCCATGCATACTTCTTTCGCTTCGTCGAGATTCATCAATCGCTTCATACACGCACGTCTGGGTATCCGAGTGCTTTTGACCTTTCCGTTTTTGAGCAATCTGCTCACGTGGTCTTCATATGTAAGTCGAGACTTACATTAAAAGAGTCAGGGTAGGCCGAGGCCTACCCTGACTCTTTCTACCCTCTACTTTTGAACAATTTATATTCTTCGTCAATCGTTCCTCACTCATTCGTTGGACGTGTCCAAACCAACGGAGCACGCCCTTTTCCAGCTTAACGCTGACACTTTCATTCAAACCTGCCATATTGCGTATCACTTCGTTACGTATTCGGTCGGCCAAGGTAACGCCGCACAATTTTCGAAGTGATCGCATCTCCACAGCATTCAATTTACTTTCATGTATCTGCTGACATACCCAGGTTTCACTACCGTAAAGCAAAGTTGGCACTAGCACTGCGTTATGAATCGCCATTCGTGCTTCTTTACATACATTATTGTAAAATAAAAAACGACGGATTTAAATAGAAGCGACTGGCTTTCAAAGTATTTCACGTGCGAAGCCTCTCCTGGGTAGTAGCGTGATGATAAATAACCTATAGTCTTCCTCGATAAATGGACTACAAATACAAAAAAAAAAAATTCAATTCGGATTAGACAAACAAACAATCTCTTCAGCTTTATATATTAGTATAAATTTAAAAAAATGAATTAGGATTTGAATCATAACGGGGATTCAATGCTACAAAAATTATAACACGGCAATGGGCTCTCTATATGTTACATGGGACAAAAGTGCAGTCGATGAAATGTGGGCGTATAGTTTGCATTTCGGGGATAAAGGCGTGACAATATGTCTATGTCTACAAAATTTTTGTTAATTTTGGTGATAACCCAATGGGGCTTTGTCATCCCCATCTCGGGGACCAAGGCCACAAGCAGTCTCCTTGTCTGCAGCAAGGGAGCCACCGAGGGATTAAACACCTAAACTCCGAAACAAACATTTGAGGATCACACAAATATTTTTATTTATAAATAAATACTGTGGGACATTTTTATACACAGCGCCGTCTAGCCCAAAGTAAGCTAATATAAGCTTGTGTTATGGGATCTAGACAACTGATAAACATACTTATATATACTATAATTATTTTGTTTTTAAATGTTATTTTTGCAATATTTCGCTTTTTTAGAATGTCGTACGATGTCGACACGTGTTTCGCCTACACACGAGGCATTGTCAAGACTGTTTGGCAGCCGAGCTGCCATTGCATTGCTGGTTTATAGTAGTAGTATATTATAGTATTTTGAAATGGATTTCCGCCATGTAACGCCTGATTCAATTAGTTATACTTATATATTACTAAATACATACATATTATACATAGGAAACACCTAAACTCTGAAACAAACATTTGAGGATCACACAAATATTTTATTCGACCCGGGAGTAGAACTCGTATAAAATTGAGAATGAGATAAAAAAGAGCGAGTGTCGAATGAAAAAGAGAGATAGGAAGAAGACTGAGCAAGCAGGACGACAAGCGCTTTCACAATAAGTTATTGTCATGAAACTAATTTATCGACGTCGAGAGAAATTTTATGGTTGTAAAAAAAAATCACCTTTTTCGGTTACGCGCCATGTTGTTTTGAAGTGAAACTTATCTTTATCATAAGTGAAACTTCTTTATCGACGTATGAGAGAAATTTTATACTTGTAAAAAAAAATTCGACGTTTTTCGGTTACGCGCCATGATGTTTTGAAGTGACACTTTATCATAAGTGACACTTCTTTATCGACGTATGAAAGAAATTTTATAGTTGTAAAAATAAACGTCACGTTTTTCGGTTACGCGCTATGTTGTTTTGAAGTGAAACATTCCTTTATCATAAGTGAAACTTCTCTATCGACATATGAGAAAAATTTTATAGTTGTAAAAAAAAACATCACGTTTTTCGGTTACGCGCCATGTTGTTTTAAAGTGAAACTTTTTTTTATCATAAGTGAAACTTCTTTATCGACGTATTATCGACGTTTCACTTCTTACCTGTGTACTCTGGTACACACACAAATAATTTCTTTTAATAATATTTGATATTATTTTCAGTGATGCCAACATTGGCTACGTAATTTATGCAACAACTGGTGTGATAATGGGACAAAAACAAAGCCTTGGTATGCTATTTTTTTATATATATACTTAATTATAGCTATATATATAAAAATGGACAGAAATCCACATGGTGAAAGGTGGGCATATAATATGCCTCTGCCACCCCTTCGGGGATAAGGCGTGATGGATATTTATATAAAAATGAAACCCGTTTTCCGATGTCACGACATAGCATGAAAACGGCTTGACCGATGTTAAAAATTCTTTTTGTATTGGATAGCCTATTTATTGAGGAAGGTTCTTAGCTATATATCATCACGCTACTACACAGGAGAGCGGAGCAGTAATCATAAATGTCAGCGAATCGGGGAAACTTTCATACATATTTGGAAAAGTAATAAGCGACGGGATTAAATGGGTGCCACGGGGTTGGAAGTATGTCACGGACGAAGCCGGGCAGGTCAGCTAATCAAGAATATATATTGTGCGAAAGTAGAGGGAAGAAGGAGTCAGGGTAGGCCGAGACTTACATATGAAGACCACGTGAGCAGATTGCTCAACAACGGAAAGGTCAAAAGTACTCGGATACCCAGACGTGCGTGAATGAAGCGATTGATGAATCTCGAAGAAGCGAAAGAAGTATGCATGGATCGTAATGCCTGGCGATCTGTCCTGTCTGCATGAAGATAGTTATTAAGTTTGTAAATAAATTAATATATTTTCCAGCGAGTCCACGGCGAGAGATAGACGCGCAAATGGCAGTATCCGACATATTTGACACATTATTGCAGTCAGCAAAAGTAAGTTGTATTTATTTTACTTGCATTTTATTATCAACTAGTTGACCCCGACGGCTTCGCCCGAGACATACTTTGAACTCCCGTCGCACCTATTTAATCCCGTCGCTTATAAATTCTACAATGATGCATAAATATTTGCCCGATTTGTCGACATTTATGACTACTGCTCTGCTCCCCAGTGTAGTAGCGTAATGATATATAGCCTATAGCCTTCTTTGATAAATGGGCTATCTAACACAAAAAGATTTTTTCTAATCCGACCAGTAGTTCTTGATATTAGCGCGTTTAACCAAACAAACAAACAAACTCTTCAGCTTTATAATATTAGTAAAGATTATATAATACTAGCGGACGCCCTGCGATTTAACCGGGGTATCGCCCTTGGGAATGCTGGGATAAAATATAGCCAAAGTTACTAACTTAAAAAATCTGCTATTTGGCAGTGAAATTCCCGCTATCAATATATATTAACACGGCAATGGGCTTACCACCTATTACGTGGGACAGGAATCCACACGGTGAAAAGTGGGCATATAATATGCCTCTGCCACCCCTTCGGGGATAAGGCGTGATGGATATTTATTTATTTTAATATATATCAAAATTATTCATAGATTATAGCGGGAACACATCGGAGAATTTCTTTTTTGTTTATATATGAATACATGTACTTAATTTGTAATGGCAAACAGACACATCAATGGGCTCTACACCTATTGCGTGGGACAGGAATACACATGGTGAAAAGTGGGCAAAAAATATATGTCTCTGCCACCCCTTCGGAAATAAGGCGTGATAGATAGATAGACATATTTTTTTGTCTTGAAGTCCCGGTTGTCAGTAACATGGCAGTCGTTAAGCCAAATTGAACGCCTTATATCAGCGAATAAAAAAATTCAGCAGCAGGTCACCACAACCTCCCTGTCAACCCGGCAATGGGCTCATCCCCTGTTACGTGGGACAAAATGCTTACGGCGAAATGTTGGCTGCCTCGGTAGCGCAGTGGTAGTGTATGCGGCTACCGCGCTGAGTACCGGGTTCGATTCCCGGACTCAGCGCGGTAGTCGCATACACTACCACTGCGGAGTTTGGGTGTTTCCTATGTATATAATATATATGTATCTTAGTATAGATACATATATATTATAAAGCTGAAGAGTTTGTTTGTTTGGTTGAACGCGCTAATCTCAGGTACTACTGGTCGGATTTGAAAAATTCTTTTTGTCTTAGATAGCCCATTTATCGAGGAAGGCTATAGGCTATATATCATTGCGCTACTACACTGGGGAGCAGAGCAGTAGTCATAAATTTCGACAAATCGGGCAAATTTTTATGCATCATTGTAGAATTTATAAGCGACGGTATTAAATAGGTGCGACGGGAGGTCGAAATATTCCACGGGCGAAGCTGTGGGGGTCATCTAGTTTAGAAATATACAAGAATGTCTATTTTGCTAGTTATAAAGTATATTGAAATATATAGTTATAAAGATCCTATACCACAAACTTATATTAGCTTACTTTAGGCTAGACGGCGCTGTGTAAAAAAATGTCAACAAAATATTTATTTATTTATTAATATGCCTCGGATACCTCTTGGGGAACAAAAGCGTGTTTGACGAAAAAATCCAATTTATTCCATATTTTTTCAGGAAAACGGCCAAATATGCCAAGAACTATGTATTAAGCTAATGAAGTGTCTTCAAGCTCCGTCCAGTCCCAGGTTCGATCTCGACTTTGTCATGGCGAGATTGCTCGGAGACATGCTAAAAGAACCACCTAACAGTATGACTCCTTTTGTTCTAGAAGCTTCTAGAATATTTTTAGATAGCATCAACTCTATAGACGGGTAAGTAGATATATTTACGAATTTTAAGTAACTGGAGATCTCATTAACGTGTATTCTTTTAGAAACGAATTTAAAAAGCAATTAGTATGCAAACTTTTTATTAATTTTATAGTAAAAAAAAAATCAGTGACCAGCTGGACTCGAACCAGCGTCTTCTGGTTCAACGCACCAGACGCGTTTACCAACTACCCTACCGAGACCTACTCGAAACTGACGAATTAATCAACCTCTTTACGTCTCAAGGCGAAGTAATTAAAATTTAGAAAAAGTTAGCATACTAATTGCTTTTCAAAATTGTTTCTGATGTTTAGGCAGGTGTCATCACAAATCGAATGATTATAGATGCGATTCTGTACATTCGTACCGCGCAACTTTGCCAAGTGCCGGTAGATGGCGCCTTACGTCGCCTTAAGATTTAAACATTAATTCGTCAGTGGTACTAATTCTGTTGTTGAAACCACTAAACTAAATTTCTCCAAAATTATCTTATTTGTATTAAGAGATTGGCAGATGCTATTCTGTTATTACTTCGAACTAAACTTGGTGATATTATAAACAGCACTAAATTTGTATCTGACATCACTAAAATTCCTTTTATGTGATAAAATTCAACAAAACATGTATTTAGATGCCGACTAACTTAGTGATTGAACTGTCTATGTACATTTTTCACATTTTGTTGAATTTTATCACATAAAATTAATTTTAGTGATATCAGATACAAATTTAACGTCACACTAAATTTTGACGTTGTCACTCAAATTAGACGTCACCTATTTAGGTGACGTCTTAAATTAGACTTCACCTATTTAGGTGACTCTAATTTTAGTAACCGTTTGAAACCTGAAAACGTGTAAAACGTTGTAACGAGAAATATGTACATAGGCAGTTCAATCACTAAGTTAGTCGGCATGTATTTACATTCGACTGTCTATGTACATTTTTCACATCTTGTTTTAATTTTATCACATAAAATTAATTTTAGTGACATCAGATACAAATTAAGTGCTATTTATGATATTACCAACTTTAGTTCGACTTAATAACAGAATAGCATTTGGCAATTTCTTAATAAAATTAGAAAATTTTAGAGAAATTTAGTTTAGTGATCTCAACAACAGAATTAGCACCAGTTTCGAGTAGGTCTGAAATGAAATCAAATGAAAAATCTTTATTCATGTAGGTCACAAAGTAACACTTATGAACGTCAAGATTACTGCTTCTACATTTACATTTACTGCCAGATTCGCAACGCAATAGGTAGAGCCTGAGGAAGAACCTGGCAATACAACTCATAGCCACTCTTTTCTAAACATACATACAAACATACATATTGTCACGCCTTTATCCCCGAAGGGGTAGGCAGAGGCATATTAAACGCCCACACTTCACCGTACGCATCTTTGTCCCACGTAACATGTGGTGAATACATTGCCGTGTTGAAATGGACAGGCGCAGGCTGTGGCACCTGCTGTTGAAAACAAATACGAACAAAATCGTCACTCAATAGAAAGCTACCGGTACAATTTTGACAGTTTTTCGTAGTCTCCTATTACAATCGTACTCCAATAGACTTCTATCGGTCGGCCGATAGACTTCTACTAACACGTAGCCAGTGGTCGCTAGTCAGGTGCATTTTTGATAGTCTACTAACATTTTGACAGCTAAAAACAGCGACGACTTGTCAAAAGTAGACTCGGTCACATGTTCTGATGCGAGTTTAACATTGTTTACCCATCCCAAAAAAGTGCACGTTGTCGCTAAAGATGTTTTCACTTCAAAGATGGTTCTTTTCCAGGTTAAAAGAGTCCTTGGAAGTTCTGAAGCATAAAGTATCACACGCTGAGGCGTTAGCGTACTATAATATATTGATTGAAGATTTGAATCTGCAAAGAAATGGAAGAAACTTGTTCAATTTTAGGTATTTAGCCTCCATTGTAATAAATCTATACTATGTCATATAATTAACGGTTCTTTGTCCCAGTTAGTAAAGCGACAAAGCATCGTAAAAGAAGCACGAATGGCGATTCATAACGCAGTGCTAGTGCCAACTTTGCTTTACGGTAGCGAAACCTGGGTATGTCAGCAGATGCATGAAAGTAAATTGAACGCTGTGGAGATGCGATAACTTCGAAAATTGTGCGGCGTTACCTTGGCCGACCGAATACGTAACGAAGTGATACGCAATATGGCAGGTTTGAATGAAAGTGTCAGCGTTAAGCTGGAAAAGGGCGTGCTCCGTTGGTTTGGACACGTCCAACGAATGAGTGAGGAACGATTGACGAAGAATATATATTGTTCAAAAGTAGAGGGTAGAAGGAGTCAGGGTAGGCCGAGCCTTACATATGAAGACCACGTGAGCAGATTGCTCAAAAACGGAAAGGTCAAAAGTACTCGGATACCCAGACGTGCGTGTATGAAGCGATTGATGAATCTCGAAGAAGCGAAAGAAGTATGCATGGATCGCGAAGCCTGGCGATCTGTCCTCTCTGACTACCCCGTCAGGGATACAGCGTGAAGATAGTAATGTCATATAATATTCCTCTGCCACTCTTTCGGGAATAAGGCGTGATAGATAAATAAAATGTTATAATGCTGAAGAGTTTATTGAACGCGTTAATCTCAGTAACTACTGTTGTGATTTGAAAAATTCTTTATGTGTTTTATTAGCCTATTTATCGAGGAAGACTATATGCTATATATCATCACACTACTACCCAGAAGAGCGGAGCAATACTCAAAAATGTCTACAAATCGGGCATATTTCCATAAATTTTCATCGTAGCCACCGGGGTCTGCTAGTCCATGATAAACTTTATTTTTAACTAAACAGTTTTATTCCCGTGTAGATTATGGGATAGCCAGATAGGGTTCGGACCTAATAGACGTCATTTTAGACTTCTAAATGAATCGGCTCTGTCCGTCCGTCTGTACGCATCTATTTCTCATGAACCAAAAGAGGTAAGAAGAGACAAATGGTTTACGGCATTCGATTCAGGACACCATGAATACGTGCTTAGGCGATTTTGAAGTTTCTACCACATGCGGTATTAAACAGGTTTTGGTTTTTTTTTAATAAATATTTTTTTTTTATTTTAATAACCATAGTGCAAATTGTTTACATGCTAATTAGCCTATTGGTATAATACAATAATGTTATAATTAGTGCGTGATTATTACGATCATATTATAGTTATAGTAATACACATCCATCTTTTGACTGCCTCTGTGGCGCGGTGGGAGTGCATCCGACTGCTACACAAAAGTTCGTGGGTTCGATTCCCACCCAGGATAAAACTTTGTGTAATGAGCACGCTGGTTTATTCTGTGTCTGGGTGTTATTTATCTATAATATGTATGTATTTAGAAATATATAAGTATGTTTATCAGTTATCTAGATCCCATAACACAAGATAATATTAGCTTACTTTGGGCTAGATGGCGCAGTGTGAAAAGTGTCCCACAATATTTAATATTTTCTTATTTGCACTATACTCGTAAAAGGTGTCATATGAAATTTTACAGTACAAAGTTACGTTTAATGCGGCTGAACTAGGTAGTCCTGTGTTTCAGGCTTCGAGTGCTGTTTTACATTAAACAAATAATAACTGCATAATCATATATATCACGGTAACAAAGATTACTAGGTTAGGTTTAGGGGTCATCTGATTCCTACGCTACGATAGTCAAGAGCGCTTTACTTGTTTGAAGAGGAATCTCCTATAGGACAGAAACTATAAAATTTTAAGCCCTATTTCAAAAGTATCTACTTTAGGTCCGAAACTATCAAACGAGATAGGCAGAGGCAGACAATGCGCCCCAATTTCACCGTATTTATTTTTGTGCCACGTAACAGATGGTTAGTCCATTACTGTGTTGAAAGGTACAGGCGCAGACTGTGGTGACATGCTGTTGAAATTTTTCAAGCTGCCCATAAGGCCTTCAACCATGCTTAACGACTGCCATTTTACTGGCAACCGGGACCAACGGCTTAACGTGCCTTCCGAAGCACTGAAACGCTGGCAAATGTAAATGCCACAAAGTGGTCACCCATCCAAGGACCAGCTATAGCGAAAGTTGCTTAAAGCAGTGATCAAATGGAGTGATCGTTTACAGAACACTGAGTTAGCGAGGCCACGAGTGCTTAAACTAAATATGTTTCCTTAAAAATTAAAAATCTGCCCAAACTACTTCACACGAACAAAGTCGGAGGCAAAAGCTAGTTTACAATATTTCTTTGTATTGATTCCAGCATTAAAGAAGAATCAGATGATATTGTTATGAAAGAAGATTCCCAGTCGTTCTGTATAGAAGGTATGAATTACAAATGAAATTCAATCTATACTTTTATATAATGCTGATTGTATTTTGTTGTTTGGTTGGACGTCGTTGGAATCATTTTGTGTTGGATAGTCCATTTATCGAGGAAGGCTATAGGCTGTATAACATCTTGCTACTGCCTATGGGAGCATACTGTTTTTGTAAAAATAATAAGCGATGGGATTAAATGGATGCGACCAAGATTCATAGTATGTCACGGGCGAAGTCGCGAGGGTTAGCTAGTTACAAATAAACGGTTTTTAAAGTAAATCTTCCTTACGCACGCTTAAATTGTTGAGTAAGCTGGTAAATGCGTTACGAAATGTGTGAGCGGGCGAGACGAACAGAAGTTGAGAGGGAGATGTAAGTTAGTATAGAACGAGAAAGAGTTACAGAGATGTGCGAGCACACACAGTTTTACTTCATTCGTGTGGTCTAAAACATACACGTTTTATTTGTTTGTTTACCTGTCACGTCTTTATCCCAGAAGAGGTGGCAGGAGCATATTATACTCACCATATACAATTTTGTACCACGTAACAGGTGATAAGCCGATGTTCAAATAGACAGGCGCAGGTATTGGCGACCTGCTGTTGAAATTTTTGAAAATAAAGGCCCTTAACTTGCTAAACAACTGCTATGTTACTGGTAACTGGGACCGACGGCTTAACGTGCCTTTCGAAGCACGGAAACGCTCGTAAATGTAAATATCACATAGAATGGAAATATCACCTGTAAAGGACCAGCCGTAGCGAAATTTGCTTAACGCAGTGATCGTTTACAGAACACTGAGTTAACAGGGTTACGATCGCTTTGCTTCGCTTTGATTTTAATGTACTGCTTGAATTATAATACTACGGATCTCGTGTATAAAGAACAGAGGATTTGGATGGGCAGTAGCTCCTTTGACATTGTCCTATGACATACATAGTGGCATGCAGTACGTGACGAAGAAGAGACCCAGAAGTTGTTTGAAGCGAATCAAATAGCGAGTATGTATATGGACGGTTTAATGTATGACAGTATAGGTCGCGCGGCGAATGATGAGCTCTGTAAGAAAGTGGAAGGGGAATGCGCAGAACTCATAAATTAGGTCTAATTGGCGGGGTGACAGGGGTGAAGGGCGGGATTGTAGGAGCGTGGATGCAGGAGTGGTCGAAATCCTACACGCACACTAGGGCACAGCTGCACACTACTCCGTGATATGTCGGCACGTGTTGTCACTAGTCTCGGTACTGTCACGCACATAAAATATTCTACTCTTGGCAAATATTTTATTAGCGTATTGAGGTTTTGAAGCCCCAAGAAAATTGTCTGTCCAATCTGGATATGGAAATGGTTTATTATGTAAATTGTTTGATCAAATATTTATACCAATTATAATTATTATTATTAGCGAAACATAACGCAGTGATAGTGCCAACGTTGCTTTACAGTAGACAAACCTGGGTATGTCAGCAGATGCATGAAAGTAAATTACATGCTGCGGAGATGCGATCACTTCGAAAATTGTGCGGCGTAACTGTGGCCGACCGAATACGTAACGAAGTGATACGCAATATGGCAGGTTTGAATGAAAGTTTCAGCGTTAAGCTGGAAAAGAGTGTGTTCGTTGGTTTGGACACGTCCAACGAAGGAGTGGGGAACGATTGACGAAGAATATATATTGTGCTAAAGTAGAGGGTAGAAAGAATCAGGGTAGGCCGAGACTTGCATATGAAGATCACGTGAGCAGATTGCTCAAAAAAACGGAAAAGTAAAGTACTCGGATACACAGACGTGCGTGTATGAAGCGGTTGGTGAATCTTAAGAAAGCGAAATAAGTATGCATGGATTGCGAAGCCTGGCAATCTGTCCTCTCTGACTACCCCGTAAGGGATACAGCGTGAATATAGTTAGTTTAGTTATAAATTTTGGACAATTTCATTTTATTAATACAAAAAAAAAATTATAGTCACGCCTATCATTCACCGGGGTAAGCAGAGACTTCTTCCACTTCTTTTACTTTAATACCTACATTATTACATTAGACTGCCTCTGTGGCGCGGTGGGAGTGCATCCGACTGCTACGCAAGAGGTCGTGGGTTCGATTCCCACCCAGGATAAAACTTTGTGTGAAGAGCATGATGGTTTATACTGTGTCTGGGTGTTATTTATCTATAATATGTATGTATTTAGAAATATATAATTATGTTTATCAGTTATCTGGTTACCATAGTACAAGCTCTGCTTAGTGTGGAATCAGATGGCGTTGTGTGAGTTGTCCCAACAATATAACAACAATATAATTATATACCTATTTCTACATTAAAATATTACAATAAAAATGTTGTTTTGTAATACGATCACTGAAAAATAAATGAAATATCTATCATGGTTTAATATTTTAACGCAAAACACTTTGAACTCACTTGTTGTAAATAATATAAACCTACTTACGTACCCACCTAGCCACCTACCTAAGTTATAAAAAAAAATGTTTAATGGTCCACAGCAGAATCGTATTAAACTTAATTCTTTGTTTAAATATATTGTGCGCGATTATACATGCGCAAACTATCCCCACTATTTTTTGTCAGAGCTCATCATTCGCCGCGCGACCTGTACTCGCTGTGTGACGACTTGTCACAAGTGGTAGAACAGAACAACTTGTCACAAGTGGTAGAACAGAACAACTTGTTACAAGTGGTAGAACAGAACAGCTTGTCAAAAGTGGTAGAACAGAACATATTGTTACAAGTGGTAGAACAGAACAAATTGTCACAAGTAGTAGAACAGAACAAATGGTCACAAGTGGTAGAACAGAAAAAACATGTCACAAGTGGTAGAACATAACAAATTGTCACACGTGGTAGAACAGAACAAATGGTCACAAGTGGTAGAACAGAACAACTTGTCAAAAGTGGTAGAACAGAACAACTTGTAAAAAGTGGTAGAACAGAACAAATGGTCACAAGTGGTAGAACAGAACAACTTGTCACAAGTGGTAGAACAGAACAAATGGTCACAAGTGGTAGAACAGAAAAAACATGTCACAAGTGGTAGAACATACGTTATTGGTTATGAACTTAGTTGTCTACTCACTGCCGTTTGCAGGTGTTTACAGATATCCCTATATAAAGAAAATTGTAATATTTCAGGTGTAACAGAAATATTCGGTCGACTCTCGAACTGGGACAGTTTGAGGGTTCAGGATAAGAAGCGTATTGAAGAACAGCTGCCTCCATTGATGACGGAACCTGGAAGCTTTTTGGCTTGTCTTGAAGACTACTTTGACAGAAGACATGGTGATCTTGGTAAGTAGCGTGTATAAGGGGAGATCTTTTAAATCAAAACTGGTCTTGTGTTTAGAAATTCTCTTCATCTTAGTGTATTCCCAGTCGCTTTTAATCTGACAATTTGACTGCTTCTTTGGTAACTGGTAGTGTATGCGACTGCCGCGAAGAGGTCCCGGGTTCGATTCCCGGGTCGGAACAAATATTTGTGTGATCCACAAATGTTTGTTTCGGAGTTTGGGTGTTTCCTATGTATATGTATTTAAAAATATATAAGTATGTGTTGGAGCCAATAACGCAAGGACGACCGCAGCGGTGTCCGAGATGCACAACGATGGTGGGGACGGACATATTGAAATCACTTCACTCACTCGACGCAATATGTCAACATCATTTAAACTATTCTTATGTAAATTTCCAATACATAACATAACATACTGTCACGCCTTTATCCCCGAAGGGGTAGGCAGAGGCGTTTTACCGTATGCTTTACTTTTTGTCCCACGTAACAGGTGGTGAGCCCAATGCCGTGTTGAAACAGACAGGCGCAGGTTGTGGCTACCTGCTGTTAAAATTTTTCAAGCCCCCTTTAGGCCTTCAACTGACTTAACGACTGCCATGTTACTGGCAACCGGGACCAACAGCTTAACTTGCCTTCCGAAGCACGGAAACGCTCGCAAATGTAAATGCCACAAAGTGGTCACCCATCAGAGGATCAGCCATAGTGAAAGTTGCTTAACGCAGTGTTCGTTTACAGAACACTACGTCCGCAGGGTCAGGAGCGCTTCCGCGCGCCGTTAAGATTGGTCCAGCCGTTTCAGAGATTAGCGAGAAAAGACAAACAGAGAAATTTCCAATACAAAGTTGTATTTAAGTATTAAACTTAAAAGTACATCATATGAATTGGATTTATCAATCTCACAAGCATATATTCCTACCTACTGTGAAGGAGATTGCAGTAACAGTATATTTAACCGTTCCATTACCACATTATTTAGGCCGCCCTTAAATAGTGCATACGAACGTCACAAAGTTTCACTCGCGTAGTTCCTGTTCTCGTGTGAATACGTGGATAATATATAGCTATAGTTACTCTTTGTACCATCAGCTATCTGTCAGTGAAAGTCCGGTTAAGATCGGTACAGCCGTTTCAGAGATTAGCGAGAAAAGACAGACAGAGAATTTTTTTTTTTTATAAATTATTTATATTGTTTGTAGGTATATACTGTCATATGCATTTAGTGACAAGCGGTTAATTTGGAATTTAAACAGATTTTTCAATTTTTTATCTATTTACATACTTTCAAGCGTAATATCATTTTTAGCAAAGCTTTTTTGTAATCAACCTTTTAAATTTATTTAGTGGTATATGCAATACCTTTTAAGAAGCGCTCGTGGGCCCGCTGACTCAGTGTTCTGTAAACGATCTGCGTTAAGCAACATTCGCGGTGGTCATTGGATGGGTAACCACTTTGAGGAATTTTCATTTACGAGCGTTTCCGTGCTTCGTAAAGGCACGTTAAGCCGTTGAGCCTGGTTGCCAGTAACATGGCAGTCGTTAAGTCAAGTTAAAGGCGATATGGGCGGCTTGGAAAATTACAACACGGTAATGGGCTCACCACCGTGGGACAAAAGTGCATACGGTGAATGTGGGCGTATAGTATGCCTCTGTCTATCTCTTCGGGTATAAAGGCGTGACAATATGTATGTATGTATGCAATACCTTTTTACGATTATATATATTATTCACAGATTATAGTCTGTGGTTCAACAAGATGGCCGGCGTATATGCCTCAAGCAAGCTGGACAAAACAATGCTTCAATTCAAGGAAAAATGGCTGCGAGATATCCAACGGTGGCCTTTAAGGGATTTCGTTACCTCAGCTGTGAGTTTACTACCTACCTACATTTATATTTATATTTGACTAGCGGATGCCCCGTAGTTTCACCCGCGTAGTTCCTCATTCCGTAGGAATGTGGGGATAAAATAAAGCCCAAGTTACTCTTGATAACATCAGCTATCTGCCAGTGAAAGTCCCGTCAAAATCGGTTCAGCCGTTTCGGAGATTAGTCTAAACAAACACACACTCCCAGATAATTTAAAATGGACTTTTTATGCAAGCACTGTATATACTGTGATAACGCATCAAGTGAAATCTGTTTATTTGGAAACTAACTAACATATCGATATTTTCACTCTGTATTTCGATGGGGTAGTCAGAAATACAAACAGACGCTTTAATTTTATTTATCTCTATAGACTAACTAATATCCGCGGCTCCGCATGCATGGTGAAGACTGCTGATAGGGACTATATACCTCGGTATCTATACTTATTATTATAAAGCTGAAGAGTTTGTTTGTATGTTTGGTTGAACGCGCTAAACTCAGGAACTATTGGTCGGATTTGAAAAATTCTTTTTGTGTTAGTTAGCTCATTTATCGAGGAACGCTATAGGCTAATCAATCATGAATATATTTCATTCTTTCTTTCAATACTTGCAGATAAAACAATGTTATTACTGGTCCGCTCTCCTGGGTAGTAGCGCTATGTTATATAGCCTATAGCCTTCCTCGATAAATGGGCTATCCAACACAAAAATAATCTTTCGATTCGGACCAGTAGCTCCCGAGATCAGCGCGTTCAATCAAACAAACTCTTCAGCTTAATATATTATATATTTGCACTTTGTACTGCACTTATTTTATTTTATTTTTTAATTTACTACACTAGTAAAGGCTTTTGTATGATGAACAGGTGATCGAAGCAATAAAATGGCCGACAGATGGCGCTGTGACCGCCTGTAATATCAAGTCAACAGACTGTCTGGCAGAGTGGGCAGCTAGGCTTATGCTCAGGTAAGTCAAATAAATCTATCTGTCTTAACGCTGTATCCCTGACGGGGTAGTCAGAGAGGACAGATCGCCAGGCTTCGCGATCGATGTATACTTCTTTCGCTTCTTCGAGATTCATCAATCGCTTCATACACGCACGTCTGGGTATCCGAGTACTTTTGACCTTTCCGTTTTTGAGCAATCTGCTCACGTGGTCTTCATATGTAAGTCTCGGCCTTCCCTGACTCCTTCTACCCTCTACTTTTGAACAATATATATTCTTCGTCAATCGTTCCTCACCCATTCGTTGGACGTGTCCAAGCCAACGGAACACGCCCTTTTCCAGCTTAACGCTGACACAAAAAAATATTAAAAAAAAAAAAAATAAAAAAAAAATATTGTGGGCCATTTTACATTTCCATACCACATTATGTATGAGTGCGTGTGAGTGTGAATATGATGGATGTAAAGATATGAACAACGTTTTATTTAGTTAGAAGCGCTCGTGGCCCCGCGGACTTAATGTTCTGTAAACGATCACTGCGTTAAGCAACTTTCACTATGGCTGGTCCTCGGATGGGTGACCACTTTGTGGCATTTACATTTGCTAGCGTTTCCGTGATTCGCAAGGCACGTTAAGCCGTTGGTCCCAGTTGCCACATGGCAGTCGTTAACCCCAGTTGAAGGCCTTAAGGCTTGAAAAATTTCAACAGCAGGTAGCCACAACCTGCGCCTGTCCATTTCAACACGGCAATGGGCTCACCACCTGTTACGTGGGACAAAAGTGCATACGGTGAAATGTGGTCGTATAGTATGCCTCTGCCTACCTCTTCGGGGATTAAGGTGTGACAATATGTATGAATGTATGTTATATTTAGTATTTTCTTTAACATGTTTAAAGATGAAACTATTACACTTTATAGATCAGCATATTTTGCAGACGAGCCAATAATATCTGCAGCATGTCGAAGAGATGAACTAAAGTTGTGTATCGAAGCAAATAAAAGACAGCTTCCGCATCTGGCTTTACAGTGTATAGAGAGAAATAAGAGGTAAGTAGATGAAATGGGTACGATACGGAGTTTTACCGGAAATCACCCTCCAAAAATTAAATTATAAATATACATTGTGGGACACTTTTTACACAGCGCCATCTAGACTTAAACTAATATAAGGTTATGCTTTGCGTGGCTTCTAGACATCTGATAAACATAAATTATATATTTCTAAATACAAACATATTATATAAAGGAAACACTAAAAGTCCGATATATACATTTGTGGATCACACAAATATTTGTTCCGATCTGGAATACGAACGAAAGACCTCAACGCAGCAGACAAGAAACTCGGGAAAGACAGTGAGATCAAAATATTTTATATTACCAAAAAAATAGTCACCCAATCGAAAGTGGTCAACATAGCCTATAAACCGGAGGTATTACACTTGCACTAACTACCCTATTGTTGTTTTAAAACAGTCAGGGACACGCTGATTATGACATAAAATACACATACAACATATCGGTAGATTAATAAAAAGCTTTTTACAGTTCTTTACTTGAAGAAGAAGCCCTATCCTGGTTCCAAGAGACTGTACAGGCACGAAGATTGGTCGCTTTACGAGAACTTGACACTAACAAGGTACAAAAAGCTCTAGAAGCAACCGGTAAGTACATATAATCTTTGTATATTAGTGAGGTGTTCCTCAAGGATTTGTATTGGGACCTCAATTTTTCCGAAGCTCTTTAGTATTTATAAATAATCAAATATCTTTTGCTTTCCAGAGAGAGAAGATAAAGGTACCTCAATTGGTGTGAAAAAATTAATATTGCTATTAAGAAAAGATCTAGGAGGTAAGATTGGTCATATTAGATTTAAAATTTGTGTATTTATTGAGATGTTTCCATTTTTTAAATAAATTTACTTTTTTTTTCAGTACTAACCAAGCCAAAATTAGATGAAATTTTAGCTTCTATCGATAGGTCTATGACTTTGGGTGACAGGCCTCTAAGTACAGATCAAAATGGCGACAATCTTAAATCTGTGTACGATATAGCCATGTACCATTATGACGAAATGTGGGACTCAAGTGGTAAGTACTGTTTGTAATATTCAATGTGTGAAGAAGAATATCGTCCAGCTAAAAGTAGGCGATCCACTTCGACACAACGAATACTGCATCTCACTATCAAAGTTTTCGTACACACCAACAGCAGTTAGTTTCGAGGATCTTTCCACCATGTCTGAAACAATGATCATGGGAATCGGGGCTTCAGTTTATCTTAGACTAGCTGACACCCACAGCTTCGCCCTTGACATACTTCGAACTCTTCGTTTATAAATCTTATAAAGTGTATGAAAATTTTCCTGACTTGGTGAGATTTATGATTACTGTTCTGGGTAGTAGCGTGATGCTATAGGTATAAAAATAAATATCCATCACGCCTTATCCCCGAAGGGGTGGCAGAGGCATATTATATGCCCACTTTTCACCGTGTGGATTCCTGTCCCACGTAATAGGTGGTGAGCCCATTGCCGTGTTGAAAATAGACAGACGCATAGGTATAGCCTTCCTCGATAAAGGGGCTTTCTTACACAAAAAAAAAACTATTCGACCTAGTAGTTCCTCAGATTAGAGCAATCAATCAAACAAAGAAACTTCAGCTTTATATATTAGTATAGATAAATTAATATCTAATTTTTCAGTGCGAAAACCACTATAGCGCGATCTAGGACTCGTAACTTCGAAGTAGTTCGATTGTTACACTCTAGATGACACTGAATTCAACAACCAAAAAGTATTTTTTATTTCTCGCGGAAGCGCTCGTGGCCCCGCGGTCTCAGTGTTCTGTAAACGATCACTGAGTTACGCAACTTTCACTATGGCTGGTCCTCGGATGGATGACCACTTTGTGGTATTTACATTTGCGAGCGTTTCCGTGCTTCGGAAGGCACGTTAAGCCGTTGGTCCCGGTTGCCAGTAAAATGGCAGTCGTTAAGCCTGGTTGATGGCTTGACAAAATTTCAACAGCAGGTAGCCACAACCTGCGTCTGTCTATTTCAACACGGCAATGGGCTCACCACCTATTACGTGGGACAGGAATCCACACGGTGAAAAGTGGGCATATAATATGCCTCTGCCACACCTTCGGGGATAAGGCGTGATGGATATTTATTTATTTATTTTATTTATTTTTTATTTCAGACATACACACCCAAGCTCAAATAATTTCTGACATGGCATCACTGATAGATAAAAAGTTGAACTACAATCTTGCAAAAGACCATAATTTAATAATTTGTATATTATTGAATAGACTGGCACAATTTGATGGTCTTCTGAGTGAGGAGACCGCGAAGAAAATATTAGAACAGGTCGGTATGGAGTCACAAAGTCGTGACTTTACTTCGTAAAAAAGAACCCACACTTATTAGGCACTCTACATAACTTACTGTAGTTTTTTTATACCAATGAGGTGGCAGACAAGCATACGGCCCACCTGATGGAAAGCGGTCACCGTAGCCTATGGACGTTTGCAACACCAGAGGTACAGCACTCGCGCTGCCGACCCTTTATAAACCTTCTAAGACCCCTTTTGAGGAACCCCATACTGTAGATGTTCGGGAAAACACAGGCAGGGAGTTCATTCCACAATCTAAGCGTACGCGTAATAAAGCCTCTACTGTACAGTTAGTTTTATTCTTCTTCTAAATGTTTTCTATATGTGCTCAGAAACGGAAGGGTCAAAAGCACTCGGATACCCAGACGTGCATGTAT
Source organism: Thumatha senex (assembly GCA_948477245.1). Taxonomy (NCBI): domain Eukaryota; kingdom Metazoa; phylum Arthropoda; class Insecta; order Lepidoptera; family Erebidae; genus Thumatha; species Thumatha senex. The sequence continues at coordinate 14,594,773 of OX419752.1, read as the reverse complement.
GAACCGATTAATGAATCTACAGGAGCGAAAGAAGTATGCATAGATTGCAAAGCCTATTTGTCTTATCTGACTACCCCGTCCGGGATACATCGTGAAGATAATTAGTTTAATTGAGAAATACTTTGTGATTATTAAGATATTGAATAAGATAAAGAAAATGGTATTTTTATAGTGTCACTGAAATTACACTGCATTGTGCAAAAACTTAGTCAAAAATGGTTACATCGCGAAAATACATTCTTTTTGAAGTGATACTTTATTGACGTTCAGAGGAATTTTACAGATGTAAGAAAAAATCGTCTCGTTTTTTGGTCACGCGCCATGTTGTTTTGAAGTGAAACTTCTTTATCGACGTATGAAATAAATTTTATAGCTGTAAAAAATGTCGTATAGAAGTTTCATAACACACATATTTTTTTGTTTACGCGCAGAGGCCTTGATAGCATTAATCATTTCAGGTATCAACTATCCTTCCATACTTAGACGACTATAGTATTAACTACATCCAGAGTATAAGCGCGGTATTCCCGGCGCACATTTGGACCCAATACAACATACACAGAGAGGAGCCCTTAGGGCTATGTAAGGAATATCTGCAACTGGTTTGCGACCCGGCTAATACTCTAGCTGGGTATTGCGCTGAATTGTTTAAAGGTAAGAATTAAAGTGACTACATTCCAAAATGTCGACTTTCCAAATAAACCGCATTCCAAAATATAGAATTTGTCCAAGTCCTAAAATGACCATATCCTATAATGTCTAGATTCCGACATGACAACACCACATCCCTAAATGTCAATTTTCCAAAATTTTCACTTAGCTAAATATCTTCTACCAAAAGGAGTAAATTATAAAATGATCACATACCAAAATAACCACATCACATCCCTGAAAAATGACTACATTCCAATGAACATATCCTGAAATGGCCACATTTCAAAATGTCTCCTGCCCAAAATTCGCATCAAACCTCTACTTTTTGCGTTGAGATTTTAACTTACATAAAATATTTCAGTTGTGAATCTTTCTGAAATGTCGTTAAATAAGTTGACAAACTTTGCTCCAATATAATGTGTAAACCAAAATAATAATGGCGAATGGTTTGCACACAACATTTATTTTTAGCACACATAAATAACACCATGTATTATCATGAACAACGTAGCCATTTCACCACGTGCTCTTCACACACATACTTCCCTCTCTCTCTCTCTCTCTCTCTCTCTCTCTCGTCTGCTGCATTTCCAATTATATTTTTTCACTAAACAAGAGCTGAGACACACTTCTTTTTCAGATTGGAATAGTCACCAAACAGTGTTAGCCAGAATCACGACTAAATTTGAGAGTTCACACCGAGGGACCGACTATATATCTTTGAATACTATTAAGAAAAGACTGTTTGGATTGGAAAAGAGCGATACACGTAAGTTTCTTCCTCAATAAGGACCTCAAAAGTTTGTATCGAGTCAAAGGTCAAAAGACATGATGTCCCCTGTCGGGTGTCATGTCTTTTACCTTTGACCCTATAAAAACTTCTTAGTGTTGTGAACGGCCACCTTTTTCAGAACAGACCGCTCCGTAAGTTTTCCTAGTTGCTAGGTGGATCCCATGGGAGCCATGGGTTAAATGGATATCTAAGGAGTCAAGGGGAGAAATTGTTCGTGGTTTAAATTAGGCTGGGATTATTTAGCGCGACAACTCTTATAGCGCGATGCAGAATTCCTAGCATCGACGTAGTTCGATAGCTCTTCGCTAGATGGCGTTGTTCGCCACATCAAGCGAATCCATGCCATACTTCTTTCGCTTGCTGCAGATTCATTATCCGTCACTCGGCATGGAGCGAAGTTATGGGAGCCAATTGTATGGAGAGCCTGTGTGCAGCCTGGTATCCATTTGGTTTGGCTGCTAGGAGCAGATATCGTTTGACCTTTGACCTTAGACTTTCCTGAGCCACGTAAGAACGTCTCGTATCCTCGTTTGTTAGTCAGCAGGTGCACCGCTAGCTGTTGAAGTCGCTGGGGCCCTGTCACAGACGTACAAGAGTAAGAAGACCAAACATATTCCTTTGCTTTAGGAGCAATACTTCATCCTTTTTCCTCTTGCCATTTGTTGTATATAGCTATTTTTGTTATTCCTGTGTAGAGCGAACAGCGCGTAGCCAATTTTTCTACTACAACTAAGCAAAAAACTTGTAGTAATAACCGCCGCTGTCATCTTTAAATCAATGATTTATATGTCGAAGTGAAAATCAATACTAATATTAAAAAGCTGAAGAGTTTGTTTGTTTGTTTGGTTGAACGCGCTAATCTCAGGAACTACTGGTCGGATTTGTAAAATTATTTTTGTCTTAGATAGCCCATTTATGGAACCCGAGGCCCACCCGAGGAAGGCTATAGGCTATATAATTATTACGCTACTACACTGGGGAGCAGAGCAATAGTCATAAATGTCGACAAACCGGGCAATTTTTATGCATCATTGTAGAATTTATAAACGACGGGATTAAATAGGTGCGACGGGAGGTCAAAATATTTCACGGGCGAAGCTGTCATCTAGTATTTCATAAAATTATTGTAAAATATTACAAAGGTAGACAAAAAATTAAAATTATCATGGTCATTCACATAAGTGAAATATTGATTTTTGGGATATTAATTATATAGATTTTAAATTGGATGCTCGCGCGTGAAAGTGTACATGGTAAATATCCCGAAAATCATATTTTACTAAGATAAGGACAGGAATCCACACGGTGAAAAGTGGGCATATAAAATGCCTCTGCCACCCCTTCGGGGATAAGGCGTGATGGATATTTTAAAAAATGTACAAAAAGGTGTTGTGCATAGAGTGATGAGGTTTCATTATCAAGAAATCACCAGAAATAACTGAGCTAAGCTACGTGTCTATGTGTGTGTAATAGGCTTCGCTATTTTTCGCTAACGTTGGGTCTGCCTACTGTCTTATAATGTCTGTAGGCCCTGTACACCTATTTGTAGGCCAGACACTTGTTCCCCACGTATCCGTGGTCTTCTGTGTTTTACAGACAGGGTATTTATCCTCATACTTTTACTCTTCTAGAGCGTGAGTACACGTTAAGAAGCTTTCTTCACATTTAGATTGTGGAATGAGCTCTCTGCCTGGGGTTTCCTGAACAACCTACAGTATGGGGTTCTTAATAAGGAGCATTTGCAGGGTCGGCAGCCCGAATACCGCACCTGTGGTGTTGCAAACGTCCATAGGCTATGGTGACCACTTTCCATCAGGTGGGCCGTATGCTTGTCTGACGTACTGTACCAGAGAAGGTGATCTTCTTGCAGCTAGGTTGCCATGGATGCTTCTTGATTCTTTTTACAGGCGACAGGGAAAAGCAATTAAAAAACATACTGACAGAACTCAAGAAGAAGTTGGTGAAGCCAGTGCTGCGACTCTCTCAGCTGTCTCCTGAACTGTCAAAGCAGAACACTCTGGAAGGGCAGAGGGAAAATCTTCGGAGACTGTTGGGTCTCCCGCCTTCTGTGTACGTGGTTAAATTTTCTGAACAAGTAAGTGTATGGAGTTAGTTAGTTATTCTTTATTGTAAAACCAAAAATACATTTAACATATTTACAATGTAATACTAAAATGGTTTTACAATTGGCGGCCTTATCGCATAGAGGCAATTTCTTACAGGCAACCTTTGGATGGAGAGTTATTATAAGAACTAAATTTCGGGCAGAATGGTGTTAAGTTCATTAAAATACATACGACATATAATGTTAAGAAAACCCTGTCCGACCCGGAAGGGGCACATAGGCACTTCAATAACACAACCAAAAAAAAAAATATTATTTATAAGTATGAAATAGTTATCATTTTTTTAAATGCGTGTTTTTAGTATCAGAATTAGTCCAATTTCCTTAAAATATAGCAAATTTTCAAAAACTGACATCACGTTTGTTGGCTTGCGGCGACAAGTGTATGTGATATCAAAAGAAACCGCCAGCAGGTGTAAGCTGACCTTTCGACCTTGCATTTCCAAATAGCCTTTTCCATGTGTTGCGATGTAAGCTACCACATTATATAATTTTTAATTTATCTTATTCGGGGTAAATGTTAGGGGTAATTTCTTGGGGTAATTTCTAAAAAAGATTACACAAAAAAATCACATCTCGAAACCGACCAATACCTTCACGGATCGGATGGGGTTTTCTTAACAGATTGAATATACATATACAATACATACATACACAGTTTGTGGGCTTCTCTCGTAATGCCTTGTGATGGTGCACCATGGAGCGACGACTGATAGGTGCAGTGGTTAACGCTGCAATTGTCAATCGTCGAACCAATTCCTGGCAGCTGATCCCATTGCACGAGGGGTCGTGAGATGGTGGTGTGGCGACCAGTGCCATCTAGCGAAGAGCTATCGAACTACATCGCGAACCCTGCATCGCGCTATGAGAGTTGTCGCGCTGAATAATGATATATACAACAGCCCAAGTTTAAACGTTAGGGGATCGCCTTGTACCGTTTTGTGTGCACGGGCCGTCCTAAGTTATCTCTGTGGTACGCCCCGTACCACCGTCCGACACCTAAAGCAAGTTGCGTCCAGCTTCCGACCTCGGATCACGCGTCGTGCCGCCTGGCTTTGGTTTCCCGGTCTGCCACCAGCGGCAAGCCCCGGGGACCGGGTCAGGAGGTATCGGCGTGCCGAGGCCGGGGTTAGGGCCGCACACGGGTATCCATCCCCCCTCGCGCTTTCCATCTATTCGCCCGCAGCGGCCGCAATGCCGCCGCCGCAACCGCATCCACCTACTCGCCGTGCGACGCGCCCCCCCGCCCCTCGCGGGGGAAAGCGAACGTTTGTCCGCACCCGCGGACCTGCGCACGCAGCAATCGTGCATCTCACGAGGATGGCGACCGAGAGCCAGCCCAGCCTGGCCTTCGGCCGCTCAGCGACAGCCCGCCCCAGCACATCCGGGGGCGAAGAGTACTTCTCGGGCAGCCCGCTGCCCGGGTCACCCACCACCACCACCGCACCGTCGATGCCAAGGCTCGACGGCCCCGACGCCGCGCAGAGGCGCATATTACCGGCCGCCACCAGTGCCCGGCCGACTCGGCCGGCCCCAGCTGCCGGCGCTACTGCAGCCGTAGCCACTGCCGCTGCTGCTGCTGCACCCCCTGCAGCTGCAGCCGTTCGAGCCGCAACTCGGCCAGCGGCGCCACTTTCTGGACACAGATGGCCCACCCCTGGCCAATCCGGAAAGACCTCGATTTCGGCGGAGAGGTTCCCCTCTCCCCCGCACAGGACGCACGGGCAGGCGACTTTCTCGCCGCCACAAAACACGCAGCGCCCGTTACCCGGGACATCTCCATCGTCGCCGATAGAGATGTCTTACGCCGCTGCGCTGAACAGCCCGCCACCGCCACCAACAACCAAACCACCCACTCCTCAACCAAGGAGACTGACGGCGCGCCCAGAAACACCACAAGCAACCTCCGACGCGCCTCCAGCCAAGACGTCAACATCAGCGGAGACCAGCACTGCCGCTACCGCACTCACCGCCAGCCCGCACACAAAGTACCCGCCTTTGATTGTGGAAACGCTGCCGGACTGGCCACTTCATTTCAGAAAACTGAAGGAACTCCTGGGCCATTCTCCAAACGGCCGCGCATTCGGGAAAGGGGTCCGATTTATCCCTAAATCGGGCTCCGAGTACCGTACTATCCAGAAGTACCTGTATAGTTTGGAAAAAGAGACCAAGATTTCTTGGTTCTCATACTCCTTGCCGCAAGACCGAAGCCTAAAGGTGGCCATCAGAGGGCTGCCGCAAAATACCGACCCCAAGGACATAGAACAGGATCTCACGGCCATGGGATATACGCCCGAGTTCGTGCGCGCCATTCCCAGGCTGCCTGTTCCTGGCGCAGCTGAAGCGGACTGATGACATCACACCGGGCATATATGACATCACAGAGATGCTCTGTATGCCCGGCATCAAGATTGAGGCGTGGCGCGGGAAGAAAGGCCCTGCACAGTGCCACAGGTGCCAACAATTCCGGCACTCATCTCACCACTGCCACAGGCCGCCCGCTTGCGTGCGTTGTGGCGGTGAACATGCTGCCAAGGATTGCCCGCGGCCTCTAGAGGACCCACCCACGTGTGCAAACTGTGGAGGTCCCCACACAGCTAACCACGTGGCATGCCCCATATTCCGCAAGGAGGCGCGGAACAAGAAGGCTGGCACCGTAGCACGCACCGCGTCCACGAAACTTGCCCCCTCCGTCGTAGCAGCAGCGGAAAACAATGCCCCAGGCTCCCTAATGGCAGCCGCAAACCCGGCTCCGGGGGGCAACAAAAAGAACAAAAAGAAAAAGCACAAGAGAGGACCCCGCAGTAAGGCTGCAGCGGCAGAGCAGCCTGCGCCAACGCCAGCAAAACCCGTGGTCGCCGCCCCCAAGGGAGGGACGAAGGCGAATCGGGAAGAAGCTGACCCGATGAGCACCATGGTGATCGGAGTGCTGACCCAAGTGCTCCAAGCCATTCAGGAGGGACGGGACCCCGTCCAGCTCATCCTGCAATGCGTAGGGAAAATCTGTGCCTATGGCAGATAACTCCCTACGCATCATCTTCTGGAACGCCGACGGGATGTCCCCCGTAAAGACCAGGCTCCTGAGGCAGCTGCTCGCACAGCGGCAGGTCCATATTGCCCTCATTTGCGAAACGCGCCTCAGGAAGAGCTCAGCACTCCGAGCACCAGGGTACCATGTGTACCGAGAGGAGCAAATCTCCCAGACCGGGACTGCTTTCAGGGGATTGGCAGTCCTGGTGAAGAGAAGTGTCGTCCACCAACCGCTGCCAACTGTCCTGCTGCAGACGTCGTACGCCCTGGGCGTGGAAGTCTGCGTCGATCGCCGCCCCATCCGTGTGTTTGCGTTCTACAAGCCGCCGGACGCGCGACTGGCAACGGCTGACGTCCACACCCTGATGGACTCACCGGACCCGGTCATAGTCGCGGGCGACTTCAACGCCAAGCACACGGCCTGGAACTCCACGCGCATCTGTCCCAACGGGCGCCGACTCTACAACATCGCGGAGCAGCAAGGGTACGAGGTGTTGGGGCCAGAGGTCCCGACACACTACCCATACCAAGCAGCGTTCCTGCCGGACGTGATCGACCTGTCGCTGGTCCGCGGCCTGCCAGCCGCGCCATCGATCGACGTCCTGGACGACCACCTCCTCTCGGACCACCAGCCAGTCCTTCTGACCCTGACAAGCAACCTTACTCGGTCATCGCCACCATCGCCTCGCTTTCGCCGGGATTGGCAAGCATTTGCCGATCTTATGGCGAAGCACTCGCCGCACCGCCGCATTGAGTCCGAGTCAGACGTCGACGCGCTCGCCGAAGATCTCAGCGCTGTTATTAACACAGCGCTACGAGACTCCAGGTTAGAAGCCCCGTCGACCCGGAAACCTCCTCTACTGCCGGCCTTCATCTTGGCGATGATCGAGAAGAAGCGGAAGCTGAGAAGACTGTGGCAGCGCAACCGATGCCCGACCCTGAAGTGCCAGCTCAACGCGCTGGCTGCAAGGGTCTCGAGCGCCCTGGAAACAGAAGCGACCGAGTCCTGGCAGCGCACCATTGAGCGCGCCGGGGACGACTGGTCGGGCATCCACCGCCTGTGCCGCCAACTCTCCGGGAAACCGCCTCCGATTAGACCCCTCATGGCCGGTGACGGTACCCCACGTTACCGAGCCGAGGATCGAGCGGAGATCTTCGCGGAACACCTGGAGAAACAGTTCCAGCCGAATCCAGCTTCCGACGCAGTTCGAGTAGAAGCTATCCAGCAGCATCTGAAGTTTTACTTCGAGGCGCCGATAACCCCCACGGAAGACCCAGTCGTGTTTTCTCCGGGCCAAGTGCAGCGTATGATTCGCCGCATCCAACTGCGGAAAGCCCCAGGCCCCGACCGGATCCCGAACGAGGCCCTGCGTCACCTGCCCCCGCGAGCTATCGCATCGGTGACGCAGTTATTCAACGGCATCCTCCGCACCAGCCACTTTCCCGCAGCATGGAGACTCGGCCGAGTCATTATGCTGCCGAAGCCCGGGAAAAACGTACTGAAGCCCGAAAGTTATCGGCCCATTACGCTGCTGTCGACACTCTCGAAAGTCTTCGAGAAGCTTCTACTCCTGCACCTGACACCACACATCCAGCCACGCGACGAGCAATTCGGCTTCCGAGCCGAACACTCCACTACGCTGCAGCTCGCGAGGGTACTGCACCATCTCACCGTCGCTCTCAACAAGAGAAAGCACGGTGTTGCAGTACTCCTCGATATGGAGAAGGCCTTCGATCGCGTCTGGCACGACGGCCTGATCTACAAGCTGGCCACGTCTACTACTCCGCGACGAATAGTCAAGACTGTGGCCACCTTCCTCCAGGACAGACGCTTCCAAGTCATCGTGGACGGCGTCCTGTCCGGAGAGCGCAGCATCAGAGCCGGCGTGCCCCAGGGGAGCTGCCTGTCGCCAGTGTGCTACGCCAAGTACACTGACGACATCCCAGTCCCAGACGGCGCGATGTTGGCACTATACGCCGACGACGCCGCCTATATCACGACCTCCTTGACCGCTACACACGCGGCGGTCAAAATGCAGCGTGCCCTGGATATGCTCCCGCCTTGGCTGGATGAATGGAGACTGACGGTCAACGTGGCAAAGACCCAAGCGCTTGTTGTAGGGGGTGCGTGGCAACCCGCGCCCCTTACCCTGCTCGGAAAAGCCGTCGACTGGTCCCCGACGGTGAAGTACCTTGGAGTGACCATTGACCGTCGTCTCACCATGCGACACCACGTGCAGAACATTGTTGGACAAGCTCGCGCCGCTCGAGCTCTCCTGCGTCCGGTGATCTCCTCGTGCCTCCCGCTCCGCGCGAAGCTGGGCGTCTACAAAACCTACATTCGCAGCCGCCTAACTTACGCCGCCCCTGCATGGTACGCGCTCGCAGCGGAAACGTACCGTGCACGGTTGCGTGCGCAGCAGTCGCTGTCGCTGCGACACGCCGTAGGCGCCCCTCGCTTCGTGAGGAACGCAACGATCGCCCGAGATCTACGCATGGAGAGCCTCGACGACTACATCGGTCGCTTGAGCGCCAACATGTTCGCACGCGCCGGGGAGTCGAACTTCCGCCACCTGCGGGAGATCGCTCCATACCACCGGCGCCCCCCGGACAGACCTCTGCCGCGGGACTTAATCCCCGCTGCAGCCCAACCGGACTAGACAACGTCACCCTGAGGCCGGCCGATGGGCGCTTGCCGGGAACCCTTCCCGCCAGGCTCGACCTCGCCGACGCCCCCAGGGTGACCCCCAGATGACGACCTCAGCTGCCGCTGGCTTGTAGACCGCCCATCGGAATCATCCGGTGGGGTCAGGGCTCGCTAGCGGCACGCTTCACCACCGGACTTGACGCCCGGACTTGACCCCACGGCTATTTACTAGCCACTCCAATGACCCGCCTGTATCGACAGGCGGCGCTGACAATTACTGAAAGAGGCCAATGCCTCGTCCAGTCTCCCCCCAACTCCCCTAGGGGAGTTGTGAGATGACCAGTCGGAAACGTTAGGCCGCGGCTCGTCAGGCGTGATCACCGTCTCTGGTTGGAGGATCCTTCCACCCGTTCCTCCACAGCGGTGATGTGAAAGCCCCTGGCCTATGTCTGTAGAGTTGGAACTGCCGGTCTCAGTCAGATTTCCTTTAGCTCATGGCCGGCGAAGGTGTAGGGCGGCCGTCTCGCCTTCTTCTCCAGGGAGGGGACTACCAAGGGGGAAAGCCAATCAGGTCTTAGAAGATTTATAAAGGGTCGGCATCGCGAGTGCCGCACCTCTGGTGTTGCAAACGTCCATAGGCTACGGTGACCACTTTCCATCAGGTGGACCGTACGCGTGTCTGCCTCCGCAGTGGTATAAAGAACGGGACTCGCTGCCCACTAACAATCAGACGGCAACCCGCACCGTTTTCTAGAAGGAGTTGGAGAATGAGTGTCAGAAATGACACTCATTCTCCAACACCTTTGTGTTCAGAGCGATCTTAGGGAACGACTTGATGCTAGCACGAGTAGCACTTATAGAGCTTGGAGGTCAGCTGGCTCCAGAGGAGAGCGACAATTTCGGAGTCGCTTTCTTAAGTCACCATAGTGCCAGTCGGTCACAGTCAACTCAGTGATCAGCTAGGCAATTCACAAATCTCGGATCCAAATCCGCTACGGCGCAAATGTCATTGATATTCGAGTTCTACGAATATCGATGACATTTGCGCCGTAGCGGATTTGGATCCGAGATTTGTGAATTGCATAGCAGATCTAGAGATTTTTTATATTTTAGGCAGTTTTTATTATTTTTTCCCAAAAAGTACGTAAAAAGCTCCAAGTTCCTCTACATGGTGAGCAAAAAATTATTTCTTTAATTTTTTATTTTAAAAATATACAGCGTTTTAAGAATTTAAATAAATAAATATCCGTCACGCCTTATCCCCGAAGGGGTGACAGAGGCATATTATATGCCCACTTTTCACCGTGTGGACTCCTGTCCCACGTAATAGGTGGTGAGCCCATTGCCGTGTTGAAATAGACAGATGCAGGTTGTGGCTACCTGCTGTTGAAATTTTTCAAGCCGTCATTATGGCCTTCAACCAGGCTTAACGACTGCCATTTTACTGGCTATATATTATTTATAAATTAAAATACGAGTAGTTTATCTCACAAATAACGCCATTAGTTATATGAAAGCAAAAGTTGCTTTTTTGGTCATTATTTTCGTTCCTGGGCAAAAGTTTTACTGTACTGTAGTGCCAAAAATGGCGTCATTCGAAGGTTAACTTAAGATTACATTCTGCCTGGTATATCTATTATCCTTTAATTATTAATTATTTTTAATTTCTAAGTCTCAAGTAGTAAAGAGTAATTGCTAGAAATGATTTTTGAAGTGAAACTTGTTTTGGCACACCGCACACAGATTTCTCCGTATGTAGTAAGTAAGGCTGATCCGTCACGCTCTGAATTGAAGGGCTCGATCGGGTGAAGTCGGTAACGCCGAGTGTGCTCCTCGCTGTTGTGTCGCTGTGTTTAGTATACAAATCATACGTAATAATTGAGTGCGATTGCCAATGAAGTTTTCACTTCTGCCGTGCGGTCTTAAGCGCACACTCATCAATTTTTTTTAACACAAATATTAAAAGCAAACAATGCTCATTTCCCTGCCTGCTTTAGTAATTTAAGAGTAGGCAGAGTAAATGCCTATATGCATTCTACCAAGTATAATAAAAATAGATTAATTTGTTAACAGTTTCTGCATAAGCACTTCTCATTTCTGTTTCTTCAGGTCCAAGTATTTGTAGACGCCATAAGACGCCCTTGTGTACTATCAGCAGTATTATCTAATGGTACCACCAAAAGGTACATAATAAAATCCGGGGAAGTCCTGGCGAATGACGCCTCGGTCCAGAGGGCTATAGCTGTCCTCCCGACACTTATAAAAGGACAATTTAGAAGCTATAATGTGAGTATACCTTCTCCCTTCCATTCTCATAGAATTTCATCTTTGCTATGATCTTGAATTCCAATCCCGAGTCGGCACAATGTTCATCTGTATTTGGAAATGGTAAATAGTTGAATAGTATTGAATTGACATTATTATTAAAATGACATTTTTTTTTTTTTTTTTTATTCTTTATTTTTAAGGACTTTGTATTTACAAATTGTACATGTCGTCCTATGATAGCCTTATAAGTTTAATACACTAAATTACATTAATACATACTAAGAAGACAGCATTTCATATATATATCTCGCCTGTTCAGAATCAGGTTTGGCCAATATACTATGAAGAGCTCCTACGTCGAATCTGTTTAAGCCAGTTTTTAAAAATAATTGGTTTCTTGCTGTTTCATAGCGAGTACACTCCATTAAAATGTGGTGTAAATCCTCAACTACTCCACAAATTTCACAATTAGGTGAGTCAACTTTTCTCATTAAATGACCGAATTTATTTGATACTATATGGCCACTCCTGATTCTGTGTGCTAATACTATATATTTTCTAGGTATCTTACAACCTTCAAACCAGGGCCTACGTGGAGGCTGACATTGAATAGTCTTGTACCATATTCCTTTTTCTAAAGATCTTAAATTAAAATACTCTTTCCACAAATTGTAACATTTTAGTTTGTAAATTGGTAGCATTTCAGAGTAGTACGGTAAGAAATCTGTATTCTTTCCATGTATACCTGCTAGCTTCGCTAATTTGTCGGCCTCCTCGTTCCCGTTAATACCTATATGTGATGGAACCCATTGCAACCTCAGAGTTGTACCGCGTTGTATTAGAGTATCTATTTTGGATACAATTTCATATGCTATCGGTGTACCTCTATAACCAGAGGCACATCGAGCTAAATGATTTAGTGCACTTTTGCTGTCAGTGCAAATAGCTAATTTAGTGCTATTCATATGGTCAATAGTATACGATAACGCCTCCGATATTGCAATGAGCTCCAAGGACATTATACTAACCTGTCCCTCAATTTTAAATATGTTATTTATATTCTTATTGTTATTAGATTTTACAAAATAGGCAGCTCCACAGACCCTCCCGCTCTTCGATCCATCAGTAAAAATAAAGTTCCAGCTATCATCATATTTTTCGTTTAGTTCTTGTATTACAGATATTTTTAAGTTATTGATTTCGTATCTTTGCTTGGCTTGTGTCATATTATCTAAATTTAACGAAATTACTTGGCTCAATTTGAAATTACTCATCCATGTTCTTAATTTAAACATTTCTAAAGGAGTGCTGGAAGCTATTTTTATATCTTTTAATTCTCTGTAGATATTAATCATTAATGGCAACTTTTTAGGTATCCAATAGTGGTTGTCACAAAAAGCGTTAAAGTCTTGTAGTAATTGGCAAATCACATTGTTCGTCCAAGACAAGGACTTTAGATAGTACTTATAGGCTAAGAATCGTCTTCTTAAATGCAGTGGAGGAACACAGAGCTCACTTTCCATAACGTGGATTGGCGTTGTCCTTACAAAACCTCCCATTACCCTTAACGCCTGATTTTGAATTTTTTCTAATTTATATAATTGGCTAGCCGCACCAGTGTCGTATAAAAAAAAGGCGAAATCTATACGACTCCTTATTAAACTTATATAAAGTTTCCTAAGATGTATGGGATTTAAACCCCATGAAGCACCCGCTAAAATCTTTAATAAATTAAGCTTATTTTGTACTTTTACCGTAATTTCATGTATGTGTTTTCCCCATTTTAAGCACCTATCTAACCATAAACCCAAATATTTGTAGTTGTCCACCAAACCTAATGTCTTTTGATTTAAGTGAAGTTCTATATTGTGTTTTCTATACCCTCTACTAAATACGCAACATTTTGTTTTATTTTCTGATATTCTTAAGCCCATATTACTAAGAAATGAAGATAATGTGTCTAACGCATTTTGTATTTTATTTTGACTTTCTATAAGGTTTTGACATGTACTGTAAAATACGAAATCATCTGCATACTGGCAAATGAATACGTTACTAATATTGAGAAAAATTTTTGATGTTAAAATATTGAATAAAATCGGTGAAATAGGGTCTCCTTGTGCTAAACCTAAGTTAGAGTACCTAACCATTGACCTATTTTCACCATCTTTTATTTTTAAATGTCTTTCACTTAAAAAATTCCAGAGATATGAGCAAATTTTCTGTCCTACATTAAATTCATTCAATACTTTTATCAGTTCCCTTACCAATACATTATTGTAAGCGTTTTCGATATCTATAAAACAAGCCAATGTACAGTGGTTATTCGAGAATCCTAATTGAATTTGTGTCACTAATCGTGTTAGACAATCATGGCATGACTGCCCTCTGCGGAATCCTGATGTGAAGGGAGATAGAATATGATTTTTCTCAATGAACCACTCTAGGCGTTTTGTTATCATATTATGTAAAATTTTACAAATGCAAGAAATTAAAGAAATAGGTCGAAGCTTAGGTGGGCCATTTATAGGACACTCTGCTTTTGGTATAGGTATTACCACAATATTCCGCCATTGCCAAGGAATAATGCCTGTTGTGAAAATTTCGTCATATAGTTTTAACAAATCTGTTTTAGCCATCATTGGTAAATTAAATACCATAGAATATGTGATGCCATCCTCACCTGGGGCGGTGTCTTTTTTCTTAAGGCATGCGTTTAACTCCCCCAAGCTAAAAGGAGTCTCTAAGCACGAATTTGTAGAGGTTACTACTAACCGGTTTTCTGAAACATAATCTGGGGTTAGGTTACGCAGAAGTAACGACAATTGTTGCCAAGACGGGTATGATTTTGGTGTATTATAGCCCTTCATCCATCGCATACGATTCCACATAGCTGTAGGGGGAGTTGATTCATCTATAGTATTACAGTATGTATACCATTCATCTCTTTTCGCTTTTCTAATGGCCTTTTTAGCCTGTAGGACTTTCTGTTCATAGATGTTTAAGTTGTTAGGTGTTGGATTTTGTCTAAAATTACGTAATGCTAGTCTACGTTCTCCTACTAATTTCGAGAGCAATGTGCTCCAATAGGGCTTTAATTGGAAATAAGGGTGTGTACAATATTTAATTGAAGGTATTGTTTCGTCAGCTGTTTTATTTATTACATCAACAAATTTATTATATTTTTCTTGCACGTGACTTTCCTCTGTAAATTTATGAAATAGTAAATTGTTTTCTATTGTTTTCCTATACTGGTGCCAGTTAGATAATTTAAAATTTCTAGTTTTACTATACTGTCCGGAACTTTTAAAACTACTTTTAATGTTAATGAAGAGATGATCACTGCCTAAATTTTCATTCATTACGCTCCATTCCAGGTGTATGGCTAAATCTGAAGATGCGAATGTCACGTCTGGTGACGTTTTCTGAATATTATTGTTCACCATTTTAACCCTAGTGGGGTCACCATTATTTAAAGATATGAATCCCGCATCTAACGCAGCATCGAATACCATTGTTCCTTTTGTATTTGATTTGCTTGACCAATTACGGTGATGTGCGTTAAAGTCGCCAGCTATTAGGCATTTGTTCCTAAAATTAGAGAAGAGCGAATCCCAATCTGACTGTATCGTATCTACAGAGGGAGGGCAGTATAATAAAATTATAGTATTAATCTTATTGCAGTTTAGTAATTTAACACATATGGTTTGTATACCCAGATTATTAATATTCAATGGTATTACCTGAACTTTGTAATATTTGTGTATTATTAATGCTACACCTCCAAACCCGTCCTCCCTGTCATCTCTAAACACATTATAGCCGCTTATATGCAAGGAGGACTCTGGGTCTAACCAGGTCTCTGATATCAAAGCAATATGAATTTTTTCTTGTTGTAGCAAAAGTTCAAATTCCACAATCTTAGGTCGTAAACTCTGCGCATTCCACTGTACAATACTTATTGCAGTAGCATTTTTATCCATCATACGTTAAAAATGACATAATAGTTGTATACATCTCAGACCCATGAATAAAGTTTCTAATTATACACAAAAATTCTTGCATTAGAAAATTACACATTGATTTTATTTTTTCAAGAAAGTTAGATTCTGAATACAAAATATTTTTAAGTTTGCTATAAATATATATAAAGTCTAGTTTTTTAGTTAATTTCTTACCTTGACTAGTTTGCTTACTTGTAGTTTCCTTTATATTATGACTACTTGGCTGATTATATTCTGATATGTTGTTCTTTTTATAGGATTTTCCTTTTTTCCGGGTACTTTTGGGTATTTTACTTTTTTCACTTCTATTCGATTGAATCTCAATTTCTTCTTCCTCTCCTTCTTCGGAATCATCCGTTGAGACCAAGGTTTCCTTAGTGGTATTTTTTTTCATGACTAAAATATCCCTGTATGAACTTTGACTGTTATTATTGCAGCCTTCTTGCCGATTTTGTAAAATGTTACTATTTTGTTCATGACTTGACTTGATCTTTTTAGCTGTGTTTTGGTTCAGATTACATATAGATAGATATTTTTCTAATGCTTCCTTATAACTGCAATTCTTCTCAGACATTATTTTTCGTATCTCTTTTTCTTTTAAGAAAATTGGGCATTTTTTGTAAAGAGCCATATGTGGACCTTTGCAATTTATGCATTTAAATGTAGTTATTTCACAATTTGCATGATCATCTCCACATTTAGGGCAAGTGATTTTTTTTGATGGGCACTTTCTTGACATATGTCCATATTTCCAACATCTCGAGCATTGTGAGACAGGAAATGTATAAGTTTCCACCTTGAACCTACACCCGTATCCATAGACAAACGAGGGGAAGGTGGGACTTTTGAAGCATAGTCGAATAGTTTCAGATTCTATCCATTTACCAGAATTATCTTGTCGCTTAAGTCTGATAGCTGATAAAATTTCATAGTCACATTTTAGGTTCTCCAAGATTTCTTTCATATCTATTTCTGAATCAATCTGTTTAAGGATGCCATAACTCATCTCATTATCTCCTGCCAATTTGCACGTAAATAACTCGGCTATTTTTTTACACTTAATCATCTTGTGTGCACTATCTTTATTATCAAAATATATTAACGCTTTGTATGGGCTTTTAAAGTATATTTTACTTATATTTAAAATATTTTCTGTCCTCAATAATTTTGCCATTCCGAATTGTTTTGGTAAAACTTGATTAGCTGTGACATAAACAACATAACTACCTTCTATAGTATTATTTATTCCTGAACGTATTTCCTCTGAGGAAATTGACTTTTTCCTTAATAAGCGCTTATGCTGAACTGTTACAAAACCTTCATCTTGCTCAATTTCCTCTGTATCTTCCTCTCGCCTTCGTTTTTCTGTCTGTCGAATTAATGGTATGTCAGTAGATGTTCCCTCTGGCCTCTGCGTAAATTGTTCACATTCCTTGGAATGTATATCTATTCCTCTCGATACAGTCTCCTTATTCACCTCGGCTATAACTTGTTTCTCACTTCCCGTAATATCATCCTCTTCTATAATATCACTACCACTTGAATCACAAAAGTCAATATTCAAACTCATTTTTTAACATTAATAAATATTATGATGTGGGTACGTAAATGATAACACAGGCGTGTTATCATCGGAACAATTAGTGCGAGCGCTCACTGCGGCTGTCAGCACGCCACTGTATTAAAATGACATTCGATCGGTCGATTACAATGTCTTTTTGGTGGTAACTGTAAAGATATTGTAATTGTGGTGAACCAATAATAATAAATATATAATAAATTTGTGTTATCCGCAAAATATTTTACGGTATGACAGAAGATGAAGTGTCTAAGATTGAAAAGTAATGCTTATATGGTTCGGATACGTGGAGAGGACTGATTAAAATAGACTGACGAAGCAGATTTATGTGGTGAAAGTAAATATAACCAGCAAGCGTGTATTAAAACTTATAAAGTAGAAGAAGTGAAAGATGTATGACAAAATAGTTGCAAGTGGAAAGCCATAGTCTCTGTCTACCCCAATGGAAGACAGGCGTAAATATAAGTATGTATGTAAATTTATTTGTTCAATGCTTTTTTTGGGCTAGATGTGGCTTTGCAAAAATACTGTCCTACAATATGTTTTAAGTATTCTTAAACTACATTCCCCCTCATAATGGTTGTGAAAAAAACAGACATTTAGAACGCTTTCATAAATTTTCATAGCGCGATGTAAGATTCGTAAAAGTACATTTAAAAGATTCTAATTGCTTTTTAGCGACCACCTTTCTTTTCTTCCATTACATTCCTTTACAATTCATTCTATTCCATTTCAATTCATTCCATTCCATTCCATTCGTAATGAAAGAATGCATGAATGAATGAAACTTTATTTGCAAGAGCATAATGTCGTCGTAATTACAGTAGCCGTCGCTAGATGGCGTTAATCTCCAAAGTATAAATAAACAGAACATACTAACTTTATTTAAGGTGACAACCCTGTCAGAAGATTGCGCCCTCATAGAGTATTTGGAGAACTATCAAAGATTACGTGACGTCATGGGCAAGAAAATTGACAGTAAGTCATAAAATATTCTCACTTTAGACCCCGCTCAGTTGACTGCCTCGGTGGCGCAGTGGTAGTGCATGCGACTGCCGCGATTGAGGTCCCGGGTTCGATTCCCGGGTCAGATCAAATATTTGTGTGTGACAAATGTTTGTTTTGGAGTCTGGGTGTTTCCTATGTATAATATGTATGTATTTAGAAATATATAAATATATAAGTATGTATATCAGTTGTGTAAATCTTATAACACAAGCTTATATTAGCTTAAGGCTAGACGACGGTGTGTAAAAAAAAATGTCCCACAATATTTATTTATTTTATTTATTTATTTATTTAGTGAAAGTGAAGTGAAGCGCTCGTGGCCCCGCGGACGTAGTGTTCTGTAAACGATCACTGCGTTAAGCAACTTTCACTATGGCTGGTCCTCGGATGGGTGACCACTTTGTGGCATTTATATTTGCGATCGTTTCCGTGCTTCGAAAGGCACGTTAAGCCGTTGGTCCCGGTTGCCAGTAACATGGCAATCGTTAAGCCAGTTGAATGCCATATGGGCGGCTTGAAAAATTTCAACAGCAGGTCGCCACAACCTGCACCTGTCCATTTCAACACGGCAATGGGCTCACCACCTATTACGTGGGACAAAAAGCAAAGCATACGGTGAAACGTGGGCGTATAGTACGTCTCTGCCTAACCCTTCGGGGAATAAGGCGTGAAAGTATGTTTATGTTTTTATTTATTTAGTATTCTGTGAACAATAGAAAGAAAGAAGGAAACGCGCCTGGTGCGTTAAACCGATAGGTATCTTATTTAAAGGGATATGGCGAACGCAGCGTTCAATAGATGCTATTCCGGACTCCTACTGACTATAACCACACGTCTCCCTTCCATCTGTCTATGGCCAGGGGTGCCCCAAGGCTCTCGACAGACTTTGTCCGCTGCCGCGGGCCCGTTAAGGGGTGTTCGGGGGTTATCCTGTCTCTGAAGGGGTTCTGGTTAAACTAGGATTAAACTCGGGAAAGCAGGTTAATAAAATTCAACCACAACCCTGCCCCTGTCTCTTTCTCGTCTCTTTTAATGTTTAAATAATGATTTTCACACCACCTGTTACATACGACAAAAATGGACACGGTAATATGATATGAAATGCCGTAATAGTGTAAGCAGTGAACTATGGGCACATGCCGCAGACACTCAGTGTGTGTTCATTATGCAAAAGCCAGCCTTACGCACAATTGTGGGTGTGACTGATGATGTTTCGTGTAGGGAGTATTTTAAGGCTTTAAAAATATTGCCTCTGCCGTGCGAGCTGATCCACCAGGTGGCCCTTGTTTTGATAATTAGTTTTGACCTGTAACAGTCTGTTATCAATAAATGTATTGTATTGCCTTTGCTACCCCTTCGAGGATAAAGAAGTGACTGATTATTGTTTGCAGTTACCAAGACACGATTGGCGGACGAGATGCTGGTCCAGTCGCCATCTTTAGCGTTAGAGCAATACAATGCTCTGTGCAATAAAATTCCTGTTTACACATTAAGGTAATATCATTTATGAATGCTTGTTTTACTAACCCCACGTGTGCTCATTTTGCCCTTATGCTCCCCCCCCCCCTTGGTTCTTCTAATGTCTGCAGGAAATAATATGCAGATCCATTTCTTGATAAAATATATATAAATTCTTTAATAATGCATTATAATTTGCCCGATTTGACGACATTTTTGAATACTGCTCCGCTCTCCAGGGACGTAGCGTGATGATATATAGTCTATAGCCTTCCTCGATAAATGGGCTATCCAACACAAAAATATTTTTTTTAATCCGACCAGTAGTTCCTGAGATTAGCGCGTTCAACCAAACAAACAAACTCTTCAGCTTTATAATATTAGTATAGATTTGTCTGGTACCAGTATTACAATATTATAAATTCATAAACACTACAATTTTATGTCCTAACCCATAGCGTGTGGGGAGACGATTGCAGCGCATAACGAATGCCAGCGCCTAGATATACAAAGCTCCTGTATAAGGATAGTAAATAAGCGTCATTTATGAACAAAAAATAAAGGAAAAATATTTGTAGTTAGGAAAAGGTAGCATAATAATTTTACAATTGAATTATGGCATAAATTAAGTTTTCAATAAGGGTAATCTATTTATATAAAAGAAAGTCGTGTTAGTTACACTTGTTATAACTCAATAACGGCTGTACCGATTTGGCTGAAAATTGGTGGGGAGGTAGCTTAGAGCCTGGAGACGGACATAGGCTTTTTATCCTGAGAACAAGTTCCTTTAGGAAACTGTAGTATGGAAGTACATCACTAGTTTTAGTAAAGAGTGAGGACCGCACTAGTGAATGGGAACGAGGACTTTAATTGTAATGGCGGACCGACCGAATAAAGTTAATGTTGATTCTAATAAATTGTTTTAATCATATAATACATGGCGCAGCCGGTAGGATAGGTAGTTTTAGTAAAGAGTGAGGACGGCACTAGTGAATGGGAACGAGGACTTTAATTGTAATGGCGGACCGACCGAATAAAGTTAATGTTGATTCTAATAAATTGTTTTAATCATATAATACAGAAACGGGAACGGAAAACTTCTCTACGCGGGCGAAGCCGTGGGCGTCAATTAGTTTTTAATATTTGTCAAACCTTGTCGATACCTGTCAAAAGTACTCCACTCATTGAATAAAATATTTTTTTTTATAATAATTTTATGCCTGGTTACAAAGACCTTTTAGCCATATCTTATTTTTTATATCATATTTCTTCAATCTTATCTACTAATTAGTCCTGTCCAGTCTTTGTCGATGTCTAATCCTCAGTCCTAGGTCCTGGTCCTTGACCTCAGTATAATGGTGATTCTTATACTGAGGTTTTCAGTGGACTTTTCGCGACAAGAGAGAAAATAGCATTTCACTGCATATATATCATTGTCTTTCACTATAGTAGCGATGTAACGAATATGTTCTTAATAGGTATAAATATTATAATACAAGCCACATGTATTCATAATAGGTAAACGAATTTCATTTAATAGGTTACCAGATATTAGTTTGTTGCATAGCAACGTGTCGAGGCCTCGTGAGTGAAAAAGACAACAATACGATTCGTGTTTCATAAAGCGTTTGATTCTGTAATGTATTTGGAATTACCTGTGATATACATCAATATTATCGAATATTTTTATTTACACTAATACGAATTATGCGGATATCAGTTTCTATTATTATTATGCATTGTTCTTGTATTATTGGTTTAGTTAGTGTGATTTTTGAACTCGTTGCAAGTAAATTTTTGTTAAATTTATCGTTGGGTATTGTATATCCATACTAAAAAACCCTTTATACGATACCCAACATTAAATTTAACAACCACGGCGCGGCGGCCATATTGGATTGCAAAATTAACACGATATTCGTACTCATCATACCAAAAAACCCCTTACAAGATACCCAACAAGAAAATTAATAAAAATGGCGCGGCGGCCTTATTGGATTGCACAATTAACACAAAATTCGTATTCAGCATACCAAATAAACCCTTATACGACACCCAACATGAAAATTTATAAAAACGGCGCGGCGGCCATAATCGATTGCACAATTAACACGATATTCGTACTCAGCATACCAAAAAACCCCTTACACGATACCCAACATAAAAATTTATAAAAATGGCTCGGCGGCCTTATTGGATTGCACAATTAACACAAAATTCGTATTCAGCATACCAAAAAACCCCTTATACGACACCCAATTGCACAATTAACACGATATTCGTACTCAGCATACCAAAAATGCCCCTTACACGATACCCAACATGAAAATTTATAAAAACGGCGCGGCGGCCATAATCGATTGCACAATTAACACGATATTCGTACTCAGCATACCAAAAAACCCCTTACACGATACCCAACATGAAAATTTATAAAAACGGCGCGGCGGCCATATTGGATTGCAAAGGCGTCACGTTAATAGTAAGATTTTTTTCTTAAAGCTGTGGTAATAGTACTATTATTTATTCTGTGGTAAATTAGTTACAACACATCGATTAAAATACGTACTTCGTACAATAACGTTAATAGTGATTAAAAAAAGCTACCCTATTATTTGACTAATCCCCAGTAATAGGTATGGTATTATAATATGACTTAATGAATATATTCAGTAATAGGAATATGAAAATTTCACCCTAATATAACACCTCTACACTATAGCACGTTAACACACAGATATAGAAGAGTAAGCAGATCAAACATTTGCGATAAATAGCGTAGCCTATTTCACACATATATACAGGTAGCTTAATCCACGGTCGCATTCACCTATCATATCATGTCATTTTAATAACTTTCATAATTTATGTTTATTAACTAAACATCTTGTTTAATGGTATCCTTAGGAAACCTACAACAATATTAATTGAATTGGACACTACATTTAGCTTGACTTTGGATATTGAAATTGCAAACAATTTGCTTAACTGAATTCGTCCCCATGCCGTAACATTACAAAATGTATGTAAATTAACAAAAATCTTAGATATAGACGACGATAGCGACCAAACGGTTTATGGAACAGATGCTATGAACCATATATTAACAACTTTTCAAGCGTTCGTCGTCGAATAAAAATCTTAGAATAATAACACGTAGTCGTAACTAAAACATCAATTACCTGTGAAAAGTTATTCCTGGTGATTTCTTGTGACTGGAGCTATCACAACATTTTACACAACACTTCACCATGTTTTTTATACTTTTATAACCTTTATTAAAATATATATACACAATATTTTCCCTTCGGCACAAAACACTAACAAATTCCTGATTCAAAAATGGCGGCAATAGTTGAAATTATGTAGAAAATTAGGCTACGCGCTGTTCTCTGTCTATGTGTGAGTTACATGTCGCTACACATGACAAAAAAAAGATAGCGTTATACAAGAAATAAAAAGAGTGAAGAGGATGAAGTATTACACCATAAACAAAGGAATATGTTTTATCTGCTAACTCTTCTAAATCTGTGCGTTAACACAACTTTTATGTCCAAGAAACCACCACTCCGCACATAAAACTAGATAAATGCACTAGTTTTAGAAAATAATTTACAGCAAGCGTCCGCATCCGCACTATCACCCTTCTCGCCAAAATTAGCTATTCCTATGGTAACTGCAATATGGAGTACCTACATAAATGTTTAGAAAATATTTAGATTTTCTAGTCTCAACTATTTTCGGAACTCTATCAAACTTATATTAGCGCCTGTAACGAAACCATAACGGGATTCAAATTGTAGGACACTGCCATCTATCGAAGGTACTATGTACTAAGTTGTTTTACAACACGATTACAAAAAAAAGGCTAAGGCGATAAATACCCAGTTCTTAAAATGGCTTGCAGTCTACAAATACCTAATTCGGCAATTGGCGGATTCGTGAAAGGGCTAGTTCTTATAACGGCTAATTTGCAAAAGAACTTATCTTAAAATGCGCAATTCACCATAGAACTTGTTCTTACATACATATCATCACGCCGTTATCCTCGAAGGAGTAGTCAGAGTATGCCTCTGACTACCCCTTAGGGTATATGCCCATCGGGTATATAGTTCTTCTTTATGCCCACTTTCCACTGTATGCATTTTAGTCCCACGTAACAGGTGGTGAGCCCATTGCTGTGTTAAAATAGAGAGGCGCAGGCGACCTGCTGTTGATTATTTTAAGCCGCCCATAAGGCCTTCAACTTGACTTAACTTGACAACCGGGACCAAAGGCTTAACGAGCCTTCCGAAGCAGGAACTAGGGTGGGTTTAAAGGGCCGATAAATTGAATAAAATGTGTCTACATATTTTTGTTTTTAATTTCCATTTAGACAATGCAGGCAATGGGCTCACCACCTGTTACGTGGGACAAAAATGCATACGGTGATTTCACCGTATGCATTTTTGTCTCAGTTGTGGCCATAAGTTGTCCACATTTGTGAGCGTATAGTATGCCTCTGCCTACCCCTTTGGGGATAAAGGCGTGACAATATGTATGTATGTTTGCTGATTTCATTTCAATATTTGGTTTCTTACCATGTTAAGGTCTAATGTGCTTGCAACATTACCCCATCAACTCAATTTTTCCTATGATTACTTAAAATATGATTCTAACACAGTTCTATTAACATAATTTAGGTAGTGCTTTTTTAGCCGTCTAGAAACTCAGCTGGCTATTCACATCCAGTTGTGCCAGATCTAGTGCTCTAGAGCTCCGCCGTATGAAGGTTCCTGTCCGAAATAATACTTTTTTATCTAAATACATACCTACTCCAGGACTTATTATTGTTTTTTTTTAATATTATGTCTGTGCAACTTAACGTCATATTGGTACTGTCGCATCTTATTTATTTATCCATTTCATTTCTAGAAAAATAAATTACCTTTTTCAAAATAACTGATTCGATTCATTCATATATGTTTGAAGTCCGTATCGGTTCGTTCACATTAATCGATATTTTTAATCTAGTCATCTCACTATGAAGCAAGAACTGACACTTGTCAAATGTCGCTTCTTATAATGACTCAACTAGCTTTAGGTATTAAGATATAATAAAAAGTTTCAATGATTCAAATGAAACAAATAAAAATTATGTTTATCTACTCTGATACTATAATACAAAGACTATAAAACTGATAACAAAATTCTTAGGACAAACATTACGTACAGGCCAAAATAATAAAAAAAAAGTTTAATTACGATACAGGTCTTGTATGGACACCTGTATCATAATAATAATAATACCCCTCGAGGACAGTCGTTATCTTTTATAGGATTAACGCAGCCTATGAGGGCACAGTAGATTCGCTTTTTGAGTTATCCACTTTCTGATACCAACAAAAAAATGTATCAGTAAGTTATTGAAAAGCTCACATCCGCAGGGCAGCTTGTGGCGAGCTGAATGTGCTTGGCTACACATCGGTCCCGATTCCTCAGAGTTTTGTTGCCCTTCTGCACCGGTTAGGATTTAATGGCCTAACGGGAGAGCAGTGAGAGTGCTACTCCCGGGAGCGCAGCAAATCTCAACTCTGGCTTGCCTTAATTGGTCGGTCAGAGGGAGGGAGCCAGAGCTATATGCTCGGGGGTGGAAGTGTCATTTTCAAGGGCATAACTACGGGGAAGCCCGCTCCGGGTCTGTCCCGCGAAGGTGAAACCGGCGCCGCACCGCTCGACAACCCAAGCCGCTCACATCGGTGTTGCCCTCTGTCGCCTTCCAGGCTTATCATGCCTATGGCGATTGAATAGGGGGCCCATCTAGTGAGTTGGCAAGTCACCGTCTGCCAGTATTCAACAAGAATTTCAACAGCGACCTGCTGTTGAAATTCTTCAAGCCCATAAGACCTTCAACGGAGCATAACGAATATTACTTTCAAAAATCAGTAAACCTGTCAAAATAAGAGAAATATTTAAGTCAAAGAAAAGTATGTTAAACAAACATGAAAATAACGAATATATCCTACTAATATTATAAACGCAAAAGTTTGCAAGTATGGATTTTTGTTACTCTTGCACGTAAAAACTACTGAATGGATTTTAATGAAACATTATAATAATATAGCTTATGCATCGGAATTCCACATTGGCTACTTTTTATCCCAGGAACAAATTCCTGTGGGAAACGGGAACGGGAAAGCTTCTCTACGCGGGCGAAGCCTCGGGCGTCCACTAGTACTACATAAGAATGACGAAAATTGAGTAGGTATGATTAAAACAAACCTTTAAAAGTGGTGCAGTACTTCGAATAAGTCTCATTACATTCGATTCTGCTAATAAACTTTCGATTTTCTTGGTAACCTCCTTAGTGTTTAAAAATAAAAAGGATCCACTGCCGCAACGCTGTAACGACGTACAGTTTTGTAGAACATAAATGGTTTATTTTCTTTACAATGCTTTAGATAGTAAAATAGCCTTCTTTGGGCATTTAGACAATAAAATATGTATGTGTGTAATGTGTGTGAGAAAAGTTCAGCAATTGTGTAGTTCTAAAATCGAAAAATTAAATAACATTTTATACCCGCTGTTACAAGGATACGTTAGGGATTTTTAATGAAGTGTCAAATGTGGCTTCTTAAATTGACTTAACTATAATGTAATCTCGTGTAAAGAATTCAGCGCCATCTCTTGATTGAAGCTTGAACTACATTTTTGTAAATAAAACTACTAGCGCCATCTGTTGATCTGATACTACATCAACTCATCACAGAAGTTTTCACACTGCAAATAAATAGGTTGTCTCGTAATACTCTTGGATGACGTAACCCCCCTGCGCACGTCTCATTTAACGGTTTTATTCCACGGACTTTTTCTTACGGTTTTACTATCACATTTTTTTCAGTTCGGTCCCGCAGCAAAAACCCTATCTCCTTCAAGCCTGCCGTAAGGAACTTTGTTCCAACAACTGAGTTTCGCGATGTCTCTTGTTACATACTTCTAACTCCCATAAGTTCGCGAAGCCTGACCAACCTGTCCTCTCTGACTACCCCGTCAGGTACACAGCGTGAATATAGTTTCTGAATTTTATTTTTTACTCTTGTAGGTCCTCAATAGAAGAGAGATGCACATCCATGGAGCAGTTCTTATCTCAGAGAAGTGTGTTTACTGACACTGTTAGCTCAATGACCGTGATCAATTGGCTATTTGGTAAGAAACTGACTCAGAGGGGAGGAAAGGGGGGGGGGTGAAGATACCCTCCGTTATCTATAGAATAGAATAGAAAACACTCTATTGTACACTATAAGAAGTTTTACAAGAAATTAATAACTAAATAAATTTTAAGTACTATCGGCGGTATTATGGCTAGAAAAGCTTAAGTTCAAATTGTCGACCAAAATAACCTGATGGGCTTTCCGCCATTTTGAAAAAAGTAAAAACAAAAAGTATTAAAATTGTTGAAGCGCTCGTGGCCCCGCGGTCTCAGTGTTCTGTAAACGATCACTGAGTTACGCAACTTTCACCATGGCTGGTACTCGGATGGGTGACCACTTTGTGGCATTTACATTTGCGAGCGTTTCCGTGCTTCGGAAGGCACGTTAAGCCGTTGGTCCCGGTTGCCAGTAAAATGGCAGTCGTTAAGCCTGGTTGAAGGCCTTATGGGCGGCTTAAAAATTTCAACAGCAGGTAGCCACAACCTGCGTCTGTCTATTTCAACACGGCAGTGGGCTCACCACCTATTACGTGGGACAGGAAAATCCACACGGTGAAAAGTGGGCATATAATATGCCTCTGCCACCCCTTCGGGGATAAGGCCTGATGGATATTTATTTATTTATTTATTTAAAATTGTAAAAAAATATGAATAATAAAAAAAAATCGTATTTCAACGGGGAACCGAGTTATGATAAAAAAACTCAAACTTCAAGATAGCGGAAAACCCATCAGGTTATTTTGGTCGACAATTTTAACTGCTTTTCTATCCAAAATTTGGCTTTCTCGGTTCATTTGCATTTCTAACCCGATTTTTCCGACGTAATGACTGGACTAACACATATACATACATACACACATAAATACATACATATGATGAATAATTAGATTAGAAGCGCTCGTGGCCCCGCGGTCTCAGTGTTCTGTAAACGATCACTGAGTTACGCAACTTTCACTATGGCTGGTACTCGGATGGGTGACCACTTTGTGGCATTTACATTTGCGAGCGTTTCCGTGTTTCGGAAGGCACGTTAAGCCGTTGGTCCCGGTTGTCAGAAAATGGCAGTCGTTAAGCCTGGTTGAAGGGCGGCTTAAAAATTTCAACAGCAGGTAGCCACAACCTGCATCTGTCTATTTCAAACGGCAATGGGATCACCACCTATTACGTGAGACAGGAATCCACACGGTGAAAAGTGGGCATCGGGCCCTTCGGGGATAAGGCGTGATGGATATTTATTTTATTTATTTTATTTTATTAGATTAGATGTTAATTTAAATTAAATTACATGTTCATGTTAAGATAGTGATGATTTACTTTAGACTTAAAATTGGACAGTGTTTGAGCGCGTGTGATATCAACTTTTTCTATACAGATAAATAAAAGTAAAGTGTTTGTTTGTAGTTCTTCAATAACAGATTTTCACACAGAGGTTTCGACATGTCTAACGAATGAGTGAGCAACGATTGATGAAGAATATATTTTGTGCGAAAGTAGAGGGAAGAAGGAATCAGGGTAGGCCGAGACTTACATATGAAGACCACGTGAGCAGATTGCTCGACAACGGAAAAGTCAATAGTACTCGGATACCCAGACGTGCGTGTCTGAAGCGATTGATGAATATGCAAGAAGTGAAAGAAGTAATGCATGGATCGTGATGCCTGGCGATCTGTCCTCTCTAACTACCCCGTCAGGGATATAGCGTGAAGTAAGTTAACAGATTTTCAAGCGAGAGACACATAATTGGTCACTGGATCTTAAGGGCCGCCATCAATTGTGTCTCTAAATCGTTCGATGTGGTCATGGCTTTCTATCGCGGGCGTCGTATTTCTAATCTGTGGAATTACTGGACTGATTTAACAGAACTTTCACTAGCAGATAGCTGATGTAATAAGGGGTAATTTAGATTTCATTTTATCCCCGTATTATAACGGAAACGGACAGTATTCCCTAGGTTATATTATATTTTATTTATTTTATTATATTGTATTCCCTAGTTTATTAGTGTTTCCCTAGGGAAACAGCGGAGAGTATCTATCTTACTAATATTATAAACGTGAAAGTTTGTAATTATTGATGTTTGTTACTCTTTCACGCAAAATCTACTGAATGGATATTAATGAAGCTGTCAATAATATAGCTTACACATCAGAATAACACATAAGGCAACTTTTTATCCCGGGAACAAGTACCTCTGGGAAACGGGAAAGGGAAAACTTAACCAAGCGTGCGGAACCGCAGGCGTCAACTAGTCTAAAATAATGTTTTCATTTTAATTTATCCTTATTTTTATATACTTTTTTATAATATGCTTTATTATCCGATAAAGCATATTATTATTGAAGTGAAACTTCTTGATCGACTTGAAAAAAAATCGTAGCGTTTTTCTACATCTGTGCGTTTTTCTGTTACGCGCCATGTTGTTTTGAAGTGAAACTTCTTTATCGACGTATGCGTAAGCCTTATCTACCCAATTTTCGCGAAGTTGTAAATAGTAGAAAAATTATATATCGTAAAGAAGTTTCACTTCTTACCTGTGTACTCTGGTACACACACATATTTTTTAAATTATATGTGTATATTTAGGTGTTGGAGACAGACATTTACAAAATATAATGATAAGTAAACAAGATGGCGGCGTGTGCGCAGTTGACATGGCGTCCGTTTTCCAATACGGGCTCAGGGAATACGTTCCCGCGCGGCTCACTCCTAACGTACTAGCCGTTTGTGATGTTAAAGGTAAGTGTGATAACAGGGGGTCGAGTCTGCTATTTCAATTGTGTCGAAATAGAATCGAAATCTTCGCTTAATAGAAAGCCACCGGTACAATTTTGACTTATTTTCGTAGTCTACTATTAAAATCGTACTCCAATAGACTTCTATCGGTTGCCGATGAGTTCTACTAACACGTACCGCGCCAGTGGCCTCTAGTCAGTTGCATTTTTGATAGTCTACTAACATTTTGACAGCTAAAAACAGCGATTCTGGTTCTATTCTACGGCTTGTCAATAGTAGGACTCGGCCCTTGGTGTCATTTAGGTTTTAATGGCTTGTCTTTCGTCTTGTCTTTTATACTTGCCTTTGTGTATCCCACTGTGCCTCGTGGTTATCTCGGTCTCTCCGGAATATGGCGTCAACATAATATGTACCAAAAATTAATCATTAAAGATATTCATTAAATAATTGACATAGACATATTGTCACGCCATTATCCCCGCTTACTGTGTTCAGCAAACGATCACTGCGTTAAGCAACATTCGCTCTAGGTGGTCACGGATGGGTGACCACCTTGTTACATTTGCGAGCGTTTCCGTGCTGCGGAAGGCACGTTAAGCCGTTGGCCCCTGTTGCCAAAAAAATGGCAGCCGCTAAGCAAAGTTAAAAGCCCTATGGGCGACTTCAACAGCAGGTAGCCACCACCTATTACGTGGCCTATAATATGCCTTTGCCACCCCTACAGGGATAAGTCGTGATTGATGGACATATAATATCTGTATACTACTTGCTCAACGCTAAGATGAACAATTTTCTTTTTTCAGTACTAGAAAGTCGGCTACAGAGTATGTTAATATGTTTGAAACAATCTCGAAGATTATATAAAGCGTTTATCAAAGTATCTTTTTATTGGAAAGGGCGTGATTTTAACGAGGTAAAGTGTTTACTTTCATTATATACTGACTTTGGTACGAAACAGTGTGATAAGGGAACATTGCTGTATATTGATAAATTTGTAAAGCAATTATTTTGCTAAATTTCTCATTTTTTTTTTAATAAAGTGGAAAAAGACAATTTGATTCGAGGGATTGAACCTGTGACCTTTGCCTAACCAGGGCAATGTTCTAGCCACCTGAACTACCCGAACCGTATCGAATCAAGTTGAAATTCTCTCCACCATATTTTAATCGTCATTTTAAGAGTATGACCAGAGCCATCTATCGAGCTAATGAACAACTCGATACCAATGAACAGTGTTACAACTATTTTTAAACATTGATGCAATGGACTCCACTCAGTATATTGATAAATTTTTAAAGCAATTATTTGCTAAATTTCTCATAAATTTTTAATTAAATGGAAAAAGACAATTCGATTCGAGACAGGGATTGAACCTGTGACCTTTGCCTAACCAGGGCAATGTTCTAGCCACCTGAACTACCCGAACCGTATCGAATCAAGTTGAAATTCTCTCCACCATATTTTAATCGTCATTTTAAGAGTATGGCCAGAGCCATCTATCGAGTTAATGAACAACTCGATACCAATGAACAGTGCTGTATGGTAGAAGATGTAGTGACTAAGATAGAGAAAGGAATGCTTAGATGGTTCGGACATGTGGAGAGGATGGATGAAAGTAGACTGACGAAGCAGATTCATCAGAAGAGAGTGAATTCGCAAACTGGTAAGGGTCGACCTCGACGTACATACCTATATATATATATACTAGTTGACGCCCGCGGCTTCGCCCGCGTAGAGAAGTATTCTCGTACCCGTTTCCCACAGAAATTTGTTCCCGGTATATAAAAGTAGCCTATGTCCGTCTCCTGGCTCTAAGCTACCTCCCCACCAATTTTCAACCAAATCGGTTCAGCCGTTGTTGAGTTATAAATAGTGTAACTAACACCGCTTTCTTTTATATATATAGGTATATACATACCTATATATGTATTTACCTATGTCAATCGAATAGAAGACATTTTGGAAAAAGGTCAGGTCAAGAATACCCTCAACCGGCGTGTGTGTATGAAAACACTTATGAAAGTGGAAGAAGCGAAAGTTGTATGCCAGGATCGTAGCAAGTGGAAAGCCATAGTCTCTGCCTACCCCGATGGGAGACAGGCGTGACGATATGTACTAACTTTGGTATTTTGATTGCTTTGAGCGATAAGGCTGCCCATTGTACTGCTATTTTGTATAACATTTCTTATTTGTAATATTGCCTTGGCGTACAATAAATTATAAATAAATAAATAATAAATATCGTTGGGACAACTCACACAACGCCATCTGATTCCAAACTAAGCAGAGCTTGTACTATGGTAACCAGATAACTGATAAACATACTTATATATTTCTAAATTCATACATATTATAGATAAATAACACCCAGACACAGAATAAACCATCATACTCATCACACAAAGTTTTATCCTGGGCGGGAATCGAACCCACGACCTCTTGCGTAACAGTCGCATACACTCCCACCGCGCCACAGAGGCAGTCAAATAAATAAATAAATAAATTATAAATATATTAATAATAATTGAGACTTTGAATTACTATAATACATAAAAAATATTGTGGGGACACTTTTCACACAGCGCCATCTAGCCCAAACTAAGCTATAAGCCTGTACAATGGACTCTATATAACTAATTTACATACATATATGTTTCTGTGTTTGACTGCCTCGATGGCGCAGTAGTAGTGTATGCGACTGTCACGACTTAGGTCCAGAGTTCAATTCCCGGGTCGAAAAAAATATTTGTGTGATCCACAAATGTATTATACATAGGAAACACCCAAACTCCGAAACAAACATTTGTGGATCACACAAATATGTTTTTCCGACCCGGGAATCGAACCCTGGACCTCAGCGCGGCAGTCAAATAAACTTAACCGATAATTTGATGTGTTATTTTCAGATGAAATACATAAAGAATATTCTAGAAGGTTGTATGGTGTCATATCAAGTGACTCGCGACGCTATCCTTAACTCTAGCGCGAGGCATAAGCAGGGGTGTATCAACGTACTGGACTCAGTGTTCATCGATTTCAAAGAAAAGGATATATATAGTGTTGAGGAGCAGGTAATTAACCGATGACGTCAAAAGTTTAGTATAACCTTCCCTGAGATGTGGATTTTCCAGCACAGGAAGAATTTTATAAATCGGATCAGTAGTTCCTGAGATTAGCATGTTCAAACAAACAAACAAACTCTTCAGCTTTATATATTACTAGCTGTCCCGCCCGGCTTCGCCCGTGACATACTTCGAACACCGTGGTACCAATTTAATCCCATCGTTTTTAATTTCACAATAATGTATGAACATTACAATACGGTGAAACGTGGGCGTTAAATATGCCTCTGCCTACCCCTTCGGGGATAAAGGCGTGACAATATGTATGTATGTATGTATGAACATTTTTCAAATTCATTGATTACTTCTTCGCTCTCCAGCACGGCCCGGTCGAATTATGGTTACACGAAATTAATTTCTTTGCGCATTATTTTGAATTTGCTATAACTCTTAAGATATTCATTTAATTTACAAGGTGTGAAGGGACAGAATAATCTTCATGAAATGCTGAAGCCAACTAACTATTAAAATTGATAAGGATCAATAGCGTTTTTTAAAATATTAAAATGGATATAGTATGTTATTCTTAAGAGATCGACATATACCATCGCGGACTTTTTTGTAGACCTATATTAGATACACAATTGCACCATACTTTATTTTGTTATATCTCAAAGAGTTTAGGCACCGTTTTCGTTGAAAGCTGCCAGATGACTTATTTTTTCCGACATCCCCAACAAATATCGTTATAATTAAATTAATGTAAACAAAAACTTAACAAATTATACATAAAAACCTTCCCTATGAATCACTCAAACAATTTAAAAAAACCGCATCGTAATTCATTGCGTAGTTTTAAAGATCTAAGCATAGATAATATGGACAGACAGCGAAAAACAACTTTGTTTTATAGTATCTAGTGATAAATAAAGTTTAAAACCTTATTTTCAGGTGTCATATCTACTTCAACACTGCACCGACCCCAAAATCCTCTCCATCACACCTGGAGGGTGGGAAGCGTGGGTCTGAGCGTACCACTATTGAGAGAGGGGGATGACGTCATCCAGAAGTATTACGAGGCAGCCTATTTATTTGCAGTGTGAAAACTTCTGTTATGAGTTGATGTAGTATCAGATCAACAGATGGCGCTAGTAGTAGAAGTACTTGTACGAAAATGTAGTTCAAACTTCAATCAAGAGATGGCGCTGAATTCTTTATACGAGATTACACTAGCTTTATGTATTAAGATAGATAAAAAGCTTCAATGGTTCAAACTAAAACAAATAAAAATAATTGCTTGTTTGTGTTTTAATAGTTTTTTTTTTGTACTTATCATACTTAAATAAATATCCATCACGCCTTATCCCCGAAGGGGTGGTATACTCATTTATTATTTACGCCTTTATCTCCGAAGGGGTAGCAGAGGCATATATAAGCCCACATTTTACCGTAAACATTTTTGTCCCACATAACAGGGGTTGGTGCCGTGTTAAAATGGACAGGCGCAGGTAGTGGCGATCTGATGTTGAAATTTTTCTAGCCGCCCTTAAGGCCTTCATCCCGGTTGCCATTTTACTGGCAACCGGAACCAACGGCTTAACGTGCCTTCCGAAGCACGGAAATGCTCGCAAATGTAAATGCCACAAAGTGGTCGCCCATCCGAGGAGCAGCCATAGCGAAAGTTGCTTAACGCAGTAATCGTTTATAGAACACTTGAGTTAGCAGTAATGAAGCTCCGCCCGCGTAAAAAGTTTCCCATCCATACAATTTTTCTCTTCATAAAAACCTTCCTTAGAGTGCAAGAAATAAATTTTAAAAAATACTTTAATTGGTCTAGCCGTCTTCGAGTTTTGCGCTTAGCAACATATTTTGCACTTCATTTTAATTTATATAGATATGTATTCACATATATACAGGCCAAGGGGCCGAGTCTACTATTAACAAGCCGTAGAATAGAACCAAAATCGCTGTATTTAGCTGTCAGACTGTCAAAAATACAACTGACTAGCGGCTACTGGCGCGGTACGGCCGACCGATAGAAGTCTATTGGTGTACGATTGTAATAGGAGACTATGAAAAACTGACAAAATTGTACCGGCTTTCTATTGAGCGTCGATTTCGATTCTATTTCGACACGATTGAAATAGCACACTCGGCCCCCAGGGTAGCTGCCTATCGCCAATGTGCTACCATAGAATAAGTAATAGTACTACGGTACGTCAGTGTCTGTCGACTTTCATTTTCGTCATTTATATCCGGCAGGAGAAAATATGCCTCGCATTCACTGCTGGCTTCCGTACCATAAGTATGGTCTATATGTTTTTCATGTGCGTGTTTTCACACATGTCGTGTTAAACTTACGCACCGTGTGCGTTTTGATATTTATATCGTAGTGACTAAGACGCACCGAGTGCACACATTACGTCGTCAGTGTTAACAACATTAACTAAAAAGGTTTTTTTTTATTTCAAATATTTTTATTTTTATAGAAGACTTTTTGGAAATATGTCAGGTTAAAAGTATCCTTAACCGGCGTGTGTATATGAAAACACTTATGAAAGTGGAAGAAGCGAAAGTTATATGTCAGAATCGTAGCAAGTGGAAAGCCATAGTCTCTGCCTACCCTGATGAGAGACAGGCGTGACGATATGTATGTATGTATTTTATTATTTGGTAATAAAATAAAGTTTTGTATTCATGTGGGAAAAGGGAACGGGAAATCTTCACGTGAAGTTTTTTGTGTGTGAACTAGTATTATATTCATGAAAATTTGTAAGAATGTATTGATTATTATTTTAGGTTTGTTACTCTTTCATGCAAAAACTACTAAATTGATTTTGATGAAACTTTACAATAACATCAGAATAACACATAGACTACTTCTTATCTTGGGAACAAGTTCCTGTAAAAAACGGGAGCTTCTCCATGTGGGTGATGATGAGCCGCGGACGTCTACTAGTAAATATATATGTAAATATGTAAACTTCAACTTACGTAATAAAGAAAAAGTAAATACGTTTTCACAAAGACTAAAATAACTAATAGCGCGGGAGTAAGATTTTTGCAAAAAGAGTACACGCTACTTTTTACTTTTGCAACTTTACATTTCTACTACATATCCATTATACATATATATATATATATATATATATATATATATATATAAATCCATCACGCCTTATCCCCGAATGGCAGAGGCATATTATATGCCCACTTTTCACCGTGTGGATTCCTGTCCCACGTAATAGGTGGTGAAGCCATTGCCGTGTTGAAATAGACAGACGCAGGTTGTGGCTATCTGCTGTTGAAATTTTCAAGCCGCCCATACGGCCTTCAACCAGGCTTAACGACTGCCATTTTACTGGCATCCGGGACCAACGACTTAACGTGCCTTCCGAAGCACGGAAACTCTCGCAAATGTAAATGCCACAAAGTGGTCACCCATCCGAGGACCAGCCATAGTAAAAGTTGCGTAACTCAGTGATCGTTTACAGAACACTGAGACCGCAGGGCCACGAGCGTTTTGGATAATAAAAAAATAAATGCACATATTTATGTTTTTTATGAATTTTTCGGAAAGAATTTAATGATAGAAACTGAATTTTATGAAAGG
Source organism: Thumatha senex (assembly GCA_948477245.1). Taxonomy (NCBI): domain Eukaryota; kingdom Metazoa; phylum Arthropoda; class Insecta; order Lepidoptera; family Erebidae; genus Thumatha; species Thumatha senex. Next base: position 14,558,610 of record OX419752.1, on the reverse strand, counting down.
CCCAGCAATTACTCTTTTCTGCTAAGAGTTATTGAGGTTTTTTTTTTAAAACCGTAATGAGATTTCCCAGATTCGGTAATTAGATCTCGAAATATGGTAGTGAAATAAATTGAAATGGTAATTGGAAATAAAATCAAAGGTTAGAAAAATAACCTTGACACAGGACTGGAGCAACACCTGACGTGGTCCTTAGGATTGCATCTTGATGCATTCCTCCTCGCGCCATCACGAGAGTGACCTCTCAGCAACGGACCGCGCAGCATCCAATCGAAGCCGATGTTCTACAGAAGTGGTCCTAGGACCGATCCCTGGGAAACACAACACTTCTCGCGATGCCAGCCCTAGCTTTGGTAAGCTATGGCATTCTCGGAAAGATAAGCCCCGACAATGCACTAGAGGCAGAGATGGTACTGTATAAAAATGAGCGTCTTCTTAAAGCATTTCCAGGGCAAGGCGTTGACTATGTCATGAGACATCGCCATGATTACCTCAACTGTGATGACGCTCCTTCCGCGAGGACTCCGACGCGCATGATAGCGTTATCGGAGGAGCATTGAAACCAAACTGCTTATGTACAAGATCCCCATGACTGTGACATATGCGACGTAGTGCTCTGCAATGATACGCTCAAAAAGCTTGCATACCTCGTCGAGCAATACGAGCGACCAATAGCCGTAAGGCTAGGCCACTAGCCGCCCTCGTTTTGGATAAGGATCAATTTCCCCGTATACGACACCTTTTAAAACCAGTCTTTAGTGAAGGATGAGCCAAAACCTTAATAGTCAACGTTCATTGAGATCCAGGAGTCATACTCACCCCGGAATGCTATCGGGTTGATTCTCTTCGGAGTGATTCTCTTGCGGGGCTTAGCCGCAGCACCTATAGCTCACATTTAGTGACTGCGGACACGTCGTTCTCGACGTAATTCCTAACATTGGCTGGGGTTTGGGCCAACGGATGGCCTTACCATTCCCGATTCTCTAGGAGCTATTTTCGGGCCAATATCTTGAGCAGTTTAATGGTCTCCTAGAGGGACCTTTCGGCACCCTTGTAACACTCGTGTGCTCCGTCACTGGGGCCTCAGTGCCTGGTGCATGCGGAGATGCACGCTACGTGCACATTGCGATCTCCACCGGGAATCAGGCCTGCACGATAGCTGCATCCCGGAGAGCCCTTGATTTAGGCGTTTGACAGCCCAATATATGCCGAAGTATTTAGGATAGCCAGTGGGTGGCTAGTTGGAGGAGAAACGTCCAACTAAATATAACTATGGACGAATAACGACCCCTCCTTCCACCACATGCCAACCCTGGATGCGGCGTGTGGGTTCAGGGGTCGCAAATGATACGTCTACGATCGAACCGCGCACACGCCCACAAACAGGTGGTTATATTTTTTCCGTCATGGATTGGCCACCCAGACCGCCCAAGTTCTCCCCCTACCAGTGGTTTTTCGGGAGCCTCAATTGTCACCCCCAGGCGTTGAAATTTTCCAGGACTGGGACGAAATGCGGTAAGAATGACGTCTTGCTCAGCGAGCCATAGTTCGAATTGATATTGCTCACAGGTTGGCGAGAAATAAGCGGCCATGATAACCACTCCGCTGCAATCAGCTGCAACGCAGCATCGGCTCCTAGCAATAATTTCAAGGCGCGAGGTGTCCGCGTCAACACCAAAAGCTAAAAAAAGCTAAGCTGTCTATGGTGACTGAGCTCCCGTGGTAGACCCTCTTTGTGCTCATTCCAGCATAAGAAGTGCTGTTTTAGAAGTACCTCCCCAGATAGTGATACAGTAGGAAATGATCGATTGACAAAGCGAGTGATACACAGTCTTAATAGTCCTCCTATCGGCTACATGCCGTAGGTTTTTAAAAACAAACATCAGCTTTTGAATTCTCCTTGAAAGGAGTTCGATATGGTCCTGAAACTTAGCCTACTATCAATAACAACTCCGAGGTATCGCAATGAATTAGTTTTTTGCAGATTAGGACAAGAACATTCATTATAATTTGGCTTAGCACAAGTATGAGATTTTATGGTAAACAAACACTCCTCCAAACCTGGATGCTTAAGTGAAAAAGTCATGAATTTAGTTTTCTCATTATTCAGAGTAAGGAGATTAGTTTTTAACCATTTGTTCACAGCATCGAATCCAAACTGAGCCAAAGTGTAAACTTCCGCCCAACTGTCGCCGGTAAACAACAGTGCTGTTTCATCAGCGAAAGTGACAATTTTGGTTCCTGGGAGTTTTAACTGGCAGAGGTCATATAAACTAGAAAGAGTGTTGGGCCTAGTATGCTGCCCTGAGGCACGCCAAAATCCATCATAACCTCTTCACTAGCGTAGTTATCAATTTTGACGATTTGAGTACGCTGGCTCAAATAATCCCTGAACAGATTCAGCTGGGTTGCCCTGATGCCAAGCTTTTCTAGTTTCTTTAAGAGCAATGGTACAGAGACTGTGTGAAATGCCTTAGTTATATCTAGAAATATCGCCATTACTTTTTTCTTTTGTCTAAATTTTTCACTATAAAATGTGTTAAATCATGAACCGCATCAGAAGTGGATTTTTTAGTTCGAAAACCGAATTGAGAATTTGATAACAATCCGAAATTTTACAAATAAGTTACCAGCCTTTTATTTATAAGACGTTCAAGAATTTTGGACATTGATGAGAGAATAGAGATAGGCCGATAATTACTGACACAGCCTCTGTCACCCTTACCGTTATATACTGGGCAAATGCGCGATTTTTTAAACGCGTTTGGAAAGGTTCCAGTGCACAGTGACAAGTTGCAAATATATTCTATAGGAGCAAGGAGGATGTTCCTGTGTCCCTTCAAGATGTCAGCTGAAATCATATCCAGGCCAACAGCACTATTGTTCTTAAGGTCATTGATCAATGAATCAACCTCTTTACAATCTGTTGGTAGAAGAACAAACGAATGAGAGCAGGACTCAACGTCATATAACTGCATATGCTGAGACTCATTGATTATTCTTTCAGCTAGCTTCTTTCCGATATTAGCGAAAAAATTGTTTATGTCATTCACTTCCTGCACCGGATCACTCGAACTCACCAATTCATGATTTGTCTCTCTCTTTTTAGAGGTATGCGTAATTGCCTTAATGATTTTCCATAATTTAAAGTTTTCGTTTTTGGAATGTTGGAGTTGCAATTTTTCATAGTTTCTTCTTAGTTTTATCTGAATTGACGTACAATAATTCCTATATCTTTTGTATGTCAGTTTAAGAATTTCATTATTAGGTTCATTTTATAATTTCCTGTATAGATTGTCCCGATGTCTGATACATTTTAACATGCCTGGCGTTATCCATGGCTTTAAAATTCTTTTACGCCTAACTACCTTAAGCCGCTTTGTGTTTCGTACTATTAGGTCTTGTATGGTATTTAATAAATAATCAGTCGCTATATTAGCGTTAGAAATGTTATTGATTGAGTCAAAGTTGGTTTCCTTCATAGCTGTGTAAAATTCATCTACATTTAGGTGATATACATATTTGGCTGGTTTTTCTTTAACTTTTATTGCAATAAATAGTGCTACAGTGTCGTGGTCAGTTAATGAGTTTTGTAGAATTAAGCATTTACTAGGTAAAACTGTTTTTATGAATGCATGATCTAGGCAAGTCTTTCCATGAGTAATATAAGTATGCGCTGGTAGTAAACCATGATATGCCAACATATCAAGGTAAGCCAACCTGTACCTATCTACACTCGTTGAAGCAATGTCAATGTTAATATCACCTAGGATAATAATATTTTGAGTTAAGGAATATTCCTGCAGCATTTCATTTAGTGATTGAATAAATTTGATTGGATTATCATTAATTAATCTATTAACCGAAAACGTTTTAAAAAAAGTCTTTCTCCCAATAGACTTTTTAGAAAGACTTTATAAATTTATTTAAATCTGGGAAAAGGGACGCGGATGGTAATTCGATTTTGGCTTTTATTTTAAAAATTTCATGCATTTCTAACAAAAATCAAGATGTTTTAAGGATTGCGCCTAACGCAGGCCTATGTAAATTAAACGAAAACAATGTAACATTTGAAAAAAAATGTTTAATGTGTTATTTATCGTCCGCCATGCAATATGCACGAAATGAAATATTCACCCAGGTGTGTTATCACAGGTCAATAGGGTTGTTGGCATGCCCATCGTGCCCACAATAGTAGATCCGCGCTTGGCATTACTCCGCAAAGTTCTTAGTACACTTGTTGAACGCTCTAGGGTAAGGGCCAGTCTTGAGTCACTGGCGTAGAACAATAACTTTCTTGGCTGCATTTTACAGAATCTCACATAGTGAGAAGAAAAAAAGCACTGAAACTCCTTTATAATGCAGCAAAAATAAGAAACACATGCTCAAGGATTGCCCTCATAGCGCAAATATACGATGAATTGTTCGTCTTATAAGAAAATCAGTGTAAGCAGTTAGAGAACTTTACGATAAATCCGTAGGAACAAACAATTCATTGGCGGTGTCACTATTTTGTTCAAACACTTTGCAATTCGCAAGCTCATGAATTCTCAGAAGTTCTTCTAAGTCTTTGCGAAGGCACTTTACCAGAGGCTGTCCTCTGGTAGAGTACCTTTATAAGTAGATAGGTATAGCTTTTTCTCTTGGAAATTGATAGAATTAAAATGGTTTACAGAAACTACAGTCTGTAAAAATAACGACACTAATTCAATCCTTAGTTTCTCTTCTCTTTCACAGAAGAAGAAGTGAACTTCTAGCGAACACCAAGGAAGATTGGTCTATCGATTATGCTTCTTCTAAATTTGCCTTCTTCAAAATTGTGTAACTTTTATATTCAACTCAAATTGGAAAATTCCGACGAGTTGTGGCGTCTCGGCGAGCCAGTGATTTTTCTCCTGATTCCCGCCATTCACCCCTTTCTAATCTAAGCACGTGCAGTTCCTGTGTGTATAAGCTTTACAACGATTCTTAGCAAGACACAGGGGTAGACACTTAATGTCGGCTTCGAGTTTCGACCTCAGGTTAAGTTGCATCTATTCTCACATTGAGAAAGCGGTGTTTAGTAATTCACACAATTATACGTCGGTTTCTCCTGCGTCACCAGTCTGACTTATCGGGTGATAATTTTTGGGTACTATGAGCAATGATTTGAACGTAGCTTATAAATAAATTTTATTAAAATTTACTTTTGTTTGTGTATTTACACCTATTTAATAGTGGTATGCAGGAAGGTGTAGGACGGGGATTGGACCCGTAACCTTTACCTAACCAGGGCAATGTTCTGTGCCACTAAACTACCCGAACGGTACCGAAACAAATTTAAACTCTTCACTATATTGTAATTGTCATTTAAGAGTACGACAAGACTCATATATCAGCTACATATCAACTCTGATATCAATGAACAGCGTTTTTACCATTTGGTATTTCAACATTAAAGCGATGGACTCTAGGACAATTTAACTACATTAAATTTTACAACCACAATATTTTTTTAAAGCTATAAGCTAACTTTCATATAATTTCAATTGCTTTTGCCATCAATAAGTAAAAATACAACTTGGTTCAGCACGGGGATTAGTTTTAGTCACTGGTATTGCAACATAACCTTTTTCACCTGTGCTATGTGAGGTAGTTGTGAGTGTTTCCACACAAACCAACTTATATGTCTGGACTAAGTATAGGGTATTTAAATATATATTAAATATACATTGAAGAAAGTTTGTTGTATGTATTATAAATCTATACCTTTATTGAGTATGGTATTTTAAACCTCAAAACAATAGCTTATAAAATTGTTATTTTATTTATTTATTTAAAAATTTATGTACACAAAATTATAATATAAAAATTGTAAATAAATAAATAAATATCCATCACGCCTTATCCCCGAAGGGGTGGCAGAGGCATATTATATGCCCACTTCATAAAAATTAAAAAAAAAAAAATATTTTCTTTATAAAAATTGAAAATTGCAGGATAATAGTACAACGGAACTGCTTATTTGTTAAAGAAATCTCTTCCAGCAGACCGGCGAGAGGAGAAAATCAAGAAATCATTGAAAGGGTAGAAATGTGTAATAATGTACACATACAAATATATAAACTTATAAATACATAAACACAAATAAATACATATTTAAATAAAAAATGAATAAATATCGAACATTAAGCGAAAGATCAGGATAACGAGGAAAGATGGTGTTCACGAACTCTATTTTTGAAAGAAGAGATAGTACCACTTTCTCTGATGACTGGCGGCAAGGAATTCCATAATCTGACTGCATGGACAGTGAAGGAATAAGAAAAGAAGTCAGTTTTGTGGACAGGGAATTTGAGGTTGGAGCGGAGGTGAGACCTGCAAGGAGCATCAGGAGATCGTGTAAATGAGAATCGCTCCTTCAGGTAACACGGAGTTTTTGGATTGTATAGAACATTGTAAAGAAGGCACACAATTCGAGTATTTCTGCGAAGGCGGATTGGGAGCCATTTGAGTTCCTGGCGAAAATATGACACATGATCATATTTTTGGGAACATAACATACTTTCACGCCTTTATCCCCGAAGGGGTAGGCAGAGGCGTACAATACGCCCAAGTTTCACCGTATGCTTTGATTTTTGTCCCACGTAACAGGTAGTGAGCCCATTACCGTGTTGAAATGGACAGGTACAGGTTGTGTCGACCTGCTGTTGATTTTTTTCAAACCTGCCCATAAGGCATTCAACTGCCTTAACGACTACCATGTTACTGGCAACCGGGACCAACGGCTTAACGTGCCTTCCGAAGCACGGAAACGCTCGCAAATATAATTGCCACAAAGTGGTCACCGTTCCGAGTACCAGCCATAGTGAAAGTTGCTTAACGCAGTGATCGTTTACAGAACACTACGTCCGCGGGGCCACGAGCGCTTCTATTATATTTTATTTTTTGAGGTTGTAAATAAAACGGATACACAAGTTTTGCAGCCTCTCAAGCTTGCCGAGTAGCTCCTAAATAGCAAATAACAGCATAGCCGATAATGGGCTGGATGAGACATCATCTCAACATTGGGCAAGGATAATTTTGGTTTTAAAGAGCAAATTAAAATTTTAAATTTAAAGAAATAATTTTTTTATGATTTAAATTTGGTCTTCAAAAACCAATAGTCCGATTTTAACTATTTGTATTAACAAACACTACTTTGTCGAGGTGCTCGGTAGAGAGTAATACAAATTTTGCGTCATATCCTAATTTGCACGCGAACGAAGTCGCGGGCAACTAAAATTACTAGTAGTACATCGACTTACAGTCGTCATGTAATTATAAACGCACACAATTAAAATTTGCATCAAACTACAATAATTTGCAACACACTATTAAAAATATGTTATTGTTAGATACTTGTGTTCCTATTCTCGAACTCAAATGTGTAACATTGTGTGCAAGTAAGGGCTACAGCTATGTCGATAAACTCAACGATAAAAAGATATTTTCATATTTGAATGAATGTTATTATTTATTAGTGATAATTTATATGTAAATGAAAATATATTTATTCATGTAGGTCACAAAGTAACACTTATGAACGTCAACATTATTACTTCTTCATTTACATTTGCTGCCAGATCCGCAAAGCAATAGGTAGAACCTGAGGAAAAACCTAACCGCCAGTAAGAAACTGAAACTGCTTTACATTAGTTTTATTTACATGATATTTGAACAAATTATATAGTAATGAGTTTATACAAAAAAAAAAACAAAATCAAATCAAAATGAGAGCGATTCTAGTTGCCAGTTATAACGGCACCCTACCCTTATGAAGAAGAATCTGGCAAGAATCTCAATGGGTGCTCTTTAAAAATGTAGGTATGGCTTTTCTTTTTAAACTTACATTGTTCTTTGGACAAAAATGCATACGGTGAAATGTGGGCGTTTATTGTGCCTCTGCCTGGCCCTTCGGGGATGGAGGCGTGACAGTATGTATGTATATGTACATTGTTCTTTTGGAGGCCTCGCAACGAGGCCGTGCAACTGGAGAAGCTGCATCAACCTGAGGTACGCCGCGACACGAGGCAAATTCTCTGCCGCGACCTGAGCCATATTATGTCAGTTTTTTTGACGTACTCAAAGGAGCCTCAATGGACAGTAGTCGTACATTTGATGAAAACAGGCGTGTCACTTCGGATCGCAATGGACCACAAAATTGTTTTTATAATATTAATTTTAATAAAGTGGAAAAAGACAATTGGGATTGAACCCGTGACCTTTCCCTAACCAGGGCAATGTTCTAGCCACCTGAACGACCCGAACAAAAATAAAAAAAACAATTGACAAAATTGCTATTAAACTTATAAAATTATATTGGCGGCACCGTGATCTCTTGAATACATTAAATAAAAAAAAAATTACGAAATAAATGTGAGATGCGTGAAACGATATAAGTGTAAAATTGGCGATTGCAGCAATAATAGTGTCAAGTAGGTAATTAATACCTTAATTGTTTTATAAATTTAATTTTTTTAATGTCGAAAATATAAACCTTCTTCAATTAGAGTATTATATAGACTGTTCACACTGTTGATTGATGACACTTGGTGGAAATTGCTACACATCTTGAACAAAAACACTTGTACTGTTCTACTTATTTATTACTTAAACCTGACCGGTTTCGCCTTACGGCATTTTCAAATCCGATTTCGTTTGTTTTGTTCAATAAGTATTATATAGATTTGTTCAAAGTTCTAGTGCAGCAAAGCAAAAATAACTTTACTGCATATATGTGGATTGTGGAAGGTAACAGAAAATACCGCATTCCACTAAGTTATCCAATTTCACAACACTTGTGCCCGTTGTCGAAGCTTTGAGTTTAAGAAACAACCAGTTTTACACATAAACACTCAAAAATACACAAGTTTTGAAATGGAGTGGCGATCGCGCCATTTTCTATTCCCGCCAAAATCGTCGATGGCAATTTACTTACCTGTCCTGTCTGTCTTTATTTAAATCTTAAGGTGGCAGCCATCGACCAACCACATCGAAAGTTCACTAAGAAACAGATTATTTTCATATTAGATATTATGAAAATAAATTTATTAAATATTATGATAAGAAAAAAAAGCTTTGTGTAAAAGGTTATTACCCCGTTAAAGACTATTTGCAGGACAGGGACGCCTGGAATGATCTGCTGGCAAAGTAAAATTATATAAAATTGTAACTAGGCCATCAAAAAAAGCCTTCCTAAGTTTCGTACCGGTTGAATAAAACGCATGTGTATTCCAAGACAACTGTATTCTCGAGACTGAAGCGCCACCCGCTGCACTACAAGTATACTATAGGTATAAGTATACCAAAATCTCAAGGAGAGACGAAGGATATTCTTTACAATGTCGTTAAAACACTGGGAACAATATTGGATGTTAATATACAACCCAGTGAAATACGTGACATATACAGGCTGAACTCAAAAGACAACTCTAATTCTGTTGTGGTGGACGTTTACGTCAGTTTTACTAAAAGATAAGGTTATTAAAGGCGTTAAACTATTTAAAAAAACAAAAGCAATGCCCAAAAATTAAATACTACTCATATACTCTTCACTGCCTATGAAACCCTATATGTTTCTGAGACCCTCAGCTATACCACCCAAAGGCTTTATTATCTTGCTAGAACTTTTTAAAAGAATTATTTATACGTTTTCTGCTGGACTAGTAATGCAACAGTGTATTTACGCAAAGAGGTTGGATGTCCTCAAATTCGTGTAATAAGTCAGGCTGTTCTTGAGTCGGAGAGTAAAAAAATCTGACTATTTGTACACTATTTGCACAGTATTAATTTAAATATTTCAAGTTTGATGATTGGTTGCATCCGGATAGCATTGCTCTTTATGATATATCACGTACTACTTTATAATGCAAATTATTGTAAAATTCTGGTAAAAATTGGTATACATGAACATAATTACTTACACAATCAAAACACACCATACCAAAATCACAATACAGTCTTGAATAAAGTCTCATATAAAATATATTCAACACACAACTACTCCTCCCATAAAACATTTATTATACTATACTACATACTAGACTTTGCGATTTACTCTACGCTGATTCTTACACATTTATTGGAACAATTGTATACACCTAATGATAATGGCTAACCTTAACCTAATACGGGACATTGATGCCTTTACTATTTTGGAATCAGTAACGTGTGAAATTGCTAAAGTAGTTCCAACAGAACCTAAGCTAGTAATTCTTACCCAGAATATACGCAGCATTAAATTAACTGCAATTTTGCGTCTTTTCAGGTGTTGCTAACTAGACTAGGGATCAGCCATGACGTGATAATCCTAACTGAATGCCGTTTACCAGGTACCGCATCTTTACCATCAATTAGTGGCTATCACGCGGCTGCAACTACGAATAATCCTATTCAGAATGATGGTGTTGTGGTGTATATCAAAGAGGAACTCACTTTCAGCATAGAGAAAATCAATCTAAAAGACTGTAACTGTCTTCTAATTAAAATTGGACATAGTGACATTGCTATATTGGCAATATATAGATCACCAAGCTATGACAATCTCAACCCTTTTTTAAATTCATTAGATCAAGCCCATGATTCCATGACCTATCAAGTTTTAAAAATGTGGTTATTATGGGCGACCTGAACATCAATATTTTTGCGCATACACCTAAGTCGTCAACAGATCAGTACTTAGCATTGACAAACTTTCATAGCCTTTTGCCAGCTCATACTCTCATTGAGAAAAGATTTGGTTTTCGGTTTGAGAAAAGACCTGCAAAATATTAACTTTGGCTATATCTATTTGAATGAGGATTGTGATCTTGCCATGAGCTACTTGATTGACGAATTAAGAAAGGCTCTCTCTAAAAACACCACTACAATTAATTATACACGTCGTAAGATGATAATTAAACCGTCGATCACCGAAGGACTGCTACGCTGCATGAGAAACGTCCCTGTTTCTTAAAAAATCTAATGAGTCACCATATAATCTAATACTTAAAACAACTTACAAGAGGTACAGTAATTTCTGTAACTCGCTTTTAAAAAAACTTAAACATAACTTTGAAAGAGACCTTATCCGGAAAGCTGGCAAGGACAGTAAAAAATTATGGAGTAATATTAAATCGTACACATCACGAATACATCAAAAAATAATGGCAATAATAAAGAATTACTTAAGCTATCTGATACCCCCCAAAACTCTCTTAATTATGCTAATGATTACTACGCAAGTGTTGGTAGGAACCTGGCAGAAAAAATAATCTCATCTCAACCAATTTTTCCTAATAAAATATTCACAGTTGATGGACGAAGAGATTCCGTTGTGTTTCTGAGCGCGGATGAGGAGGTAGTATCGAGATTGATCTCGGGACTCACAACCGAATGTACTGTGGGATGGGATGATATTTCCAACTCATTACTAAAAGAGCATAAGAACATCCTTGTTCCTCATTTGACCCATATTTTTAATTTATGTCTAAAAAATGGAATTTTCCCAAAAGATCTAAAGCGGTCACAAATTCGTCCAATTTACAAGGGTGGGGACAAATATTGTACCGTTAACTACAGGCCCATTTCAATATTGCCTTCTCTTTCTAAAATTTTAGAAAAACTTATCAATAATAGACTTGTAGAGTTTTTAGAATCCAAAAACATTTTATCTGAGCATCAGTTTGGTTTTCGCAGAAGCAGATCTACAGATAACGCAGTAAGTAAACTCGTTGACTATATAACATCAAACTTAGACAAAGGCAATAAATGTTAAGGTATATTTCTCGACATATCGAAAGCTTTCGATACGGTTTCTTTGCACATCCTAGTGAAAAAAATGGGTATTCGAGGGGCTCAGTTAAAGCTTATAAAATCCTAATTAACCGATAGACGACAGTGTGTCAGGGTCGGAATTCATACTAGTACTGAGATTCCAATATCCTATGGTGTACCACAAGGTAGTATTTTGGGGCCCACGCTTTTCCTAATATACATGAATGATTTGATAAATCTGAGCTTATTTCAGGGAAAACTAATATCCTATGCTGATGATACGGCCCTCATTTTTGCGGGAAATACATGGGATCAAACATTTGGCTCTGCTCAATCGGATTTTTATACCGTCAAAAAATGGCTGACAGACAATGTTCTCACCTTAAATGAAGAAAAGACCAAATATATTACCTTCTCAATCCGGGAATGCCAAAGGCATGACTATGTACTTACCTCACATGGCTGTGATTCCAAACCTATTGAACGTGTAGTTAACGTCAGGTATTTGGGGGTTGTTATAGATCAGCATTGTAGTTTCAAACCACATATCCAACTACTAACAAAAAGGATAAGAAAACTTGTGCATATATTTAAAAGTCTAAGACATGTTGTAGCCCCGATAACTTTGAAGTCTGTATATTTTGCCCTTTGCCAGTCGCTTATTACCTACTGCATATCCTCATGGGGAGGTGCACTTAAAACGACACTTATACAACTAGAGGTTGCTCAGAGATCAATTTTGAAAGTTTGTACATTCAAACCCTTTCGTTATCCGACAAAGTTTCTGTACGAGTTTTGTGAGGTTTTGACAGTCCGTCAGCTTTTTATAAGAAGTATTGTGTTGAGACAACATTCTGTACTCCAATATAATCCAGCACTGACGAGAAGACGAAGAACTTATGCAGTAAGTATCCCAACAGTCAAGACTAGAACTTGATTTATGCGTCGATTTTTTTTGTTCCTGCGCCTTCGCCGCTCTGCCCGCGTCCACTGTTTATGTTGCGACCGCTATATCCACGAGTTGCTGTACGGTTCCCGTATGCGTTTAATGATCCGTACCGACCACCACCGCCGGCAGAGCCTGCCGATCCTTCCCGTCTCGTGAGTTTTAGACACGTTCTCCTTAATTGGCCCGTTTCACCACATCCGCTGCCTTTAAATGAGCAATCACTTGATTTATGTTTACCACCGCATCTCGGACAGTTGTCACAATTCAGTTTATGTACTCCTTCGGATGCTAACCCATTCCCGGGCTCCACTGCACTCGCATCCCTCTCTGCAGCCTCCAATGACAACGCTAGACTTACGGCTTTGTTGTAAGGCAAATTTTCCTCAGAAAAAACCTTCTGACGGATCATCTCGCTATTTAACCCACATACCAACTGATCTCTAAGGTTATCATCCAGTGTAGACTCAAACTCACAGTATTTTGCAAGTTTCTTGAGTTCCGTTACGTAGTCTGCTATAGTTTCGTGGGTATGCTGCCGCCGTTGACGAAATTTGTATCTTTCAGCCAAGATAGAGGGTTTTGTTTGTAGATGAGCAGCTACTATTTCGACCGCGCTACTGTAAGATAGGTCCGAAAGTTTCAATGGGCTAGCCAACGTAGATAAAAGTTCATATGCTTCTTCACCGATAAACGAAATTAAAGTGGGTAATTTGAGGTCATCCTCCACTTTGTTAACTTTAAAATACATTTCGAGCCTTTCGATGTACGATAACCAATTGCCTGACTTGATCACGAATTCCCGCACTTTACCGATCGACATTTTTGTATTTTTTTTTTAACACTACTACTGAAATGTTCAAGCACTTTTTGTTTTTTTAATCCTCGTCGCCAGTGTTGAATAAAACGCATATGTGCACGGTACAACTGTATTTTCAAGACTGAAGCGCCACCCGCTGCACTACAAGTATACTTTGTACTAATTAATACTAACTTAGACACAACACTTCTCAGGTGGGCTGTGTTCCGAACCGGTGGTCACTTTAAATATTTTAAATAGTGTATGACATTTTGTAAGCGCCGTTAAAATGGCCTATGCAAAATAAAGATTTTTTTTTAAATTTTATTTATTTTATTTATAAACAAAAATGTATCTGCAATTATAAAAAATAAAGCAAGGTGTGAATTTGACTGCCTCAGTGGCGCAGTGGTAGTGTATGCGAGTGCCGCGTCTGACGTACCGGGTCGGAACAAATATTTGTGTGATCCACAAATGTTCGTTTCGGAGTTTGGGTGTTTTTTATGTATAACTAGCCGACACGCGCAACTTCGTTAGCGCCACATAAGAGAAACAGACAAAGAAATACACATTAGTTAAAGAGGGTGGCGCGTAGACTATTCTTATGAAACAGCTTTTATGAAGTATTTGCTTTTTAACAATAAAAAACTGAATGAAATCGGAATACTTGTTTGATGAGTTACTTACAACTGGATAATATACGCGGGCGAAACTGTTTGAACTCCTGTGCGAGACATTTCCTGAATAAATACATAGGGTACCTACTTTATATCTCGGGTAAACCTTTTTTTTTTCTTGCGAGTAAATCTTTTTGTGTACTAACGACTTCACGTGAGCGGAGCCGCGGGCTTCAACTTTCGGAAATGTCCTAACCAATATGCCGATTTTCATCAAAATGTGATTAAATATAAAACATCGAAATAATATAGAAATCTTTACAAACTTTTACATTTAAAATATTAGTAAGATTACATTCCCGTGGGAATACCGGGAATTCTTTCTTGTGCTCATCTAACGTAAGTATGTAAAGAATACGTTTACCAAACTTTAGGTTGTGTATGGTTTTACGTAGTTCACGTAGTTCCCGTTCCCGTGGGAATACCGGATATTCCTTTCTTAGTGCTGATTCTAGGTAGATATCTAATAAATACTTTCACCAAATTTCAAGTATGTACCTATGTTTGATAGATTACTGTGTGTGGTTTCATCCGCGTAGTTCCCGTTTCCATGAAAATATCGAGAATCTCGTTTTTTTTGCTTATCCACAGACGTAAAGTATATATTTACCAAAATTCAGATTTCCATGTTTAATGTTTAGGCTGTGCGTGGTTTACCCGCATAGTTTCGGTTCCCGTGGGAACACCGAACTCACTGGTAATACAGACCAGCCTATTCTTCTAAAACAGGTGTAGGTACATAAGTACATGTTATTATCTTTGAAAATGACAGTCTTCCATACAATAGTTTATCCACTATTTACGTCCGTACGTAGTACGTAGGGTTAAAAATTCGGAAATCTCTTTCATAGGGGGCTCCTACGTGTTAAAAGAAACCCCAATGCGAAGTTTGGACTTCATAGCTCCGTTAGCTCCATGGATGTCATGCATTAATCATGACATCAATTCAGTTTTTACAACCCTGTTTTACCTCCTTATTTGTAACCGGAAACAGGTGTACCTAAATTCATGTTTCTAACTTCGAAAATGACGAACTTCCATAAAATAAAATAAAATAAAAATATCTTTATTTTGCATAGACCATTTTAACGGCGCTTACAAAATGTCATACACTATTTAAAATATTTAAAGCGACCACCGGTTCGGAACGCGGCCCACCTGAGAAGAACCGGCAAGAAACTTAGGAAGGCTTTTTTTTTGATGGCCTATTTACAATTTAATATTATTTCACTTTGCCAGCAGATCATTTTCAGGCGTCCCTGTCCTGCAAATAGTCTGTAACGGAGTAAAAACCTTTTTCACAAAGCTTGTTTTTAATAAACTTTTTAAATTTATTTAATGGTAAATTTCTCAGGTCACAGGGAAGCTTGTTGTAAAAGCGTATACAGTTACCCTGGAAAGAATCGCCAATCTTATGTAGTCGACTGTGGTGGACTGAAAGATTATTTTTATGTCTAGTGTTTATATTATGTTTATCACAGAGTTTAGAGAACTGTGATAGATTTTTCTGGACATACATAAGATTGGCAAAAATGTATTGTGATGGTACGGTTAGAATATTTACTTCTTTGATTTTTTCTCGGAGAGAAACTCTGGGGCCCAAATTATAAATAGCGCGTACAGCCCGCTTTTGTAGAACAAAAATAATATTTAAATCTGCAGCACTCCCCCAAAGGAGAATACCGTAAGACATAACACTATAAAAATAGCTGAAGTAAACCATTCTAGCCGTATCCACATCTGTTAGAGTCCTGATCTTTTTTACAGCGTATGCAGCCGAACTTAATCTAGAGGCTGTCTTTTCTATGTGTGGACCCCACTGCAAATTGGCATCAATCGTTATACCGAGGAACACAGTTGATTCTACAAACTCTAACACTTGTCCATTCAGTTGAACATTGGCCGCAACTTGTTTTACATTTGGTAGAGTAAATTTTATACATTTAGTTTTATTTTCATTAAGGCAAAGATTATTTGAGCTGAACCAATGAACTACTCTTGCAATTGCATTGTTTACATCGTCATAGTTATCTAATTGTCTTTTAATTTAAAAAATTAATGAGGTGTCATCTGCAAACAAAACAATCCTATTCCTGTCCCCTACATAAAATGGTAAATCATTAATATAAATGAGGAACAAGAATGGCCCAAGTATCGAGCCTTGCGGCACACCCATTGTAACCAAGGATCCTACAGAACGTGTACCATTAATATCGACCCTCTGTATTCTATTGTTCAAATATGAAGACAGAAGGTCGAGAGCTTTGCCTCTTATTCCATAGTGGTGTAATTTTTTGCACAGCGTTTCATGTTGAACGCAATCAAAAGCCTTTGATAGATCGCAAAATATACCTAATGCATCGTGCTTGTCTTCCCAAGCTTCATGAATACATTTTAATAACTCAACACCAGCATCGGAAGTTGAGCGCTCCTTCGTAAACCCAAATTGATTCGCATGAAGTATTTTATGACTATTAAAATGGGATAGCATTTGATTCAAGATTATTTTTTCAAATACTTTACTCAAAGTCGGAAATTAGACGGCTCTGTAGCGCTGCCAGCCTTGAACAAGGGAACGACTTTGCTGTGTTTCATTAAATCAGGAAATGTACCACTAGAAACACAGTCATTAAACACAGTTGCTAGATGGGGCGCAATTACCTTAATTATACATGATGCAGTTTTGACCGATAATCCCCAAAGGTCGGCGGTTTTCTTAATTTCGATACATTTAAATGTTTTTACAATGTCCTGAGCACAAATATCTGTGAATACAAATGCATCCCTGCAACAAAGAACAGATTCTTCTAATAAAAGTTCAGCGGAACTGGAAGACGCTTGGAGAGATTTTGTTGTCAATATAGGTACATTTTTGAAAAAATGTTCAAACTCCGTTGCCACTTCCAGGTCCCCTGTAACATGGCAACCATTTACTTTTAAGTGGAAATCCCTTTCAGTCACTAAAGATCTACCGCATTCAGAGTTAATGATGTTCTAAGTCATTTTTATTTTATTTACAGAATTAGAAATTTTATTTTTAATTAAGTTTGACTTAGCAAGATGACACGTTTGTTTAAATATCTTTGAATATTTTTTAACATATTCCTGAAAGGTTTGCCTAAACTTATATGATTTTTCTGAAAATAATTCAAATAATTTATTTCTACTTTTAAAGATACCTGGTGTTGCCCAGTCTCTGAAAACAGGACGACCACCAATCTGTAGTGTTTTTGAGGTAAAAACTTTGCCAAACTCATCATTAATCAAATTAAATAAGTGTTTATATGACTGGTCTACACAAGTGAAGTTAGGTAGATATGGTAATCTCTTTAATACATTTTCTTTAAAATTATTCAAACGACTTTGGTTAATTGGTACAACTATACTATAATACAACCGTTTATCGCTTATTTACTTCTTTAGAGGTAGAATTTCAAAAAATCCATTCTTATGGGAAACCTACGTGTTAAAAGGAACCCCCATGCGAAGTTTGGGCTTCGTAGCTTTGTTAGTTTTATAGGTTTCGTGATCAATGAGTCAATTATTACAACTCCTGTTTTACCCCCTCAAGGGTAGAATTTATCCAAATTTCTTAACACGTAATTTTTTATTGTTATACAGAAGCAGGTATAAGAATTTCAGTGTTTCTTCTTTTGAATATGAAGAATTTTTCATATAAACTTTTTTATTTGTAACTAAAAACAGGTGTACATGTTTCTAAATTTGAAAATGATGAACTTCCATACAACCGTTTATTTTACTAAATACATAATATCTATATATATAAATAACTAACTAACTATCTTCACGCTGTATCCCTGACGGGGTAGTCGGAGAGGACAGATAGCCAGGCTTCGCGATCCATGCATACTCGTACTTCTTTCGCTTCTTCGAGATTCATCAATCGCTTCATACACGCACGTCTGGGTATCCGAGTACTTTTGACCTTTCCGTTATATATAAAAGGCAAAATCACTGACTGACTCATTGATCACGAAATCTTGGAAACTACCAAAGCTATGAAGCTCAAACATCGTATGGAGATTCTTTTTAATACGTAGGTTTCCGCAAAGCCGGGATTTTACGAAACTCTACCCCTAGGGAAGTAAATAAGCGATTCACTTCTGACATTTTGAACTTCAGTATAGTAACTATCGACATTTTTAATAAGTGGGAATTTCAATCTTAGACAGTTCAAGCTTAGATATAAAAATAAAAATATCTACTCGTTAACATTATGGTATTCTATATATATACCTAGTCAGGTCATAAATTCTGTCACATGTTTAATATAAAATAATTGAAACAAGTTTATTCATTATGTAACCATTTATATACCAAAATGAACTTAACAAAACATAGATTCTTATGACAATAAAGTTTATTCACAATGACCTCCGTGATTTTGAATACAGGCCTTCAATCTGCGCGGCCAGTCGTCTATCGCAGCACGAACGAGGTCCATGTCAATATCGGCGGCTGCCTTAATCAAGGATGTCTTGAGTTACTCCAAATTGGGATGAGGCTTTGAGCACGCCTTTTCCTCCAAGTGTTGCCATATCTTGTAATCTAACGGACTCAAATCTGGACTGGAGGAGGGCCAGTCTTCGTGCCGGATGAAGCCGATTTCAGCCAGTCGTGTGTGCTCTTCGCTCTATGAGCTGGCACCGAATCTTGTTGCAATACCCAGTGCATGTTATTGAACATGGTATGAGAAACAGGTTCCACAAGGTTCGTCAGGACTGTATTTTGATACACAACTGCATTCGTTTTTACACCTTTCTCACAAAAATGTACCTCTGTTAAGCCCCAATAAGAAACTCCCAACCATACCATGAGCGAGGGTGGAAAATGACCTCGTTGGACACGCGGAATACGGTTGCTCGCTTCTTCACTACTGTGTGCGTACACCTTATCATTTTGTTTGTTGTAGCTCTCTTCTACGGTAAAAATTTTTCATCCGAAAAAAGAATTTCTCGATATTTTTTTCCCGCGTACCGCTTCAACAAAGCGTGGCATCTCTTCAGTCTCAGGTTCATTAGACGAGCATTTAAACGATGTCCTGTTTTTCTTCGATATGACCGAAGCCCTAAGTCTTCATTTAACACCTTTTTTCACCGTGGTTCTGCTTAACCCCATCTGAAGGGCCAACAGTTTCTGCTTACGTTTGGAATTTCTTTGAATTCGCGCCTTCACAGCTTTTATCACTGCTAGAGTCATAACAGACAGAGAGCGACCACTTCTTGACCTGTCATCTACACTAGAGTCTTCATTGTATCGTTTGATGGTACGATAAACGAATCTTTTGGTAATATTCAAATTTTTCAGTATGTCAAAAATTTGAATTGACGCGTAACCGCAACGATGCAACGCAATAACTGCAACACGGTCTTCTTTAAGCGTCCACTCCATATTTAAAAATGAGTAAAATTCTAAAAAGTATACTTTTATATTTTCATGAACAATTCGAAATTCGAATTCAATAAACTTTTTTGTGGCCAGCATTCTAAAGAAAAGTTTTTACTGTGTGACAATACTTATGATCTGACTAGGTATATATGACTTGTAATCTTTATGCCATAGAGTGTGATGCCAATAAATGTTATGATTAGTAATCGTTATTGTAAAAAAAATATGAGTAAATATTTTATGCCGGTATATCATTATTATAAAGAAATTATGGGAAAATAAAGTATGCCAAATGATTTATTCTGTTTGAACGTTATGCGAAACGAAGAGTATGCAAAAAAACGTTATGCAGTTTTAAGTTATGCCTTTTAAATTTATGCAACCCAATACGGACCCTATTGAAGTGCCTATGTTACTCTTTCGGGTCGGACAGGGTTTTCTTAACACATTTGTACGAGCCATAATTCGTACACCGCGGCGCGGCGGCGGTGCGCTTCATACATCAGCACTTTTCAATTATTTCATATAATTTAGCATTAATTAGGATCAGTACGCAATCAGCATTCATACGCGATACTCATTGTCACTCATCCTAGCATTAGTTACAAGTTAGTGAATAAAAACCATTTATTTATCTATCTGTGACTTATCATTGTGAGCAAATATACAAGGTGTGTGTGTCCTCAAGCAGCAGCCCATACAACATTGTATAAGTATGTTTATCAGTTGTCTAGATCTTTATTATATTAGCTTACTTAAGGGCTTACATTAGTAATATGTATATAACTTTCATAGAGCATTATTTTGATTTTGCTATATCTCTTAAGCTATTCATTTAATTTCCAAGGTGTTAAGGGAAAAAATAATTTTCATGACATGCTCAAACCATGAAGCGTATTAATAACGTATAGTGTAAATAGCCTTCAAATTACCGCTTAAAAATTGCTGGTTTTTTAAACTATTAAAATAGATATAGTATGTTAATATATATGGATATAGTATGTAAATGGTACAAAAACTTAACGAATTATATTTTAAAACCTTCCTCTATTAAAACAAACCGTATCACAAAAAAAAAAATAAAAATAAATATTGTGGGACAGTTTTCACACAGCGCCATCTAGCCCAAAGTAAGCTAATATTAGCTTGTGTTATGGGATCTAGATAACTGATAAACATACTTATATATTTCTAAATACATACATATTATAGATAAATAACACCCAGACACAGAATAAACCATCGTGCTCATCACACAAAGTTTTATCCTGGGTGGGAATCGAACCCACGACCTCTTGCGTAGCAGTCGGATGCACTCCCACCGCGCCACAGAGGCAGTCAAACAAACGTTGGAAAAAGGCCAGGTCAAGAGTACCCTTAACCGGCGAGCGTGTACGAAAACACTTATGAAAGTAGAAGAAGCGAAAGTGGTATGTCAGGATCGTAGCAAGTGGAATACCATAGTCTCTGCCTACCCCGATGGGAAACAGGCGTGATAATATGTATGTATGTATGTATCACAAACCGTTGCGTAGTTTTAAATATCTAAGCAAAAATTTATCTGCAATTCTAAAAAACAATGGAATTCTAATAGGGGCAGACAGACAGCGGGAAAAGACTTTGTTTTAAATTATGTAGTGATAGTCTATTTATCGAGCTTTTCATAATTTACTACCTGACTTCCACGGCCTCGATCGTGAGGTACTTCGGACCCCGTGGCACCCATTTAATACCGTTATTTATTACTTTTACATACCTATTGTATGACAATTTGCCAGATTTGTTGACATTTATGATTACTGCTCCACCCTCCTGGGTAGTAGCGTGATGATATATAACTTATAGCCTTCCTCGATAAATGGGCTATCCAACACAACAATATTTGTTTCAATCCGTACCAGTAGTTCCTAAGTAAGCACGTTCAACAAAACGAACTCTTCTATCTACATACATACATATTGTCACGCCTTTATCCCCGAAGGGGTAGACAGAGGCATAAAAAACGCCCACATTTCACGGTATGCAGTTTTGTCTCACGTAACAGGTGGTGAGCCCATTGCCGTGTTGAAATGGACAGGCGCAGGCTGTGGCGACCTGCTGTTGAAATTTTTAAGGCCTTCAATTCGGCTTTACGACTGCCTTTCCATTGGCAACCGGGACCAACGGCTTAACATGCCTTCCGAAGCACGGAACTGGGGTGGGTCAAAAAGGCCGCATAAATTTAAATAAAATAAAATGTGTCTATTTTTAAATGTTAAATTTGGAATAAATTTTGAACCCGTTGCCTTTTTAGTGAGGTGGTAACAAAAAGGCTAAAAGGTCTTATGTGCTAGACACTAATTAGCACGAGCAATTAAAGTCCTGGTAGTCGCGGACTCTTCTATCTAGTGTAGAATACCTATACTTAGTTTGTACATATCAATTAAGTTCATCATAAAACCAGTTTTGTTGATAACGAGTTCAAAACTGGTCTGACGTCGATAAATGTAGGAAGATTATAAAAAAATGCATAACAGTCATCATCAGTGTGCGAGCGTTAATCCCGGTTGCGTCAGATTCCAATTTCGTACGATCTGAAGAAAAAATAAAGAACGAAACCATTTTTAACCCACGACAAAAAATATAAAAATAAAAATAAATATCTATCACGCCTTATCCCCGAAGGGGTGGCAGAGGCATATTATATGCCCACTTTTCACCGTGTGGATTCCTGTCCCACGTAATAGGTGGTGAGCTGCCGTGCCGTGTTGAAATAGACAGACGCAGGCTGTGGCTACCTGCTGTCGACATTTTTCAACCAGGCTTACAAAAAATATAGGGTGTTATAAATTTGAGTTGTCTGTGTGTGTGTGTGTGTGTCTGTGGCACATTTTTTTGTTTTTGTTTTTAAGTTGAAATAATTGGGAATATTCTTAGCTATGTTGGATAAAATTCCGTACAAGATGGCCGCCACCACAACATAGAACGTAACATACAGTCTAATATATTGCTTTACATTTAACTTAATCTAATTATCTTCCGGCTGTATCCCTGATGGGGTAGTCAGAGAGGACATAGCGCCAGGCTTCGCGATCCATGCATACTTTTTCCGCTTCTTGCAGATTCATTAATCGCTTTATACATGCACGTCTGGTTATCCGAGTACTTTGAGCCTTTCCATTTTTGAGCAATCTGCTCACGTGGTCTTCTTTTGTAAGTCTCGGCCTACCCTGACACCTTTATTAGCACCGATAACTCTGTTTCCGGCTGCTACTCGTCGTCCTAAATCCAAATCACATCTTCCATCCGCGCTAAACATACTCCCTAAATAGTAAATTTCATTCTCTTGCTCTAGACGTTCCTGTTTTCAAATCTCGCACTTAGTTCTTACGTCTTCTCTTTCAAATATCAGACCGTTTTTTTACATGCCTTCAAACGAAGACCTTTACTCCTGTTAAAGCTCAAGAAAAAAATGGTGACTACCGCGTTGGCTCGGGATGACCCGCGTTTTCACACCCGCGTAGTGCACTTTCCCGTGGGAATGCGGGGATAAAATGTAGCCTTAGTTAATCCTTATAACATCGGCTATCTGCCAGTTATAATCCCGTTAAAATCGGTCTAGCCGTTTAAGAGGTTAACAACGGACAGACTGACAGAGAAAAAATTACAAATTGAATTTCTATGTAAGTACCATATAGGTATTAGGAGGTACCTACCCATACTTTCACTATGTAATTAGTGAAAGAAATAACGAACAGGCTATTCAATTCAATTCAATTCAATTTATTCATAAACAAAATTAACATCGTATCTGAATGTAACTTACATGAAACATTATCTATTGTACACACACACACATGTAATAATATTTAAAACAAAAATATTAATTTTTTTTTGCCTGTATGGTTTATATACAGTGTGCAAATACCTTAACTGTGATTCACAGGTTAATAATCAAAATGAGCATCTTTATTTTATCTTATTCATTCTCAGTCACTTGTCGTCCGTTGCGCGTACGGCTCGTTGACAGTTAGCGGCGGTAAACTGACCCGCCATTTTGTCGTGTTCTTTGTGAATCAAATTGTTTTTATTAAAAATAATAAAAAACAAACAATGTTTCTAAGGATTGTACTGTTGTGTTGTGTTTTAGTGATTAGAGAAGCAGCTTTTGAAGGTATTATGTTTTTTTTTTACAGTTGTTTATTATGTAGTATATTATTTTAACAAATTTTCCGGTTCCGCAAGTGGAATTTAACTTCTTTGTGATAATAATTAACACACAAGAAACAGACGCTTTCGGTAATAGTGTCGTCAGTTTTACTGTATTTTTTTTATTTTTTCAGTAATAATATCAGTCAAATATTTAAAGATATTGTAGAACAGATGTTGCCCACCTTTGCTTACCTGCTATGCAATTCACAAATCTCGGATCCAAATCCGCTACGGCGCAAATGTCATTGATATTCGAGTTCTATGAATATCGATGACATTTGCGCCGTAGCGGATCTGGATCCGAGATTTGTGAATTGCATAGCTGGAGAGCCTGATTTCAGGCCTTGAAAAGGTCACACGTCGTGGGTAAAGGCTCCCGGCCCTATGAGTAGACTACCTAGTAAACCACCACAGTGTTGTGCCTCGCCTAAGCCGGATTTTTTATTTTCAGTAGCTATTTGGAACAAAGAAATTCCAATATGATATGTACATAATAACGCCTGCCAGAGCTCGCAGGATCTGTCTGAGCCACAACGAGCCGCTAATTACATAAATTCTTATTGATAAAACTTACCTGCGCATAAACCTATATAATTTTACAACCTGCGCCTGTCCATTTTGGCACGGCAATGGACTCACCACCTGTTACGTGGTACAAAAAAAAATCGTACGGTGAAATGTGGGCGTATAGTATGCCTCTGCCTACCCCTTTCGGCATAAAGGCGTGACAATATGTAGGTATGTATGTATGTGAGTAGTGATCCTATTCAAGTTATTAAGAACTAGCTGTCCCACCCGACTTCGCCCGTGACATACTTCGAACCCCATGGCACCCATTAAATCCCGTCGTTTATTAATTTCACAATAATGTATGAAGATTTTCCGAATTCGTTGATTACTTCTTCGCTCTCCAGTACCTACCTACGCCCGCACGGCGTGGACGAAATATCTAAATATTATCTACATAAACTGTACTTAGTGATGAAATAATTTATTTTGATAAGGATTAATGGCATGAGTAAACTAAACGCGTTTAAATGTAGTCCAAAAAATATTAAAGATTTTTAAATAAAATAATGGTTGTTGTGCCTCACTCGACATAGATAGGTATAGTGTGTCGCGGACTTTTTTGTAGATATTTATAACATCTACAATTAATTAGAACATTTTATGGATCTATCTTTTATAGTTTAGGCAGCGTACCCAAAATAAGTAACTTATCTGGTTGATTTTTTACACCTTGTGTCCGAAAAACCTAAATATCTTACGGAACCCTATTTTTTCCAAAATAAAATATGGCCATGTTACTCGTGGATAAAGTAGCTTTAAAATGGAGAAAGAATTTTTAAAATCGATCCTGTAGTTTTGAGCCTATTCATTACAAACAAACAAAGTTTTCCTCTTTATAATATTAGTGTAGATATAATAATGTAATATTTTTTTTTTAATTAGAATTAAGTTCAATTGTAAGATTTTTGTAAACTATCAGGCAATTTGTTCAAAAAGTCATACATACATACATATTGTGACGCCGTTATCCCCGAAGGGGTAGGCAGAGGCATACTATACGCCGACATTTCACCGTATGCACTTTTGTCCCACGTAACAGGTGGTGAGCCCATTGCCGCGTTGAAATGGACAGGTGCAGGCTGTGGCGACCTGCTGTTGAAATTTTTCAAGCCTTAGGCCTTCAGCTGGGCTTAACGACTGCCATGTTACTGGCAACCGGGACCAACGGCTTAACGTGCCTTCCGAAGCACGGAAACGCTGTCAAGTGTAAATGCCACAAAGTGGTCACCCATCCGAGGATCAACCATAGTAAAAGTTGCTTAACGCAGTGATCGTTTACAGAACACTGAGTCCGCGGGGCCACGAGCGTTTCAAACAAGTCAGGAACAAAGTATTTGTCCATTCCTTGCTCATATAAATTATTAGCTATTGTTAATATGTATTAATTTTGTTTGGTTAAATCACTGTTACTCAGCAAAGGCATGCCCCAAGATAGGGTTTAGCTAGGGGGCAAGATATAGAGTAGTAACTTGTGCCTGCGTCAGGTCGCCGAATTCAAGAGAGAACGGGTGAGCCCCAGAATGGCACCCCTAGAACACGGTGGGGATGCTAAACGCCATCTGACTGTCGGTGGGGTCCCAGTCAAACCTTCCATCAATGGCCAAACTGATTGGGGGCATGCAGATAGGCAAAATGACGGCGCCCATCGCCTGAGTTACCTATAGCGACCAAGGGGCCGAGTCTGCCATGACAAGCCGTAGAATAGAACCAGAATCGCTGTTTTTAGCTGTCAAAATGTTAGTAGACTATCAAAAATGCAACTGACTAGCGGCCACTGGTGCGGTACGTGTTAGGAGAATTCTATCGGCTATAGAAATATATTCGATTGTAATAATAGACTAGAATAAACTGTCAAAATTGTACCGGTGGCTTTCTATCGGGCCAAGATTTCGACACGATTGAAAGCAGACTCGGCTCCCGCTTTACCGCCCTCACCTCACCGATGAACTTGCCGACGGCGTGGCCCAACACTATTGGGTGCTGGCCATGTACAGCCGGCAGCGACATATTTACGCTTGGTTCATTCATTCAAATATTGCATGTAAGAATGTCTAATACTATCTGTCTATATGGTTTTCTGGTGTACAATAAAGAGTGTTTTCTTAATTCTACTGACCTTTCAGGCTTTGCAGGTCGGTTATCCCACGAACCCATCATGCAATGGGATGAGCAATCAGATATTGGTTCGATATCAGTTGCAGCGTAAAGCACTGCACGCGTTAGTTGTCGCTCCAGAGTGCAGAAGTGCAGAAGAATCAGAAACAGGACCGCTCTCCTGTTTCTGATTCTTCAAGCCTATTATGCCTAAAGGAAGGAATATACCCAACCGCCAACGTGGAGGTTTCCAGGGAGAAGAGTCTGCTATTTCAATCGTGTAGAAATAGAATCGAAATCGTCGCTCAATAGAAAGCCACCAGTACAATTTTGACAGGCTTTCGAATTCTACTATTCCAATCGTACTCCAATAGACCTCAATCCGTTGGCCGATGAGTTCTACTAACACGTACTGCGCCAGTGGCCGCTAGTCAGTTGCATTTTTGATAGTCTATTAGCATTTTGACAGCTAAAAACATCGATTCTGGTTCTATTCTACTGTTTTTCAATAGTAGACTCGGCTCCCAGATCTGTAATGGGATGAGCACATGTGCTACTGGGAACTGGTTCGACAACTAACAGTTGCAGCGTTAAGCATGTACCCGTTACACGTTGCTCCAGAGTTCACCAGCGGTCCTGTTTCCGATTCCCCCAGGCCAATGCCCAAATAGGGGAATAAAATAAAATAAAATAAATAAAAATATCTTTATTTTGCATAGACCATTTTAACGGCGCTTACAAAATGTCATACACTATTTAAAATATTTAAAGCGACCACCGGTTCGGAACGCGGCCCACCTGAGAAGAACCGGCAAGAAACTTAGGAAGGCTTTTTTTTTGATGGCTGATTTTTTTGGTTGATATATCGTAATGTAAACGTAAAGGTTTCCAGATCTGCACACTAAGAAAAAAGTAGTAGCTTATATTAAATAGTTTGCGGTCGTAGGCTTCCCATGACCGCATACTTTTTTATTTGGTTTTGGTTTCAAGATTTGTTTGACAAATTTCAATACTAAATCTTCTTCTTCATTTTATTGTATTCCCATCTGCCTACCTGGAATTAGAGTCTGGACTACAACTGTCCCTGGCTACTAGGAGCAGTTGTCTTTTGACATTTGATTCTCGTCATTGTTGGGTCTGCTTTTCTGACCTCGTAACTACGTCTGTTGGCCAGCAGATGCACTGGCAGTTGAGGTCGCTTGGTCCCCGGAGATCCCATCTTTTATGTTTGTTTTATATATTCAGTTTGTTTTAGGAGAGAAATGCAGCAATGATGGAGTAGACGGAACCTGCGTTCTTCTCCCGAATTGCCAATCAGCTATTGAGCTCATCAAGAGACGAGGGAGACCCAAGGTAACTGGACCACAGGTCTTTGCAGTAAAACTTCTTTACAGGCACGCTTGATTTAAGGAGTAAGGTGACGTGAATGCGTGACAAGAGCGTTACGAAATTTGTGACCGGGCGAGGCAAACGGAAGTTAGAGATGATAGAAAGAAAGTTACGTTTCGTAAACGGCTATGCACCCGTTAGACCTCCAAGTTTGTACCTCATCAATAAATATTACCTTTTGGACCTCCTTTTTGACCATCTGGTGCCCGTTAGACCCAACATAAAAATACATGTCGCGTTGGACCTCATTTATTAAATCTATGCCTCGTAAACTACTGTAAAAGCAAGAGAGAGGTGCGAGGTTACATTTTCTTTCTCTTTTTCTCTCACAGTACAATATACCAGTATCTATAGAGGCCTATTATCACACTGTAAGAGCTAGAGTGAATAGTACGAGGGCACACTTTTAATCTCTTTTAATATAATGTAGAAGCGCTCGTGGCCCCGCGGTCTCAGTGTTCTGTAAACGATCACTGAGTTACGCAACTTTCACTATGGCTGGTCGTCGGATGGGTGACCACTTTGTGGCATTTACATTTGCGAGCGTTTCCGTGCTTCGGAAGGCACGTTAAGCCGTTGGTCCCGGTTGCCAGTAAAATGGCAGTCGTTAAGCCTGGTCGAATGCCTTATGGGCGGCTTGAAAAATTTCAACAGCAGGTCTGTCTATTTCAACACGGCAATGGGCTCACCGCCTATTACGTGGGACAGGAATCCACACGGTGAAAAGTGGGCATATAACATGCCTCTGCTACCCCTTCGGGGATAAGGCGTGATGGATATTTATATATTTATTTATTATTTTAATATTTTACGCGTCCATACACGGTGATTACAATTTTTATTCTACAAGTTTTTCAATTACAAGTTCGTTAAAGAAACATGATGATGATGATTAATAATCCTTTTTATTTTATTAAATTTTAATTATACAACGAAATTATTGTCACCCTATGCGTGAATGACAAAATGTTGTCAAAAGGAATAAAGACTCACATATGATAGGATTTTTCGAAATTGAGTTAAATGAAAATGAAATGTAGAATGTTCTAGGGTATAGGCGTAGGGTACATAATGTTTATCACTTTATCATTAAAACAAAGAAATCTCCATAGAAAACTCTGGTAATGGTTCCATTGCTTTAGTGAGGCAAGGAAACAAGACTTAGGACAGGGCTTGACATCGACAACGGACTTTACATGACCAAATACGAAGACAATTTGAATATAATAAGGTAAGCTGTATGGACTGAGTTTCATTTGCCTGCACAAGATGGGCGACGACAAATAAGAACAACAAAAGGAAACTCCGGCCTCCGAATCCAGGCCGAGTCTATTATTGACAAGCCGTAGAATAGAACCAGAATCAGTTTTTAGCTGTCAAAATGTTAGTAGACTATCGAAGACGCAACTCACTAGCGGCCACTGGCGCGGTACATGTTAGTAGAATTCTATCGGCCGACCAATAGAAGTCTATTGGAGACGATTGTAATAGTAGACTACGAAAAACTGTCAAAATTGTACCGGTGGTTTTCTGTTGAGCGACGATTTTAGATTCTATTTCTACACGATTGAAATGGCAGACTCGGTCTCTAGATAGTTTAGAAGCAAAATGTAAAACTCTAAGATGGAATTAACATAGCAAGTCCCACACAACGTTGTCCATCACTAAGGTCAAGAAACATTGATAACATAACCCAAGTTTTGTTTAAATCGCTTCTCTGCAAACAAAACAAGTTTTTAATAATGAAGCATAAATTAATGTTTTTTGTATGATAAACGTAATGTCTAGTTTGACAACCTTGATAATGCAGTTGGTGGTCACAGTAGAGCGAGAGAGAATGTTGTTCTCTCCCTCACACTCTCATATAGACAAAAATAATTTTAATACCGCCTAAAAATATTGCGTCGGGTTGTAGCAAGGGTTACTAACTATTTTTTCTATCAAATACAGTTTTTTCGAAACTATCACCTTTGAAACTAACTAACTAACTATCTTCACGCTGTATCCCTGACGGGGTAGTCAGAGAGGACAGATCGCCAGGCTTCGCGATCCATGCATACTTCTTTCGCTTCTTCGAGATTCATCAATCGCTTCATACACGCACGTCTGGGTATCCGAGTACTTTTGAACTTTCCGTTTTTGAGCTATCTGCTCACGTGGTCTTCATATGTAAGTTTCGGCCTTCCCTGACTCCTTCTACCCTATACTTTTGAACAATATCTAATCTTCGTCAATCGTTCCTCACTCATTCGTTGGACGTGTCCAAACCAACGGAGCACGCCCTTTTCCAGCTTAACGCTGACACTTTCATTCAAACCTGCCATATTGCGTATCACTTCGTTACGTATTCGGTCGGCCAAGGTAACGCCGCACAATTTTCGAAGTGATCGCATCTCCACAGCATTCAATTTACTTTCATGCATCTGCTGACATACCCAGGTTTCACTACCGTAAAGCAAAGTTGGCACTAGCACCTTTGAAACTAGTGGTTCTGTATTGTAGACTTCGGAGTAAATTGAGGAAGAAGGCTAAACATACTGTCTTGTGCGCTCCTGCCAACCACTACGGGACCATTTCCCCCCCCCCCTGCCTCCATTTCCTCCCCAATCCAAAAACCCCCTCGCTAAAAGTTTTTGGCTATTTCATGGATTGTCCATGTCAAGTTGCAGGCAAATCCGATGAAAAATGCGACCTGTAGACTGAATGGACGGACCAACGGACGAACGGCCGGACATCGATAGCATTTTTCCGTACCAGTGGACCTACAACGTGTTCACAACATGTGACGTGGGACTAAAATGCAGAGCATGCCTCCGCCTACCTCCTCGGGGATAAAGGCGTGGCTATATGTATGTATGTATGTAAGTGAGTATTCATAAAATGAATAATAATACCGCAGAATAATTAATGGCTGCTAAACTTGGTAATACCACAAAATAAACGACTTCCATTATTGTATTTCTTAATTTCGCACAAGTATGATGTCATTTCTTGGAGTCGGTAAATTACTTATAAATTCCCGCCCTTTTAGGTTTTTCCTCCACTCAAAACATTTTTGTTTTGTATACAACGTTGAGTAAGCGCTAGTGGCCACGCACTCGGTGTTCTGTTAACGATCACTGCCGACCAATGTGGCATTTACATTTGCGAGCGTTTCCGCGCTCCGGAAGGCACGTTAAGCCATTGGTCCCGATTGCCAGTAAAATGGCAGTCGTTAAGCCTAGTTGAAGGCCTTATGGGCGGCTTGAAAAATATCAACAGCAGGTCGCCACTGTCTGCGCCTTTCCATTTCAATACGGCAATGGGTTCACCACCTGTTACGTGGGACAAAAACATACGGTAAAATGTGGGCGTATAGTATGCCTCTGCCTACCAAAAAAAAGGCGTGACAGTATGTATGCACAACGTTGATGTACAGAGATGGTGGCTTCGCTTCGTAAAAAATAAAGTTATCCGCCGCGTGTTCCGGTCCGTCTGTTCACGATAATCTTAAAAAGTACTGCACCGATTTTCAATGTCTTTACCAATAAATATAGTGGTCCTTGAGGAAGGTTTTTAAAGTTCTACTTCTATTGGCGCGTCAGGGAAAAATGCTGACAGTAAATTTATACGATGCGCGCGCAGACTGTCTTGATAAACCGACACCGTAAAAGTTAGCTCAGAATTGTTTCCATGACTCGTAACTATATTCAAAGTAGTTTTAATTCTTTTGATGTTTTATTTTCTTACTAATTTATCATTCCTGTTACAAACAAAGAGTTGTGGAATATGAGATGAAATCTTATTAGACTAAAGCAGTATAACTTCTAACGCGTGTACATAAATAAGTACACACACACTTTATTTTAGTAAAGAATGTCTATAGTTTTATGATTAAAATATGACGATAGTAGCTGAACCCCACAATTTCGCCTATGACTTAATTTGAACCCCCGTCGCACCAAATTAATCCCGTCGTTCATTATTTACAATTATGTACATAAAATTTGTTCGTATTAGTGCTCAGCTCTCCAGGGTAGTAGCGTAATGATATATAGCCTTTCTCGATAAATAAGCTATCTAATAAAAAAAATATATTTCCAATTCGAACCAGGCACTACTGGTTAGAATTAAATCTCTCTTCAGCTTTATAATATTGGTATAAGTAGATTCTGACTCGACGCTGCGAGGGCTCAAGAAAAAGAAAATTGATGCACTGGAAATGTGGTGCTGGAGGAAAATGCTTGGAGTGACGTGGACAGAGTTCCGCACCGATGCATCTATACTTCAAGAACTCGGTATCGAACAGCGCTCAACAAGCATAGTCCAGACTTGAATTCTTCGGTTCTTTGGGCGAGTGTGGACGTAAGACAGAAACATGTTTCATAGAAAACTTAGTTGATGGAATCATTGTCCGTAGATATCTAATATCCATCACGCCTTTTCCCCGAAGGGGTGGCAGAGGCATATTATATGCCCACTTTTCACCGTGTGGATTCCTGTCCCACGTAATAGGTGGTGAGCCTATTGCCGTGTTGAAATAGACAGACGCAGGTTGTGGCTACCTGCTGTTGAAATTTTTTAAGCCGCCTATAAGGCCTTCAACCAGGCTTAACGACTGCCATTTTACTGGCAACCGGGACCAACGGCTTAACGTGCCTTCCGAAGCACGGAAACGCTCGCAAATGTAAATGCCACAAAGTGGTCACCCATCCGACGACCAGCCATAGTGAAAGTTGCGTACCTCAGTGATCGTTTACCGAATACTGAGACCGCGGGGCCAGGAGCGCTTCGATCTATCTCGGTTTATATAAAGCACAGTTGATAGAAATCTTTGTTCATAGAAAGCACGTTTCACCTAAAACTTTGTTGATAGAATGATTGTTCATAGAATCTCGGTACATAGAAAGTACAGTTGGCAGAAATCTCTGTTCATAGCGCGCTATCTTACCGTTTGCGCCTATACCCCGCTCGCAAATGAATGAGCGGCGAGAGCGGATGCGCGCAGTGTGCGTAAAGAGTGCTCGGCGAACGGTTCGCACCTCTGAAAAAGGCTGTCTAAATATTTTTATTGGCTGTTAGACAGTGACAACACTTCATGCAAGAGTAAGAAAACAATATGTGTGTAGTTCCCCCCCTCCCGCACGAAAGTTGGTTGAACGTGATTTCATAGTTTATTGAGTACATTACGCGTCCATTGGTTAAATCGTCCTAGCAGGTTGCCCATGAGATGGGCCGACCAGATAAAAACAGCAGTAGGCGGCCCAGTGCATGAATGTACTCATACCTCGACCGACAGGGAAGGATGGCGTCGCATTGTGAAGCGGATTACGGCTGACGCCTGACTACATGATGACCACGACCGCTCTGTCAAGAGTGAATCGACAAAGAAGAATACATACATACATATTATCACGCCTGTTTCCCATCGGGGTAGGCAGAGACTATGGCTTTCCACTTGCTACGATCCTGACATACCACTTTCGCTTCTTCTACTTTCATGAGTGTTTTCATACACGCTCGCCGGTTAGAGAAGAAAAAGATAAGAAGATAAGTAGAAAGTGTTATTTCATCTTCTGTTATGATCTTCTGTTATTCCAGATTTGTGACTTCGACGGGTCTACTCCTATAGTATGCTGCTCTGGTCAAAATCCTGTGACCACTACCACACCTCGGTCTCTGCTTACCACCATCACGACTCCTAAGTAAGTAATTGAAACATACCTTCACACAATCGTACTCCAATAGACCTCAATCCGTTGGCCGATGAGTTCTACTAACACGTACCGCGCCAGTGGCCGCTAGTCAGTTGCATTTTTGATAGTCTACTAACATTTTGACAGCTAAAAACTGCGATTCGGGTTCTATTCTACTGCTTGTCAATAGTAGACTTGGCAATTAGAAGGGTCGCTCTCGACAATGGCGAAAACTTAAAGCTGAACCATTAGCTACTCCAGTTAGTTTTGAAAAAATACTAAGAAAGAAAGAAGAAGAAACAAAATCATTATATTCTCGTGTAAACATGCATCTATACTATTACTAATATTATAAAGCTGAAGAGTTTGTTTGGTTGAACGCGCTAATCTCGGGAACTACTTGTCGGATTTAAAAAATCTTTTTGTGTTTGATAGACCATTTATCGAGAAAGGCTATAGGGTATATATAATCACGTTACTACATTGGAGAGCGCAGCAGTAGTCATAAATATCGACAAATCGGGCAAATTTTAAGGCATTATGGTAGAATTTATAAGCGACGAGATTAAATAGGTGCAACGGGAGTTCGAAGTATGTCACGGGCGAAGCCATGGATCACCTCGTAAAACATAAACATGGCATTTACATACGTTTACATTTACATATTGTCACGCCTTTATCCCCGAAGTAGGCAGAGGCATATTTAACGCCCACGTTTCACCGTATGCATTTCTGTCCCACGTAACAGGTGGTGAGCCTATTGCCGTGTTGAAATGGACAGGCGCAGGCTGCATCGTCCTGCTGTTGAAATTTTTTAGGGGCCTCCAACTTGGCTTAACGACTGCCATTTTATTGGCAATCGGGACCAACGGCTTAACGTGCCTTCCGAAGCACGGAACTGGGGTGGGTCTAAAGGGCTGAATACATTTAATAAAATGTGTCTATTTTAGATGTTAAATTTGGAAGAAATTTTGAATCCGTTGCCTTTTTAGTGAGGTGGTAACAAAAAGGCTAAAAGGTCTTATGTGCTAGACACTAATTAGCACGACCAATTAAAGTCCTGGCCAATTATAGTCTCGGACTTTAAACATGGCATATTATACGAATTTACTTAATATAGAAAAAATATGGATGTCAAAAGGTTTGCTGAAAGCCACTGTGATTCAGTCGCTTTGAATTGTAATACGTAATACCAATTTCACGCAACCTGCTAGTTGCTTTCAAAGCGTGGTGGCTATCGAACAAACCAAACCGTCATGAACTGTCAAAGTTACATAATAGACCTACAGGTCACAGAATAAGTAGTACTACGTACAAAAGTTTCACTCCTAACAAAAGTCAGTTTTAGGTATGAAAATATATCTAGACTCACCGCCTGCAAGCAAAATTGAAACTTATAACTGCGACCGAACGTTGAGATTTCTTTGCGCGCCAGAGTTTTATGACACTCGGTGCGAAGTTTGCGCGGGGTTGTCACTTGAGAAGTTTCTGTACCTAGTTGATTTATTTAGAGCCCTCGTGTCGTGTCGTGCGAGCTCACAGTCCACTGCCAGTAGCAGCTCCGAGCGGTGCGCTGCCCGAATATACCTAAACTGCGGAGTGACACGCCCTTGACCAGGTGAAGATTGAGGTCTTTTTCCAGGGTCACTACAACGACCATGTACATACCAGAAACTCCAGACTACATGGACGTGGACAGAGCCGGGGGGTGTGCTCCCATCGACCGTTCTCTGACGTCGCCCAGGAATGGGCAGAAGGCTTTTGACAGTAAGCCATTTTTATCTATATTTCTATACTGCTATATGACTATGACTGCCTCGGTGGCGCAGTGGCATGCGACTGCCGCGACTGAGGTCCCGTGTTTGATTCCCGGGTCGGATCAAATATTTGTGTGTGACAAATGTTTGTTTCGGAGTTTGGGTATTTGCTATCTATGATATGTATGTATTTAGAAATATATTAGTATGTATTTCAGTTGTCTAGATCCCATAACACAAGCTTATATTAGCTTACTATGGGATAGACAACGCTGTGTAAAAAAATATGTCCTACAATATTTATTTATTTATTTATTTATGTCCTATACTTTAACATACGAGTATAAAGCTAAGTTTATTTGGTTGAACGCTTTAATGTCAAGAACTAGTGGTCCGAATTGAATAAATCTTTTTGTGTTTCATAGTACATTTATTGAGGATAGCTGTATAAATGATGAGCGCTACTACCCTAAAGATCGGAGCAGTAATCATAAATGTCGACAAATCTAGCAAATTTTAAACATTATTGTGGTATTTATAAACGACAAGATTAAATAGATATAAGTATTTCGCGGGCGAAGCCGTGGACGTTACCTGGTATAAAATAAACTAGTTGACGCCCGCGTAGTGAAGTTTTCCCGTTTCCGTTTCCCACAGGAACTTGTACCCGGGATAAAAAATTGCCTATGTGTTATTCTGATGTATAAGCTATACTATTGTAAAGTTTCATTAGAATCTATTCAGTAGTTTTTACGTGAAAGAGTAACAAACATCCATACAAACTTTCGCAATTATAATATTAATAAGATTTAGCTCGCTAAAGTGACTCCACCCGCCTCATACTATGATAAATGTATTTATTTTGCATAAAATATTTACATATAACGACTGCCATTTTACTGGCAACCGGGACCAACGGTTTACAGTGCCCTCCGAAACACGGAAACGCTCGCAAATGTAAATTCCAAAGTGGTCACCCATCCATTATTATTATTATTTAAATTAAAAATATTGTGGGACACTTTTCACACAGCGCCATCTAGCCCAAAGTAAGCTAAGAGTAGCTTGTGTTATGGGATCTAGATAACGGATAAACATACTTATATATTTCTAAATACATTCATATTATACATAAGAAACACCCAAACTCCGAAACACACATTTGTGGATCACACAAAGCGTAGCAGTCGGATTCACTCCTACCGCGCCACAGAGGCAGTTATTATTATCCAGGATCAGCCATAGCGAAGGTTGCTCAACGAAGTGGTCGTTTACAGAACACTGAGTTAGAGGAGTCACGAGTGTTTCCGCTATTTAATGATCGCTTCGGCATGGGCTATTTAACACAAAAATATTTTTAAATCTGATCAGTAGGTTCTGAGATTAGCGTGTTCAACCAAACAAAGAAACAAATAAACTCTTCAGCTAGTAAAATAGCTAAACTGAGGGCCGTATTTTAGAACGTAACTCAATACTCAAGAATCGCTTGAGGCTAGTTTTGCCTTATAAATACTACTCTCAAGTGTTTCTTGAGTATTGAGTAAAGTTCTAAATTACGGCCCTGAGACCCAGGGGGCCGAGTCTGCTATTTCAATCGTGTCGAAATCGTCACTCAATAGAAAGCCACCGGTACAATTTTGACAGTCTTTCATAGTCTACTATTACAATCGTACTCCAATAGACTTCTATCGGTCTGCCGATAGAAGTCTATTGGACAACTAACACTTACCGCGCCAGTGGTGCATTTTTTATAGTCTGCTAACATTTTAACAACTATTTTTTTTAAAATTCTATTTCTCTAAGGCTTGTCAATCAATATATCATAACGCTGCTACACTGGGGAGCAGAGCAGTAGTCATAAATGTCAACAAATCGGGCAAAATTTTATGCATCATTGTAGAATTTATAAGCGACGGTATTAAATAGGTGCGACGGGAGGTCGAAATATTCCACGGGCGAAGCTGTGGGGGGTCATCTAGTACTAATATATAATGCTAGGAAGACTACATAATCATCTCGCTAGTTTATTATTAATATTATTTATTATTATTTTATATTTTATTATTTATTTTTATTATAATTTACTATTATTATTATTTTATCTATTATTATTTATTATTTATTTATATTTTATTTATTATTAATATTTATTTCGCTAGTAATTTCTATATTACAGAGTGTGTGGATTATCAGGAGAAGTACGTCTATCCCTGCGAGAGGTCCGTGGCTCTCTCCGACGAGCAGACCAGAGGGCGCCACTGTCATCACAACGCAGATGATCTCATCGTCGGAGGCAATGACACACACGCATACGAGTTTCCTCATATGGTAAAAAACACATTAAATTTTATAAGACGTTAAATATGTCAGAGCAGTGAAGTAATTTGTATTAGTAGCGCCATCTACTTAAAGCTTGAGGTACATAATTCGATCTATCCTTGAGTCAGTAGTTCGAGTCGAGGTTGTCTATGGACGTCGCATGTTACATTTGACATCTGTCAGATGCCAACGTGAGACCAGTGTGTTAGTGACGCGACGCAGTTGACATCTAGAGAGCGTCATCTAGCGCCGGGTGTGCGCACTGATTCTATCTAACCACGTGCAAAAACTAAATATGGCGGACGCTGACGATATTTCAAATAGAAATCTCTCTGCATCTCCGACATATATGACTTTTTCTTAAAGTAATTAGGTTTCAAAATAGTAATTTCTTCACCATCATCATCATTAACGTCGATCCCGGTCAATTTTTAAAGTGAAAGTCAATTTTTGAAGTTTTTACTTGTGTCGGCACTCCTGGAGTGCAACCCGTAATTTTTTATTGTCATTGTGTCGTCTTGGGCTGGATGGATGGACTGTGTAAAGAGTGATATGAATATGTAAGGAGTGAATGATCATAATAGAAGCGCTCGTGGCCCCGCGGTCTCAGTGTTCTGTAAACGATCACTGAGTTACGCAACTTTCACTATGGCTGGTCCTCGGATGGGTGACCACTTTGTGGCATTTACATTTGCGAGCGTTTCCGTGCTTCGGAAGGCACGTTAAGCCGTTGGTCCCGGTTGCCAGTAAAATGGCAGTCGTTAAGCTTGGTTGAAGGCCTTATGGGCGGCTTAAAAAATTTCAACAGCAGGTAGCCACAACCTGTGTCTGTCTATTTCAACACGGCAATGGGCTCACCACCTATTAGGTACGTGAGACAGGAATCCACACGGTGAAAAGTGGGCATATAATATGCCTCTGCCACCCCTTCGGGGATAAGGCGTGATGGATATTTATTTATTATTTATCATAATTACGACGAATAACAGGAACGAATGGAATACGACATACTGCGCCGACCCCAAGTGAATGAAACTGCCTCTGTGGCGCAGTGGGAGTGTATTCGACTGCTACGCAAGTGGTTGTGGGTTCGATTCCCACCCAGGATAAAACTTTGTATGATGAGCAACGATAGTTCATTCTGTGTCTGGGTATTATTTATCTATAATATGTATGTATTGAGAAATATATAAGTAAGTTTATCAGTTAATTGGTTACCATAGTACAAGCTCTGCTTAGTTTGGGATCATGTGGCGTTGTGTGAGTTGTCCCGACGATATTATATTATTATTATATTAAATTGGGACAAGGGCAAAAGGATTATGATATCTTCTTGGGCAAAACATTACAGTTTTTCATTCTTTCTTTCTTCTTTCTTAGATTTGAAATAAAATCCAATTTACAGGTGATGCTGGGGTACGGTGATAATGAACAATCTATCCTTTGGCTCTGTGGAGGGTCCATCATCAGTGAGAAATACATCTTAACTGCAGCACACTGCATAGCTACAAGAGATCAGTAAGTATATCCTAATCTTAAAATTTGAAGCTCGTAGCCTCCTCAGTGGTCTGTAAACGATCACTGCATTAAGCGCCTTACGAATGGTCCTAAGATGGGTGACCGTTTGTTTAAAAGGAATGTTAAGCCGTTAGTCAAATGACGACAAGTGGAAGGGCTTATGGGAAAATCTCAACAGCAGGGGGCCAAGTCTACTATTACAATCTAATCAGATATAAATCGTAATCGCGGCTCAATGGAAAGCCCACGGTACAATTTTGACTTTTGTTCGTATAGTCTACTGTCACAATCGTACTCCAATAGACCTCTATCGGTCAACCGATGAGTTCTACTAACACGAACCGCGCCAGTGGGCGCTAGTCAGTGACATTTTTGATAGTCCACTAACATTTTGACAGCTAATAACTGCGATTCTGGTTCTATTCTACGGCTTGTCTGAGTAGACTCGGTCCCGAAATGGTAACAGCGTCATCAGTGCGATCTTCTATAGGCTACTAACGCTATGGGTCGACATCTTTTTATTTTAGTGTTTCTTATTCTTGCTTTTGGGGCTTCGGTTGAAAATCAGCGCAGAGGTCATACTCAGCATCGTGTTGACCCGAGGCCTTTCAGACTTTTATATGATTGTATTTATGTATTTTTGTAATGTCCTTATTGTTACATCACTAGTTTCGGTTGCTTGTGAATGTGTCACATCTCTAGACCTCTCTTACTCCTGCCAATGGCGCGAGCCTCATGTGCTCCTTCTGAATATAATAGTGAACTGTGATTGTACACCAAAATAATG
This sequence comes from Thumatha senex, assembly GCA_948477245.1. Taxonomy (NCBI): domain Eukaryota; kingdom Metazoa; phylum Arthropoda; class Insecta; order Lepidoptera; family Erebidae; genus Thumatha; species Thumatha senex. The sequence goes on along the minus strand of OX419752.1, from coordinate 14,518,707 downwards.
GAATCTACTGAAGACTATCGTTTACCAACATACAACACTAATTAATGTGTTTTATTTCTTTCTACCTTTCCAAATTTTACCTGCATTTGACGCATGGGGTACACTTTTATTGCTTTGTTAAACGCAGCTATCGTTTGGTTTTAAGTTTTTGGCGTTATTACCAGCGAGTTCTGTGTGACATCCCAACCTTTGGGTAATATCTACGGGGCCCAAGTAATCTCTCCTGCAATAGAACGTGGTACGGAAGAAGTAAGGATGTATTAATGCAACGGGGACAATAAAAAGCCAAACTAAAGCTGCTACTATTAGCCAATCTAGGCGAAATGCAGGCTTTAGAGCCTGGATTTAGATCCAGGTAGTGTTTGGATAACTGGGAATACGCAAAGGTGAAGTTGGAGCTGTTTGACATCCCAACTCCGTATAAGCCTGCGTGTATGTCTCGTCTGTTATTCAGCTGGTGCAATATGATGACAATGGGTCTGACAAAAGTTTTTTTACTTTAAATGACAAATAAACCTACAAAAAAATACGAGTAAAACGGTGATTTATATAATAAATATTTACGATCAAAGTGCGTATAACGCGGGTGACCGCATACGTCACAACCCTGCTCATTCGACAGTCGCGCTCTCGCTCGCACCCGAACGCCGCGCCGCGCCCTGACGCAGTCTGTGCGGAGCTGTGACGTCATAATGGGCGCGCCTAATCTCGAAAATTAAAAAAAGGACTAAAACTTCTCGTCGTTATAACTTCGGAAATACTGCATATATTGAAGTGAAATAAAAACTAATGTATTAATTTATATGAGCTACGCTCCAATTTAAGCTGTATTCGATAGTAATATTTTGACCCTTTTGTGTTCTCCATTAGGCCTCAGAGAACTGGGTAGATCTCTGTAAGCAAACTTATAGTCTTAACAACCATTCCGCACTGGTTGCCATATTAGACGCAAATTAATTTTGGTCTAAACATTTTTTTTCAGAGGAGATGTTAAATATGTACTTGTCGGCGCTCTAACCAGAAGTGACGCTAATAACCCAAATAATATTTATAAAGTGAAGAGAATCATAGTGCATCCTGATCACCAAGCACCTTCAAAATATCACGATATCTCTTTATTAGAGACGGAGAAGAAGTAAGTAAATCAATCATAACGATGACAAAACAGTCAAAAGTATCTTAAAACACAATCATTAGGTCCAAAAATCACTCCTTGCGATACACCTCCAAAAATACGATAGGCAATGATTTATATAATGCTCAAAATATATGCATCTTAAAATATCTTTTATTGTCTTATTTTATTCGACAAATTGCTAAATTTGAGGCTTTAAGAGAGCGATTTTTAACTGCTGATGGTATTCGTAAATCTGGTAGTGACCCATTTTCAAGCAAATATCATTCTAAATCTTAAGAGACGTGTAACATAGAATTTTATTCTTATAATGGGCCGCACAGTTGTTATAGACAGAGAGAAAGATATAGGCACAGATTTAGATATAGACACAGACACATATACAGGGTGGCCCATTTAAAACGTTCAGTATGGGCAACTCTGAAACTATAAGACATAGAAAGATCTCTTCCAAGGAACATGTCACCGATTTTGATGAAAAGAAAAACTGCATCTAGTCTCAAGCGTCGATCGAGTATTGAGAAAGGTTCTGGAATACGGGCCATAGATACAGATACAGGCACATATATAGACACAAATAGAGCCAGAGACACAGGTACAGACATAGACAATGGCATAGAATAGACACAGAGAGAGACACAGGGAACACATATATATGCACAGACACACAGACATACAGATACAGATTGGATTTTTGCAAATGTGTTGGATTTATAACAAGCAGTATTGCCATCTCTTTTAAACATTATTGTCTTTTTTTTTTAAATTATTTTATGGCTTGGTTACAAAGAGACCTTTTAGCCAAATCTTATTTTTTATATCATATTTCATCAATCTTATCTTCTAAATAATCCTGTCCAGTCTTTGTCGTCCAGTCCTCAGTCCTAGGTCCTGGTCCTTGCCCTCAGTATAATGGTGATTCTTATACTGAGGTTTTTAGTGGACTTTTCGCGGCAAGAGAGAAAATAGCATTTCACTGCATATATATAATTGTCTTTCACTATAGCACATTAACACAACTTTTGTGTCCAAGAAGCCACCACTCCCGCACATAAAACAAGATAAATGCACTAGTTTTAGAGAATAATATACAGCAAGCGTCAGCACTTGTCACTCTTCCCGCCGAAAAGCCTAAACTGTATTGTAATAATGTTCCAGAATAACGTTGAGTCAGTTCGTGGTCCCCGCGTGTATACACGTCGGCGAACCTGTTACTGAAGACACGGTGCTCGCTACGGGCTGGGGTCTCAGAGAATACAAGGGATCCGTGTCTGAAATAATGCAGAAGGTAACTGTTCTTATTATACCGCGTATTTCTCGTTCCCGTGGGAATACGGGGATAAAATGTAGCCTATCTTACTCATATCATGATATAAGCTATCTGCCAGTGAAAGTCCCGATGAAATCGGTTCAGCCGTTTCAGTGCTTAGCCGGAACAAACAGACAGACATAAAAAAAACTTTAGGAAACTCACACAACGCCATCTTATTCCAAACTAAGCAGAGCTTGTACTATAGTAACCAGATAACTGATAAACATACTTATATACTTCTAAATACATACATATTATAGATAAATAACACCCAGACACAGAATAAACCATCGTGCTCATCACACAAAGTTTTATCCTGGATGGGAATCGAACCCACAACCTCTTGAGTAGCAGTCGGATACACACCCACCGCGCCATAGAGGCAATCAACAAAAAAATCTAAGACACATATCATTTGTATATTGATATATTTTAAAAAACAAATTACATATTTCGCTAAATTTCTTTTTTTAAAAGTGGTATCGAGTTGTTCATTAGCTCGATAGATGGCTCTGGTCATACTCTTAAAATGACTATTAAAATATGGTGGAGAATTTCAACTTGATCCGATACGGTTCGGGTAGTTCAGGTGGCTAGAACATTGCCCTGGTTAGGCAAAGGTCACAGGTTCAATCCCTGTCTCGAATCGAATTGTCTTTGACTACTTTATTAAAAAATCATTTTTATACTATCAGGTTAAACTTGAAAAGTTTACAACACAAGAGTGCACAATCAAGTATGAAGAACATAGGAATTTGTTGAACGGATTTGATCCACAAACCCAGACGTGTTACGGAGACAGGCTGGTGCCGAGGGACACTTGTCAGGTATCTTAAAATTATTTAAAAATAAATAAAATAAATAAATTCCTGTCCCATGTAATAGGTGGTGAGCCCATTGCCGTGTTGTAATAGACGCAGGTTGTGGCTACCTGCTGTTGAAATTTTTCAAGCCGCCTGCCCATAAGGCTTCAACTTGAATTAACGACTGCCATGTTACTGGCAACCGGGACCAACGGCTTAACGTGCCTTCCGAAGCACGGAAACGCTCGCAAGTGTAAATGCCACAAAGTGGTCACCCATCCGAGGACCAGCCATAGTGAAAGTTGCTTAACTCAGTGACAGAACACTGAGATCGCGGGGTCACGAGCGCTTAAAAAATTATTTAAAAAGCATTAAATTTACATTTGTTATTTTATTTTATTATTACAATACACAACATTGATAACATGGTGCAGATCTGAATCGTAATTCAAACATTTGTGTTTTTTGAGAACTTAGTAATAAACCCGTACATAAACAAAAACGACAACAATATGGCAACACTGCCTTGGGGATTCACATATTATTTACTTATTTTTTACTCTATAATAATAATAAAAGGGCCTCTGCGTGTTGGACCTATGTCCCCATGTAAGCCTACCAAAAGTTCGGGTATCTTCATGACAAAAAAAAGGAGGTTCCGTGTTAAAAAGAAGAGACATAATCTATACTAATGTTATAAAGCTAAAGAGTTTGTTTGTTTGGTTGAACACGCTTATCTCTGAAACTACTGGTCAGATTTGAAAATTCTTTTTGAGTTAGATATCCCATTTATCGAGGAAGGCAATAGGCTATATATCATTACGCTACTACACTGGGGAGCAGAGCAGTAGTCATAAATGTCGACAAATCGGGCAAATTTTTATTTATTTGTATTTATAAGCGACGGGATTAAATAGGTGCGACGGGAGGTCGAAATATTCCACGGGCGAAGCTGTGGGGGTCATCTAGTAATATAATAACGGTAACTGATAATTTTACTAATAATTCTAACTACTGGGTGTGGAATATAGGTCAACTTTGAGCTGTTCAATGTATGCTGCTATCTTAGGAGTAAATATATTAAGAGAAGCATTATTCTTAAAAATAAATAAATAAATATAAATATCCATCACGCCTTATCCCCGAAGGGGTGGCAGAAGCATATTATATGCCCACCTTTCACCGTGTGGATTCCTGTCCCACGTAATAGGTGGTGAGCCCATTGCCGTGTTGAAATAGACAGACGCAGGTTGTGGCTACCTGCTGTTGTAATTTTCAAGCCGCCCATAAGGCCTTCAACCAGGCTTAACGACTGCCATTTTACTGGCAACCGGGACCAACGGCTTAACGTGCCTTACGAAGCACGGAAACGCTCGCAAATGTAAATGCCACAAAGTGGTCACCCATCCGACGACCAGCCATAGTGAAAGTTGCGTACCTCAGTGATCGTTTACCGAACACTGAGACCTCGGGGACACGAGCGCTTCAAACAAATGAAACTTTGATAATTTCTCGACGTTTCGGATATATTACAATAGCCATGGTCACGAGTAAAGTGGTTGACAGTGACTATCCTTCTCGCTACTTTCTCCAGTCTACTCGCAAGATAACCGATAGTTTTAATTTTGCTTTAAAAATTTCTTAAAAGAGGTGAAATAGGGTTGAAAAGTTATTTTTCGAATAAATAGCTTATTCACGTCCTATTTTGGTCAAAGTTTTACCGGATTAATATTAAACTAAGGTTTATCTTAGAAAATAATGAACTAATTAAACCTAAGAAACTTTAAAGCTCTCTGTGTGATTTGCAAAAAGAATCGATATGTCGAGTTTACTCGTGAAGACGGCTACGCACTTCGAGTTTACTACGAGTATAGCAGATACGCCGAGTCTACTCGTGACCATGACAATACGTCAAGAATAACTATAAAAAAATTAAAAAGATATAAAAATGAAATGAAAGTAAATTGAATGCTGTGGAGATGAGACCTTGGCCGACCGAATACGTAACGAAGTGATACGCAATATGGCAGGTTTGATTGAAAGTGTCAGCGTTAAGCTGGAAAAGGGCGTGCTCCGTTGGTTTGGACACGTACAACGAATGAGTGAGGAATGATTGACGAAGAATATATATTGTTCAAAAGTAGAGGGTAGAAGGAGTCAGAGTAGGCCGAGACTTACATATGAAGACCACGTGAGTAGATTGCTCAAAAACGGAAAGGTCAAAAGTACTCGGATACCCAGACGTGCGTGTGTGAAGCGATTGATGAATCTTGAAGAAGCGAAAGAAGTATGTATGGATCGCGAAGCCTGGCGATCTGTCCTCTCTGACTACCCCGTCAGGGATGCAGCGTGAAATGAATGACTAAACCTTTCTACCACCCACACTTTTATGAAATAACATTTGAAAATAGTAGTCCCGTCGAGCTTTGCACCGCCTTAAAACCAGGTTCCATAGAAAATAATATTTTTTTTATTTTAATTCCAGGGGGATAGCGGAGGCCCTATCCAGATCAAAAGCAAAAAGTTAAACTGTATGTACGTGATAGTCGGAGTCACTTCGTTCGGCAGAGCCTGCGGCTTCCCGTCTGAGCCCGCGATCTACACCAAAGTCTCATATTATATACCTTGGATTGAAAGCATTGTGTGGCCTTAATGGGGAAGAAAACGCAAAGCTTTTATGTAGAGGGCGCTGTCTGTTTGTTACACAGAAAACGTGATGTTTCATAGCAAAACCTATAGACTGCTTCGTATTGCGTTTTGATTTGCTCTCGGTTTATTTTTGTGGTGGAACAGAACTTTACAGCATGTATTCTATCTGGCTAGTCGATGAATTAAAGGAGGGATAATTCTTCAATAAATAATTAAATAAATAAATAAAATAAATATCCATCACGCCTTATCCCCGAAGGGGTTGCAGAGGCATATTATATGCCCACCTTTCACCGTGTGGATTCCTGTCCCACGTAATAGGTGGTGAGCCCATTTCCGTGTTGAAATAGACAGACGCAGGCTGTGGCTACCTGCTGTTGAAATTTTTTTAAGCCGCCTATAAGGCCTTCAACCAGGCTTAACGACTGCCATTTTACTGGCAACCGGGACCAACGGCTTAACGTGCCTTCTGAAGCACGGAAACGCTGGCAAATGTAAATGCCACAAAGTGGTCACCCATCCGACGAACAGCCATAGTGAAAGTTGCGTACCTCAGTGATCGTTTATCGACCACTGAGACCGCGGGGCCACGAGCGCTTCAAATTAAAAACGCGTATTTCATTTATTTATTTATTTATCATTTATGTATACAATATAAGCTAACAGTTTAAAAAGCAAAACGCGACTGTGAACTTAAACTTTGACTGCCTCTGTGGCGCGGTGGGAGTGCATCCGACTGCTACGCAAGAGGTCGTGGGTTCGATTCCCACCCAGGATATAACTTTGTGTGATGAGCACGATGGTTTATTCTGTGTATGGGTGTTATTTATCTATAATATGTATGTATTTAGAAATATATAAGTATGTTTATCAGTTATCTAGATCCCATAACACAAGCTAATATTAGCTTACTTTGGGCTAGATGGCGCTGTGTGAAAAAGTGTCCCACAATATTTATTTAAAGTAACTTAATTAAAATTTAAAATAGTTACTTCAATTTTTCATTTCACAACCGTACTCAAGTGCAGTAGAAATCCAGCAGTTTCTTGATTAGGAGTTTCGAAAGAATCAGTATGAAGATTGACAGTTGCTTTGTAACAAACATATGGCGCCCTCTACAATGAACTATTTGACAGATTTCACCCCCATTCTCTTGTATTAAGGACATGTATTTCTGAAAAAGTTAGGCAATTTGTCGTACGTCTGTTGTATCAACTGTTCGAACCTCAGCGGCGCGAATTTGGTAATATTCCAACATAATATCTATCAAAATCATATTATATAGTCAAATTATGCGAATTTGTCCATTGAGAACTTCGCATAATTTGACCAAAAGCTATAAATATACCCATAGCTATAAAATATTTATAAGTAATATTTCATTGGGTCTTGTAACTGAATACGAATTTGATTAGCCTAGACCTTTAATTAGTAATTATTTTTTGTTCAGAATCAATATACTACTATTTCTACGTCTCAGATGGTTTTAGAAAATTTAAAAGCGCGGCCTCTGTGGGAATTATGGCCTTAAACAGCTACTATACTAGCGGCACGCTATGATGGCCGTTTAACATATTAAAATAATGCAAAAAAAAAAAGATTTTTTGAAATAAAATACCTTACGTAGTTACTTTAAAAAAAATCGTTATAACCATACTATATTTGGGATATTTTTTATTAATATCAATCTGAAAATTATTTTTTTCATTAGACGAAAATGTGAAATGAAAGGCCATCATAGCGTGCCGCTTATAGTTGATCCAGTAAAGGTTTTTTAGCATTATAAAATGATAATATAAAAATTCATTTTAAAAATGAAAATATACGCTCAAAAATGATCACAAACTATATTTGATCATCGATTTACGATGATCAAATTTTTTTAAAGCGTATTTTTGTGATTTTACTTTATATATATATATTTAATTAGATTTAATTTTTGCTCAATTAGATAACTAATGTATATAAGTCACGACTTATCCCCTCATTTCACCATGTGTATTTTCGTCTATCATAACAGGTGTTGAGAATGGACAAGCACAGGTTGTTACGACCTGCTGTTGGAATTTTTCAAGCCGCCCGTAAGCCATTCAACATGGCTTAACGACTGCCATGTTACTGGATACCAGGGGGCCGAGTCTACTATTGATAAGCCTTAGAATAGACCCAGAATCGCTGTTTTTAGCTGTCAAAATGTTAGTAGACTATCAAAACGCAACTGAACTGTACTAGCGGCCACTGGCGCGGTTCGTGTTAGTAGAACTCATCGGCAATTGATAGAAGTCTATTGGAGTACGATTGTAATAGTAGACTACGAAAAACTGTCACAATTATACCGGTGGCTTTCTATTAAGCGACGATTTCGATTCTATTTCGAGACGATTGAAATAGCAGACTCGGCTCCTGGGACTAATGGCTAAACGTGCTTTCCGAAGCACGAAAGTGCTCGTTATTAGATATGCTTAAAGCGGTAACCCATTCGAGGACCAGTCATAGCGAAAATTGCTTAACACAGATATTGTTTACACAACCTTATAGCCCTGCTAACAGGCCTACAAGCGCATCTTCATTTAATAAATAAGTATAAAATAATTTTTACTATTTTATTACTATAAATAAGTATAATTTTTTAGAACTAAAATAATAGGTACAATGTACTATAATGCAAAAATTGGTTAGATTGACATAATACTCTATATTTATAGTTATTAGTTAGGCAGACATTGCGCGGGAATTTAGTGGATAGCGGACGCTTGCTGTATATTATATTGTAATACTAGTGCATTAACCTTGTTTTATGTGTAAAAATGGTAGATTCTTAGACATAAAAGTCGTGTCAATGTGCTAAAATCAAAGGCAGTGATATATCGAAGTGAAATGCGATTTTACATCTTACCGCGTAAATTCCACTGAAAGCTTCAGTACCGCTTCTGACACTTTACTGGGGCAAAACTGAGGTTGACTGAAATCTAAATTTGACTAAGACGTATAAATAGTGCGGGACATTTTTTTTTACACAGCGCCGTCTAGCCCACAGTAAGCTAATATAAGCTTGTGTTATGGGATCTAGATAACTGATAAACATACTTATATATTTATAAATACATACATATTATACATAGGAAACACCCAAACTCCGAAACACAAATTTTGGAGCACTCAAATATTTATTTTCTGACCCGGGAATCGAAACCTGTCTTCCTAGACAGTACTTCGTCTACTAACCTCAGTACTTCCTAACCTCAGTCTTATAAGAACTTTGATTCAGAATTTTAAAGGGTTGAAGAAATATAGTGTTTTGAATGTTATATTGTTTGTGATAGAGATAGCGGGAGATGCGGAGTTGGAGTCACGTGCGCCCTTCTAGATACGCCTTACTATATATCTCTACACTAGGTGACCCCTCCGGCTTAGCCCGTGACATAATTTGAACTCCTGTCGCACCTATTTAATCCCATCGCTTATAAATTCTACAATAATGCATTAAAATTTGTCCGATTTGTTGTCATTTATGATCACTGCTCCGCTCTCCAGTGAAGTAGCGTGATGATATATAGCCTCTAGTTTTCCTCGATAAATGGGCTATCCAACACAACAAGATTTTTTCAAGTCCAACCAGTAGTTCTTGAGATTAGCGTGTTCAACCAAACAAACATACAAACTCTTCAGCTTTATAATATTAGTATAGATATAAAAGTAGAAGAGTTTTCTGTTTGTTTGTTTGATTGAACGCACTAATCTCGGGGACTAGTGGTTTGAATTGATTAATTCTTTTGGTGTAGATAGCCCATTTATATACTCGTAGGAAGGCTACATATCATCACGCTACGACCCGAGAGAGTGAAGGCGTAATCATAAATATCAACCAATTGGGTAAATCGTTTTACATTATATTATAAACAATTTTGAAAAGCAATTAGTATGCTAACTTTTTCGAAAATTATATTTTCGATTAATAAATTTAAATTGTCGATGGCGCCTGGCGTCGCCTTAAGACGTAAAGAGGTAGATTAATTTGTCAGTTGCGGGCAAGGTCTCCGTGGTGTAGTTGGTAAACGCGTCTGGTGCCTTAAACCAGAAGATGCTGGTACGAGTCCAGCTCGTGACTGTTTTTTTTATCCACTTAATAATTTAAAAAAATAAATTAATTTACTATACACCAAAAGTTTTTAACCATGGCAATAACTTCGGGGGCCTATTATATAAGGCCTTATTGTTAAGTAGGCGTAGTTTAAATGATTAATATTTGATATTGACAAATTTGTAAAGGTTTATTTATATCCCAAAAAATATAAAATTATGGCCATATTTTCGAACTTCATTCCTAACAATACTGCTATCGGTTTATCACGTGGTCTCGTTCTGACGCATAGTGACCCCGCGATGATAATATTATCAAATAGCTTAAAATCCAAATACTACACTTTATTCTAACTTTTCCTTCATACTTAACCGGGCTTAGGACCGGCAAAATTACTTTTCGTAGGTACTTGTTCAGTTATGAAAAATAAAAACTTATTAGACTGGAATTAAGTTTAAACAAGATAACTTAAGTTTTGAAATCTAAAGATTAAGCATTAAAAAATAATTTTGGCGTATTTAAAAAGTTAGAAGCAACCGATTGCAATTTACAATAATTTACGTATTTACAAAACTTAACAAAATAACTTACATGTGTTTTAATTTACTTTAAAATGTCCTCCTGAATTATCAATACACACGCGAGCATGTTTTATTGAATTGTTTTTAAGGGAAAGAAGTATGGTTCTTTGGCGTTTCACTTTAGTAATAGTGTCTATTATGCGCTGTTTTAATTGTTCTAAAGTATTCGGCTCACTAAAGTACACACGTCTTTTTATTTCACTCCACAAAAAAAGTAACAATATTATACAATTTTACACGCACAGTTAATACTGGGCTGGCTTAGGTTAAAATGAGGAGCAACGTCTGCGTGCTACGTCTGGGATCTATCTTCATCAAAGTAGTTCTGTGGTCTGCCGTGGGCATGTGATGGTGTGTAAAAAGAGCCATGATCTAGTAATCACTGGTAAGCGTTTAGAACCGTTCTAAAGCTTGGCTGTCGAGCATCCGGGTATTCTTATATATCTCTATATCTCGGTACATTGTTAAAGTGGCACTCACGTTCTCATCACATAAAAAGTACAAACGTACCATAGCCAAATACTCCCGTGATCAAAACTGGTAAGCCATCACAATAAATTAAAATAATAAACACGCGCATGTTAAAAATTTCAAAAGCAAGAAATAATTATTACGCAGTATCAATTCACTGACACAACATTTAAAACAAAATGGTTGGTTTTGACTTGACTTGTCTCTTTCTTGAGCCAATCGTGTACTTGGGAAGTATGCCGCGATTTATCAATGAAAATCGAAATTCGAATTTACACTTTAACTGAGCATTTCAATAAATGCTACGTTCCACTTAACGCCCGCAACGATCGCAACATCATCTGTATCGTTCCGCCTAATAGCCCTGACAAACGTTCGCATTTGGTTTGCCTCCAGTCCAAATCTTACCGTCTGTAGAGCATTCCGGCGGTCTCAATTATTATTAATTGAGTTCGTCTCGGTCCGGTTACTCGCACATCGGACATAGTCTGCTTCGCACTAAATCTGGTAAATAAATCAATGTTGCCGTTTAGCTACTTTGTCGTAAATTTCCCCAGAACTTATTTTATTTTTCCTCAAAACGACACTTTTTCACACATTTTGCCCAATGTTGCCGTTTTAATTACTTTGTCGTAAACTTCCCCAGATCTGATTAAAAAAAATCCCAAAAAGACACTTTTTTATACATTTTTACATACCTAAAAAGGAATAAGAACTACGTTAATACATAACTTAGTGTTTTTTGCTCTATGGAGAGAAATACTATGCAAGCCAGGTATCTACTACATAGGTGAATAAAATTGAAATGAATTGTTTGTATTTCCAAGTTAACAGCTTGTCACTAAATGCATATAAAAGTAGGGTGTTTTTCCATATTCTGGGGTTAAATAAAAATTTTGAGGAAATTTTGGAGAAATAAAAGTATTTAATAAGGTAAATACTTTCATATGCATTTCGTATGGGGGCCCACCAAGATCTTGGGGGCCCAAGTCTTTCCCCTCTGGGGTTGGGAGGTCTGAGGGCGTCGCTCCCATAAAAGACACCTGCCGAAACAATTAATGGAAAAGCACAATAGGAATACTGCTAGAAATGGGGCACCGCAGCAAAACGGCGCGCAGGTGCCAAGCCCGACTCCTGTGGCAAGTGGTCTAGGGCTACCGTATGTAGGGCCAGCACGGCTAAAGAAGTTAGCCCAATCCCGTATCCGCTTCGCTACGTGGAACATTACGCTGACTGGGCGTGCGGTAGAGCTCTCCAGGCGGAGGGTGGACGTGGCGTTCCTGCAGGAGAATCTGTGGAAGGGCAACAGAGCCTGACCTATGCAGAAGAGCTACAAGTTGTATTACACCTGGTGCGCCTGGTGGAGAGAACGGGGTGGCCGTGGTGCTCTCCGAGGGGTTGCAGAGCGGTATCTTGGAGGTAAAACGCTATAGCGAGCTACTTATGATCTTGAGTGTTCTTATCGATGGTATTATTACCCACCTGTTAAGTGCCTACGCGCCACAGGCCGGTTGTAGCGATGCCGATAAGATGTCGTTTTGGGGCCAACTCGCGGGAGTGCTTTGGAGCAATACGTTGTCACAGGGAATCGTTTTGGGCGGTGACCTAAACGGTCATGTGGGTGAGGGGTGTAAGGAGTTTGAGCGTGTTCATGATGGTTTTGGATACGGTACCCGCAGCGCTGAAAGAGAAACTATCTACAGAACGTGTGCGACTACCGATCCGGCCATCGTGAACACGTATTTCAAAAAGAAATCCGAACATCTCATCACCTACAAGAGCGGGAGGCGCACAACTCAGATCGATTTCCTACTCGCTAGGCGACACGGCATCGGCAAGGTAGCCAACTGCCAGGTCATACCCGGAGAGAGTCTCACTGCACAACACCGTCACCTAGTCATCGACCTCGAAGTGTCAATATGGATTCCGCCTTGGTCATAGGACCATAGACCCTGTTTTTGCCCTGAGGGATGTCGCGGAGAAATAGAGGATGAAGAACATGCCTCTGAACTGTCTGTTCCTAGACATGCAGAAGGCCTTCGACTGTGTTCCTCTAGCGATGATCTGGTGGGCACTGCGGTCCAAAGGGGTTCCAGATGTCTATATTGACACTATCCGGGACATGTATCGCGACTCCGATTCCATGATTCGGACTATTGTTGGCGACACGTAACCATTCCCTATCACGGTCGGGGTATACCAGGGTTCGGTCCTTAGTCCGCCTCTGTTCAGTGTGATATTAGACGTATTGCCGGACAGCATCAGGGACGCGCATGAGCAGCCTCCATGGTTGCTCATGTATGCTGGCGATATTGCGCTGGCAGACGCGGACAGAGGCAGATTGGTGCGACGTGAGAACGGCGGTCTTTAAGTGGCAAAGACCGAGTACTTGGCACTTAACAGATCCCATATCCCTCCGCATAGGTGGTGATTTAGTCGAGTGCACGGACGAGGGTAAATACCTGGGATCTTTATTTCACACGTCTAGTGACATCGATTGCGATGTCAAGTCACGTGTCAACCGCCGAGCTACATGGGAAACAAATGTCTGGCCATGTACCTACGTTTAGTTATTAGTTATAATTTCCTTAAGACAACATTTTTCAATCACATACTGGTATCAAGTTGCCTTCACTGATAACCAACCGATGAGTAAAGTTAAGCTATCTTAGTGTGGCCAAATTTTGGATGGGTGACCATGTGAATTAAAAGTTTTGAATTCTATGTGAGTGACATACAAAACACCACGCGAGCGTAGCCGCATGCAAAAGCTAGTCAACAATAATTGTGTCCGCCGGACTACTCTACAGATGTTAAGATTTGGTCTGGAGGCAAACCAAATACGTTTGTAAGGGATATTAGGTGGCCCGATACAGAGGATGTTACGATCGTAGCGGGCGTTAAGTGGAACGTAGCTTTTATTGAAATGCGTAGAAGTGTAAATTTGATTTCCATTGATAAATCACGGCAAACTCGCGTGTAAGCTCACGATTGGCGAAAGGGGTAAGCGCATGAAAGAGATAGGTCAATTCGCAACCTGTGTGACCAGATTCACTATTTTAATATCTTTTCGGTATTTTTATTGACTTTTCCGAATATAGGTATTTATTACTAGTGGTTCTGTGAACCGAGACCTCGGAGTAAATTGAGAAAAAGGCTAAACATATTTTTAGTTAATTATTTATGTATTATTAAAGCAACAAATTACATTTATAGTAATGACGAATTTCAAAATCAGTATTTTTATTGGAATTTTTTCTTTATGTAAATTGTATATTTTAATATTTTTTAAGGTGCTTCGGTATTTTTGTAAACTTTTATCTGGTCACACTGGTCGCAACAACCATTTTGGTTTAAATGTTGTTTCAGTGAATCGGTACTGCGTAATAATTATTTCTTACTTTTGAATTTTTACCTACGCGTGTTTGTTTAACTTAATTTACGCCAAAATTATTTTTTAATGCTAAAGCTTTAGATTTCAAAACTTAAGTTATCTTGTTTAAACTTAATTCCAGTCTAATAAGATTTTATTTTTCATAACTGAACAAGTACCTACGAAAAGTAATTTTGCCGGTCCTAAGCCCGGTTAAGTATGAAGGAAAAGTTAGAATAAAGTGTAGTATTTTGGTTTTAAGCTATTTGATAACATGATCGCGGGGTCACTATGCGTCAGAACGAGACCACGTGATAAATAGATAGCAGTAATGTTATGAATGAAGTTCGAAAATATGGCCATAATTTCATATTTTTCGGGATAAAAAAAAATATTTTGAAAGTTTTTAATATAATTTTTAACTATGCCTACTTAACAATATAATAGGCCTTATATAATAGGCCCCCGAAGTTATTGCCATAATTTAAAACTAGTGGTGTATATTATGTCATAAATTAATAAACAAAAAAAAATGGGTGCCACGGGAATCTAAGTATGTTACGGGCTAAAACACGGGGTCAGCAAGTGTTTGATATAAAGCAGGCGTGGCAGGGAGTGTCACCCTTTACTTATACCATACACTTATTAAGAAGAATTACAGGCCGCGTATGCGACTTTCTCCTACGCGGTATTTTTTTTATATTACTCATCTTTATTGTTACCTGGGTATGTCAGAAGATGCATGAAAGTAAGTTGAATGCTGTGGAGATGCAATCACTTCGAAAATTATGCGGCGTAACCATGGCCGACCGAATACGTATCGAAGTGATACGCAATATGGCAGGACTGAATGAAAGTGTCAGCGTTAAGCTGGAAAAGGGCGTGCTCCGTTGGTTTGGACACGTCCAACGAATGAGTGAGGAACGATTGTCGAAGAATATATATTGTGCGAAAATAGAGGGTAGAAGAAGTTAGGGTAGGCCGCGACTTACATATGAAGACCACGTGAGCAGATTGCTCAACAACGGAAAAGTTAAAAGTACTCGGATACCCAGACGTGCGTTATGAAGCGATTGATGAATCTGTAAGAAGCGAAAGAAGTTTGCATGGATCGCGAAGCCTGGCGATCTGTCCTCTCTGACTACCCCGTCAGGGATACAGCGTGAAGATAGTTTTTTTAATAGAGCTTAAATAACATTCCTTGTGTTGTATTTTAGGATGATGTGTTTGGACGTTGGTAGTTTTTTAATTGTGACTAAAGATGAAGGATTATTAATAATTAAATAAATAAATAAAATAAATAAATACCATCACGCCTTATCCCCGAAGGGGTGGCAGAGGCATATTATATGCCCACTTTTCACCGTGTGGATTCCTGTCCCACGTAATAGGTGGTGAGCCCATTGCCATTGAGTGTTGAAATAGACCGACGCAGGTTGTGGCTACCTGCTGTTGAAATTTTTTAAGCCGCCCATATGGCCTTCAACCAGGCTTAACGACTGCTATTTTACTGGCAACCGGGACCAACGGCTTAACGTGCCTTCCGAAGCACGGAAACGCTCGCAAATGTAAATGCCGCAAAGTGGTCACCCATCCGACGACCAGCCATTGTGAAAGTTGCGTACCTCAGTGATCGTTTACCGAACACTGAGACCGCGGGGCCACGAGCGCTTCTAATATATTAATAATTTATTTTATAATTATGTTAAGATATATTTTTTTTAATAAAACTCGATATTTTAAGTAAGTTAATAAAACTTTATTGTATACCAATATGAATTAAATTACACAAATTAAATTGCATGAATATGTACAAATGGCGGCCTTATCGCTAATAGCAATTTCTTACAGGCAACCTTTGAATGGACAACAATATTTTAATTTAAAGAAATTGAATTAAATGATTTTCAAGAAAATATGTTTTTAATATTTCTTCTTCTCTTCATCTTCGTGTATTCCCAGTTGTTTCCAAACCCTGCCTGGATGTATACGCAAGAGGTCGTAGGTTCACGCGTTGAAAACAGTTTTGAGGGTATAAAATAATACGTCATTTTGATGAGGTTAAAATGCCAAATAAATGAAAGCGCACACCAAAATCCTAGCAATTATACATACATACATATTGTCACGCCTTTATTCCCGAAGGGGTAGGCAGAGGTGTTACTATACGCCCACATTTCACCGTCACTTTTGTCCTAAGTAACAGGTGGTGAGCCTATTGCCGTGTTGAATTGGACATTGCACCGGCTTTTGAAATTTTTCAAGCCGCCTATAAGGCCTTCAACTGGGCTAACGACTGTTCATGTTACTGGCAACCGGGACCAATCGCCTAACGTGCCTTCCGAAGCACGGCAACGCTTGCAAATGTAAATGCCACATAGTGGTCAACCATCCGTGACCATCCATAGTGAAAGTTCCTTAACGCAGTGATCGTTTACAGAACACTGAGTCCAAGGGGCCATGAGCGCTTAGCAATTATAAGTAGTGAGATATCAGCCTACAAAGTAGCATTTCGTTCGCGCGGCCACGGGCTTTTTGTTTTGCTCCGAAATAGATCTCCTTTTTAACTAAACATTTGTAGTATTTATTGCTTTTATTAGTTTCGACAAATTAAGATCTTCTTTCTTATATTAATTTAACTACAAGAAATTGAAATACCCTTAACCGGCGAGCGTGTATGAAAACACTTATGAAAGTAGAAGAGAATGTTGTATGCCAAGATCGTAGCATGTGGAAAGCCATAGTCTCTGCCTACCGCGATGGGAGACAGGCGTGATAATATGTATGTATGTACAAGAAATCGTAAGGTTAATAACATTAAAGAAACAACGAGTGGAGAATTGCGCGGCCATAACTTCAAAGGAAAATTTTTAAAGCAATTATTTTTCTAAATTTCCATATTTTTTTAATAAAGTGGAAAAAGACAATTCGATTCGAGACAGGGATTGAACCTGTGACCTTTGCCTAACCAGGGCAATGTTCTAGTCACCTGAACTACCCGAACCGTATCGAATCAAGTTGATATTCTCCACCATATTTTGACCGCCGTTTAAAGAGTATGACCAGAGCCATCTATCGAGCTAATGAACAACTCGATACCAATGAACAGTGTTACAACTATTTTTAAACGTTGATGCAATGGACTCCACTCAGTATATTGATACATTTTTAAAGCAATTATTTTGCTAAATTTCACATAATTTTTTGATAAAGTGCAAAAAGACAATTCGATTCGAGACAGGGATTGAAAAAGAGAATTTCAACTTGATTCGATACGGTTTGGGTAGTTCAGGTGGCTAGAACATTGCCCTGGTTAGGCAAAGGTCACAGGTTCAATCCCTGTCTCAAGTCGAATTGTCTTTTTCCACTTTATTAAAAAATTATAATTCCCTTTTCGAAAATTTTTGACAAATTGTAATCTTTAATTGAGAAAAAGAATTAGTTCTCTAACCCATCTAGTTGCCGAGATCTCTGTGGCAGCGCAATCCTCCACGTATCGCGCGGCCTACTTTAAACCCGAATATCTTCTTAATTTCTACTTTGACAAATTTTTGGTTTATTGCATTCGATTTTGACAATTTTTTGACGGAGTGCTTTTTTTGATTGGGCTCCGTGGCGTAGCAATCGAAACGCACACAGAAGATGAATATCTTTTATATTAACCTTGGTAACTCACCTAATCGATACACTGGTGCTAATTCTGTTGTGGAAACCACTAAACTAAATTTCTCTAAAATTTTCTTATTTTTATTCCAAATTATTTGCTATAATTTATATTGCCAAATGCTATTCTGTTATCATGTCGGTTGGTGATATCATAAACAGCACTAAATTTGTATCGGACATCACTAAAATTCCTTTTATGTGATAAAATTCAACAAAACATGTATTTAGATGCCGACTAAGTTAGTGATTGAACTGTCTATGTACATTTTTCACTTTTTGTTGATTTTTATCACATAAAATGAATTTTAGTGATGTCAGATACAAATTTAATTTAGTAACCGTTTGTAACGTCAAAACGTGTAAAACGTTGTAACGTGAAAAATGCACATAGGCAGTTCAATCACCACGTTCGTCGGCAAGTATTTACATTCGACTGTCTATGTACATTTTTCACGTTACAACGTTTTACACGTTTTGACGTTACAAACGGTTACTAAATTAAATTTGTATCTGACATCACTAAAATTTCAGTGATATCAGATACAAATTAAGTTCTTTTTATGATATCACCAACTTTAGTTCGACTTAATAACAGAATAGCATTTAGCAATCTCTTAATAAAAAAAAAAAAATTTAGAGAAATTTAGTTTAGTGGTCTCAACAACAGAATTAGCACCAATACCTCACTAAATAATAAAATTATAGATTCAATATTTATGACTTGTAATGTAAACGGTAACTAAAAAAAAGTGGTGAATAAAGTTTACTAATCATATTAGTCTCGTTTTGCGACCAGAAGTACGGGTGTTTAATGTTTACTAAAAGTGTGTTTAGTTCAACTAGGTGAATTGACCCAGGTGAATTAAGTGTACGGCACCGAACACATGGGCTACTTTTTATCCCGGGAACAATTTCCTGTGGGAAACGGGAACGGGAAAACTTCACCACACGCGGGTGTCAACTAGGATTTAAGCCATTAATAAATATTTTGTTCATAATCACTAATGCTATGTTACATCAAGGTGATACATAACACCTACAAAAATTAAGCAATAAGTAATGAAGTTGTATAAATTTATACAATAGAAGATACATTATTTACACTTTGGATTAAAAAAAGTGTAATGCCACGTAAACACTTACTATCTGTAACGAAACCATAGCGTGATTCAGATTTCAGCACACTGCCATCTAATGAAAGTGCAGTGTACTAAAATTGTTTGAGTTTCCACATTTCCCCGTTTCGTGTCTCTTCTGGTAAAACGAAAGATTGATTACATATTTAATATCGTTAAGCCTGGTTGAAGGCCCTATGGGCGGCTTGAAAAATTTCAACAGCAGGTAGCCACAACCTGCGTCTGTCTCATTTCAACAAAATAAAATAAAAATATCTTTATTTTGAATTGACCATTTCAACGGCGCTTACAAAATGTCATACACTAAAACTAAAGAAAAAATAATATATTTAAAGTGACCACCGGTTCGGAACGCGGCCCACCTGAGAAGAACCGGCAAGAAACTTAGGAAGGCTTTTTTTTGATGGCCTATTTACAATTTAATATTTTAATTATGTATTTTATGACTATAATATTTTATTTGCCAGCATATCATTTCCAGGCATCCCTGTCCTGTAAATAGTCTTTAAATAAACTTTCTCACAAAGCTTTCTTTTAATATACTTTTTAAATTTATTTAATGGCAAATTTCTCAGGTCACAGGGAAGCTTGTTGTAAAAGCGTATACAGGTACCCTGGAAAGAATCGCCAATCTTATGCAGCCGACTGTGGTGAACTGAAAGATTGTTTTTATGTCTAGTATTTATATTATGTATATCACAGAGTTTAGTAAACTGTGATAGATTTTTCTGAACATACATAAGATTGGCAAAAATGTATTGTGATACTACGGTTAGAATATTTATTTCTTTGAATTTTTCTCGGAGGGAGACTGGGGCCCAAATTATAAATTGCGCGTACAGCCCGCTTTTGAGGAACAAAACTGTTATTTACATCTGCAGCACTCCCCCAAAGGAGAATACCGTAAGACATAATACTATGAAAATAGCTGAAGTAAACCATTCTAGCCGTATCCAAATCTGTTAGAGTCCTGATCTTTTTTACAGCGTATGCAGCCGAACTTAACCTAGATGCCGTCTTTTCTATGTGTGGGCCCCACTGCAAATTGGCATCAATAGTTATACCAAGAAACACAGTTGATTCCACAAACTCTAACACTTGTCCATTCAGTTGAACATTGGCCGTAACTTGTTTTACATTTGGTAGAGTAAATTTAATACATTTAGTTTTGTTTTCATTTAGGCAAAGATTATTTGAGCTGAACCAATGAACTACTCTCGTGATTGCATTGCTTACATCGTCATAGTTATCTAATTGTCTTCTAATTTAAAAATCAATGAGGTATCGTCTGCAAACAAAACAATCGTATTCCTGTCCCCTACATAAAATGGTAAATCATTAATATAAATGAGGAACAAGAATGGCCCAAGTATCGAGCCTTGTAACCATTGTAACCATGGATCCTACAGAACGTGTACCATTAATATCGACCCTTTCTATTCTATTGGTTAAATATGAAGACAGAAGGTCGAGAGCTTTGCCTCTTATTCTATAGTGATGTAATTTTTTGCACAGCGTTTCATGTTGAACGCAATCAAAAGCCTTGGATAGATCGCAGAATATACCTAATGCATCTTGCTTGTCTTCCCAGGCTTCATGAATACATTTTAATAACTCAACACCAGCATTGGAAGTTGAGCGCCCTTTCGTAAAACTAAACTGTTTCGTATGAAATATTTTATGAACATTAAAATGGGATAGCATTTGATTCAAGATATTTTTTTCAAATACTTAAAGTTGGCAGCACTGACACTGGTCGGAAATTAGACGGGTCTGTAACGCTGCCAGCCTTGAACAAGGGTATGACTTTGCTGTGTTTCATTAAATCAGGAAATATACCACTAGAAACACAGTCATTAAACATAGTTGCTAGATGGGGCGCAATGACCTCAATTATACATGATGCAGTTTTGACTGATTATCCCCAAAGGTCCGCGGTTTTAATTTCAATACATTTAAAAGTTTTTATAATATCCTGAGCGCAAATATCTGTGAATACAAATGCATCCCGGCAATAAGGAACAGATTCTTCTAATAAATGTCTAGAGGAACTGGAAGACGCTTGGAGAGATTTAGTCGTCAAAAGAGGAACATTTTTGAAGAAATGTTCAAACTCCATCGCCACTTCCAGGTCCCCTGTAACATGGCAACCATTTACTTTTAAGTGGAAATTACTTTCTATCACCATAGATCTACCGCATTCCGAGTTAATGATATTCCAAGTCATTTTTATTTTATTAACAGAATTAGAAATTTAATTTTTAATGAAGTTTGACACTTAACAAGATGAAATGCTCAAACTCAATACTGGCAATCTCAATACCTCGCTCAATGGAGAGGGCTACTAAATCCTTAAGTTCTTTAAATTTTAAGTTTTTATTAATTAATATTAAAGAGCCTCCACGTTTAGAATGTTTTCTATTGAACGAGCTAGCAACCTGGTGATTTATGAAGTTCAACAATGTGATTTCATGATCTTTTAGCCAGTGCGCTGTAGCACAAAAAATATTATTACAATTTGCTTTAATGTATAGCTCCAACTCTAAATCTCTACCATTTATTAAACCTCTAACATTATGGTGCACCAGGTTTATAAAAACAATATTTTTATTAAGATTATTCTCAGGGGCCAAAGTCAACTGGCCAGATTTATTATCTGTTGTCCTATAAACTAGTTTTTTGGAATTTCATTTTCCAAATGTGAAGTGTCAAAATTATCCTGCTCAATAAAAGCAGTTGTACTTGCCAATAACGTGGCTTGAAAAAATTAAAAATTAGATAGCAACAGAGCTACCTTTCGTTGTAAAGTTCTTGATAGAAATCTATCTAATGTCAACAGACTATTATTATTGAAAATAATATTCCAATCTAACAATTCATTTTTTTTTTGGAATATGACACCATGGTCATTCCATGGTATCATATTCAAAAAAAAAATGAATTGTTAAAAATGAAACTACACATAGTTTCATATTTAATTTGTATCTTATGTTGTTATCCTTGTGGCTCATAGCAGTGCTGTATGGCAAGGTGGAGAAAATGACTTGTTTTACTTGTAGACTTGATAACTTTTCAAAAATTTTTTTAAGTTTGTCACTATTAATATTGCCCCTTCTACCAACCAGCACCACTATAGTGGACTGGTACTGTGTGGCTATAGTGTGTACCAGTCAAAATAAAATCTATAATTTTAGAGTAAGAAGCACCTGGATATGTATGATTTATTACAGAATGACCTGACTGTGATAAATGGTGTCCAAAATTTTTACCTATTTGCAACTTTTCTATTACAGATACCTCGGCAATGGGCTCACCACCTATTACGTGGGACAGGAATCCACACGGTGAAAAGTGGGTATATAATATGCCTCCGCCACCCCTTCGGGGATAAGGCGTGATGGATATTTATTATTTAATAATTTTATTTATTTAATTTCTTTAAGCTAAAATGTACCGAATATTATTTGAATGGTGCACTGCGGTAAATATAATACTAACTAGAAGAACCGTCGACGCCCCATGACACGCTTCGTTGTGTCAAATATAAAGAGTAAGGCGAGTTATAATGATTCTTTGTTCTGTGGCTTACCTTAATCGAATTATCTAATTAGCTTTTTTTTTTAAAACCAATTTAATTTAAATACAGCTTCGCCCGTGGAATATTTCAACCTCCCGTCGCACCTATTTAATCCCGTCGCTTATAAATTCTACAATGATGCATAAAAATTTGCCTGATTTGTCGACATTTATGACTGCTGCTCTGCTCTCCAGTGTAGTAGCGTTATGATATATAGCCTATAGCCTTCCTCGATAAATGAGCTATCTAACACAAAAATAATTTTTCAAACCCACCAGTAGTTCCTGAGATTAGCGCGTTCAACCAAACAAACAAACTTCAGTTTTATAATATTAATAGTAACTAACTAACTATCTTCACGCTGTATCCCTGACGGGGTAGTCAGAGAGGACAGATCGCCAGGCTTCGCGATCCATGCATACTTCTTTCGCTTCTTCGAGATTCATCAATCGCTTCATACACGCACGTCTGGGTATCCGAGTACTTTTGACCTTTCCGTTTTGAGCAATCTGCTCACGTGGTCTTCATATGTAAGTCTCGGCCTTCCCTGACTCCTTCTACCCTCTACTTTTGAACAATATATATTCTTCGTCAATCGTTCATCACTCATTCGTTGGATGTGTCCAAACCAACGGAGCACGCCCTTTTCCAGCTTAACGCTGACACTTTCATTCAAACCTGCCATATTGCGTATCACTTCGTTACGTATTCGGTCGGCCAAGGTAACGCCGCACAATTTTCGAAGTGATCGCATCTCCACATGTTAATAGTATAGACATATTAATAGTATAGATTAAAATATAACTTCTTAATAGCTATCTGTTTGTTTATCTCCTGGATGGCTAGTTGAGAATCTCCAATCCTTTCCTAGGAATGTTCATAAATGGCGTAAGCAGAGGGCAGAGCCTTCTCCGTGACTTGAACTCTAGCAGATCAGTTATCATCTTCGGCTGAAATGAAAATGATGAAAATATTGTGAAATATATTTTTACAAGAATTCAATGAATTTTTTAAAGCGCTCATGACCCCGCAGACTCAGTGTTCTGTAAACGATCACTGCATCAAGCAATTTTCGCTATGGCTGGTCACGAATGGGTGACCACTTTGTGGCATTTACATTTGCGAGCGTTTCCGTGCTTCGGAAGGCACGTTAAGCCGTTGGTTCCGGTTGCCAATAACATGGCAGTCGTTAAGTTAAGTTGAAGGCCTTATGGGCGGCTTGAAAATTTTCAACAGCAGGTAGCCACAACCTGCGTCAGTCTATTTCAACACGGCAATGAGCTCACAACCTATTACGTGGGATAGGAATACATATGGTGAAAATATAATATGCCTCTGCCACTGCTTCAGGGATAAGGTGTGATTGATAAACAAAGAATTTAACAACTATATAATACTCTTTGCCATGTACTCGTACGGTAGTCAATTGGTGCGTTAACTTTAGGTGTTTTACACCTCAAAAATCTTGGCCCCATAGCATCCTACGAAAGATTTTAGTGCGTCCCATTTACATTAGTAAGATGTATGGATCTTAATATAAAGTAAAAAAGTTTTAAAATATGATGTCTCAAAAGTTTCACCTCTAATTTAGGCTTCTGTGTTGACTCTTCTTTGAGATGCTCCTCTGCAAGTTTCGTATCCTGTGCACCAGCTCCTCCTTTCGCATTTGATATAACATATGTAGACAATTTCGTTCGATCAGCTGAATTCTCGCAGAAGTGTTTCTTAAACCAAAAGGAGTTCGTACTAATTTATACATACCACAAAACTTTTAGTAATTCTTAGTAAATATTTATTTGTAAAGGAATCGAGATATATGAATTTGAGTGTCTATTAAAATTAATAAAATACATAATTTTTGTAGGACTTTACACAACACATTTAAGCCCAAATTAAGCTGAAACTAATTTAAGCATGTGCTTTGGTATCTAGACAGCTGGTACTTATATGTGTCTAAATATACTAAACTAAACTATGAAGCAAATATTGGTAGACTATACAAATATTTATTTTCCGACTTTAGATTCGAACCTAAGACCCACTTGACACTGTAATAGATTAGTATTTTTACAAGTTTCAACGTCCCGGAAAAAGCTATTATACAGCAATAATGATACAACGGTTAAAAAGTGGAAAGGAGAATCCTATTACTAACAATTATGTGGTAGAATACTTATTATAAATATATTACTTAGTTCCTACCTTATAGAATTTAATCAAGTCTTCTTTAGTTATTGTGTTCAATTGCTCCGCCTTTAACCGCGCTCTGTCAAAATTATATTCCTGCAAATTCATTATTACTTTATTAATAATAATAAAATATAACTGTAACTTAGGTTAAGTTATTATTCTATGTATTTTTAGATTTAAGGTATATATCTATGGGCCGTAGAATAAGTTTATAAGATCTGTAACTTTTCTCGTGTTGCCTGATAATAAAGAATTATCATTATTATATTATTATATTACTCGAAGACAGCTCGACAAATTAGTTTAATATTTTTTGAACTCTAAGGATAGTTTATATCACAAATAACACCTCTAATGTTGCAAACGTCGAATGGTTTATTCATAACCTTCGAACGGGCTGTATGGTTGTCCTAGTGTCGTTGTATCTAAGGATTAAAAAAAATACCTGTGACGTGATTTCCCCCCACAATTTTAAAGCCATGTTGCTTATTTGCTTAGGTTTCTGGAGAATGCTGGCCACTAAGCCTGCCTTGTGCGTCGCTAATTCCTCATCACTCAAGTTTTGAAGATCTTCCTACGGAAAATAAGCACATGATTGACAAGCAACTTTTGTTTTTTCTACTAAAACTGGAATTCAGAATTCCGTATTAATATTTTATGTGGGATACTGTGTTTGTTTGTTTGTCTTCAATAAAGGATGGATTTGTGAACATGGAGATAGTGGTAGGTCAAAATTCAAGCGGGAAATCCCGGGCGCTGTGTTCAATAGTTTTAATATAGGAATTGATTTATTATTATTTCATTATTTTAACATTTATTTACAAATAACCAGTACTTTACTATCACTACAACACTACATATTATAAAACAAAGTCTCTTTCCACTGTCTGTCCCTATGTATGCTTAGACCTTTAAAACTATGCAACTAATGTTGATGCAGGTTTTTTTGGCTTACAATGATTAATTTACATTGTTCTTTGGAGTTATGTGAGAATAGTGGACTAAACTTAGTTTGAACGAAAGGATACTCCTCGGAAGGATCTCCCAGGGTTCCCAACAGATTTTAGCTACTACCGCAACCTGGTCTAAAGGTTTGCGTGCTATCCCGCTTCTTGAGGTGTAGGGTACTTGAGATTCCACCGTCTTGGGCCCGCTTCTGTAAGAACCGCAGCAGCCAACCCGGCGTCCTCACGTCCATCATTGTGTTGTGTATGTTATCAAAGTGTGGTGAATAAAAGAGTTGAAAAGAAAAAAGACAAAGAGAAACATCTTACAAAGAAACTCCTTATTAAGGCCTCAACTCTCTTCTCCAGAAACTCCGGATGTTTCTCACTCTGGACAGCAATCCACAGACCTTGAAGACTGCCGCCTTCGTAAGCTCCGCTATGAACAATATAACCAAGTTGTTCCTATAGAAAAAATATAAGTGTTAATAATAACAATAATAAATAATCTTTATTGTACACCACAAAAGAACATATTTTAATAAGAACTTAATTAAGCTATGTATCTATCAAAGTACTCGGATACCCAGACGTGCGTGTATGAAACGATTGATGAATCTCGAAAAAGCGAAAGAAGTATGCATGGATCGCGAAGCCTGGCGATCTGTCCTCTCTGACTACCGCGTCAGGGATACAGCGTGAAGATAGTTAGTTAGTTTTTTATGTACAGTAGGTGGCCATTGCGCTAAAAGCAATCTCTTCTAGGCAATATTTGAAAAGAGATAAATACATGGACCTGATCAAGGCAGCATACAAACTTTTAAAATACATATGAACCATATAATAAACATATATACAATATAAAAATACACATGACATACACAACAACAAAAATACAAAAGGAGGTAAGCACTATACTTAGTATACATAACCACACAGAATAAAATAATACACCTATATTAATAGACAATAACAGATGATACCCTGTACTAATGTGAGACAGACTTAAAGTGATCCCTTAACATTCTCTTGAATGACGCCAGTGATTGTGTTCGTCTTATCAATACTGGCAAAGCGTTCCACAGGTGAACCGCTTGTACAGTAATGGATTTGTGAGTTATGTTACTGAAGTTGAAAAGTAAGAGAGTGAAAAGGGGAGAGAAACAGAGAGAGAGACTAGCTACTTTTAGCATCGCAATATTGCCAAACGTGATCAGAAGATTCCGCATCGCGTTTTGGCGTTCTCTGCATTCGTATGCAGCATCAGAATCGCCCATTTTAGCGATTGCATCGAGATTTTTTTACTTCCTGCTTAATATACTCGCATGTCAAGCTGAGTGATGAACTGTGGGTGCTTTTAGAGGTTGTTAATGTTTAGTAATTATAAAGTTACACTTGGTAACAATATTGGAATTTATTTGCAAACGTTTTGTTTCATTCACTGATTTACATTGTCACGCCTTTATCTGCGAAGGATGGCGAGCCCGTTGCCTTGTTGATATGAACAGTCGCAGGTTGTGGCGACGTGCTGTTGAAATTTATCAAGCCGTCCATAAGGCCTTCTACTTGGTTTCACAACTGTCATATTACTGGCAACCGGGGCCAACGGCTTAACGTGCCTTCCGAAGCACGGAATCGTTTGTAAATGGAAATGACATAAAGTGGTCACTTATCCGAATTCATAATATTGACATTTGATTGACATGCAGTAATTCCAATTATTTCATTATATTATAAATACTAATGAATTGACATTTATAAATAAATTTGTATGGATCATTTAAATTTTACATCATAATTTATTATAAATTACGCTCGTGGCCTCGCGGTCTCAGTGTTCTGTAAACGATCACTGAGTTACGCAACTTTCACTATGGCTGGTCCTCGGATGAGTGACCACTTTGTGGCATTTACATTTGCGAGCGTTTCCGTGCTTCGGAAGGCACGTTAAGCCGTTGGTCCCGGTTGCCAGCAAAATAGCAGTCGTTAAGCCTGGTTGAAGGCCTTATGGGCGGCTTGAAAATTTCAACAGCAGGTAGCCACAACCTGCGTCTGTCTATTTCAACACGGCAATGGGCTCACCACCTATTACGTGGGACAGGAATCCACACGGTGAAAAGTGGGCATATAATATGCCTCTGCCACCCCTTCGGGGATAAGGCGTGATGGATATTTATTTATTATAAATTACTATGCCTGTATTAATTTTGCATGCCAAATTGGCAAATATATAGTGAAACTGAAATTCCCCACTAACACCTATGTACCTCTGTTATACCTGTATTTCGCAATAATAAATGATTTGAATTGAATTGAACACTAAAATAGCGGAGCTACGGGCGCACTAACCTTAGTCCTGAGCGTAGTGAAGCAGGGCTCTTGGAGTATGTTCAAGAGAAGGCTTAGGGTCATGCTGTTTCTTAACTCCTTGACCCCACATGCGTAGTATAAGAATGCACCAGACGTCCTGTGATGAGTGGTATATAGCTGGCGTATGTACCACTTTCCTTTACAAAAGGGCTTTCGTTAAGGTAAAGATTTGCGGTATGGTATTATTAAAATTATAAGAACATAATACTGCCTCTGTGGCGCGGTGGGAGTGTATCCGACTGCTACGCAAGAGGTCGTGGGATCGATTCCCACCC
Organism: Thumatha senex; assembly: GCA_948477245.1. NCBI lineage: Eukaryota > Metazoa > Arthropoda > Insecta > Lepidoptera > Erebidae > Thumatha > Thumatha senex. Next base: position 14,490,144 of record OX419752.1, on the reverse strand, counting down.
AGGATAAAACTTTGCGTGATAAGCACGATGGTTTATTCTGTATCTGGGTGTTATTTATCTATAATATGTATGTATTTAGAAAATATAAGTATGTTTATCAGTTATCTGGTTACCATAGTACAAGCATTGCTTAGTTTGGAATCAGATGGCGTTGCATGAATTTTCCAAACGATATTATATTCTTATTATAATAATAAGATAATATAATAATTATATTATTATTATTAAAACGAGGAACTGAGCTACATAGTGTCAAAGTAATTTAGGTTATTTTAACAAATAACCTAAACTACCTCGCATCTCATTACCTCTTAAATTATGTCGCATTTTTTAATGGTTTTATTATATTCTTTTCGTCTATAATATTTACCTGCAATCACTGTGATGAATAAATTGTAAGTGGTTGACTGTAGTATATTTAAGTTACCTATCTACGATAAAACATGTACAACAATATTTATTTATTGAATTATTTTATTTATTTATTTACTATAGTTAGCAGGTAGGCTACTTAAGTATGCTATAGTCAATATTAGTATATTGGAGATGATTATGAGGGTAAAGTAAAAATAAATAGACAGTTTGTGTCAAGCTATTATGGTGACAGCGGTGGGATGCGAAAATGTATTACAAACGTTAGATATCCTAATAGATTATTATACACAGGCTGTACTTATTGCTTTGATACTAAAATTTCGATTACATGGAAATAAATAGAGTAAATAATTAATAGACTACTACTGTATTTCATACATTATGTCTTTACTTACAGCTCAAAACGAGGCTGAACTTGTTAAAATCATTACAAAAATTGAGATGCAAATGACGTAAATATGAGATAAGTAAAATTTTCCTACCAGTGTCTAGTTCAATATGTCTCTTCAGTATTAGCTGGTGGGCTAAAAGTGGGACTCCGTCTTCGGGCAACCTGAAACATTCATATCACTGTTTCAACACAATATGGCTGCCGCACTATAGTTGTAACATTTCAGTTTAAATCAAATCAGCGTAATACAGTCCACTGTAGGCCTTTTATAATCGTAATAACAAGAGAAATGACGTGCAGGAACATTTGTGCGTCGCCGCGACATGTTCAACCAGCTTAAGATTATTGAAGCTAAACTTTTTTTGGCGCGTTAGGGAAATTTATGAGAGTAATTTTTTACGATGTGCGCGCAGACCGTTGCTAAAAACCGACACCATGAAGTTAGCTGATAAGTGTTTCCATGACAAATTATTCACACCCCAAAGTTAGCTGCTAAGTGTTTCATTACAACTTATAAACACCCTGAAGTTAGCTGATAAGTGTTTTAATGACAACTTATAAACACCCTGAAGTTAGCTGATAAGTGCAACCTTGAAAACTTATAAACTCTTTTGACGATACTTTGAAATCGGTGGTGGAGTTAGTCCTCAATGTGTCTCTGGATGGGTCTTAGTGGAGTCAGGCTGGTCTGCCAGTCCGATGTGGTGGTCTGGGAGTGCGTTGTGCACGTGATGTGGGCTTGCCGGCTTTTCTAGCGTCTACTCATGGGGTTGCAAACCTTGTCACTACTTTACTCAATTCTGTGGGTGACGGGGGGAGGATGCCTTTTGTGTCAGAGGCTATATCAGCTTGGTCGGTCCTCAACGCAGGTGCGTCGATCCCTGAGGCAAGGCACCTTCAGCGTGCGTGGGATGACGTTAAGGTGCGACGACTCCAGGATCAATTATTGGAGGGCGCTACGGGGGCTGATAAGGCTAGACTGCGGGCTGTGTCGCAGCCTGAGTCTGGGGCGTGGTTACAAGCGTTACTTTCACACCACCTGGGAACCCTGCTCGATGGCGACTCTTTGCGTGTGGCAGTAGCTTTGCGCCTGGGCTGTAAGGTGTGTGAACGTCATAAATGCACCTGCGGTTCCATGGTGGAATCAGATGGTCATCACGCTTTGAGTTGTCAGCGGTGCACTGGAAGGTTTCCGCGACACCACACCCTCAACGAAATTATTCGCAGGGCTCTTATCATAGCAAAAGTCCCTTGCATGCTTGAGCCTCCAGGTCTGAGTAGGTCAGACAGTAAGAGGCCAGATGCGCTGAGTTTGATTCCCTGGACCAACGGCAGGTGCCTAATATGGGATGCAACTTGTGTCAGCACGGTCCCTGCTAGCCACCTTAGTCGCACCGTTCACTCCCCGTCTGCCGCGGCGGAAGACGCGAGCTTAAAAAAGAGGCTTAAATACGCCAATTTGGAGCCACTATATCAATTTGTGCCGGTGGCGGTTGAGACCCTGGGGTGCTGGGGCAAGGACGCTAAAGTGTTTATAAAAGAAATTGACTGCCTCTGTGGCGCGGTGGGAGTGCATCCGACTGCTACGCAAGAGGTCGTGGGTTCGATTCCCACCCAGGATAAAACTTTGTGTGATGAGCACGATGGTTTATTCTGTGTCTGGGTGTTATTTATCTATAATATGTATGTATTTAGAAATATATAAGTATGTTTATCAGTTATCTGGTTACCATAGTACAAGCTCTGCTTAGTGTGGAATCAGATGACGTTGTGTGAGTTGTCCCAACAATATTTAATATTTAATATTTATTATTAAAAAAAAAAAATTGGACAGAGGCTCATAGAATTTACTGGTGACTGTCGATCCGGATCGTTCTTGGTGCAGAGGCTGGCCATCGCAATCCAGCGCGGAAACGCAGCGAGTGTGATGGGCACGTTTGCGCCGGGTACCATTCGGGCGGGTTTTTTGATTAGTATTTAATGTGTTTTATATTATTTTAAATTTATGTAATAGACGCGCTCGTAGCCCCGCGGTCTCAGTGTTCGGTAAACGATCACTGAGGTACGCAACTTTCACTATGGCTGGTCGTCGGATGGGTGACCACTTTGTGGCATTTACATTTGCGAGCGTTTCCGTGCTTCGGAAGGCACGTTAAGCCGTTGGTCCCGGTTGCCAGTAAAATGGCGGTCGTTAAGCCTGGTTGAAGGCCTTATAGGCGGCTTAAAAAATTTCAACAGCAGGTAGCCACAACCTGCGTCTGTCTATTCCAACACGGCAATGGGCTCACCACCTATTACGTGGGACAGGAATCCACACGGTGAAAAGTGGGCATATAATATGCCTCTGCCACCCCTTCGGGGATAAGGCGTGATGGATATTTATTTATTTATTATTTATGTAATAGACTTAATACAAAATAAATTAAAGAATAAACTTATAAACAGCCTGAAGTTAGGTGATAAGTGTTTCCATGACAACTTATAACCACATTTAAAGTAGTTTTCATTCTTTTGATTGGTTTTCTTACTTATTTATCATTCCAGTTACAAACAAAGAGATGTGGTATATGTGATGAAATCTTATTAGACTAAAGCAGTATAACTTCTAACGCGTGTACATAAGACCCACATACTTTTTATATACGAGCGCCTCAAATTGAATAATATCAAATTTAACAGTATGAAGTAAGTCTGTATAATATTTGTCTACTTACTTTTCCTCTACTAAATTTGCGATTTTCAGGGCCCTCTCTCGGCTAAGATTTCCATGCATCAGTCCCTCGATGTGAATGTTTCTCATAAAATCTGCTGCAAAGTTATCTAATCTGTTTACAGTCGCATCTGAAAAAGCAATACTTTAAAATCAAATCAAACCTTCAAAATCAAATCAATACTTTAAAATCAAAGCAAATCGAATTTAAAAATGTGACTTGATTTGTCTATTTGTTAAAATTGTTTAAAATACATATTTACATACATCAATGTGATTTGGTTAGAGCATTCCTCAAACCAATGGAAACTCTGTTGAATTCGAATTGGACAATCAGTTTTAACTAACTAGTTGAAGTTCGCGGCTCCACCGGCATGGTGAAGATTTCCTGTTCCTGTTTCCCACAGAAACTTATTCTCGAGATAAAACCTAGCTTATGTGTTATTTTGATTTGGAAGCTATATTAATGTAATTTTTTATCCAAATCCATCCGTGAAAGAGTTTAAAAAATACTTCAATTATTTTGTTTTAAATGTTATTTTTGCTATATTCCGCTTTTTAAAATGTCATATGATGTCGACAAGTGTTTTGCCTACACACAAGGTATTATTAGTCTTGAGACTGTATGGCAACAGTCAAACAGCCTTGATAATACCTCGTGTGTAAGCGAAATACGTATCGACATCATACGACATTTGGAGGCAGTCTTTTAAATAGATTTCCGCCATGTAACGCCTGATTCAATTAGTTATCAAAAATACATTAACACTTTCGTGTTTATGATTTAAATATTAAGTAGGATTTAATTAACATTATTCTTATTTTATACATTAAAACGTGTTACATTTAATACATGGGTGTTATACCTTGGGCGGTCGCTAGTAGTTCGAATGTAGACCATTTAACGTCATATAAGCATAATACCAATTCGTTGAATGCAAGCTGAAAAATGAACAGCAATTTTTAATAAATATTTATTGTAGTTGGCATTTTTCGACTATGGATTCAGGCAGCAGATCAAAATCCAAATATGTTTATTTATGTAAGTTACAAATTAACACATATTAAGTGTAATTTATGAACTTAAAACAAGATTATTACTTCTACATTTACGGTAGCGGGTATGATAAATTGGCAAGACAGAGCCTGAGTCAGAATCTGATAATAATAGCTTATTATCGGCAGCAATTTTGTAATCACCAGTAATTTCACAAGTTTACATAATTTTTGACTCGTGGCCCCGCGGACGTAGTGTTCTGTAAACGATGGCTGGTCCTCGGATGGGTGACCACTTTGTGGCATTTATATTTGCGAGCATTTCCGTGCTTCGGTAGGCACGTTAATCCGTTGGTCCCGGTTGCCAGTAACATGGCCGTCGTTAAGCCAGTTGAATGCCTTATGGGTGACTTGAAAATTTTCAACAGTAGGTCGCCACAACCTGCACCTGTCCATTTCAACACGGCAATGGGCTCACCAACTGTTACGTGGTATAAAAGTAAGTGGGAGAATGTAATACAAAAAAAATATAATACTGATTAGACACCGAACTATTATGTATATGTGGTAAGTTTACGGACATTCATAAATTATAATTTCAATCAAATCAGCCTAAATCAGTCCACTGCTGGACGTAGGCCTCTCCCAATTTACGCCACAATACACGGTCCTGCGCCTTCCGCATCCAGTCCCTCCCTGCAACCTTTTCCAGGTCATCGGTCCATCTGGCAGGAGGTCGTCCTACCGTACGTTTGCCGAGTCGCGGTCTCCACTCCAGAATTCGTTTGCTCCATCGGCCATTGGTTCTTCTACAGATGTGGCCAGCCCATTGCCACTTTAGCGTGCCTACTCTACGAGCTATGTCGTCCACCCTGGTTTTCTGATGGATAACCTCATTTCGGAGTTTATCCCTCAAAGACACCCCCTGCATAGCACGCTCCATAGCCCGCTGTGCAACCTTGAGGGCATGGACTAGCCCCACCGTAAGTGTCCAACTGTCCACGTCTCGGCACCGTAAGTCATAACCGGTAGAACGCACTGGTTGTACACCCTCGTCTTTAGGCATTGAGGTATAGGCGAATAGAAACATTTGCATTATCTTAAATAAATTATAATTTATTTAAGATATATATTTTGCCTGCTGTAAAAAAATATATATTTTGCCCATCGGATAAGTACTCGCTTAATGCGATACCTTTTTTAAAAATTAATTTTACGAGTATATCCATCAATGTTTAACATATTGATAACACAATACCACTGATCTCCGCACTGGGATTCCCTGTATTGTGGAGGTCATCTTCTTCGATTAACAGTAGTTACCATTTCAGAAAATCTTAAACAATATTCCCTACTTTTCTAAATCCTGGCGTCGCGAGACGTAACTGGGACAGACGCTCGGATGATGATGATGATGACTTATCTATGTCTATGTGTGCGTGTGTGTGTGCGTGCGTACCCGAACTATAATGACTAATACGAGGTTAGTTTGGCTTGAACCCTGAAAACACTTTCACCCTTAATTTATACTCACTTCAGTTGGCTGATCAACACCACAGTTTTTGAGATATCTGATTCGGTTTTCTTTTATTATATCGAAGCGTTTTGGATCCGCTTTAAAGGATACTAAATGATCTATAACCTTTTCTACAAGTAAATGTATTTTTTCATCATAACCCTCAACCGTGATCTGGAATAGAAAATCTAATTCGTTTATTATCTAATAAATAAAATTCTCGTGTCGCGGTGTTTGTGGTTATACTCCTCCGAAACGGCTAGACCGATTCTCATGAAATTTTGTGTGCATATCGGGTAGGTCTGAGGATCGGTCAACATCTATTTTTTATTCCTATATTCCCACGTAACGGGAAGTTCGAAGTATGTCACGAGCGAAGCCGGGCGGGTCAGCTAGTTTTAATATAATATTTCACGTGGCTCATTTTATAGGGATAAGTAATATTATGCCTGTGACTTAGATAAGACGTTCTTTCAACCAAAAGGCACTATGCTGAATTCGAACAGGACACTCAATTACAACTTATATCCAATTCGACAGATTTTCGTGTAATATTTTAAATATAATACAAATGAAAATAGCATACATATGTATCCCTTACCTAAAGATTATATTAGTCTAATTTGTGCCCATACCAACAAATGTCCAACATAGGTTAAAAAGTTGCAATGGGGTTCAAAGTATGATAAAGGGTGTCAACTATACAAGTAATTCAGCAGTCAATCTCATATTTGACTGCCTCTGTGGCGCGGTGGGAGTGTATCCGACTGCTACGCAAGAGGTCGTGGGTTCGATTCCCATCCAGGATAAAACATTGTGTGATGAGCACTATGGTTTATTCTGTGTCTGGGTGTTATTTATCTATTAAGTGTATGTATTTAAAAATATATAGGTATCTTTATCAGTTATCTGGTTACCATAGTACAAGCTCTGCTTAGTTTGGAATCAGATGGCGTTGTGTGAGTTGTCCAAATGATATTTATTTATTTTATTTATTTATATTCATAGGAGTAACGTACATTAACACCATATTTTGGATTCCGTGTGACACTGTAGCTCATTCCAGCCATGCTTGCAGCATACGCGACCTCTTCCAGGCTGTCGGTGATCAGCTGTGCGAACAGTTCGGTCAAATTTGCATTTAACGGATTTGAGTACACCAAGGGACTGTGAACAGACAAAAATAGATAAATAAGTAATAAAACCTTTTATTCCTCACAAAAGAAGTCTAAACCGGTAATTACTAGTCACTGGTAGACAATTTATTTAAAACAAGTAAGTATAAACTAAAAGTAGGTTTGTTAGTCTGTACTTTAGTAAGTACAAATATGACTATGTTACAATAATTCAAATTAATACTATTAACAGGATATTTACCATTTATCATTAAATTATTGATTTAATTCAATGATACATGGTACGCTGTGAGTACGTCCAGCACCATAAGCGCTTGCAACTGTGCTGAAATATCGGAAACTCAATAATTCAATTATAATTAGTAAATATCCCGTTAATAGTATTAATTTGAATAGTAATGACCATGAAAGTTTAATATCATATCATTTATCACGCCTTGTCCTCGAAGGGGTGGCAGAGGAATATTATATGTAGCGTAATATCTATATATATAAAAATGAAACCCGTTTTCCGTTGTCACGACATCACGAGTAAACGGCTGGACCGATTTGAAAAATTATTTTTGTATTGGATAGCCCATTTATCGAGGAAGGTTCTTAGCTATATATCATTACGCCACTACACAGGAGAGCGGAGCAGTAATCATAAATGTCAACAAATCGGGAAAACTTTTATACATTTTTGGAAAAGTAATAAGCGACGGGATTAAATGGGTGCCACGGGGTTGGAAGTATGTCGCGGGCGAAGCTGCGCGGGTCAGCTAGTTATATTATAAAATTAATAATATTATAAATATTAGTGTAAGCCCATTGCCGTATTGAAATAGACAGACGCAGGTTGTGGCTACCTGGTGTTGTAATTTTTCAAGCCGCCCATAAGACCCTCCCTACTTGACTTAACGACTGCCATGTTAATAGCAACCGGGACCAACGGCTTAACGTGCCTTCCGAAGCACGGAACCCATATATTGTTACAATAAACTTAAAGATTAATAATTATCTAATTATAATGTTAGTAGTATTTAATTTTGTAATCTTAATTCTCTTGCTCATTTTTTCTTTGCAAGGAATCCATTATTGGGTGAAGGCCTCCTCCAAAGATGCCCATTTGTCTCTGTCTTTTGCTACTTGCATCCAATTTGAACCGGTGAACAGACATCCTAAATTATTGCTAGAAGACAAAGAAGTGAATGGATATATGGAGCTGTATCGGGAAGACACACCCTGTATTCCATGAAGATGTGATGGTCAGTAGCGAATATACGTGGAACTATGTTGCCTTGTCTCACAAGGCAGTAATATGCCCAAAAGATGCGGCAGAAAAAGTATTAAAGAGACATAACACTCACTCATGATGCAGAAGGCTCACTGGAAACTGTAGATTTCAAGCGTTCTCTTCACGTCAGCGTATTCTCAGTTACTTCTAAGTCCTACCTGGATTTTAAGCACGGGCTCCGCATATATTGATTGTTGGAGCTGCTGGCTTCCGAGATCTTGTTGCAGCCTCTTACATCCCAATCTAAATAAAAGAAAATTCTCACCTAACTAATTCAAAAGTAATCCACGCCTTGGGCAACAGGAATTCGCTGTCCTTTTTGTACCATAGTCTCATTAGCTTTGTGTCCTGAAAAAAAATTGATTGCGCTGTGTAAAAATTTTATTGGTGTTAATAATGTGATTGACGAAACTGCAAGAAGCAAAAGAAGTATGCATGGATTGCGAAGTCTGGCGATCTTATCTCTGACAACCCCGTAAGGGATACAGCGTGAAGATAGCTAGTTAAATATTAATAATATAATGTTATTAATATTACTTTCACTATGGCTGGTCCTCGGATGGGTGACCACTTTGTGGAATTTACATTTGCGAGCGTTTCCGTGCTTCGGAAGGCACGTTAAGCCGTTGGTCCCGGTTGCCAGTAAAATGGCAGTCGTTAAGCCTGGTTGAAGGCCTTATGGGCGGCTTAAAAATTTCAACAGCAGGTAGCCACAACTTGCGTCTGTCTATTTCAACACGGCAATGGGCTCACCACCTATTACGTGGGACAGGAATCCACACGTTGAAAAGTGGGCATATAATATGCCTCTGCCACCCCTTCGGGGATAAGGCGTGATGGATAATTATTTTATTTATTTATTTACTAATAAAGGACCCGCGTTCCCATTACTGTTGTGACTCCTGTAACCAGGATCTACAGAATGACTATGTTAAGAAAAGTACCAGGAGAAGGTAAAGTGTGTTGGAACCCGCATCGAAATTAATCAGAAGATATTGTTGAGGAGTTGAAAAAAAATCTTCTCTCCTTTGCAAAGCGGGAGACCTGGAAAGCAAATAGATGTACATCCAATAGCAAAAAGGGAATCGCCACGGTGAAAGTATATTACGGGTCATATGTGAGCTATCTTTGATTCCAGTAATATGTATGGCCATGGGCGTACCCAGGTTCTGGGCCAGAAGGGGGGCAAATCCGATTTTCCTAAGAGCATAAAGCGCACGTAGTCCCGCTAATTTAGTGTTCTGTAAACGATTACTGCGTTAAGCAACTGTCGCTATGGCTATTTGACATTTACCATTTACCATTTACCTTCCGAAGCACGGAAACGCACTAGCGTTTCCGTGCTTCGGAAGGTACGTTAAGCTATTGGTGCCGGTTGCCAGTAACATGGGATGGCAGTCGTTAGCCAAGTTAAATCAACAGCGGGTACTTATTCACAACCGGCGTCTTAGTAGCCGCCCCCTCTGCCCAACCCCCCCCCCCCCCCCCGGTGTACGCCCATGTGTATGGCACTAAATTTGCAACGAAATCCGCATAGTAAACACCAGATGTAACTTGTAAACTGCTTAGCATATTATTTGGCTTGTTTCGCCAAAAGACACACTTCCAGTGCATATGACGAGCTGTTTGATCATTATTTGACATCAGTTGTTGAACACTGATAGAACAGTGAATAACAAACATAGACTCTCACAAATTTTCGCTTATATACTATTGTTGCCCCAATATACTTCAATATCCTATTAAGCATATATACCTTAACAATAGTCGGTGCGGTATCTTTACAGGTAGGATCATCATCTGTCTCCAGCGCTAAGGATGATGGAATATACTCGTTCGGTGTCGGCAAGTGAAGCTCTTCGCTTGGCTTTATTTCTTTCCATTTCTAAAAGAGAAAAATGTAGATATATATGTCGTCGACATTTTTCGGACTAAATCGCGTGTCGCCGATTTTAAAAGTAGTTAGTTTGAGATATCTCTTTCTCTATAATATGTTCATCATCACGCCTGTCTACCATCGGGACAGGCTATGGCTTTTCATTTGCTACGATCCTGGTATATATTTTCACGCTTCTTGTACTTTCATAAGTGTTTTCATACTCGATCGCCGGTAAAAGGTACTCTTGACCTGACCTTTTTCCAAAAGGTCTTCGATTTGATTGACATAATATGTGTGCTGAGCTCAACCCTTACCAGTTTGCCCATTTACTCTCTCCTCATAAATCTGCTTCGTCAGTCTATTTTCATTCATCGTCTCCACGTGTACGAACCATCTAAGCATCCTTATTTCTATCTTAGTCACTACATCTTCTGTCATACCGTAATGTTCCCTTAGTTACACGTTACATTTACTAATACAAATAAGTACACTGCACGCACTTCGATCGCCGCAAACCCGTAACGCTTAGAACCGCACAGAAAAATCATAGCGATTTTTTTTTTTTTAATAAAGTGAAAACTTCTTTTGGCGCACCGCACTGATTTTTCCGTAGATTATTTATTTAGGTTGATCCGCCACGCTCTGTCAAAGGCTCGATCGGGTGAACTCAAGAACGCCGAGTGTACCCCAACGAGAAAGATACAGTCAGCTGCTCTTTGCTGTTGTGTCGCAGTGTTTAGTATGTTCAATTCATACGTAATAATTGATTGCGATGGCCAATGAAGGTTTCACTTCTGCCGTGCGGTCTTTTTTTATTATATGCGTACAACTCGGAACGCAACCGGTCCGTGACAACTATACCGCTATAACTACATATGTCAGCGAAATAATATTATAGATTTTTGAAAGTAAAAGCAGAAGCATGCGCCAAAGTACAAGGTAAGGTGGACTGGATACTGGATCGATTATTCCAGCTTCTCAATAGCTAAGCGTCTGAACTGGATATTGGAGAGTGAAAAATGCCGCTGTGGAAGTGTGTGGAGAAACGAAAAGAGGCAGTAGTAATAAGCGTGATGCATGGTGGAATGAGGAAGTGAAAGAAGCAGTTCGAATGAAGAAGAAAGCATGGCTAGACTACTTAGCCTCGCGGAATGATTTTAATATGAAAGAGAGATACAAGCTGCAGAAAGTTAACACGAAGGCACTGATAGAAGAAGCTCGTGAAAGGTGCAGAATGAAAGCGGATGAAAGGTTGTCGTCCAATTTCCGGGATAATGCCAAGCTCTTCTGGAAAGAGGTAGGCAAGACCCGGAGTTGTTCGGCAATCTGCAGTATGAATAAAGTGCTTAGTGTTAACAATGACGTCCTAACAGACCAAAGTGACGTCCTGCAGAGATGGAGTGAATATTATGGAAAGATGTATGCAAGAAAAGACAGAGATGCCACGTCGGGAAGTGGAGCTCACTTCGATGCTCCGGATCCCGATGTCATTGAAGTCATTAGTATGAAAGAAATAGAACAAGCGATAAGAAGTATGAAATGTGGTAAGGCTGCGGGAAAAGACAGAGTTACTGTTGAGATGATCAAGTACGGTGGGTCGCGTGTCTGGGACACACTATGTCTGTTATGCAACTTGTGCTGGCGGACGGGTGAGGTCCCAGATGACTGGCGAGTAGCAGTTGTAGTACCTATTTACAAAGGGAAAGGCTCGCGCCTAAACTGCTCCAGCTACAGGGCGACCAGCTTGGTCAGCTTAGCTAGTAAGGTGTATGCAAAGGTTATAACGGCACGAATGCAAGAAAAGTCTGAAAGGTATTTATGGGAGGCTCAATGCGGATTCCGACGTGGAAGTGGTTGCATGGATCAAGTGTCTTCTCTCCGCATGATCGCGGAAAAGTTTCTGGCTCTTAGCCAGAAGGTTTTCTGCGCTTTTGTGGATCTAGAGAAAGCATTTGATAACGTTGTGAGAGAAACGCTGTGGGACTTGCTGCCAGGATATGGTGTGGACGGCTCGCTACTGCGGGCAATACAGTCGCTTTATAGGGACTGTAAGGCTTGCGTGCGAGTAGGGGGGGATGTGTCACCTCTTTTTGATGTCTGTACAGGCGTCAAACAGGGATGTGTCATGTCCGCCTGGCTGTTCATAGTGTATCTGGACAGCTGCCTACAGAAGTTGAAAGATTTTAATATGGGTGTGAATTTGGGTGACTTTACAGTAAACTGTCTGCTGTACGCTGATGATGCGGTGCTCATGGCCTCATCAGAAGCCGACCTACAGGCACTAGTCACTAATATGAAAGAGGGGTGTGAAAGTAAGGGTCTCCGCTTGAATGCAAGTAAAACTAAGGTTCTAGTATTTGAAAGAGGTGACGTAAGAACTAAATGCGAGATTAGAGTAAACCAGGAACGTCTAGAGCAAGTGAATGAAATTGTGTATTTAGGAAGTATGTTTAGCGCGGATGGAAGATGTGATTCGGATGTAGAACGGCGAGTAGCTGCCGGAAACAAAGTTAACGGTGCTTTGTCCCAGTTAGTAAAGCGACAAAGCATCGTAAAAGAAGCACGAATGGCGATTCATAACGCAGTGCTAGTGCCAACTTTGCTTTACGGTAGTGAAACCTGGGTATGTCAGCAGATGCATGAAAGTAAATTGAATGCTGTGGAGATGCGATCACTTCGAAAATTGTGCGGCGTTACCTTGGCCGACCGAATACGTAACGAAGTGATACGCAATATGGCAGGTTTGAATGAAAGTGTCAGCGTTAAGCTGGAAAAGGGCGTGCTCCGTTGGTTTGGACACGTCCAACGAATGAGTGAGGAACGATTGACGAAGAATATATATTGTTCAAAAGTAGAGGGTAGAAGGAGTCAGGGAAGGCCGAGACTTACATATGAAGACCACGTGAGCAGATTGCTCAAAAACGGAAAGGTCAAAAGTACTCGGATACCCAGACGTGCGTGTATGAAGCGATTGATGAATCTCGAAGAAGCGAAAGAAGTATGCATGGATCGCGAAGCCTGGCGATCTGTCCTCTCTGACTACCCCGTCAGGGATACAGCGTGAAGATAGTTAGTTAGTTAGTTAGTTAGAAAAATATCAAAATAGCAGTAGCGTGTGTTATAATACATTTCAACCATCCGCTGCAGAGGGACACGAGCGCTTGCGTCTGTTCTGCATCGAGCAAGATGATACGGATGAGGCGCCCGAGCCCCACGGGGCGTGGCTGTTCGCGGTACGGCATAATATAAATTATTGAAAATATAAGAAAATGAAAACTAATGTAATTGCTAGCGATTAAAAAAGAGTGTCCATGAGTTTTATTGCCAGGTTCTTCCTCAGGCTCTACCTATTGCTTTGCGAATCTGGCAGTTAATGTAAATGTAGAAGCAATTATCTTGACGTTCATAAGTGTTACTTTGTGACCTACATGAATAAAGATATTTTCATTTTCATTATCACTACAGTCGTACCTGTTGTTACACAAACCATGAAGCATCATTACCATCAATAAGTTGCGTCTTGACTCCAAACTTTAAAGGTCATAACGCTCTAATAACTGTTGGTATGGCTATTTAGATCCAAAGCATCTGTAATGCATAGGTACACCGCAAAACCCATTTTTGAACCAATTCCAATCTATGAATATAAACATGGACTCCAGATTGGGACTGGAAATTCCAGTTGGGAGCGGACAAAAGTTTTATAAACGAACAAGTAAGTGTGTGATCTTTTAAAGTCTATTAAAGACCTCATGACGAACCCAAACAAGCGGAAGGCTTTATTAAATGTGTTAGTGATGTCGGCCACCTGAGCATATGGCCCATCAGGTGTTAGACCCCGCCTAGAACCCGAGACAGACCCCGTCAAACATGGATTGTCACAATTAATAAAGACATTTGCTGACGAGCAGTCTTGAAGATGCCTTATGTGCAGGCGAATCACGTGTCGTCTTGTCAACTAAGTGTCACCTTGTAAAGCGGAGTATTGCAAAATTTTATACAACCTGGAGGCTAAGGTTTCCTTTTACCTATCCTACATCCTTTCCTTGAGGAGTTCGGTTCGTTATTCTTCCGTTTCAATTCGTAGAGGTTATCCTTGACCGTTGTGGATTGACTAATCGAGGGTGTGTGGTGGGATCCTCCTCCCCTCCTTTATTATCGCTCTACGATGGATTTCCGCCCTATATAATTAGTTACTAATAAAGACCTCAAAAACGTAAATATATCCACAGGGACGATCCAGCGAAGACTAACTAGGAGAGCCGACCACTAATAAGGCTAGGAGAAAGAAGAAGATGTGAAGGTCAAAGTGCAATTTGGTATCGATTTCCACCCCAAGGTCTTGCACCTGGTCAACGCTTTGTAGCCCAACATCTTGCAGATTATAATCGAAATATAAAATATTCCTATTTTTTGTAAAAGTGATTGCGTTACATTTAGATATAGTGAGTTAAAGTAGATTATCATTGAAATGAATGAAATGAAGTGATGAAATGGATGAAATGAAATAAAATGAATGAATGAAATGAAATGAAATGAAATAAAATGAATGAATGAAATAAAATGAAATGAATGAATGAAATGAAATGAAATAAAATGAAATGAATGAATGAAATGAATGAATGAAATGAAATAAATGAGCTGTAATTGTTAAAATGAATTTGATCACACACTCCGTCAGTTCTTTTATTTTCGTTCATTACAATACTGCGAGCGTCTTTAAAGTAAATATTTATAAGTCATGTAATAAATTTAATCAGGAAATAATTGGCAATGTCGTTAAAGAAGAGAATGAACTTATTACGCTGCTCCTTTCTTTGTCCATCAACTTCACTCCAGAGATAGTTCGCAGACGTTTCATTCTACGCAACAATTACTCAAAAAACTTACACTTTTATACATACCCGTAAAGTTTCGTCATCAATAAACTCGTACTCATATTTGGTCCCATACCACCGTTCTGTGAGGGTACACTTCTCTTCGAAAGCCCTGTGTAAAGAAATATATAATAATCATATTAATCACTCATAGCCCCGCTAACCCTATGTTCTGTAAACGATCACCTCGTCTTCTTACATTACGGTTATTCCTGAGATGGGTGACTAAACGTGGTATTTCCATGTATGATAGATTTTATTTTCTCTAGAGAACAAACGTTAAATACAGAAATTTAGACATTAAGACGATTTTATTACCCCGTGCTTGAATGAAAATGTACCAAAATACTGCGTTTACACACGCGGCTAGTCTCGCAGCTCGTCTCGTGGCTCGCGTGAGAGTGTAAATGGGGTATAAGGATACCTCATTTATCAAAATTGGTTGAGTAGTTTAGACATTTTGGATTATATAGTGTTAGTGAGTGTGAGTCAGAAATATATTTTGGTTCAACACTGGCGTATATTAGAGTGGCCGAAGCTTAACAAAAAGAAGAAAAAATCCAAAAAATCATAAATCAAAACTTAATGAATTCAACAATTTTGTCTATGGTAGATCTCTAAGTGTGTGACGTTTAAGAATAAATCACTACATATTATAAAACAAAGTAGCTTCTTGCTGTCTGTCCGTATATACATAGGGACAGACAGCAAGAAGCTTAGATCTTTAAAACTACGTAATGATTTTTGATGTGGTTCTTTTAATAGACAGATTGATTCATAAGGAAGCTTCCAAACATCTGCTGCCAAACAGTCTTGATAATGCCTCGTGTGTTGGCGAAGCACGTGTCGACATCATAAGACATTTTAAAAAGCAGAATATTATAGTTTTTCATCAGGAAGATTATTGGGTATAATTTGTTAAGTTTTTTATGCATTGACTAAATCGCTGCCTAAACCCTTTGAAATAAGTATAATGTATCTAATATAGGTCTATAATAAAATTCCGCGACGGTATATGTCTATCTCTTAAGGATAACTTACTAGACTAATACTATTTTAATAGTATTAAAACCAGCAATTATAAAGCGGTAATTTGAAGGCTATTTACACAAATACTTTATAAATTCTTATGATTTTTAATACATTAGTTGGCTTCAACATTTCATTAAGATTATTTTGTCCGTTTAGGCCTTGCAAATCATAAATGAATATCTTAGGAGATATAGCAAAATCAAAATCAAAGAAATTAATTTTGTATCGGGCCGTGTAATGGAGAGCGGAGAAGTTATCAACTAATTTGGAAAATGTCCATACATTATTATGAAATTAATAAACGACGGGATTAAATGGGTGCCACGGAGTTTGAAGTATGTCAAGGGCGAAGTCGGAAGGCTATGGGATGCGATCTAGACAACTGATAAACATACTTATATATCTGTAAATAAAAATAAAATCGATTCTATTTTAATTATTATAAAAGAATCGAATCGGGTTCATTCTCACTTGGCAGCTATCTGAACGATGACATTGTCTGGCGAAAGCATAGACAATACTTCTGTTATTGTCTCTGGTTTCCATTCAGAGTTCAGCGCATAACCAGAAATGACATTTTCTATAGGATAGTCCTGAAAAAAAAACCAATATTATTTTTTATTTTACTATTTCGTATTTCGTAAAAATCAAAGTAATGTTGGTTATAACGGAAAAGTCAAAAGTACTAGGATACCCAGACGTGCATGTATGAAGCGATTGATGAATCTGCAAGAAGCAAAAGAAGTATGCATGGATCGTGAATCCTTGCGATCTGTCATCTCCGACTACCCCGTCAGGGTTACAGCGTGAAGATAGTTAGTTTAGTTAAAGTTGGTTATAACTCCAGGTACATTTTTAAATCTTGAACTAAAACACTTGTACTGTTCCACTTATTTATTATTTAAACCTGACCGGTTATAACTTCACATATTGTACTCAATGACATCCGAAATACATAAAAATGCCGTAAGGCGAAACCGGTCAGATTTAAGTAATAAATAAGTGGAACAGTACAAGTGTTTTAGTTCAAGATGTGTAGCAAGTTCCACCAAGTGCCATTAATCAACAGTGTAAACATTCATATTATTTAAATATGAAGAGTTTTAGGCGGTTAAAAGGCGGACTAATGCCTTATAACGTTAAAGACTATTTGCAGGAAAGGGACGCCTAGAAATGATCTGCTGGCAAAGTGAAATAATATTAAATTGTAAATAGGCCATCAAAAAAAAGCCTTTCTAAGTTGGGTTAGGAGTTAGCTGGTTCTTCTCAGGTGGGCCGCGTTCCGAACCGGTGGTCACTTTAAATATTTTAAATAGTGTATGACATTTTGTAAGCGCCGTTAAAATGGTCTGTGCAAAATAAAGATATTTTTATTTTATTTTATATATATTTTCAAAGCTAGTGCTAAACTTTCATTTGCAGGGCTTCCAAATGTCCGCGTTCTACTTGAGGCGCCTTATTATATTATATTATATAATATAATAATAATATATATAATATAATAATAATAAAATATAATAATAATAATATATGCCTATAATAATAATAATAATATATGCCTATATGTTTGTATTGTAAATAAAGAGAATAATAATATAAAAGAAAAAGAAACTAAAGAAAGAAAGAAAAGAAATAACTTCTTATTATTGATACGACTATTAGCCAACAGGTTCGGCGCTCGTGGCCCCGCGGTCTCAGTGTTCGGTAAACGATCACTGAGGTACGCAACTTTCACTATGGCTGGTCGTCGGATGGGTGACCACTTTGTGGCATTTACATTTGCGAGCGTTTCCGTGCTTCGGAAGGCACGTTAAGCCGTTGGTCCCGGTTGCCAGTAAAATGGCGGTCGTTAAGCCTGGTTGAAGGCCTTGTAGGAGGCTTAAAAAAAAAAAATTTCAACAGCAGGTAGCCACAACCTGCGTCTGTCTATTTCAACACGGCAATGGGCTCACCACCTATTACGTGGGACAGGAATCCACACGGTGAAAAGTGGGCATATAATATGCCTCTGCCACCCCTTCGGGGATAAGGCGTGATGGATATTTATTTATTTATTTAGGTTCATCGTAAACGAAGGGATTTAGCGACATCTTGGATAGACTATAAGAAGGCTTATGACTCAGTGCCATATTCATGGCTCATGAGGGTGCTAGAGTTGTATAAGATTGATGCAACTCTATGCACCTTCTTGGAGACATGTATGGGGCAATGGAGTACGGTCCTTCGCTATCCGGGATGTCGAAAAATTCTTGGTGACGATGAACCTATAAAGATAAAGAGGGGTATTTTCCAGGGTGACAGTTTGAGTCCTTTGTGGTTTTGTCTAGCACTTAACCCTCTCAGTACAATATTAGAGGGTTTAGGGCTGGGCTATCATTTGCAGAGAAGTGGTCAAGTTATATCCCACCTCTTTTACATGGATGATATGAAACTCTTTTGCCTCCAACGATATCCAATTGAAAGACTTACTAAAGGCAACTGAAAACTTTAGTAATTCTATCAAAATGGAGTTTGGTGTAGACAAATGTGCAACCATGCAAGTTAAAAGAGGTAAGATTGTGGAATCTGAAGGCATGGAACTTTCAGATTCCACTAAACTTAGATCCCTTTCTGCAAATGAAACCTACAAATATTTGGGTATGTCACAGGCATTAGGAATTGATGACAGGGGTATGAAACAATCATCGGTAGAGCGTTTCTTGGGCCGCCTGAAGAAAGTACTGAAAAGTCTTTTATCGGGTGGAAACAAGGTTCGCGCCTTTAATGATTGGGTCATACCATTGTTAACCTACTCCTTTGGCATACTCAGATGGACTCAAACTGAGTTGGACACCCTCGACAGAAATGTTCGTACTCTGCTTACTACATACCGAATGCACCATCCACGTTCGTCTGTTATGAGGTTGTATATCCCGCGGAAGTTTGAGTGTCGAATCTTTTTGAATTTTAAGACTCTCCACAACCGCGAGATATGCAACCTTAGAGAATATTTTCTGTCAGCGAATATGGGTATGCATCGGTGTGTGGTAGCAGTAGATAATGGACTTGCCCCGCTTAGTTTGGCTACTCTTTCCTCTCTCTTCTCAAACCTGTTATACTTACTACTGATGAACGCAAGGAGATATGGAAGAGTAAGGAGCTGCATGGACGATTTTTTCGGGTCCTATATGGGTCCGATCTAGATTTAACAGCATCTGTTTCCTGGCTACGGTTTGGGGACCTCTTTGGGGAAACTGAAGGTTTTGTCTTTGCAATTACAGACGAAGTAGTAATAACGAATAACTACCGATAGTATATTCTGAAGGATGATACGATTGACATTTGTCGGGCATGTCATCGTCCGGGTGAATCTTTAAGACATATTATTTCTGGTTGTTCTCGTCTTGCTAACGGGGAGTATTTGCATAGACACAATCAAGTAGCCAGGATTGTCCATCAGCAACTAGCTCTTAAGTATAAACTTGTGGATTTGGAGGTGCCCTATTACAGGTATGTACCCGACCCAGTTCTTGAAAATGGTCGTATCACACTGTACTGGGATCGATCTATCATTACTGACAGGACTATTGTTGCCAATACGCCTGATATAGTGGTGATAGATCGGTTGTGGTGTTGATTGGTGAGGCTCGCGTTAGGCAGTTGAATCAAGGGTTTGATGCAGAAGGCAGTTCTCCTCGACACGGCACGCATTGTCAGGAGGTTCCTATCTCTGGAGCCCTAACCACCGGTTGCTTGGTCCCTGTACCCGATACCGGTGGGCCACAACTTTTTATATATTTAAATGTATTTACTTTAGATATATTTAAAAAAATAATTTGTATTTCTGTATTGTAAATAAAGAGAATAATAATATAAAATATATAATATAATACTATTATATTTTATACAAACCAAGAGTGTCAGGAGATGGCACCGTTCACTGATACGATTACACTAATTACTACAGACAAATGGCGATGTATGCGACTTTCGCCTACAACCGGACATAAACTTGGCACGTGGTATGATAGTAATTTCGTCTTTATCAGGGCGCGAGCAATATTCTGTGCAAAAAACTCTTTCACATGACTGTCAAGCACTATAGTGCACAGAATATTGGCAGCATCGCCAAATTGAATGATTATGCTTCGTTTAACGTTTTGTCAATAGACCTTTAGTTACGTGCCTTAGGTATCATGCCAGGAATCGGCAGGAAGGCAGGCAAAGGCTTCACATATTTCCCTTATCTTAAAACCCCTATTCGGTCAATTTATTGATTTCCTTGCTGGTAAATGTGGCATTGGTCTCAAAGTCCTGGTAGGACTTTTTAAAAACCCTTTTTCCTTTTTTTACGTGTGGAAATCCTCATAGATAACATGGGCTGACTAAAACCACACGGTGACCTTTCATCGGCCTATGGCTAGGAGAACCGGGAGAGTCTCGGAAGTATAGCCCCAGGGCTCACGACAGACTTTATCCGTCAACGCGGCCTCGTCTTCAGAAGGTTCGGAGGATTTTCCACTTCCTTAAGGGTGTGAAAGGATCTGCTGCTACGCCGCTGTCTAGGACTTGGACCACCCGCCGTTCTCAGGATCTCGGTCACCTAAAAGACTTTAAAAATCATAATTACATAGATTACCTGCAATTCGTATGTACAATCTTCTACAAAATTCCTCGGTTCTGATGGCTCCTGGAATCGGAAATTCACCTTCTTGATGTTTATGAATTCCTTCCAGAACCAGTATTGAGGTCCTTTTTGTTTCAGCATGGCTATATACTAGAAAAAGATAACATGATTACGTGTATTCTAATTTTTTATTTAAAAATTGTTCGCTTGTGGAATGCATTGAATCCAAACTTTAAAAGACTAATTTTCAAACCGTTCAAAAACTGCTTGTATGAAGCGCACGTGGGCTAACTCAGGGCCGTAATACAGAATGTTTCTCGATATTCAAAAAAGGCTTAAGGCTTGTTTTCGCCTTATAATACTACTCTCAAATGTTACTTAAATATTGAGAAACGTTCTGTAATTCGGCCCTCAGTGTTACGTTAACGACATTACGACATTAAGAATATTTCGCTATAGCTGGTCCCCGGATGGGTGACTGCTTTGTGGCACTTCTATTCACGAGCGTTTTCGTGCTTCGGAAAGCATAAGTTAAAATTCTGAGGCTTGAAAAATTTCAACAGCAGGTCGCCTAACGAATAGGGCAAGGACAAAAATGCATACAGTGAAATGTGGGTGTATTGTGTACTTCTTCCTCTACTTCGGGGATAAGGTCGTGAATGATTAGGTATTGGTGAAAATTTTGTGTTTTTTTATATTTGCCTCTGTGACGCGGTGGGAGTGTATCCGCCTGCTACGCAAGAGGTCGTGGGTTCGATTCCCACCCTGGATAAAACTTTGTGTAATGAGCAATCATCGTGTTCATTACACAAAGTTTAAAAAAGATTTATTAAATAAATATTGTTGGAACAACTCACACAACGCCACCTGATTTCAAACTAAGCATAGCTTGTACTATGGTAACCAGATAACTGATAAACATACTTATATATTTCTAAATAGATACATATTATAGATAAATAACACCCAGACACAGAATAAACCATCGTGCTCATCATACTAAATTTTATCCTGGGTGGGAATCGAACTCATGACCTTTTGCGAAGCAGTCGGATACACTCCCACCGTGCCACAGAGGCAGTCAATGTATGATAGCATTGTGTATCTTCATTTGCTACATAAAAGTCCGCGATGGCTTAAGAATAACATACTATATTCATTTCAACACTTTAAAAAATGGTCAAGTATAAAGCGGTAAATGAAAAGCTGTTTTTACCAATACGGTATTAATCTTTATTACTTTATTAAATTAAATACGTTACTTGATTTAGAATCTCATGAAAATTATTTTGACACAATGTAAATTAAATAAATATCTTAGGAGATATAGCAAAATCAAATTAATGCACAAAGAATTAATTTCGTGTAAGCATTATTCGAGCAGAGAAGTAATCAACTACTTTGGAAAATGTTCATACATTATTGTAAAATTAATAAATGACTGGATTAAATAGGTGCCACGGGGTTCAAAGTATGCCACGGGCGAAGCCGGGCGGGTCAGCTAGTAGACAGTAACTCTTGAGTTGACAGCCCTATAATGTGCCTTTTCTCGCTTCTTAAAGAATACAGGATGTCAAAACAGCATTTGTAAAGAGGTATGATGATATAGCTCAGAAAATAAAGATTTGTATTAACTAAGATTGAACCTATTTACCTGAAACATACATACATACATATTGTCACGCCTTTATCCCCAAAGCGGTAGGCAAAGGCATACTATACGCCCACATTTCACCGTATGCACTATTTATTTTAAAAAATATCCAGCACGCCTTATCCCCGAAGGGGTGGCAGAGGCATATTATATGCCCACTTTTCACCGTGTGGATTCCTGTCCCACGTAATAGGTGGTGAGCCCATTGCCGGGTTGAAATAGACAGACGCAGGTTGTGGCGACCTGCTGTTGAAATTTTTCAAAAATCAAAATTAAAATCTTTATTCATGTAGGTCACAAAGTAACACTTATGAACGTCAAGATTACTGCTTCTACATTTACATTTACTGCCAGATTCGCAAAGCAATAGGTAGAGCCAGAGAAAGAACCTGGCAATTAAACTCATGGCCACTCTTTTCTAACCGCCATTTGACACAGTTTGATTAACATGATATTTGACCAATTATACAGTAAAGATTTTATACAAAAAATAAAACAAAATAAATGTTGTGTTCATTAAAATTACACTTACATAGTTCCTTTGAATTTATGTGAGAACAGTCGACTAAACTTAGTTTGCCTTAAAATTAAATAATATTATTTGTAACAATTGCTATAACAGCTATGAGCTGATCAGTCCCAACAGACGGCACCCGTTCACGGGTATGACGCATATATCAGCCATCGCCCTATTCAACCGTATTGTAGGGAACAAGGCGACCCGATGCATACGCCACCACTGCCAGGACACTTAGGCGAGCATGACATACCCAAAACTACACAACAACTATCATGTCAATTTCAAAATTATAAATAAGTCTACATAGTGCTCACACAATAACAAAGTCAAATTACATATAATTATGTATATTAGTTATTACCGGGACTAAACGCAGCCATACCTTTAGTTGCCTGGCGTTTCAAATTATTTATACTGGAGAATGTAAATAAAAATAATGTAAAAAAAAATACAACATATATATATATATATGCAGATTCAAGACAAGTAGATAATATAACACAAGATTCATTCGAATCATAAATAGCTCGAGCGAAGAGCAAGCAACTCATTTCCATTTATTTTTATCATTCAAATAATCATTAATTGTGTAATAAGCCCTTTTCAAGAGGTGCGTCTTAATTTTTCGCCTTAAATTTATGTAACGGCTGGTTCATAATGTCTAAAGGAATTTTATTATATAGGCGTACGCCAATTCCTGCAAAAGAGTCGTGAACCTTTTGTAAAAGATGATGCGTTCCAATTAATTTATACTTATTTCTAGTATTTATCGAATGTATGTCACTGTGTCTATTGTATAAATGTATGTTCTGTTTAACTAACATGATATTTGCAAATATATGTGATGCAACCGTTAAAATGCCAATTTCTTTAAATTTCTCTCTAAGAGACACTCTAGCACTCAATTTATATATTGCACGTACTCTCTTCTGGAGTAGAAAAATTACTTGTAGATCAGCTGCTTTACCCCACAGCAAAATGCCGTAAGACATGACACTATGAAAATAACTAAAGTATACTAGCCTGGCAGTTTCTACATCAGTGAGCTGCCTGACTTTACTAACGGCAAAGGCTGCCGAGCTGAGTTTACCTGCAAAACACGTTATTTGGGCGTTCCACTGCAGTTTGCTATCTAAAGTGATCCCCAAAAATACAGTTGATTCTACAATATTAAGGGTATCACCGTTCAATGCTATGATCCTATAATATAATATTATATCCTTATATCTATATATCAAGCCGCCCATACGGCCTTCAACTGGGCTTAACGAGAGCCAAGTTACTGGCAACCGGGCCCAACGGCTTAACGTGCCTTCCGAAGCACGGAAACGCTCGCAAATATAAATGGCACAAAATGATCACCCATTTGAGGACCAGCCATAGTAAAAGATGTGTAACTCAGTGATCGTTTACAAAACACTGAGTCCGCGGGGCTACGAGCTCTTCCACCTTACCTGAAACAGTAGACTAATTATATCATCAATGTGGTTTATCCCTTCTTCGGTAAGATCTACGGTGATGCCTAGGAAACCAAATCCTCTCGCTGAAGCTCCTGCACCACAGCATAAACTGGGAATAAAATATCTTTATTTTGCATAGACCATTTTAACGGCGCTTACAAATGTTTTATATACTATTTAATATATTTAAAGTGACCACCGGTTAGGAACGCGGCCCACCTGAGAAGAACCGGCAAGAAACTTAGGAAGGCTTTTCTTTTGATGGCCTATTTACAATTTAATATTATTTCACTTTGCCAGCAGATCATTTCCAGGCGAAATATATTATAGTTAAAGACTATTTACAGGACAGGGATGTCCTGTACAGTACTTACCCGTGGTACTACTATGACGTATAGTAGTACCACGGGAGATTTTATATTACCCCTGGTACTACTGAATAAATAATATACAATAATTGTAAAGTATTTTATTTATACTTAAGTTATCTAAATTAAGTATAAATAAAATACTTTATGTTTTATGTATCTACATAAATCGCAATCGAGAGCGTATACCCAGCGCATAACGCGGCTTGGCCAGGAGCTTACCTCGCATCCAACGGGTAGACGTGAATATTGGCAACTGGCCAAAGCCGTGCAATCTAACTTCTGCCGACCTTCGCTGCCACCGTTGCGGTACCCTAACGGAACCCTGGCTCATAAGGCTCGAGAGAAGGTGGACTTTTTGCCAATCTCCATCAATTCAATCTCCATCCATCGAGTGATCTCCATCGAATCAATTCCCGGATCGACGATCGTGGCAAGCAGCCTCCGATAGTCGCGAGTTGTGGTAATGCAGTGGCCAGATATTATTATCAGGCAGTGCGACGTTCGGACGGTGCTGCGGTCGCTCGACGTCCGTAAGTCCAGTGGCCCCGATGGTATTCCTGCGGTGGTTCTTAAGAGGTGTGCAGCGGAGTTTACTCCAGTGCTAACACGCCTGTATCGCCTGTCCTTCTCTACGGGTAGTGTGCCGGATGCGTGGAAGGAGGCTAACGTGTAGCCGATCCCCAAAAAAGGAGATAGGTCAGACCCATGCAACTATCGCCCCATAGCCGTCACCTCAGTCATCTGTAAGGTTTTTGAGCTCATCATAAACAAGCAGCTCATGCGTTATCTAGAAGATCACTCCTTAATAAACGACCTGCAATACGGATGTAGGCCGAAACGGTCAACGGGTGATCTTCTGGCATCACCTTTGGGGTGAGGCTATGGACAAGCATGGCGACACATCGCCAAGGCTTTCGATAGTGTCTGGCATGCATCATTTCTTTCCAAGCTTCCGGCATATGGCCTGCCACCTCAACTATGCACACGGCTCGCCAGCTTTCTGCACGAGCGCCGTATTCGGGTCCAATGCGACGGTCAGGCCTCAGACTGCCTGCAGATAAATGCTGGCGTGCCACAGGAGTCCGTTTTGTCGCCTACTCTCTTTCTTCTGCATATCAATGATATGTTGTCCCTGGGCACCATACTTTGCTATGCAGATCATAGTACGTTGCAAGTAAGTCACCCGACGGCAAAGCGGACTCTTTACCGGGATTTTTAAAAATTTGACAAACTACTATTTGTTGTGGTATTCTTCATAAATTTGGATTAACCTAGCCACAAACTGCCGCGCTCAGCTGCACAAAATAGTCTTCTTACCGGTCAAATCATATTGACGGGTTGCGAGCTCAAATTTTTTTCAGCTCAATACCCTCACTCTACATTTCATACGTACAAGAAAAACCTCCAGCTATCTAATATTATAATCCACTAAAATATTTTTTTTTAATTTAGGCTCCTATTTTTTTCTCCTGTTTAGGTTGCGATTTATGCGCTGGGTATCCGCTCTCGATTGCGATTTATGTAGATACATAAAACATAAAGTATTTTATTTATACTTTATTTAGAAAACTTAAGTATAAATAAAATACTTTACAATTATTGTATATTATTTATTAAGTAGTACCAGGGGTGGTACTACTTAATAAATAATATACAATATTGTGGTGGTATTTAGATACGGTGGTATTTCCCGTGGTACTACCAGTAGTACCACGGGTAAGTACTGGTCCTGTAAATAGTCTTTAACAGAGTAATAACCTTTTTCACAATGTTTTTCTTTTATCAACTAATAAAATATTGGGTATAATTTACTAGTTGATGCCCACGGCTCCTCCCGTTACGTGAAAATTTCCCGTTCCCGGGAAATCTTAGTGGGGGATCTAGTTCATGTGGGAAAACAGGAATTAGGTCCCGCTGTAAAAATAACATATATCCTGTTCTGATGTATAAGCTATTACTGTAAAGTTTCATTAAATTCCATTCAGAAGTTATAGCGTTTAGGTTGAAGTGTTTGTTTGTTTGGTTGGTTGAACGCGCCAATCTCAGAAACTACTGGTTTCATTGAAATTTAAAAATATTTTTGCATTGGATAGCCTATTTATCAAGAAAGGTTACATTTTTCTCGCTACTACCCACGAGAAAGGATCGAAGGAGGAGTAATTATAAATATCAACAAATCGGTTAAATTTCCATACATTTCTGTAAAATTTGGTCATATAAAATACAGATAAAGCCGCGTGCAACACCTGGTACACCAAAACTCCAAACCAAACATTTACAATTATATCTTACCTATTGCACCATCCACGTTTTCTGAGAGCTGATAGTAGACTTCCAGGTCCTTTGTGGCCTATCAAGCTAAATATATACCCTAAAGGCTGCAACGGAATTAAACTGGAATGAGTTCTGGAAACTTCTATTTGTCAAAAGACTTTAAATCAATCAAATATAGTCACCATCTGTCAGTGTTCAAAAGTTGATGCCAAATATGATACTTTGGGAGAGTAGCATTTGACGAAACGAGTGGAATGGATAAATTTTTAAAGCAATTATTATGCTAAAAGATAAAGACAATTTGATTCGAGACGGGGATTGAACCCGTGACCTTTGCCTTACCAGGTCTAGTCATACTCCAAAATGACGAATAAAATATGGTAAAGAATTTCAAATTGTTTCGAAATGGCCCGGGTAGTTCAGTGGCTAGAACATTGCCCTGGTTAGGCAAAGGTCACGGGTTCAATCCCCGTCTCGAATCAAATTGTCTTGTTTCACATTATGAAAAAATTTTGAGTGTAATAACATATAGTAAGGTTATTTAAAACTAAGGTTGCGGTATACCTCAGTAGTTTAAAAATACACCAATATGAAGAGAAAAGACTTACCAAATATTTATTATACTTTTTTAAACAGGGTATTGCAAAATCAACGTTAAGGGTTCGTTCATCTCTAACAGGTACGATATATATTCTCTGCCTCCGCAGTTCTGGGGGGAATGGATGTATAGGCCAAGATGGCGCAGTGACCAATTTGTCCTCGATCGTAGAGAAAAGAGGTGCCACTATAGCTTCCAGATCATCCAGGGATTCTGTTCGAGGAATAAGAATAATAATAAATCGAATCGGTTGGCAGCCCCGCTAACTCAGTTTTCTTTAAAAGTAAGCTGCTTTCGCTGAAGAGGCTGTCCTCGGATGGGTGACCGGCATTTCGATCCATGAGCGTTTTCGTGCTTCGAAAGACACGTTAAGCTGTTGATGCCGGTTGCTAGTAACATGGCAGGCGTTATACCAAGTTGAAGACCTTTTAGGCGGCTTTTCAACAAAATATTTTAATAGCAGTACGTCACAATCTGTGCCTGTCTATTTCAAGATGGTAACACGGTTCACGTGGGAAAAATAATGCTGGAAATTTGGGACTATAGTATTCCTCTGCCACCCCCTCGAGGATAAACTCGTGAATGATAAATATTGAAATCAGTACTATATTAACTTAACTATCTTCCCGCTGTACTGACGAGGTAGTCAGAAAAGGTGGATCGCCAGGCTTCATGATCCATGCATACTTCTTTCGCTTCTTGTAGATTCATCGATCACTTCTACACGCACGTCTGGGTATCCGAGTACTTTTGACTTTTCCGTTTTTGAGCAATCTGCTCACGTGGTCTTCATATGTAAGTCTCGGCCTACCCTGACTCCTTCTACCCTCTACTTTCGCACAATATATATTCTTCGTCAATCGTTCCTCACTCATCCGTAGGACGTGTCCGTTTATAATACATATTAGTATGAAGATACATACCTTTGCCTATAACAACCAGCGTCATCATATTGGACGAGTACCATTTCTCGTGGAACTTCAACAATTCCTTCCTCACATCAATGCCTTTGGATTTAGGAATGGTTTCCAGCGTTTCCTTGTTGCCTTAAATATATACATTTTAATATTAAATCAATTACTAGTATCTTCCTATGTGATTTCCGCTATTTATTCAAATTATGTAAACGATTATTATTCTGTAAACGATCACTGAGTTACGCAACTTTCACTACGGCTGGTCCTCGGATGGGTGACCACTTTGTGGCATTTACATTTGCGAGCTTTTCCGTGCTTCGGATGGCACGTTAAGCTGTTGGTCCCGGTTGCCAGTAAAATGACAGTCGTTAAGACTGGTTGAATGCCTCAGGAGCGGCTTGAAAAATTTAAACAGCAGGTAGCCACAACCTGCGTCTGTCCAATTCAACACGGCAATGGGCTCACCACCTATTACGTGGGACAGGAATCCACACGGTGAAAGGTGGGCAGTTAATATGCCTCTGCCACCCCTTCGGGGATAAGGCGAGATGGATATTTTTTTTTATAATATTACTCGATTCATACAACTCAAAGGTTTATGTTATTTGGTATAAACTATGTATGTGTGGGGTCCTAGAATTGTCAATTTTGGTTAAAAGCGTGGTCTTACAGCACAAATAAAAGATTTTCTTAAAAAAAAGAGTTGAAAAGACCCATTGAAATACCCATGTATATATGACATAGAATTTCCAAATAACATAGACCTTTGAGTTGTATGGGCGCTCATATAATTTAGTGGTCTAGCTTTATTGGCCCTATAACCTATTAACTAACGGTCAAATCTGTTATGTATTGGTAAAGAACTATTAGTGCTATGAATATTAGCCGGTATCAAATTCCTTGTGTAAATTAACGCTACCATACTATAACTGCCTCTGTGGTTCTGTGGCGCGGTGGGAGTGTATCCGACTGCTACACAAGAGGTTGTGGGTTCGATTCCCATCCAGGATAAAACTTTGTGTGATGAGCACGATGGATTATTTTGTGTCTGGGTGTTATTTATCTATAATATGTATGATTTAGAAATGTATAAGTATGTTTATCAGGTATCTGGTTAACATAGTACAAGCTCTGCTTAGTTTGGAATCAGATGGCGTTGTGTGAGTTGTCTTAACGATATTTATTTTATATTTTTAATTGGGACTAATCTCACCCACTTTCCCATTACTGTGACTCCTGTAAACCAGGATCTACAGCAATGACCAAAATCACAAACGTTACAGCGAGCTCGATCTCGGTGAAGGCCCAGGAGAAGTTAGCATGTCTTGGAACCCGCATCGAATTTAATCAGAAGTAATTTGAAGGAGTTGCAAAAAGAAATTAGCGCCTCTTCCCTCCTTTGCAAAGCGGGAGACCTGGAAAGCAACTAGGTGTACATCCTATAGAAAAAGGGAAGCACCACGGTAATAGTATACTGAGGGTCCTATGTGACCTATGTTTGATTCTAGTAATATAAATAAAATAAATAAATATTGTGGGACACTTGTCACACAGCGTCATCTAGCCCAAAGTGGGCTAATATTAGCTTGTGTTATGGGATCTAGATAACTGATAAACATACTTATATATTTCTAAATACATATATATTATAGATAAATAACACCCAGACACAGAATAAACCATCGTGCTCATCACACAAAGTTATATCCTGGGTGGGAATCGAACCCACGACTTGTTGCGTAGCAGTCGGATGCACTCCCACCGCGCCACAGAGGCATGCAATATGTATGGCAGGAACGTCTGAAGGCATAAAAATTCACCCCAGAATCGATATTTATAAGTTTCATTCACCTGTACAAAACTTCCGAAAAACATGGTCATCATCAGAGAGAAGCTTTATTATGCTTTGTTGTCTCCAAGTGTCGCACTTAATATTGTTTTGGTGTTCAGAATCAACTGCGTTTAACTCTCGACTTGTTGCCGATTCCGTGAAGAGGGGCGATATGAAAAACTGAGCAAACCTGTGAACACAATCTGAAAATCAGCGCTGTAAAAAAATAAAAGTGAAATGCTCGTGGCCCCGCTGACTGTGTTCTGTAAACGATCACTGCGTTGAGCAACATTCGCATTAGCATAAGCATCATTCATTTATAGGTGGTCCTTGGATGGGTGACCACTTTGTAGCATTTACATTTGCGAGCGTTTCCGTGCTTCGGAAGGCACGTTAAGCCGTTGGTTCCGTTGCTAGTAAAATGGGAGTCGTTAAGCCTGGTTGAAGGCCTTATGGGCGGCTTGAAAAATTTCAACAGCAGGTCGCCACAGCCTACCCCTGTCCATTACAACACGGCAAAATGCTCACCACGTGGGACAAAAATTCATACGGTTAAATGTGGGCGTTTATTATGCCTCTGCCTACCTACCTATGTATGTATGAATATACTAAACACAGCGACACAACAGCGAAGAGCAGCCTGACTGTATCTTTCTCGTTGGGGTACACTCGGCGTTCCCGAGTTCACCCGATCGAGCCTTTCGCCTCAGAGCGTGACGGATCAGCCTAACTAACTACCTACGGAAAATCTGTGTGCGGTGCCACAAAAGAATTTTTCACTTAAAAAACTAACTAACTATTTCACGCTGTATCCCTGACGGGGTAGTCAGAGAGGACAGACAGGCTTCACGATCCGCGCATACTTCTTTCGCTTCTTGCAGATTCATCAATCGCTTCATACACGCACGTCTGGATATCCGAGTACCTTTGACTTTTCCGGTTTTGAGCAATCTGCTCACGTGGTCTGCGAATGTAAGTCTCGGCCGTCAGTTAGGCCGAGACTTACATACGACGACCACGTGAGCAGATTGCTCAAAGAGTTTGGAAAAATCCAAAAGTGCACGCCTCACGCGCTTTTATTATATTATTAAAAAAAAAACAGTAAAGATAACAAAAAAATATTTAATCTATATTTATAAAAAAAACTAACAAGTTACACTATTTATAACTCAACAACGGCTGTACCGATTTGGCTGAAAATTGGTGGGGAAGTAGCTTAGAACCAGGAGACGGACATAGGCTACTTTTTATCCCGGGAACAAGTTCCTTTGGGAAACGGAAACGGGAAAACTTCTCTACGCGGGCGAAGCCGTGGGCGTCAACTAGTCTATATATATAAAAGAAAGTCGTGTTAGTTACAGTATTTATAACTCAACAACGGCTGTACCGATTTAGCTGAAAATTGGTGGGGAGGTAGCTTAGAGTCAGGAGATGGACATAGGATACTTTTTATCCCTTGAACAAGTTCCTGTGGGAAATGGGTACGGGAACACTTTCTACGCGGGCGATGCCATGTGAAATTAATGAACGACGTGATTAAATGGGTGCCACGGGGTTCGTATAATGTCACGGGCGAAGCCGGGCGGGACAGCTAGTTATATATATAAGAAAGATGTAAAAAATATCGACAGTCGGTATCAAATATTGATCATTACGTAATACATTTATCTCCCGTGGCGTTTTTTTGATGAAAAGTGAAAAATACAGTATATGCAGAAAAGAAAAAATAAAGATAAAGATATACTAAAACTATAAAGGGGATGAAGAGTAGAAGCGTGCACGTCGCCATCCCTGCCAGCTACGGCTGCAATTCTACTCCAACACGAGTGCCACCAGGGCGAATGATGCTAGGGCGTGCCCCCGAGGCGACGCGCACCAGTTCGTCCCCGCTGGTGCGTGCGGTGTGTGCCAGAGCGGCGTAGGGGACCGCCACGCTACACGCGTGGCCCGACACAGCGGGAAGTGGAGGACGGAGTGCAGGGTAGCTGCGTGGAATGTTAGGGGAGGAATGGCAGATAAGATGAATGAGTTGATGGATGTTATGAATGAGAGAAAGTTAGATGTAGTGTGCTTGACAGAGACCAAGCGCAAGGGCAGCGAAGTCGTGGAGCTCCCGGGTGGTGTGCTCGCGCTATGGTCTGTAGTACCAGAGAGCGAGCATGGCAGTCGGGGGGTTGGAATTTTGTTGTCCTCGCAATTGGCCTCCGGTATGTATGAGTATAAACTGGTAGGTCCTAGAATCCTCTGGATCCGTCTAAAACTTGGTTTGACGAAGATTTTCCTGGTAGCTGCTTACGCGCCAGTATCTTCGTCGAACACGAGTGAGCTAGAGGACTTCTGGGAGAGTATGAGAGAAGCTCTAAATGTGATAGAAGGAAATGAAAAACTTATAGTATGTGGAGACTTGAATGGATGGGTGGGTACCGCTCGCGATGGTTTTGAGTCGGTACTCGGGAAGTATGGGGATAAAAGGGTGAATGACGCTGGCAAGCTTATACTGGCATTTTGTAAGGAAAAGGATTTGTTTGTGGCGAACACAATGTTCAACCACAAACAAATTCATATGTATACGAGGAGATGTAAGTCAAAGAGAAGCATGATAGTTCTATACCTAATGGATAGTCGGCTCCGTAAACAGGTGATGGACACAAGGGTTTATCGAGGCGCTGAACTAGGATCAGACCACTACCTAGTAATAACTAGGATAAGGGGTCTGTTCGCGGATTGACGTCATCGTACCGAGTGTCCTGAACCTGAGCCGACTCATAGCATCAAAAGCTGGAAGTTGCAGGATGCATCCATTAGGGATAAATATAAAGAAAGGGTAGCCGAAAAGCTTGACGACGTCAATGTTAGTAGTGAGAATGTGGAAAATGTATGGCAGAACCTTAGGGATAGTATGGTAAATGCCGCTGTGGAAGTGTATGGAGAAACGAGAAGAGGCAGTAGTAATAAGCGTGACGCATGGTGGAATGAGGAAGTGAAAGAAGCAGTTAGAATGAAGAAGAAAGCATGGTTAGACTACTTAGCCTCGCGGAATGATTTTAATATGAAAGAGAGATAAAAGCTGCAAAAAGTTAACACGAAGGCACTGATAAAAGAAGCTCGTGAAAGGTGCAGAATGAAAGCGGATGAACGGTTGTCGTCCAATTTCCGGGATAATGCCAGGCTCTTCTGGAAAGAGGTAGGCAAGACCCGGAGTTGTTCGGCAATCTGCAGTATGAAAAAAGTGCTTAGTGTTAACAATGACGTCCTAACAGACCAAACTGACGTCCTGCAGAGATGGAGTGAATATTATGGAAAGATGTATGCAAGAAAAGACAGAGATGCCACGTCGGGAAGTGGAGCTTACTTCGATGCTCCGGATCCCGATGTCATTGAAGTCATTAGTATGAAAGAAATTGAACAAGCGATAAGAAGTATGAAATGTGGTAAGGCTGAGGGAAAAGATAGAGTTACTGCTGAGATGATCAAGTACGGTACGTCGCGCGTCTGGGACACTCTATGTCTGTTATGCAACTTGTGCTGGCGGACGGGTGAGGTCCCAGATGACTGGCGAATAGCAGTTGTAGTACCTATTTACAAAGGGAAAGGCTCACGCCTAAACTGCTCCAGCTACAGGGCGATCAGCTTGGTCAGCTAAGCTAGTAAGGTGTATGCAAAGATTATAACGGCAAGAATGCATGAAAAGTCTGAAAGGTATTTATGGGAGGCTCAATGCGGATTCCGACGTGGAAGAAGTTGCATGGATCAAGTGTTTTCTCTCCGCATGATCGCGGAGAAGTTTCTGGCTATTAGCCAGAGGGTTTTCTGCGCTTTTGTGGATCTGGAGAAAGCATTTGATAACGTTGTAAGGGAAACTCTGTGGGATTTGCTGCCCGGATATGGTGTGGACGGCTCGCTGCTGCGGGCAATACAGTCGCTTTATAAGGACTGTAAGGCTTGCGTGCGAGTAGGGGGGGATGTCACCTCTTTTTGATGTCTGTACAGGCGTCAAACAGGGTTGTGTCATGTCCGCCTGGCTGTTCATAGTGTATCTGGACAGTTGCCTGCAGAAGTTGAAAGATTGTGATATGGGTGTGAATTTGGGTGACTTTTAAGTAAACTGTCTGCTGTACGCTGTTGATGCGGTGCTCATGGCCTCATCAGAAGCCGACCTTCAGGCATTAGTCACTAATATTAAAGAGGAGTGTGAAAGTAAGGGTCTTCGCTTGAAAGCAAGTAAGACTAAGGTTCTGGTATTTGAAAGAGATGACGTAAGAACTAAATGCGAGATTAGGGTAAACCAGAAACGTCTAGAGCAAGTGAATGAAATTGTGTATTTAGGGAGTATGTTTAGCGCGGATGGAAGATGTGATTCGGATGTAGAACGGCGAGTAGCTGCCGGAAACAGAGTTAACGGTGCTTTGTCCCAATTAGTAAATAAAATAAATAAATATCCATCACGCCTTATCCCCGAAGGGGTGGCAGAGGCATATTATATGCCCACTTTTCACCGTGTGGATTCCTGTCCCACGTAATAGGTGGTGAGCCCATTGCCGTGTTGAAAAAGACAGACGCAGGTTGTGGCTACCTGCTGTTGAAATTTTTAAGCCACCCATAAGGCCTTCAACCAGGCTTAACGACTGCCATTTTACTGGCAACCGGGACCAACAGCTTAACGTGCCTTCCGAAGCACGGAAACGCTCGCAAATGTAAATGCCACAAAGTGGTCACCCATCCGAGTACCAGCCATAGTGAAAGTTGCGTAACTCAGTGATCGTTTACAGAACACTGAGACCGCGGGGCCACGAGCGCTTATGTTACACAGCGCATTATATCTTAAGTGTCTTCGGTGGCTTAGTTGGATATGAAAGTGTCAGCGTTAAACTGGAAAAGGGCGTGCTCCGTTGGTTTGGACACGTCCAACGAATGAGTGAGGAACGATTGACGAAGAATATATATTGTGCGAAAGCAGAAGGTAGAAGAGGTCAGGGTAGGCCGAGACTTACATATGAAGACCACGTGAGCAGATTGCTCAAAAACGGAAAGGTCAAAAGTACACGGATACCCAGACGTGCGTGTATGAAGCGATTGATGAATCTCGAAGAAGCGGAAGAAGTATGCATGGATTGCGAAACCTGGCGATCTGTCCTCTCTGACTACCCCGTCAGGGATACAGCGTGAAGATAGTTAAGTTAAGTTAAGTTTAAGAACAGTCGATATTTTGTTTTTGTTTATTTAATAACAATTAAACCACATCGAATCAGACCGTGAAAATATTCCTAATTATACCGAAGTGTAAGTGAAAGAAAAGACTCGATTAGTAAAGTATTTCAGTCGTTATCGTGATAACGAAAAAAGTAATCCGCACATACAGACACACGGACGTCCAAGACGGAACTTTTTTAAACAGCTTTTTAACTAGTTTAATTAACAAAAATGGCATCAAAAATATCATGAGTGTTAAAAATAGTGTTTTTTCTTGATATGTGTGTGTATATATTATTTTACAAGTGCAATATATGATAAATAGAGACATTTTAAGTTTGAAAAATCAAATGTTTTGGGCGAAGTGTCAGTAGTACCCACCTCAACACTTCGCTTATGAGGCGTGCAAAACGGAAAAGTCCTTCTATGCGAAAGTAGAGTCGTACAATATAATATTCTTAATCAATCGTTCCTCACTCATTCGTTGGACGTATCCAAACCAACGGAGCTAGCTCTTTTCCAGCTTAACGCTGACACTTTCATTCAGCCCTGCCATATTGCGTATTACTTCGTTACGTATTCGGTCGGCCAAAGTTACACCGCATAATTTTCGAAGTGATCACATCTCCACAGCATTCAATTTACTTTCATAAATCTGCTGACATACCCAGGTTTCGGTACCGCAAAAACAGAAAACAAAAACAGAAACTCGTGCGGTCGGGAGAACCCCATCATTATGTTATAAAGTAGCTATGAACCTACTTACATGTCCAGACTTTTCTTTAGTTTATCAGGTGTTATATCGTAATGATACACAGTGCGGTCTGCATAAGTGAGAGCGTTTGAGTAGCCTCCATTGTCTGAAACGAATTTCTCGTATTGGTTCTCCTGTAAAATGAAATAGGTAATAGCGTTTTGGTTTGAAGGACATTTAGAAGGATATTGCATAGTTTTTATCGCGGGCTTTGAGAGGGCTTTAATCAAGAAATTCGGTAAGGAAAAAAACCTAAGACGAAGGTCGAGACGAGGTCAGACGAAGTTCACCGAGCACGGCCGAGCGTTGGCTTAACGTGTATGTACATATATTATATGGTACGATTGTACGAAGCTCGCACGGATCGAGACGTGATGATAGTGAGTGTGAGTGTGAGGGTGAGGATGAGGGTGACTGTGAGAGTGAGGGTGGGGTGAGGGTGAGAGTGAGGGTGAGGGTGCTTTTTTTTTTTTGCTTTTTTTTTTGTTTTTTTTAGTGTCACTTGAATTAATTTCAAAGAAAAACAAAAGTATGCTATGCAATAGCTTTACCGCGGCAGTCTGCGAGTGCCACACGTCTTTTTTTTTATACGGGCGCTAATAAAGAATTGAACTTCGAGCTCCGTACCACATATATGAAAATTTGTACGATTTATTGACATTTATTATTACAGTCCTGCGCTATCCTGGGCAGCACCATGATGATGTACAGCAAGCCTTCCTCGATAAATGGACTATCCAACACAAAAAGATATTTTCTGTTTATGAAATATTTTTTCTATTTATAAAGTATAATATTATTTATATAATTAATAAATAAATATCCATCACGCCTTATCCCCGAAGGGGTGGCAGAGGCATATTATATGCCCACTTTTCACCGTGTGGATTCCTGTCCCACGTAATAGGTGGTGGGCCCATTGCCGTGTTGAAATAGACAGACGCAGGTTGTGGCTACCTGCTGTTGAAATTTTTAAGCCGCCCATAAGAACTTCAACCAGGCTTAACGACTGCCATTTTACTGGCAACCGGGACCAACGGCTGAACGTGCCTTCCGAAGCACGGAAACGCTCGCAAATGTAAATGCCACAAAGTGGTCACCCATCCGAGTACCAGCCATAGTGAAAGTTGCGTAACTCAGTGATCGTTTACAGAACACTGAGACCGCGAAGCCACGAGCGCTTCTTTGCGTAATATTATTTATAGCCAAATAGCCAGTGAATAGCTATATATATGTACTTGAC
Organism: Thumatha senex; assembly: GCA_948477245.1. Classification (NCBI taxonomy): domain Eukaryota; kingdom Metazoa; phylum Arthropoda; class Insecta; order Lepidoptera; family Erebidae; genus Thumatha; species Thumatha senex. Next base: position 14,452,538 of record OX419752.1, on the reverse strand, counting down.
CAGACCTGATGTTTTGCACAGTGAGGCCTCTATACCTGCCATACATGAGAAGGGGAGTCACTAAGACCTAAGTGGTAGACACGGCCAGTGCACAAGTAGGACAGACATCGTTCTTTAGCGAATTTTAAATGCAATTGACCACGTCTGCCGTTTTAAAATTTTAATTACTCATCACACGTGGTGAAGCTTTCCCGTTCCCGCTGCCCACAGAAAATTGTTCCCGGTATAAAATATAGCCTTCTGATGTGTAAGCTATATTATTGCAAAATTTCATTAAAATCCATTCAGTAGATATTGCGTGAAAGAGTAACAAATCCATTCTTACAAAATTTCGCGTTTATAATATTGGTAAGATTATTATCGGAAAAGAACAATGGCAGACTATTATCGCCCGAATAACTATGAAAAAGAAATTTTTTTTAAAATTTCGAATGTTATTGACCAGATCTGCTATTGATATATTTTATTTATTAGGGTCTTAAAAACTTATATTGCTCATGGTAGACGTTTTCAGTGAGTACACACCTCAGCAGACAACAAAATCTACTATCGCGTGAACATCAACATTACTGATTCTACATTCACATTTACTGCCATATTCGCAAAGCAATAGGTAGAGACCTAGGACGATTTAACCAATGGACGCGTAATGTACTCAATAATGTATGAAATCACGTTCAACCAACTTTCGTGCGAGGGGGAAACTACACACATATTGTTTTCTTACTCTTGCATGAAGTGTTGTCACTGTCTAACAACCAATAAAAATGTAGCTATGCAATAAGAATTTGACACAAAATTATTCGGCTAATTTGAGATGGTAGCTCTGTGTATAATGTTCATAGAGAATGAAAGTATATTGAATATGGCCGATTAAGACAGCAACTTAGCTAAAAATGCTTAGTAAATGACAAGCAGGGTATAGGCGCAAAGGGTAAGATAGCGCGTCCATTGGTTAAATCGACGTAGGTAAAGCCTGAGGAAGAACCTGCCAATAAAACTCATGGCCACTCTTTTTTAATCACCAGCAATTTCATTTTTTTTTTCTAATTTCTATTTTTCATATTTTACCATTAAATAAATTTAAAAAGTTTATTAAAAGAAAGCTTTGTGAAAAAGGTTATTACTCTATTCAAGACTATTTACAGGACAGGGATGCCGGGAAATGATCTGCTGGCAAATAAAATATTATAGTCATAATATATTAAATTGTAAATAGGCCATCAAAAAAAAAGCTTCCTAAGTTTCTTGCCGGTTCTTCTCATGTGGGCCGCGTTCCGAACCGGTGGTCACTTTAAATATACAATTTTTTTTCTTTAGTTTTAGTGTATGACATTTTGTAAGCGCCGTTGAAATGGTCTATGCAAAATAAAGACATTTTTTTTTATTAGTTTTATCGAAGTATGCATGGATCGCGAAGCCTGGCGATCTGTCCTCTCTGACTACCCCATCAGGGATACAGCAGTGAAGATAGTTAGTTTTTTAGTTAGTTTACATAATTAACGAGAATTTTTTTTTAATTATTTTGACTTAGAGCGACTTACTCCCATGCATTTTTATCATTTATATAGTCTGAAAATTTATAATATGCCTTGTTACACAATTTGGCCTCGACTGTTGTCATAAACATATTTATTGACAATATTATAATTTGAATGGAACCCGGGACCTCAGCGCGGGAGTCATAAAACAAACACGTACACATGTGCTTCGCTTACAGGCGAAGTTTGACCTGCACAGAACTTGGTGGACTCTCAGTGCACAATGGGTCTGACAAACGTTTTTTACCTTAAATGCCAAATAAATCTACAAAAAAATACGAGTAAAACGGTGATTTAACTTTATTTATATTTCAAAAAATGGCTGAAATTTTTACGATCGGGTGACCGCATACGTCACAACCCTTCTTTTTTAACAGTCGCGCTCTCGTTCGCACACGAACATCGCGCCGCGCCGTCTGTTGTGACGTCATAGTGGGCGCGCCTAATCTCGGAAATTCAAAAAAGGGCAATATCTTCTCGTCGTTATAATTTCGGAATAACTGCATGCATTGAAGTGAAATAAAAACGAATGTAATGTACATGAGCTACGCTCCAATTTTAGATGTATTTGACAGTAATATTTTGACCCTTTTGTGTTCTCCATTGCAGTTATAGTTAAACGAATCTGAAGTAGTTACCTGAGGATATTTCTCGGTTCCCAGAAACAGCATATGTTCACAAAAGTGAGCAAGACCTGGAATTTCATCTGGATCACTAAACGACCCTGGAATTTTAAAATATATTGGTTAATAATAGGGCTAGTATTATTAATTACATACATACATACATATTGTCAAGCCTTTATCCCTGAAGGGGTAGGCAGAGGCATATTATACGCCCACACTTCATCGTTTGAATTTTGGTCTCACGTAGCAGGTGGTAAGCCCATTGCCGTGTTGAAATAAACAGACGCAGGTTGTGGCTACCTGCTGTTGGAATTTTTCAAGCCGCCCATAAGGCCTTCAACCAGGCTTAACGACGGCCATTTTACTGGCAATTTTATTAATTACATTACAGAAAAGAGTAGACCATAACTTATACATACGTTAGAATAAAACATACATAAATTAACTAGGTGACCCACACGGTTTCGCCTGTGACACACTTCGAACTCCCGTCGCACCTATTTAATCCCGTCGCTTATAAATTCTACAATAATGTATATAAATTTGCCCGAAAGTCGATATTTATGATTACTACTCCATTCTCCCGAGTAGAAGCGTTATGTTATATAACCTATAGCCTTCCTCGATAAATGGACTATCCAAAACCAAAAGAATTTTTCTATTCGGACATGTAGGGCCGTATTCTAGAACGTTTCTCAATATTCAATCGACGCTTGAGGCTAGTTTTTGCCTTATAAATACTACTATCAAGTGTTTCTTGAGTATTGATAAACGTTCTGGAATACGGCCCGTACTTCCTGAGATTAGCGCGTTCAACCAAGCAAACAAACTCTTCAGCTTTACATATTAGTATAGACAGATATAGATTAATAGTTATATCTCTCTAAATACATACATATAATACACAAGAAACACACAATCTCCGAAACAAACATTTGCGGATCACACAAATATTTGTTCCGAGCCGGGAATCGAACCCGGGACCTCAGCGCGGCAGTCGCATACACTACCACTTGTGCCACCAATATATCCTACTATATATACGCGAAAGTTTGTAAGTATGGATGTTTGTTACTCTTTCACGCAAAATCTAATGATTGGATTTTGATGAAACTTTACAATAATACAGCTTACACATCAGAATAACACATAGGCTACTTTTTATCGCGGGAACAAGTTCCTGTGGGAAACAGGTAAACTTCACCACGCGTGCGGAGTCAACTGGTTTAAAAAGACGATAAAAAAACTTAGGAAGGCTTTTCTTTTGAGGCCATCAAAAGAAAAGCCTTCCTAAAATTTACAATTTAATATTATTTCACTTTGCCAGCAGATCATTTCCAGGCGTCCCTGTCCTGCAAATAGTCTTTAACGGAGTAATAAACTTTTTAAATTGATTTAATGGTAAATTTCTCAGGTCACAGGGAAGCTTGTTGTAAAAGCGTATACAGTTACCCTGGAAAGAATCGCCAATCTTATGTAGTCGACTGTGGTGGACCGAAAGATTATTTTTACTGCTCTATATACCTACCGACTTGAACATCAAGAGCAGCTGCCGCCCAGTCGACAGTAGGATCGCTTGCCAACAAAACTTTCAATCTATTGGTCAGCAATAACCCCCTGGAATAAATAAAATAAGTGTGAGCCGTCACGAGACGCCTGGCAGATGTGTAACATAGAAAAAAAAATTATTTAAGTTATTTTTATTAAAGTTAAAAAGAAAATAATTAAAAAAAAACACCGGTTTGCACTACGGCGCTAAAAGAAGTTTTCACTTCAAAAATTTACTGGAATCGACGTTAATGATGATGACGATTTTAAAAAAATTCTACACCGAAAGAGTTTACACAATATAATTTAATAAGACCTGTAGATGACCGGTATCAACGTTAGATGATGATGATGATTATATTATTTAGTAGCAAGGTATTGAATCTACCAATTAACTATAAAAAAAATATAATCTAGACGCCTTCGCTGTATGTACTATACCTAGTCAGGTCATAAATTCTGTCACATGTTTAATACAAAATAATTGAAACAAGTTTATTCATTATGTAACCATTTATATACCAAAATGAACTTAACAAAACATAGATTCTTATGACAATAAAGTTTATTCAAAATAACCTCCGTGATTTTGAATACAGGCCTTCAATCTGCGCGGCCAGTCGTCTATCGCAGCACGAACGAGGTCCATGTCAATATCGGCGGCTGCCTTAATCAAGGATGTCTTGAGTGACTCCAAATTGGGATGAGGCTTTGAGCACGCCTTTTCCTCCAAGTGTTGCCATATCTTGTAATCTAACGGACTCAAATCTGGACTGGAGGAGGGCCAGTCTTCGTGCCGGACGAAGTCGATTTCACGCGCCGCCAGCCAGTCTTGTGTGCTCTTCGCTCTATGAGCTGGTGCCGAATATTGTTGGAATACCCAGTGCATGTTATTGAACGTGGTATGAGAAACAGGTTCCATAAGGTTCGTCAGGACTGTATTTTGATACACAACTGCATTCGTTTTTACACCTTTCTCACAAAAATGTACCTCTGTTAAGCCCCAATAAGAAACTCCCAACCATACCACGAGCGAGGGTGGAAAATGACCTCGTTGGACACGCGGAATACGGTTGCTCGCTTCTTCACTACTGTGTGCGTACACCTTATCATTTTGTTTGTTGTAGCTCTCTTCTACGGTAAAAATTTTTTCACCCGAAAAACGAATTTCCCGATATATTTTTCCCGCGTACCGCTTCAACAAAGCGCGGCATCTCTTCAGTCTCAGGTCCATTAGACGAGCATTTAAACGATGTCCTGTTTTTCTTCGATATGACAGAAGCCCTAAGTCTTCATTTAACACCCTTTTCACCGTACTTCAGCTTAACCCCATCTGAAGGGCCAACAGTTTCTGCTTACGTTTTATCACTGCTGGAGTCCTAACAGACCGAGGGCGACCACTTCTTGACCTGTCATCTACACTAGAGTCTTCATTGTATCGTTTGATGGTACGATAGACGAATCTTTTGGTTATATTCAAATTTTTCAGTATGTCAAAAATTTGAATTGGCGCGTAACCGCAGCGATGCAACGCAATAACTGCAACACGGTCTTCTTTAAGCGTCCACTCCATATTTAAAAATCAGTAAAATTCTAAAAAGTATACATTTTTATTTTCATGAAAAATTCGAAATCCGAATTCAATGAACTTTTTTGTGGCCAGCATTCTAAAAGAAAAGTTTTTACTGTGTGACAATACTTATGACCTGACTAGGTATGTACATGCAAATATGCACACACTATAGCTGCGTCTCGTAACAGTGTCGCAAGTCAGAGATTTTATCTAAAAATATGCGTACCGCGCTAAAAGAAGTTTTCACTTCAATATTAATTACCTATAAATAAATAATCATTGATAAAGTTATTTTTATTAAAGTTATAAAGAAAAACAACGGGTTGCACTTCGGGAGTGCCGAAGGAAGTGAAAATTAAATTAAAGTAAAAAATATGCGTACTAAAAGAAGTTTTTACTTCAAAAATTATTATCAATAAATATATAATAAAAGAAAAAGAAAAATTTACATTTATACATATACGAGTATACTTATATTGGAGCGAGAGGTCAGAAACCTCCACGTTGGCGGTCTCCACTCTCCCCCGGGCATTCTTGGGGAAATTGAAACGACCGCCAGTGCGCCCTGGAGCAACGACTAACATTTTTAATTTAATTTAATTTTAGGCGATGTACCGATTGCCGACAGACCCCATTACACCAGGGGGTCGTGGGATAGGCCTTCTAGGCCCGCGGATGTCGGCAGCTCCCGGTCACGGTTATATGGCGCTCTCGGCTATGGTCGGTAGTAGCAAAGTTCTGTGGACTTGTGTTGATCCCATCGCACGAATTGGTCGTGGGATGGCGTTGCTCCCGGCAACAGCTGATTGTAGCAGTGTGGCATGTAGAACGTGTAAGGTCTCTACTAGCGTAGAGGCCTACGAACATTCATGCCAGCGTCGGAGTTACTGAGTACCAGCCACACTCTCCGCGTCTCGTAACCCCTGGGATCATCTGCAACGACCCAACTGGCGGCACCAGTTGTTACGCGGTGGTCTTGGGGATCGAGGGGCTTGCGTCAATTGACCGGCCCGTACCCGACAGCGAAGTATATACAGTACCCTACAGTATATATCCCGCTCCCTGAAATGAGCGTCACCCAGCGAGCCGTCAGTGATCCGTCTCATACGTGTGGAATTAATTATGAAGAATACTATGAAATCAGTCGATCGAGAACTTTTTTATTGACTTTGGCATACTTACACAGGATACCGAGCTACCTGAAAGTCAGCTCTACCGACCTCCCGCGACGGAATCCGTATTGGCGGTCAGTTAAGGTCGGCCCAACCTCCTTCAAGTTCCCGATGAGACCAGCTGGTCAGCAGCTTCCTCATTTCATTGAGCAATGGGGAACTACCGCTACCGCAAGAGACTGGGCCGGACGTCCATTTTGAGCTGCACGAGCCGACCGGTTATCCACTGTGGCAAGACTCTACCCGACGCCAGACACTCTGATATCATGGACATCGTCTCGTCCTCAAACGCCAGCATGACCAGAGCGATGACCCGTCCATGGATGCCGCCTGAGTGAGGGTCCGCAGTTAGAGTCTGAGGACCGCCGCACAGAGTTTGCCATCGAACACGGGCAGGATATAGCCTCTCACTCAGCATGGTGCACGAACCAGAGGTAGCGCCAGTAATATGCAGTGAAAATATAGTCCGTAGTAACAAATTACATTTATTCAAAAGTCTGAAGTTGTCACAGAATGTTTATAAGGGGACGGCAGCGCGAGTGCTACACCTCTGGTTTTACAAACGTCCATAGGCTACGGTGACCACTTTCGATCAGGTGGGCCGTACGCTTGTCTGCCGCCTCAGAGGTATTAAAACGAATTATTTCGAAGAGAAGAAAAGAATGACTGAATAGTTTCCCCTCAAAATTTCCGCACGGAAATAAAAAAAATAACAACTAAACTAACTTTCTTCACGCTGTATCCTTGACGGTGTAGTCAGAGAGGACAGATCGCCAGGCTTTACGATCTATGCATACTTCTTTCGCTTCCTGCAGATTCATTAATCGCTTCATACACGCACGTGTCGGTAAAAGTACTTAGACCTACTTGGACTGTTGACTTTTCCGTTTTTGAGCAATTTGCTCACGTGGTCTTACTACGTACTCACGTGGCCTACCCTGACAGTTTCGGCCCACTACTTTCACACAATATATTATATTCTTCATCAATCTTTCCTCACTCATTCATTGGACGTGTCCAAGTTAACAAAATCTGTTTACAAAAGATTACCTGTAATTTCTTTTATCATTAGGAGATTTGACGATGTTGTGATATCGTTCTTTAATTCCAATTGCTCGAGAGCTTTTTTCAAGATCTTGATCAACAGAAGACGCTGGTGCAGCATCAGTAAATAGTGCTGTAGTCACCACAGACCCGGGAGACCCAAGAGATTGTGGACTCGCCGGTGTTAACTGTAATTCCATGACTGAGCCAAAAGACTTTCGTCCAAATAGATCTGAAAAAAAAAAGGTATACAAACTAAATAAACAGAACAGGGCCATTAATTGTGAATGCCTCATTTACACTCCCGCGCGAACCACGAGTAGTATTATACACCGGCAACCTGCTAGGCAGAGGATAGATATCTAATGTCATAAACATGCAACATTAATTTTTACACAGCGCCATCTAGCCCAAGGTAAGCTAATATAAGCTTGTGGTATGGGCTAGACAACTAATAGAAATACTTTTATATTTCTAAATACATACATATTATACAGTAGGTTTCGCCCCTGGCATAGTTCGAACTTCCGTCGCACCTAGCGTATAAATTCTACAATAATGAAAAAAATTAGCCCAATTTGTGGTCATTTATGGTTACTGCTCCGCTCACCAGGGTAGTAGCGTGATGATATATAGCTAATAGCCCTCCTCAATAAATAGGCTATCCAACACTACAATATTTTTTCTAATCCGATTAGTAGTTCCTGAGATTATCGCCCTCAATCAAACAAACAAACTATTCAGCTTTATAATAAACTAGCTGTCCCGCCCGGCTTCGCCCGTGACATACTTCGAACCCCGTGGCACTCGTTTAATCCCGTCGTTTACTAATTTCACAATAATGTATAAACATTTTCCAAATTACTTGATTACCTACTCCTCCGCTCTCAAGTACCTACACTCCCACGGCCCGGTCGAATTTGGTTACACGAAATTAATTTCGTTGCATTTTTTCTTTTGATTTCGACATATCTCCAAAGATATTCATTTAATTTGAAAGGTGTAAAGGGCCAAAATAATCTTCATAAAATGCTGAAGCCAACTAACATATTAAAAATGATAAGGACTAATTATATATTTGTGTAAATAGCCTTCAAACTACTGCTTTATAATTGCGGTTTTTGAAGTGAAAACTTCTTTAGCGGCTTTGGGTATAAAATCTTAAACTCGCGTCAGGACACGTGTCCTGATCGAAAAAGCGTAAGATTTTTATCATCATCATCTTTACGTCGATCCCGCATACGCAATTTTTTAGATGAGATAAATTTGGACTCGCTACTCCCCGTTACGATACGCAGCTATAGTGTGTGCATATATGCATGTACCAACGCGACTAGATAAATAAATTATTAATAAATTGAGTTTTTTAAGTGAAAACGCCTCTTAGCGTGGTACACATATTTTTAGAGGAGATAAAATCTCTGGATTTGCGACTATAATCATCATCATCATCTAATGTTGAACCCGGTCACCTACAGGTATTATTAAATAATATTGTGTAATCAATTAAGACTCTTTCAGAGTAGAATTTTTTTTTCATCATCATCATTAACGTCCATCCCGGTCAATTTTTGAAGTGAATATTCTTTTAGCGCGGTACGCTTATTTTTAGATGAGATAAAATCTCTGGACTCGCGACCATTATCATCATCATCATCTAACGTTGATTCCGGTCATCTACAGGTCTTATTAAATAATGCTGTGTAATCAATTAGGAGTCTTTCAGTGTAGATTTATTTTTCATCATCATCATCATTAACGTCGATCCCGGTCAATTTTTGAAGGAAAAACTTATTTTAGCGTGGTACGCAATTTTTTAGATGAGATAAATCTCTGGACTCGCTACACCCCGTAACGATACGCAGCTATAGTGTGTGCATATATATGCATGTACCAACGCGTCTAGATAAATAAATTATTAATAATTTTTTTAAGTATAAAAATGGATATAGTATGTTATCCTTAAGAGATAGACATATACCATCGCGGACTTTTTTGTAGACCTATATTAGATACACAATTCCACAATACATTATTTTGTTATATCTCAAAGGGTTTAGGCAGCGTTTATGTTAAGACGGCTCCCAGACGGCTCATTTTTTCCGACACCCCCAACATATATCGTTATAATTAAAGATCTAAGCATACATAGGGACAGACAGCGAAAAACGACTTTGTTTTATAATATATAGTGATTAGTAATTAGTAACGACAGAAAATACCCACACTTCGAAAAAAACATTTGTCGATCTCACAAATATTTCAGCTTTATTTTAATTGTCAGCTAGTATATAGATGACAGTTTTTGATCTAATTAAGGAGAATAATGGACACTGAAGACGATAGTTAAAGGAAAATAATTTGTTGTGGTTAAAAACAAATATTAATCACTACTTATTATAAAACAAAGTCGGTTTTCGCTGTCTGTCCCTATGTAGGTATGCTTAGATCTTTAAAACTACGCAACGAAATACGGTTTCTTTAATAGTTATTGTAATTCATTTAGAAGGTTTTTATGTATAATTTGTTAAGTTTTTGAATATATGACGAAATTATAAAGATATTTGTTGGGGATGTCAGAAAAAATAAACCGTCTGGGAGGTTTAAACGAAAACGTTGCCTAAACCCTTTGAGATATAACAAAATAATGTATTGTGCAATTGTGTATCTAATGTAGGTCTACAAAAAAGTCCGCAACAATATATGTCTATCACTTAAGAATAACATACTACATCCAGTTTAATATTTAAAAAAAACAGCAATTATAAAGCGGTCATTTGAAGGCTATTTACACAAACATGATATTAATCCTTATCATTTGTACTACATTAGTTGGCTTCAGCATTTCATGAAGATTGTTATGTCCCTTTACTTTTGCAAATTTAATAAGTATCTTTTGCCGTTTGCCGTTTGCCTCTGTGGCGCGGTGGGAGTGCATCCGACTGCTACGCAGGAGGTCGTGGGTTCGATTCCCACCCAGGATAAAACTTTGTGTGATGAGCACGATGGTTTATTCTGTGTCTGGGTGTTATTTATCTATAATATGTATGTATTTAGAAATATATAAGTATGTTTATCAGTTATCTAGATCCCATAACACAAGCTAATATTAGCTTACTTTGGGCTAGATGGCTCTGTGTGAAAAGTGTCCCACAATATTTATTTATTTATTTATTATTTATCTTATGAGTTATAGCAAATTCAAAATAATGCGCCAAGATATTAATTTCGTTTAAACATTATTCGACCGGGCCCGTGCGGGCGTAATGGAGAGCGGAGAAGTAATCAAAGAATTTGAAAATAATTCATACATTATTGTGAAATTAATAAACGACAGGATTAAATGGGTGCCACGGGGTTCGAAGTATGTCACGGGCGAAGCCGGGCGGGTCACAGTAATGTTTAAATTAAGAAAACTCGTTAATTAATGTTCAATTCTACGAAGAGAACACGAAACCAGTCTGACAAATCCTACTAATATTATACATGCGCAAGTTTGTAAGTATGGATGTTTGCTACACTTTCACGCAAAATCTACAGAATAGTTTTTGATGAAGCTTTACAATAATATAGCTTGCACGTCAGAATTACACATAGGTTATTTGTAATCCCGGGAACAAGTTCCTGTGGGACACGGGAACGGATAAACTTCACCATGGCGTCAACTAGTGACTAGTGCTACCTAGTGTTGAAATTCCAATGAACTAAAACTTAACTTAATTATCTTCACGCTGTATCCCTGACGGGGTAGTCAGAGAGGACAGTTCGCCAGGCTTCGTGATCCATGCATACTTCTTTCGCTTCTTCAAGATTCATCAATCGCTTCAAACACGCACGTCTGGGCATCCGAGGACTTTTGACCTTTCCGATTTTGAGCAATCTGCTCACGTGGTCTTCATATGTAAGTCTCGGCCTACCCTGACTCCTTCTACTCTCTACTTTCGCACAATATATATTCTTCGTCAATAGTTCCTCACTCATTCGTTGGACGTGTCCAAACCGACAGAGCACGCCCTTTTCCAGCTTAACGGTGACACTTCCATTCAAACTTTTTCCTATTCAGTCGGCCAAGACTTCGCCGCACAATTTTCGAAGTGATCGCATCTACTCAGCATTCAACTTACATTCATGCATCTTTTGACAAACCCAGGTTTCGTAAAAGTTATAAAAGGCGGGATTAATGGGTGCGACGGGGATAAAGGCGTGATATAAACTGATGGGAGTACGAAACATGTCACGGGGGATGCCGCGACGGTTAGCTAGTATTTAGATATAGCCACAGATAATATAATATAAGTCTTATATATAGCTAACAGTTTATGATCTAATTAAGGAGGATAATGGAGACTGAAAACGATAGTTAAAGGAAAATTATTTGTTGTTGTTAAAAACAATTATCAATAATGTATAAATAAATAAAACTCGTTAATTAATGTTCAATTCTACGAAGAGGAGAAACCAGTCTGAGTAATGACTAATATTATAAACACTAAAAGTTGTAAGTATGGATGTTTGTTACGCTTTGACGCAAAATCTACTGAATCGATTTTAATGAAACTTTACAATAATATAACTTGCACGTCAGAATAACACATAGGCAATTTTTAATCCCGAGAACAAAAAAAAAGAAAGAACGAGAAAAACCACAAGCTATACAAAAATAAAATATAATAATAATTTATATAAAAAGAAAAAAAATAAAATAAAATAAAATAAAATAAAATAAAATAAAATAAATATCCATCACGCCTTATCCCCGAAGGGGTGGCAGAGGCATATTATATGCCCACTTTTCACCGTGTGGATTCCTGTCCCACGTAATAGGTGGTGAGCCCATTGCCGTGTTGAAATAGACAGACGCAGGTTGTGGCTACCGGCTGTTGAAATTTTTCATGCCGCCCATAAGGCATTCAACCAAGCTTAACGACTGCCATTTTGAAACGCTCGCAAATGTAAATGCCACAAAGTGGTCACCCATCCGAGGACCAGCCATAGTGAAAGTTGCGTAACTCAGTGATCGTTTACAGACCACTGAGACCGCGGGGCCACGAGCGCTTCGAAACAAAATCCCAAGCAATAAACAAACCAAACAGCCATGATATGTATAAAAATCAAAAGAAAAGGAATCAATTGGCTGTATATATAGTGACCCCAAGCCCTACGAGTGGCCTCTTGCACAAAAAAATAATTAATACAAAACAAAACGACACGTACCGCGCCAGTGGCCGCTAGTCAGTTGCATTTTTGATAGTCTAATAACATTTTGACAGCTAAAAATAGCGATTCTGATTCTATTCTACGGCTTGTCAATAGTAGACTCAGCCCCCTGGTGGTAAGCCATTTGCCGTGTTGAAATGCGCAGGTTGTGGTGACCTGCTGTTGAAATTTTTCAAGCGGCCCTAAGAGCTTGGACTTACGACTATCATGTTTCTGGCAACCGGAACCAACGGCTTAACGTGCCTTCCGAAATACAGATATGCTTTCAATTGAAAATGCCACAAAATAGTCACCGATCTGAGGACTTGGGGGCCAAGTCTACAAATTCCGTCGCGTCAGAAGAGAATAGAAATCGTCGCTCGTCGTTGTAAAAATTGACAGTTTTCGTAGTCTACTACGTAGACCTATTACAATTGCGCCCCAATAGAATTCTATAGGCCGGCCGAGAGAATGTTATTAACACGTGTAGCGTGTGTAGGTAAGCTTTTAATTCGCATTTTTGGTAGTCTATATTAATATTTTACATACATACATATTGTCATGCCTTTATCCTCGAAGGGGTAGGCAGAGGCATACTATACGACCACATTTCTGCGTTTTTAATTTTTTTGTCCCACGTAACAGGTGGTGAGCTCATTGCCGTGTTGAAATGGACAGGCGCAGGCTGTGGTGACCTGCTGTTGAAATTTTTCAAGCCGCCCATAAGGCCTTCAACCAGACTTAATGACTGCCATTTAACTGGCAACCGGGACCAAAAGCTTAATGTGCCTTCCGAAGCACGGAAACATATTTTGATAGCTTAAATCAGCTGCTCTATTTTGTCTCTATTCTGCAGCTTGAGAAGTGTGATTATGAAATAAATAAATAAATATAAATAAATATTGTGGGACACTTGTCACCCAGCGTCATCTAGCCCAAAGTAAGCTAATATTAGCTTGTTTTATGGGATCTAGATAACTGATAAACATACTTATATATTTCTAAATACATACATATTATAGATAAATAACAACCAGACACAGAATAAACCATCGTGCTCATCACACAAAGTATTATCCTGGGTGGGAATCGAACCCACAACCTCTTGCGTAGCAGTCGGATGCACTCCTACCGCGCCACAGAGGCAGTCTATATATATAGGTTTTAGTAGACTACCTTGTTTTGGACTAGTCGCAATAGAACGGCTATAGAATAGAACTAGAACGACTTTCTATTGGAAAACAGTAGATTCGGCCCTCAGGCCCCAGGAGACCAATTCACAGAACACTGAGTTAGCGATGTATCCTTTAAAAGTCCTTTAATTTAAGCAAATAAGTATCAATATAAACAAGTTTGTAAACACAAAAAAATGGTACCTTTTTATATCGACAACAATTATCGGTCAATCAATTTATTTAATTATTACTTTCACACGTGTTAAGACAATTATCTCTTCATTTGTGTTTAATAATGATCCTAACATTAAAAACCAAAAAAAAAATTAATTAATAGATTACGAATTTCCCGCCAATTTTTTTAGTAATTAGGTTTTAATAGTTTTTTAAAAAGATGTAGTACCAAAAACAATGTGTATTTTAACAAAATACGCGTCAAAACACATTCGGGGCGTATCCGAGACTGGTTTATTGAAGGAGTCATATGAATGAGGAAAAAGTATATGTTTATAAGGTGACTCAGGCAAAGGCAGACTGAGGACTCAAGAAATACATTTAGTTGTGACTTTCAAGGAGATATTTGTTATGACGCAGTACTGGAATCAATGACCTTTGTACTGGAAGGAAAGGAGTTCTTGCTTTGTAATCTTAGTTTATAGGGTCAATAAAAACAGAACCTTTATAGAATTACTTTTATGTCCATCCGTGCGTCTGTCTGTCAAGACATAACCCTTAATGTTATTTTTTATCTTTTGCGGTTTATACTCATATTTTATACTACTCGGGACTTCACGCGAAACAATTTCGTACTTACATTCACCGACGTTTCGAGCGCGTTGCAGCGCCCGTGGTCCTAATTGACAATTTTGCAGTTACTAGCTTAAAATACACATAGAATAAACACAGAAACCTACGACATTGCAATTACAAAAAATTAAGAAACCAAATTTCTTATTCCCGTACCAAATGCCAAAATTAAAAAAAAAATTGTGTACCAGACCTGACCAGACCAGAGTAAACAGGTAAGAAGTGAAACATCTTTACGACATTTTTTTTTAACATGTAAAAAATTTCTCAGGTTGTACTTATGAAAAAGAAGTTTCAATTCCAAACAACATATCCGTTCAGTAGTTTTTACGTGAAAGAGTAACAAACATCCACACAAGCTTTCGCATTTATAATATTATTAAGATTAAGATATTTCCAAGGTGTAAAGGGGACAAAATAATCTTCATGAAATGCTGAAGCCAACTAACGTATTAAAATGATACATACATACATACATATTATCACGCCTGTTTCCCATCGGGGTAGGCAGAGACTGTGGCTTTCTACATGCTACGATCCTACGACCCTCTACTCTTTCTCCTGCCACAAGAATTGAGCAATCCGTCGTACTTACCTCTCTTTCAAAAACCATTACTTTCGACTTGTTTACATTCACTTTCATTCCTTTGTTTATTAACGAATCATGCATAATGTTTACCATCAACTGCAACTCCTCCGCCGATGTTGCTAGTATTACCTGATCATCGGCGTATAGGAGGCACTTGACGGTCAGTTCATTAATTATTATACCATACGTACTCTCTTGTAGTTCTTTTAGGCAGCTGTACATGTATAGGTTAAACAGCAACGGCGACGCTACATAACCCTGTCTCACACCTTTTTCAATGTGAAAAAAGTCTGTGCAAGCTCCGTTGATTCTGACACTAGCACTGGAGCCCTCATAGAGAGAATTCAGTGCTCGTATCAAGTGACTGTTTACTCCATACCTGGCCAGTGTTGACCACAGTTCATTCCTCACCACTCTATCATAGGCCTCTTCCAAGTCTACAAATACGCAATAGACTTTTTGACTTTTCGCTAAAAGCTTTTCTACTACGCATCGTAAGTAAAAGACCTGATCCGTGCATCCCCTTCCTTTCATAAATCCTGCTTGTACATCCCACATTTTTCCTTCAGTTTCATTCATCACTCTTTTTATCAAAACTTTTGCATACAATTTGCCGACGATGCTGAGCAAACTTATGCCGCGGTAGTTTTTGCACTCTTACTGTGACCCTTATAAAGCGGCACGATGACAGCCTTACACCAATCTCTTGGTACGCTGCCATTCCTCCAACAAAGGTTGAAAAGGCAGTACAGCTGGCAAGCTACCACGCCTTGTCCCGCTTTCAGCATCTCGACAGGGATCCTATCAAGTCCCGCAGCTTTTGCCACTTTCATGCTATTCAATGCTTCCACTATTTCTTCCATACTTATGACTTCTTCCTTACCAATTTCATTCATTTCCCAGATACTAGTCTGTACTTGCATATCCTCCTTTTCAAACAAGCATTCAAAGTATTGCATCCATCTTTTTAACACACATTCTTCTCCTTTCACAAGACTACCATCGTGGTTTCTGATATGGTTGAGATGCGATGTCGTCTGTTGACCCCTCACTGTTCTTATGGACTTCCAAAAGAATTTCATATTCTGTTGGAAGTCATCAGATAACCTTTTATCAAATTCATCTCTGTCATTCTCTTTCTTTCTTTTCATCACCTCTTTTGCAACACGCTTATACCTTTTGTACTCCTCTTTTGCCATTTTTAGGTCGACATCCGTTGCCTTCTGCATTCTTTGATTGACCTTTGTAGTCAACCAGTCCAACCATGCTTTCTTCTTATCAGACAACGCTTTTCGGACTTCTGCACACATTCTCTTTCTCTTACACCCTTGGCTTCTCTTGCTTACCCCACACGCTTCCACCGCAACTTCCACTAGACATTCCTTAAATGACTTCCATACTTCTTCGATCTCACATACGTTATCAGAATTTTCAAATTTCTTGCGCAGCATACACTTAAATTCCTCTTTTATGCCTATCCCTTGCAAATTCTCGACTTTTATGCGTTCTAGTACACTAACAGGTACCTGCACACGATGCCGCCACCGCTGAAACAGACCTCTTACTCGACTAACAACCAAGAAGTGGTCTGTGTCAATCCCGGCACCGCGGTATGCCCGAGTGTCTAACACTTTCTTTCTCATCCTTGCATCTACAATCACATAATCAATCATGCTTCTCTGGCTTCCTTCTTGTCTCGTAAACAAATGAATATCCTTGTGGTTGAACATGGTGTTGGTTACCACAAGGTTCCTCTCCAAACATACCTCAAGCAAACTTTCTCCATTTTCATTCACTCGTTCATCACCATACTTTCCCAATACACTTTCATAACCATCACGCTTCACACCAACCCAACCATTAAAATCACCTAACATTACTATTCTTTCATTCCGTTTGCATTTACTCAGTATATCGCTCACACTCTCCCAAAATGCCTGCCTCTCACTTTGGTCCCCTGAAGATCGGCGCCACCGCGCATCTAGCGGAGCATAAACTCCTACAACAAAGATGCGGGTGAGACCAACCTTCAGCCTCAACCAAAGGAGTCTTGGGCTCACACATTCATATTCTGTCAAACATTAATTCATTCTCGCGGATAGTAACACACCCACACCCTGACACGCTGTACTAGTCGGGGCTACACCTGACCAGTAGGCTGTATAGGGCCCATGTGTAGTGGTGTCACATCCTTTCCTCTTTGTTTCATTCACACACAGAATATCAATTCGTCTCTCTCGCATCATCTCACATACGTCCTCAATTTTATCTTTTAATCCTCCTCTAACATTCAGTGTAGCAAAGCGGCTATCCATAGCCCACTTTTCGCCTTGATGGGAAACGGGACGTGACGGGTGGCGAACCGCATTGCCGCCATTTTGGGTTTTAAAATTTTGAAACCCCATAGCGTTCCCACGAGTGGCAAGGGAAAACAAAAGTCCACCTAGACAGAGCCCCGCTTGTCTAAGTAAGGCTAGCCTTGTACTGGGGTAAATAGCCTTCAAATTACCGCTTCATAATTGCTGGTTATTAAAAGTATTCAAATGTTATCCATATGAAACTGAAATTGAAAAACGTGATGATTTCTTTTCAGCTATAAAATTTCTCTCAACGTCGATTAAAAAGTTTCACTTTATAATAAAAAATAAAACGTATTATTGTGTAGCTTATTGCAAATTGCTTTTATTTATGAAAGAATTCTGGATATGAAGAAATTAACGTTGACACAGTTTTTTTTATAATTTAACCAGATGTTTGGTACGCGGACTCAAAGTCTGTCACGGGCGAAGCTGCGAGGGTCAGTTAGAGTATTATATATCAAGTCAAATTTTCAAAAAAATAGAATTAAAATTAATAAATAAATATCCATCACGCCTTATCCCCGAAGGGGTGGCAGAGGCATATTATACGCCCACTTTTCACCGTGTGGATTACTGTCCCACGTAATAGGTGGTGAGCCCATTGCCGTGTTGAAATAGACAGACGCAGGTTGTGGCTACCTGCTGTTGAAAATTTTCAAGCCGCCTTAAGGCCTTCAACCAGGCTTAACGACTGCCATTTTACTGGCAACCGGGATCAACGGCTTAACGTGCCTTCCGAAGCAAGGAAACGCTCGCAAATGTAAATGCCACAAAGTGGTCACCCATCCGAGGACCAGCCATAGTGAAAGTTGCGTAACTCAGTGATCGTTTACAGAACACTGAGACCGCGGGGCCACGAGCGCTTCAATAAAAAAATCAATATAAAAATAGAATTAAATGCAAAAATTCTAATCGGCTTAGTGAGCTCATCCCCCCACGGCTTCGCCCGTACCATAGTTCGAACTTCCCGTCGCACCTATTTAATCCCGTCGCATATAAATTCTACAATAATGCATAAAAATTTGGCTTAACGACTGCCATGTTACTGGCAACCGGGACCAAAGCTTAACGTGCCTTCCGAAGCACGGAAACGCTCGCAAATGTAAATGCCACAAAGCGGTCACCCATCCGACGACCAGCCATAGTGAAAGTTGCGTACCTCAGTGATCGTTTACCGAACACTGAGACCGCGGGGCCACGAGCGCTTATGTTACACAGCGCATTATATCTTAAGTGTCTTCGGTGGCTTAGTTGGATAAGTTGCTTGCTCTTTGCTATTTAGAAATCGAATGAAACTTGTATTTTACGAGGGCGGCACTGAAAATTTCGGGAATCAAGGAAGTGACACAACATTAATAAAATAAAATAAAAAATATCTTTGCATAGACCATTTTAACGGCGCTTACAAAATATCATACACTATTTAAAATTCGGAACGCGGCCCACCTGAGAAGAACCGGCAAGAAACTTAGGAAGGCTTTTTTTTTGATGGCCTATTTACAATTTAATATTATTTCACTTTGCCAGCAGATCATTTCCAGGCGTCCCTGTCCTGCAAATAGTCTTTAACGGAGTAATAACCTTTTTCACAAAGCTTGTATTTAATTAACTTTTTAAATTTATTTAATGGTAAATTTCTCAGGTCACAGGGAAGCTTGTTGTAAAAGCGTATACAGTTACCCTGGAAAGAATCGCCAATCTTATGTAGCCGACTGTGGTGGACTGAAAGATTATTTTTATTTCTAGTGTTTATATTATGTTTATCACAGAGTTTAGAAAATTGTGATAGATTTTTATGGACATACATAAGATTGGCAAAAATGTATTGTGATGGTACGGTTAGAATATTTACTTCTTTAAATTTTTCTCGGAGAAAAACTCTGGGGCCCAAATTATAAATAGCGCGTACAGCCCGCGTTTGTAGAACAAAAATAATATTTAAATCTGCAGCACTCCCCCAAAGGAGAATACCGTAAGACATAATACTATGAAAATAGCTGAAGTAAACCATTCTAGCTGTATCCACATTTGTTAGAGTCCTGATCTTTTTTACAGCGTATGCAGCCGAACTTAACCTAGAAGCTGTCTTTTCTATGTGTGGGCCCCACTGCAAATTGGCATCAATAGTTATACCGAGGAACACAGTTGATTCTACAAACTCTAACACTTGTCCATTCAGTTGAACATTGGCCGCAACTTGTTTTACATTTGGTAGAGTAAATTTTATACATTTAGTTTTATTTTCATTAAGGCAAAGATTATTTGAGCTGAACCAATGAACTACTCTTGGGATTTTGCATTGTTTACATCGTCATAGTTATCTAATTGTCT
Source organism: Thumatha senex (assembly GCA_948477245.1). Lineage (NCBI taxonomy): Eukaryota > Metazoa > Arthropoda > Insecta > Lepidoptera > Erebidae > Thumatha > Thumatha senex. The sequence goes on along the minus strand of OX419752.1, from coordinate 14,432,576 downwards.
TTTAATTTTAAAAATTAATGAGGTGTCATCTGCAAACAAAACAATCCTATTCCTGTCCCCTAAATAAAATGGTAAATCATTAATATCAATGAGGAACAAGAATGGCCCAAGTATCGAGCCTTGCGGCACACCCATTGTAACCATGGATCCTACAGAACGTGTACCATTAATATCGACCCTCTGTATTCTATTGTTCAAATATGAAGACAGAAGGTCGAGAGCTTACTTTACTATTTAAAAATGTATTTATTGCTTTTCGAAGTATTCTCCGCGAAATTTGACACATTTGCCATACGATGGAACCAATCATTGAAGCAACCATTCCATTCGCAAGTTGGGGTATCCACAATGGCCGTTTTGTAGGCGTCCACAGCTTCTTCAGGTGATGAAAATCTCTGACCACGCAATTTATTCTTTATTTTAGGGAAAGAATAGAAATCATTAGGGCTTAGGTCGGGGCTGTACGGCGGAAGGTCTAATAACTCTATGTTTTCTTGCTCTAAAACTCTTTTTTCCTGTGCGCGGTGTGAGAACTCGCATTGTCGTGATGGAGGATGATGCGGCGGTTGCAGTTCTCTTTACGGAGTTCAGAAACGACCTGTGGCAAACAAATGCTAGCATACCATTCTGCATTAACCGTTCTTTGTCCCTCAAGAGGAATAGTATTGTAGGGGGTTAGATGGAACTGGGTGATTAGAACTATGGATGAAGACGGCGTCTGCCATTTTAAAATATTTTAATCAAAATATTGGCAGACGGTGACTTGCCAACTCACTAGATGGGCTCCCTATACAATCGCCATAGGCATGATAAGCCTCTAAGGCGACAGGAGGCAACACCGATGTGAGCGGCTTGGGGTGTCGAGCGGTGCGGCGCCGGTTTACCTTCGCTGGACAGGCCCGGAGCGGGCTTACCCCTAGTTATGCACTTGAAAATGACACTTCCACCCCGAGCATATAGCTCTGGCTCCCTCCCTCTGACCGGACAATTAAGGCAAGCCAGAGTTGAGCTTTGCTGCACTCCTGGGAGTAGCACTCTCACTGCTCTCCCGTTAGGCCATTAAATCCTAACTGGTGCAGAAAGGCAACAAAACTCTGAGGAATCGGGACCGATGTGTAGCCACGCACATTCAGCTCACCACAAGCTGCCCTGCGGATGTGAGCTTTTCAATAACTTACTGATACATTTTTTTGTTGGTATCAGAAAGTGGATAACTCAAATAGCGAATCTACTATTATATATTATCAATTTATTATTATTTGTTTCTTCTTCAAGGGTATCTTCTTTTTTTTTCTTACGAAGATACCCGGTCTTTTGGGAGGCTTACATGGGGACATAGAGGTCCAACACGCAGAGGCCTTTTGAGAATTTTAATGTAACAGGGAATGGGACTCCCACTGCAGACAATCCACGTCCGCCTTATGTAAAAGAACGGTAATGGACCATCTCCAATGGGAGTTAAACTATTGTACAATATGCTAACTACTATTGGGCTATTAATTTGGAGGTTAAATGAACTGAGTGATTAGAACTATGGATGAAGACGGCGTCTGCCATTTTAATATATTGTAATCAAAATACTGGCAGACGGTGACTTGCCAACTCACTAGATGGGCCCCCTATACAATCACCGTAGGCATGATAAGCCTGTAAGGCGACAGAGGGCAACACCGGTGTGAGCGGCTTGGGGTGTCGAGCGGTGCGGCACCGGATTCACCTTCGCGGGCCAGGCCCGGAGCGGGCTTCCCCGTAGTTATGCCCTTGAAAATGACACTTCCACCCCCGAGCATATAGCTCTGGCTCCCTCCCTCTGACCGGCCAATTAAGGCAAGCCAGCGTTGAGATTTGCTGCACTCCCGGGAGTAGCACTCTCACTGCTCTCCCGTTAGGCCATTAAATCCTAACCGGTGCAGAAGAGCAACAAAACTCTGAGGAATCGGGACTGATGTGTAGCCCTACACATTCAGCTCGCCACAAGCTGCCCTGCGGATGTGAGCTTTTTAATAACTTTCTGATACATTTTTCTGTTGAAATCAGAAAGTGGATGACTCAAAAAGCGAATCTGCTATGCCCTCATAGGGTTGCGTTAATCCTATAAAAGATAACGACTGTCCTCGAGGGTTTTATTATTATGTCTCTTCTTTTTACACGGGTATCTTCTTTTTTTTTTCTTACGAAGATACCCGGTCTTTTGGGAGGCATACATGGGGACATAGAAGTCCAACACGCAGAGGCCTTTTGAGAATTTTAATGTAACAGGGAATGGGACTCCCACTGCAGACAATCCACGTCCGCCTTATGTAGAAGAACGGTAATGGACCATCTCCAACGGGTGTTAAACTATTGTACAATATGCTAACTATTATTGGGCTATTGAGTTGGAGGTTAAATGAACTGAGTGATTAGAACTATGGATGAAGACGGCGTCTGCCATTTTAATATATTATAATCAAAATACTGGCAGACGGTGACTTGCCAACTCTCTAGATGGGCCCCCTATACAATCACCGTAGGCATGATAAGCCTGTAAGGCGACAGAGGGCAACACCGGTGTGAGCGGCTTGGGGTGTCGAGCGGTGCGGCGCCGGTTTCACCTTCGCGGGCCAGGCCCGGAGCGGGCTTCCCCGTAGTTATGCCCTTGAAAATGACACTTCCACCCCCGAGCATATAGCTCCGGCTCCCTCTCTCTGACCGGCCAATTAAGGCAAAACAGAGTTGATATTTGCTGCACTCCCGGGAGTAGCATTCTCACTGCTCTCCAGTTAGGCCATTAAATCCTAACCGGTGCAGAAGGGCAACAAAACTCTGAGGAATCGGGACCGATGTGTAGCCACGCACATTCAGCTCGCCACAAGCTGCCCTGCGGATGTGAACTTTTCAATAACTTACTGAAACATTTTTTTGTTGGTATCAGAAAGTAGATAACTCAAAAAGCGAATCTACTATACCCTCATAGGGTTGCGTTAATCCTATAAAAGATAACGACTGTCCTCGAGGGGTTTATTATTATTATTATTAAGCGTTTCACCTTTAGTTAACTCACTCTTTGAAAGTTTTGATGCGATAGAATGGATTAATTTGGATGATATTTAATATTTATTTATTTATTTATCGCGCCTTATCCCCGAAGGGGAGGGGCATATTATATGCCCACTTTTCACCATGTGTCCACTCACGTGTTTTCACACTGTCCCACGTAATAGGTGCTGAGCCCATTGCCGTGTTGAAATAGACAGACGCAGGTTGTGACTACATGCTTTTGAAAATTTTCAAGCCGCCCAACAGGCTTCAACTTGACTTATATTGATATTTAGGACTTCTAGATGATACCCAGGATTAAAACAGAGCTTTATAATACTTTGTTTTTATCCCGCGTATAAGTTTTATAGGTTTATCAATCACGCCTTCATCCCCGAAGGGGTGACAGAGGTAAAATTATATACCGATATTGCACAACGTGCATGCCTGTCCCACGTAACCTGGGGGCCGAGTCTACTATTGACAAGCCGTAGAATAGAACAAGAATTGCTGTTTTTAGCTGTCAATATGTTAGTAGACTATCAAAAATGCAACTGACTAGCGGCCACTGGCGCGGTAAGTGTTAGTAGAACTCATCGGCCGACCGATACAAGGCTACTGGAGTACGATTGTGATAGTAGACTACGAACAAAAGTCAAAATTGTACCGGTGGGATTCTATTGAGCGACGATTACGATTAATTTCTGACGCGATTGACTTGGCCCTCTGGTGGTGAGCTTATTGCCGTGTTAAAATGGACAAGTGCAGATTGTGGCAACTTGTTGTTAAAATTTTTCAAGCCGCACCTAAGGTTTTCAACCTGACTTAAGGACTCTATCCCTAAAGGAAATGGCTTTGGAAAACCTTTACCTCACGGGCGTAGCCACGGGAATACTCTAGTGGCATATAAAAGCCTGAAATTTAAAATATTTTCCTATTATCATCATGACAAAACTGCAAATTAATGGTGACGCCGTAAATATGGCGGGATGCGAGCGACGTGTGAAAGATGGCAGCCATTTTGTTAAATTTATTAACCCCGGTCATTTACAGGCCCGAATTTTATGGAACATTTACGAGTTTAAATTGAAAATGTGGTGGTTTTGTTGTTTTATTCACAGGATTTGATTATATCACTAGTTGACTCCTCTCGGTTTCACCTAGGTAGTGACCGTTACCTATAGCCCGTGCCCCGCTGCCCCCGCCGCCGCCTCTTCCCCCGTGAAGGTCCCGAAAACTGTCAAGTTGCCAGCTCCTGAGCCACGTGACTACGCCGCTGCAACGGCCAGCAACCCAGCAACAAAGGAGAGGAAGCAGAGCAGTGTCACTCAGCGCAGCACTGCACCCGTTAAGGCTTCGCGGAAGGAGCCTTGGAAGAGATAGGGATTTTACTGCGCGACCGAACTGAAAAATATGTGATAGTAAAACCGTAAGAAAAATTGGGTGGAATAAAACCGATACATGAAACGTGCGCAGGCGCGAAAGTCGTATACACAAGCGAGTAGTGTATAATACCTTTCTCTTTCTTCCTCTTTCAGTGAGGGTGGGCTGAGGGTGAGAGTGAGGGTGAGGGTGAGGGCGAGGGCGAGGGCGAGGGCGAGGGCGAGGGCGAGGGCGAGGGCGAGGGCGAGGGCGAGGGCGAGGGCGAGGGCGAGGGCGAGGGCGAGGGCGAGGGCGAGGGCGAGGGCGAGGGCGAGGGCGAGGGCGAGGGCGAGGGCGAGGGCGAGTGAAATCGGCTCAGCCGTTTTCTAAATTATCCGGAACAAACAGAAAAACAGAGAACTTTTTGAAAACTGTTTTTTGCTTATGTAGTTACCATAAGTATGTACTTTAAAACGCGTTTAATAAAAAGCTGTTATTTTTAAATTACGAACAGACACTTTAATTTTATTTATTTTTATAGATGTGTAGATAAGAACGCCTTTCTCGAATTTCATAGCAAATAATATTGTAGTACCAAATAATTTGCTCTAAAATTTTAAATAGGCGTTCTTATATCATCTCTTACGGCACTATTCTAGTAATCTAGTCGCTTTTAATAGAGATGGGGGCTGGAGATTGCCTCTGGACACTTACATGGAAGCCGTGCCTTCGAGGTGCTCGTTATGGTGTGGAAAGCGAGTCTGTTGAAGACACAGTGAGCTATGCATGCAGAGATGCTCTGAGTAGTCTGGATATAAGCGATAGTGAAGCGGATCTCCTGAGTACCTCGATGCAACCCTAAGTCCACCGGCTACTTCAACAGGGGGCCGTGTCTGCCATTTCAATAGTGTCGCAAAGGATCCGAAATCGTCGCTCAATAGAAAGCCATGGGTACAACTTTCACAGTTTTTCGTAGTCTACTACTTATTACAATCGTACTCCAATAGACTTCTATCGGTCGGCCGATAGAATTCTACTAACACGTACCGCGCTGTGATAGTGATATTTTTAATAGTCTACTAACATTTTGACAGCTAAAAATAGCGATTTTGGTTTGTCAATCTACGGCTGGTCAAAAGTAGATTCGGCCCCCAGGAAGCACGAATTAAGAGCCCTCGGCGAACCTCTGAAAAAGACTGTCTGAAAACTATTCTAGTAGGTTCAACGGATTAATTGGAGTGGGGCTCTACAAAAATATCTTCGGAGTTCAAGCCAGCGCCACCAGCGCGTGGGTCACCTGCTGAATAACGGGAGAGGTCATGCTAAAAAACCATGAACCCAGCGGTACATACAAACGTACATATTATCACGCCTTTGTCCCCGAAGGGATTGGCAGAGGCATATTAAACACCCACATTTCTCCGTATGCATTTTTGTCCCACGTAACAGGTGGTGAGCTCATTGCCGTGTTGAAATGGACAGGCGACCTGCTGTTGAATTTTTTTGGGCCGCCCATAAGGCCTTGAACTAAGCTTAACGACTACCATTTTATTGGCAACCGGGACCAACGACTTAACGTGCCTTCCGAAGCACGGACCTGGGGTCTAACGGGCCGAATAAATTTAATAAAATCCGTCTATTTTAGATGTTAAATTTGGAAGAAATTTTGCACCTGTTGCCTTTTTAGTGAGGTGGTAACAAAAAGGCTAAAAGGTCTTATGTGCTAAACACTAATTAGCACGACCAATTAAAGTCCTGTCTCAGCGGTCAGCGTGAAAAACTCAGGACAAATACCTCCCTACAACTTCTTCTTTGTCTTTGCCATCTATCCAACCAGTTGGGGTCGGCTCTTCTCGTTTTTACGCGCCACGTCTGTCGGTCCTTGGTTGTCTGTTTTGTAAGCTAGGCTTTTTTTTTTTATATTTGACACGTCATAATGGCGCTCGTGGCCCCGCGGTCTCAGTGTTCTGTTAACGATCACTGAGTTACGCAACTTTCACTATGGCTGGTCCTCGGATGGGTGACCACTTTGTGGCATTTACATTTGCGAGCGTTTCCGTGCTTCGGAAGGCACGTTAAGCCGTTGGTCCCGGTTGCCAGTAAAATGGCAGTCGTTAAGCCTGGTTGAAGGCCTTATGGGCGGCTTAAAAATTTCAACAGCAGGTAGCCACAACCTGCGTCTGTCTATTTCAACACGGCAATGGGCTCACCACCTATTACGTGGGACAGGAATCCACACGGTGAAAAGTGGGCATATAATATGCCTCTGCCACCCCTTCGGGGATAAGGCGTGATGGATATTTATTTATTTATTCATAATGGCGTCGCCCGCCTGATGGTAAGCAAAGACGACCCGTGATTTTGGGCCGCTATCTTAACCCACAGAGCTAGGATAGCGACCCTCAACTTGACGGCCCAGATATATGCCTTTCCACGCTTCTCTTAAAGGACCCAGGATTGTAAGAGGAGGGAAACACGTGCGTTGGCAGAGAGTTCCATGTTTTTATGGTACGACAAAAGAAGGACCTACGGAATCTTTCCGTTCTAGGCAAGATGGTGTCCACAGTGTAAGGATGACATCTCTGCCCCGCCCGTGTTGTTCGGGAACGGAAGGGGGAGGGTGGGACCAGTTGAAAGAGCTCTTCAGAACACTCACCGTGGTAGATGCGGTAAAATGCAGCTAAGCTGGCGACCGTTCTGCGCATCTCCAACGGCTCAAGATTGCCAGTTACATCTGGACAATCTATGATGCGAATGGCACGTCACTGCAACGCGTCGAGAGCTTCAAGCACGTATTTGGCGGAGCCTTCCCAGAGATGTGAGTGAGATGTGGGCTTGCTCTACATCCTTCGATACCGTGGACCACCTGGCTTTGGGTCGCTCAATGTCTCTCTTAATACTCGGGAGTGCCAGGGCCTTCTAACCACGTGATCTTACAACCAACAAAACCTCGATACAGTAACGTAAATTTAAAGAGTTTTTCACCTTTTCACCGTGTGGATTCCTGTCCCACGTAATAGGTGGTGAGCCCATTGCCGTGTTGAAATAGACAGACGCAGGATGTGGCTACCTGCTGTTGAAATTTTTTAAGCCGCCCATAAGGCCTTCAACCAGGCTTAACGACTGCCATTTTACTGGCAACCGGGACCAACGGATTAACGTGCCTTCCGAAGCACGGAAACGCTCGCAAATGTAAATGCCACAAAGTGGTCACCCATCCGACGACCTGCCATAGTGAAAGTTGCGTACCTCAGTGATCGTTTACCGAACACTAAGACCGCGGGGCTACGTGAAAAGTGGGCATATAATATGCCTCTGCTACCCCTTCGGGGATAAGGCGTGATGGAAATTTATTTATTTATTTATTTAAAGAGTTTTTGTTTTCTTTTGATTTCTCCAAGGCACAGGCGATCTATTGCTGAAATCTGTACCTACTAATATTTTAAAGCTGAAGAGTTTGTTTGTTTGGTTGAACGCGCTAATCTCAGGAACTACAGGTCGGACTTGAAGAATTCTTTTTGTGTTAGATAGCCCATTTATCGAGGAAGGCTATAGGCTATATATCATCACGCTACTTTTGGAGAGCGGAGCAGTAGTCATAAATGTCGACAAATCGGGCAAATTTTAATGCATTATTGTAGAATTTAAAAACGACGGGATTAAGTAGGTAGGACTTAAGTTCAAAGTATTTCACGGGCGAAGCCGGGGGGGTCACCTAGATTTAATATATAAGGTCATCAACTTGGCTTAACGACTGCCATGTTACTGGCAACCGGGACCAACGGTTTAACGTGCCTTACGAAGCACAGAACCACCAAACGTTCACCTACCTGAGAACCAGCCATAACTTAATTTGCTTAACACCGTGATCGTTTACAGAACACTGAGTTAGCGGGCCATGAGCGTTTCAAGCAAGCAAGCAGACCCCTACTTATATATTACTGGAATCAAACCTAGCTCATGAAGGCCCCTTAATACCTATACCTAAGTACTTACTATATTAATATTGTGGGACATTTGTTTACACAGCGCCGTCTAACCCTAAGTAAGCTAATATAAGCTTGTGATCTAGACAACTGATATACATCATCACAACATATTACAAAATCGCTTTTCGCTGTCTGTCCCTATGTATGCTTAGATCTTTAAAACTACGCAACGTATTACGATACGGTTTTTTGTAATAGTTAGAGTGATTCTTATAGCAGGTTTTTATGTATAATTTGTTAAGTTTTTGTATACATTGACAAAAATAAAAACGATATTTGTTGCGGATGTCGGGAAAAATAAGCCGTCAGGGAAATTTTAACAAAAATGCTGCCATTTATAACAAAATAATGTAACTTGCAATTGTGTATCTAATGTAGGTCTACATAAAAGTCCGCGACGATATATGTCTATCTCATAAGAATAACATACTATATCCATTTTAATACTTTAAAAAACCATCAATTATAAAGCGGTTATTTGAAGGCTATTTACACAAATATGCTATTAATCCTTATCATTTTTACTACGTTAGTTGGCGTCACAATTTCATGAAGATTATTTTGTCCCTTTACACTTTGCAAATTAAATGAATATCTTACGAGTTATTACAAATTCAAAATAAAGCGCAATTAAAATTAATTTCGTGTAACTATAATTCGACCGGGCCGTGCAGGCGTAGGTAGGTATTGGAGAATCGGAGAAGTAATCAATGAATTTAGAAAATGTTCATACATTATTGTGAATAGTAAATTAATAAACAACGGGATTAAATGTTGGTGCCACGGGGTTCGAAGTATGTCACGGGCGAAGCCGGGTGGGTCAACTAGTACTTTTATATTTCTAAATAATTACTATTATATTAATATTATATTATTTATTATTAATATATTGCAGTAAATCCCGGTTTACAGGAGTTATAACACTTATAACAAGCTAACTATCTTCACACTGTTTACCTGACTGGGTAGTCAGAAAGGACAGATCTCCAGGCTTGATACATTAATCGCTTCCTACATGCACGTCTGGGTATCCGAGTACTTTTCCGTTTTTGAGCAATCTGCTCAGTGGTCTTTACGTAAGTCTCGGCCTACCCTGACTCCTTCTACCCTACTTTCGCACAATATACATTCATCGTGAATTGTTCCTCACTCATTCGTTGGACGTGTCCAAACCAACGGAGCACGCCCTTTTCCAGCTTAACGCTGACACCTTTATTCAAACCTGCGATATTGCGTATCACTTCGTTTGCCGCACAATTTTCGAAGTGATCACATCTCAACTTACTTTCATGCATCTGCTGACATACCCAGGTTTCGCTACCGTAAAGCAACTGCTGTTTCTTTTACGATGCTTTGTCGCTTTACTAATTGGGAAAAAGCACCGTTAACTTTGTCCGGCAGCTACTCGCCGTTCTACATCAGAATCACATCTTCCGTTCGCGCTGAACATACTCCCTAAATACACAATTTTATTCACTTGCTCTAGACGTCCCTGGTTTAATCCAAATACTAGAACCTTAGTTTTACTTGTTTTCAAGGGAAGACCCTTACTTTCACACTCCTCTTTCATCTTAGTGACTGAAGCCTGAAGGTCGGCATCAAAAATTGTTAATACCTCCTTGCATACAACTACCTGTACTTTTTAGATAGTTTTTGCTCTGTTTTGATAACAGCAACGGATTATTTATTTATTTATCAATTACTCCATATCTCCGAAGGATTGACAGAAGCATATTATATGCCCACTTTTCACCATGTGTATTCCTGTCCCACGTAAAAGGTGGTGAGCCCATTGCCGTGTTGAAATAGACAGACGCAGGATGTGACGACCTGCGTGCCATCATGCCACAGTACTTTTAAAGGGTTGATACTTAAGCATATAAGGTAAGTGTAAATTTAATATATTATTAGTATTTATTGTCATAGCGGCAACTGAATACTATCATATGTAAAAACAGTCTAATCATTAGATATGCTTCATGATACTACTTATGAAGCACACATGATATGAAGCGCTCGTGGCCCCTCTTAACTCAGTGTTCTGTAAATGATCACTGCGGTAAGCAACTTTCGCTACGCTATGGGTGGTCCTTGAATGGGTGACCACTTCGCGGCATTTACATTTGCGAGCGTTTCCGTACTTCGAAAGGCACGTTAAGACATTGCAGGCAGTCGTTAAGCACAGTTGAAGGCCTTCTGGGCGGCTTGAAAAAATTCAACAGCAGGTCGCCAAAACCTGCGGCTGTCCATTTCAACACGGCAATGGACTCACCACCTGTTACGTGGGACAAAAATACATTTACATTATAGTATGCCTCTGCCTACCCCTTTGGGGATAAAGGCGTGACAATATGTTTGTATGCATGATACTACTTACATACCGATAGACGCACTAATATGGTCCTCTTTTACCCTTTAAGTACCTACGGAGCCCTAAAAAGATTTCTACTTACTCTACGAAACGGCATGAATATATATTAGGACATTTTTTTTACTCAGTGCCGAGATGCTCAAAGTAAGCTAATATAAGCTTGTGTTATGGGATCTATACATCTGATAAACATACTTATATATTTCTAAATACATACAGATTATACACAGCGTAATTTAACGTATTAATAGCGCATTACCGTAGTAAAATAGTGACATTTTTGAAAAATGAATTCCTTATAATTTTATCAGGTATAGTTTTAATTTAATAATTGTTTTTTTCTTAAAATCTATTGATTATATTTGTATTGAATGAATGGATTTAATTTTAATTGTTATTTTATAAGCCTTAATAGCTTGGTAAGACATTATAATACTAAAAAATATGGATGAAAATCTGAATTAAATGATGATTATTATCATTACAAACACCCAAACTCCGAAACAAACATTTGTAGATGACACAAATATGAATGTATGTTCAACAAAGAAATTGTTAAATTTCTTTCATGTACGTCCTCTACCTTATGCGTTTAAAACATGAATAGAAGAAACTGCACTGACGAGAATCGAACCCGCTCGGCTGACACTTGATTCATGACTCCTAACAAAACTGCTTCTACTGCTCACCCTTAACGCAGGCGTATTCAAAATCCTGTATTTCCCTCTCTTTCAAGTTAGATGAATGTGTGAGTGACGCCCTACCGTATGTACATGGGTCGTGTGAAAGCTCTCTATATGTGTGTGTGAGACAGGTAGCTGACTTAGAGTGGTGATAAGAAAAAAATACCCAAGATTGTTGGTAAATTTATGGGAGATTTTTTCTTTATATGTTTTCTATAAATGTTATATGCTTGCGTATGTATGTTATATCTTGTGTATGTTATTCTAAGTATATAGTAAGTAATAAATGTTTTTTTTTATTATATTTCAATATGTTTTAAATAAGTAGACATGTAGGTGCAGTATTTTTTTTATCCTATATAAACTCTTATACTAGATTATACAAAAGTTGTCGAAACACTTTCTGAAGTTTGTCCTTGCCACAACTTAGGTACTTATATTTAGACACATTCAGTCAGAGTCGCAAAACTTACATTTAAATCATTTTATAAAATAGAGTTTGAAATTTTTAAAACTGGCTGTCTTGTGCAATTTAGTCCAAGTTGTTTATCTATACCAACAACAGTTCTGCTCTACCGGATCCAATTGTATTTATAAACTATCCCTGGACCTACTCGGACGCACAAAATTTCATTAAAATTAATGCAATTGTTCTCAAGTTAAGTTCTCTGATCATTAACACTTTTTATTAGCTTGATATGTATCTATAAATCGTAATAACATAAACTTTGAACCTTATTTTCAACCCTTACAAAACGACTAATTGATTTAAAACTTTGCTCATTTAACAAGGACCAATGACAATGCAATGATAAATAGATTTATAATAATCGTGGGGTGATTTTTATTATAGTTACCTATATCTATAAATAATATATTCATAAAAATTTTGACATCAAGTGCATAATAGCATTGCCACAATGTACCTGGAGGTACTACGAGTCCTTAAATATGTTTTCGTGGCATTGCCAGGTGTATCATATCATAATGGGGACTCATACACTACAAAATAGGATAATTAAATAGTGCTTTTTCTACCCCATCTTGGAGAGCCAAGGCCACAAACAAATTCACCTTGTTTCTACCAAGGTAGCCACGGTGGAGTCAAGTCTACGAAACTTCAAAAATTTTTTACTAAATCGGTAGCGTGAGGGTAATATTTATGAATAAATAAATAAAAATTGTTGAGACAACTCACACAACGCTATCTGATTCCAAACTAAGCAGAGCTTGTACTATGATAACCAGTTAACTGTATTATAGATAAATAACACCTAGACACAGAATAAACCATCGTGCTCATCACATAAAGTTTTATCCTGGGTGGAAATGAACCCACGACCTCTTGCGTAGCAGTCGGATACACTCCCACCGCGCCACAGAGGCAATCAAATAGATTGTGACCACGCGCGCTCATATTAACCGTATGCTTGTTTGCCACCTTAGTGGTATCAAAAAAGTAGTATTGCTGTCTTTGTAATGTAAACTAATTCAAAACATCCGTCACACTTATACACAAAAGGATCAACCACGTTAACCCAATTTAGGGAGCTTTTGTTTCGTCCCAGCAATACTCCCAACATTCGGGCGTGAGTTTAGTCTCCGTTCACCCTTCGGGCGAAAACGACGCGAGTTGTGTGTTCCAGCTGTGTATTTTGTGTACTGTACCATTTTACCGTGTGTACTTAGTGTGTATTGTGTACAAGTGTGTGAATTTTTGCTGCTTTTTTAACGAGGTAAGCTAATGTCAAAATAAATAGGGTGAATGATACAATTATCGGATATAAAATTTATTGTTTTGTGTACAATTATTTACAAGCTCACTCCGCCGGTTTTGGTTGTTAAGTTACGTGGTATTAAGTTGCATTTTGACATTAAGAATGTTCGTATTAAAGCTTAATATTATAGTTTGTTTGGATTTTTTCATGTGTTTCGTAAGAAATTAAACTGGTTATAGATTTAAATTGTTGGATAACTTTCGTTCATTAGTAAACAATGTCTTTTTATCAAACTTTTCTCTATCTTCACGCTGTATCCCTGACGGGGTAGTCAGAGAGGACAGATCGCCAGGCTTCACGATCTAAGCATATTTCTTTCGCTTCGTGCATACTACCTAATTAATGTCTCTGTTTTTATTTATCTATTAAGTAGCTATGAGCTTTATTAAATGTGGGATTTTTTTCACAGCGCTATTTAGCCTACATTAAGCTAATATAAGTTTGTTGTATGGGATTTAGACAACTGATAAACATACTTATATATTTCTCAAAAAAATGTAATGTATTAATGGAAAATACTGTTAATCTGTTATTATGATATTCCGATTAGTATTATTTTATTATAAACATTAAACACGACAAATATTTGCACGCCGTGTATGGCAGAATGTAAAGAAACTAGGTAGGTATATAATAATGATTGTTACACCAATTTGACCATTTTCTATAAAATAAATTATTTGAATTGAATTGAATGTAAATCAAATAAATAATGATATATTTTAAAATAGAAAACGCCCAAACTCCAATTCAAACATTCACAAATATTTATTCCAACCCAGGCATCGAATCCGCGACTTCAGCAGTCGTATACGCCACCGAGGCAGCTTAAATAGTATGTCCCTACCTACCTAGTCATTAACTATAATTTTGTCATAAATATTTTAGAGTTCTACATAAAAGGGGTCGCAATTGAATTGCCACTTAATCTTTATGGTTCTTTGGTTGCTACTGGGAATTTCCCAAAGCAATTCAATTAAACAATTTTGTATATGTATGTGACAGGTAGGTATGTATATGATAGACATATGTACTTTTTTTTAATGGGACCATTCCCACCCGCATTCCCATTACTGTGACTCCTGTAAACCAGGATCTACAGCAATGACCAAATCACCAGAAAAGTTACACCGAGCTCGATCTCGGTAAAGTCCCAGGAGAAGTTAGTATTAATCATAAGATAATTGGGAAGCACCACGGTTATAGTATATTACGGGTCCTATGAGAGATATCCTACATCCCTATCCTTGAGGAGTTCGGTTCATCATTCCTCCGTTACAATTAGTAGAGGTTATCCTTGACCGCTGTGCGTTAGGATTGACGAATCAAGGGTGTGAGGTGGGATCGTCCTCCCCTTTTTTATTATTGTTCTTCCATGGTGTTTATTATAAGTATACCAAAATGGCGTAGTTTGGTGCAGATAAGATCATTATTTTGTTACAAAAATCGTCATCCTACTAATATTGACTGATTGATTTATATATTGATAGATTGAATAATGTAATTCTAAATTGTTTTTACCATTGGCGGCCTTATCGCACAAAGACAATTTCTTACAGGCAACCTTTATAAATATTATAAACACCAAAGTTGGTAAGAATATATGAATATATGGATATATGTTTCTCACTCTTTCACGAAAAAACTACTGAATGGATTTTGATAAAACTACAATGATTAGGTATATCTTACACATCAGAATATCACATACACCTTTGTCCCTTGAACGGGTTTCAGCTAGTAAACTTATAATATCTATACTAATATTATAAAGCTGAAGAGATTTTTTGATTGGTTGAACGTGCTAATCTCAGGAAAAAATATTTTTGTGCTAGTTAGCCCATTTATCGAGAAAGGCTATAGGCTATATATCATCACGCACCCTGTAGAGCGGAGTAGCAGTCATAAATGTCGACAAATCGGGCAATTATTTATGCATTATTGTAGAATTTATAAGCGACGGGATTAAATAGTTGCGACGGGAGTCCACGAGCGGAGCCGGGGTGTTCACCTAGTTAGTATCATAAACGCAAACGTAGCTAGAAATGTAAAGCTCATTAAGAACAGCAAAGGAGAACGCACATGAAGTATTCGAAGAAGAGACAAAGGAATGCCAATAATACGATTCCCAAGAATTTCTCGTCCTACCAATACGAAGAAATGTTCATTTGCATAATAGACAAAACACTTCCACATGTGATGCAACCATCACTTAGTAGAAATTAAAAAACAATCGTATCTCATCTAGATAGGGTAACTATAAACGCTTTTAGAACAAGCTTCCCTGTGACGTGAGAAATTTACCATTAAATAAAGTTAATAAAAAAAGCTTTGTGAAAAAGGTATTACTCTGTTAAAGACTATTTGCAGGACAGGGACGCCTGGAAATGATCTACTAGCAAAGTGAAATAATATTAAATTGTAAATAGGCCATCAAAAAAAAGCCTTCCTATGTTTCTTGCCGGTTCTTCTCAGGTGGGCCGCGTCCCGAACCGGTGGTCACTTTAAATATTTTAAATAGTGTATGACATTTTGTAAGCGCCGTTAAAATGGTCTATGCAAAATAAAGATTTTTTTAAAATTGTTGCCGTCTGCAGTGACGCTCTAAAAACATATACTCAAATCTGTTTAAACAATATGGCATAGAGATAGTGCGATCAACTTGATAAATACGGAACCCTATTTTTTTTTTAATTTGGCACTTCAAAATTGTACCTCACACTAAATGGAAAGCGGAGACGATGACCCGTGATTGAAATCCGCCATAATAATATTTAAATATATTTATTTAGTTGGCGTTGTCTCATTTTTTAACGCACTCACCGTGAGCTTTGTTAAAAACTTGCAGTTATTACTAACAGTTCTTAAGTGATTCATAAAAAAGCAACCACGAGACCTGTGAGTTTGTAAAACCGCTAAAACTTACAATTATCAGCGACACAAGTAAACCAGACCAAATCTGTAACAAAGATATCACCAAATTTATGATCAACAAAGTAATTGTCAAGAATTTCAATTAAAAGTTATTACTGGGACGACAATTGCTTGCGTCACCCTATCCATTCATAAGAATCATTGTGTAATTATTACTTCAATTTGTTTTGTTTGAAGAATTCGCATGCGAGAATTACATGGTCTTTAGAAATATATGTATCTCTTTTTGGTACAGTTTATATACATACATATTGTCACGCCTTTATCCCTTAAGGGATAAAGGCGTGACAATATGTGGTAGACAGATAATGGGGTAGACAGATCGCCAGGCTTCGCGATCCATTCAAACTTCTTTCGCAATCAGATTTATCAATCGCTTCATACATGCATGATTTTGTAAACTGTTTCTACCGATAAATAAAGAGAGTGGTTCTCGAGGAATGTTCTAGTATATAATTTGTTAAGTTTTTGTATAGGTACATAACTACGGGATTAAATAGGTGCGATGGGAGTTCAAAGTATGTTACGGGCGAAGCCGGGGGGTCACCTAGTACGCAACATGTGAATAATTTCATCATCCCCCATTTTTGATTCATTCAAATCTATTTCGCTTTTAATGCGATAGTAGTATACCATATTATTATCTCCAAGAATCTTCTTTATTTTTTGTCAAAATTTCATCAAAATATGTGTAATAATAATAGGCATGTCCGAAGCATATCTGTATCGAATCTATACTAATACTACTAATATACCTACAGTGTATTTTTTTTAACTGGGACAATATGGGGAAATCCAAAACCATAGAAGATACAGGGAAACAGCCTTAGGAACCATTTATTCTTTTTATTGTGAATTAACATAGTAGGATGAAGAGTAGAAGCGTGCACGTCGCCATCCCTGCCAGCTACGGCTGCAATTCTACTCCGACACGAGTGCCACCAGGGCGATTACTGCTAGGGCGTGCCCCCGAGGCGACGCGCACCAGTTCGTCCCCGCTGGTGCGAAAAGTGTGAGCCAGAGCGGCGTAGGGGACCGCCACCCTACACGCGCGGCCCGACACGGCGGGAAGTGGAGGATGGAGTGCAGGGTAGCTGCGTGGAATGTTAGGGGAGGAATGACAGATAAGATGAATGAGTTGATGGATGTTATGAATGAGAGAAAGTTAGATGCAGTGTGCTTGACGGAGACCAAGCGCAAGGGCAGCGAAGTCTTGGAGCTCCCGGGTGGGATGCTCGCGCTTTGGTCTGGAGTACCAGGGAGCGAGCATGGCAGTCGGGGGGTTGGAATTTTGCTGTCCTCGCGATTGGCCTCCGGTATGTATGAGTACAAACTGATAGGTCCTAGAATCCTCTGGATCCGTGTAAAACTTGGTTTGACGAAGATTTTCCTGGTAGCTGCTTACGCGCCAGTATCTTCGTCGAACGCGAGTGAGCTAGAGGACTTCTGGGAGAGTATGAGAGAAGCTCTAAATGTGATAGAAGGAAATGAAAGACTTATAGTATGTGGAGACTTGAATGGATGGGTGGGTACCGCTCGCGATTGTTTTGAGTCGGTACTCGGGAAGTATGGGGATAAAAGGGTGAACGACGCTGGCAAGCTAATACTGGCATTTTGTAAGGAAAAGGATTTGTTTGTGGCGAACACAATGTTCAACCACAAACAAATTCATATGTATACGAGGAGATGTAAGTCAAAGAGAAGCATGATAGATCTATTCCTAATGGATAGTCGGCTCCGTAAACAGGTGATGGACACAAGGGTTTATCGAGGCGCTGAGCTGGGATCAGACCACTACCTAGTCATAACTAGGATTAGGGGTCTGTTCGCGGGTTGGCGTCATCGTACCGAGTGTCCTGAACCTGAGCCGACTTATAGCATCAAAAGCTGGAAGCTGCAGGATGCATCCATTAGGGATAAATATAATGAAAGGGTAGCCGAAAAGCTTGGCGATGTCAATGTAAGCAGTGAGAATGTGGAAAGTGTATGGCAGAACCTTAGGGATAGTATGATAAATGCCGCTGTGGAAGTGTGTGGAGAAACGAAAAGAGGCAGTAGTAATAAGCGTGATGCATGGTGGAATGAGGAAGTGAAAGAAGCAGTTCGAATGAAGAAGAAAGCATGGCTAGACTACTTAGCCTCGCGGAATGATTTTAATATGAAAGAGAGATACAAGCTGCAGAAAGTTAACACGAAGGCACTTATAGAAGAAGCTCGTGAAAGGTGCAGAATGAAAGCGGATGAAAGGTTGTCGTCCAATTTCCGGGATAATGCCAAGCTCTTCTGGAAAGAGGTAGGCAAGACCCGGAGTTGTTCGGCAATCTGCAGTATGAATAAAGTGCTTAGTGTTAACAATGACGTCCTAACAGACCAAAGTGACGTCCTGCAGAGATGGAGTGAATATTATGGAAAGATGTATGCAAGAAAAGACAGAGATGCCACATCGGGAAGTGGAGCTCACTTCGATGCTCCGGATCCCGATGTCATTGAAGTCATTAGTATGAAAGAAATAGAACAAGCGATAAGAAGTATGAAATGTGGTAAGGCTGCGGGAAAAGACAGAGTCACTGCTGAGATGATCAAGTACGGTGGGTCGCGTGTCTGGGACACACTATGTCTGCTATGCAACTTGTGCTGGCGGACGGGTGAGGTCCCAGATGACTGGCGAGTAGCAGTTGTAGTACCTATTTACAAAGGGAAAGGCTCGCGCCTAAACTGCTCCAGCTACAGGGCGATCAGCTTGGTCAGCTTAGCTAGTAAGGTGTATGCAAAGGTTATAACGGCACGAATGCAAGAAAAGTCTGAAAGGTATTTATGGGAGGCTCAATGCGGATTCCGACGTGGAAGAGGTTGCATGGATCAAGTGTTTTCTCTCCGCATGATCGCGGAAAAGTTTCTGGCTCTTAGCCAGAAGGTTTTCTGCGCTTTTGTGGATCTAGAGAAAGCATTTGATAACGTTGTGAGAGAAACGCTGTGGGACTTGCTGCCAGGATATGGTGTGGACGGCTCGCTACTGCGGGCAATACAGTCGCTTTATAGGGACTGTAAGGCTTGCGTGCGAGTAGGGGGGGATGTGTCACCTCTTTTTGATGTCTGTACAGGCGTCAAACAGGGATGTGTCATGTCCGCCTGGCTGTTCATAGTGTATCTGGACAGTTGCCTGCAGAAGTTGAAAGATTTTAATATGGGTGTGAATTTGGGTGACTTTACAGTAAACTGTCTGCTGTACGCTGATGATGCGGTGCTCATGGCCTCATCAGAAGCCGACCTTCAGGCATTAGTCACTAATATGAAAGAGGGGTGTGAAAGTAAGGGTCTCCGCTTGAATGCAAGTAAAACTAAGGTTCTAGTATTTGAAAGAGGTGACGTAAGAACTAAATGCGAGATTAAGGTAAACCAGGAACGTCTAGAGCAAGTGAATGAAATTGTGTATTTAGGAAGTATGTTTAGCGCGGATGGAAGATGTGATTCGGATGTGGAACGGCGAGTAGCTGCCGGAAACAAAGTTAACGGTGCTTTGTCCCAGTTAGTAAAGCGACAAAGCATCGTAAAAGAAGCACGACTGGCGATTCATAACGCAGTGCTAGTGCCAACTTTGCTTTACGGTAGTGAAACCTGGGTATGTCAGCAGATGCATGAAAGTAAATTGAATGCTGTGGAGATGCGATCACTTCGAAAGTTGTGCGGCGTTACCTTGGCTGGCCGAATACGTAACGAAGTGATACGCAATTTGGCAGGTTTGAATGAAAGTGTCAGCGTTAAGCTGGAAAAGGGCGTGCTCCGTTGGTTTGGACACGTCCAACGAATGAGTGAGGAACGATTGACGAAGAATATATATTGTTCAAAAGTAGAGGGTGGAAGGAGTCAGGGTAGGCCGAGACTTACATATGAAGACCACGTGAGCAGATTGCTCAAAAACGGAAAGGTCAAAAGTACTCGGATACCCAGACGTGCGTGTATGAAGCGATTGATGAATCTCGAAGAAGCGAAAGAAGTATGCATGGATCGCGAAGCCTGGCGATCTGTCCTCTCTGACTACCCCGTCAGGGATACAGCGTGAAGATAGTTAGTTAGTTTTAGTTAACATAGTATTTTTTGGTCTAGCGTGAGTTGTCCAGAGAAATGAGACATTTAAAAAAAAAAATTGACTCAGTTTCATATAGAGAATATTTCATTGTTTTGAAAGAAAAAAATCCAAGCAGCAGAAGTAAGTCAAATTTAATAAAATGTTTCTGAAATTTAATCAAATGTTTCTTAAAACGTGAGTCGAGTGGCATCAATTTTTTTTTTCAAAATTTCTGTTTTCTATGGACTACTAACGCTTGAACAAAAAAATTAGTAAGACTAATTTTTTTTCACAATGAAAATTAATAAGTGGTTCCTAAGGCCGTTTCCCTGTATCTTCTATGGTTTTGGATTTTCCCATACTGTCCCAGTTAAAAAAAAACACTGTATAAAGCCAAAGAGTTTGCTGGTTTGTTTGGTTGATCGCGAAAATCTTAGGAACTACTGGTCCGAATTGAAAAATTATTTTTGTATTGGAATGTCCATTTATCGAGAGCAGCTATAGGCTATATAACATCACGCCATTACCCTGAACAGCGGAGCAGTAATCATAAATATCAACAAATTGGACAATTTTAGGCAAGTAATATAATAATAGGCATGATTATACAAACAAAATCCCTATTTCATTTTACAAACCTCAGTGACTCATTTATGTCTAATTCACGATATACCTTTTAAAAACATTAATGTTGTGACATAGGGCTCCTCGTATGTTGAACTGCTGCATAGGGAAGGGGGATGACGCCTTATTATGCAAAACTGATAATATCAAACAAAGTTATTGCTACTACGCGACAAATGTTCCGTCTAGACGTCAAGACGGAACGAATTCAATTTCCTTTTGGGAACAGCATTTTTCTACGGAAGCGCTCGTGGCCCCGCGGTCTCAGTGTTCTGTAAACGACACTGAGTTATGCAACTTTCACTATGGCTGGTCCTCGGATGGGTGACCACTTTGTGGCATTTACATTTGCGAGCGTTTCCGTGCTTCGGAAGGCACGTTAAGCCGTTGGTCCCGGTTGCCAGTAAAATGGCAGTCGTTAAGCCTGGTTGAAGGCCTTATTTGCTACGTGCTGTTAAAAATTTCAACAGCAGGTAGCCACAACCTGCGTCTGTCTATTTCAACACGGCAATGGGCTCGCCCCCTATTACTTGGGACAGGAATCCACACGGGGAAAAGTGGCCATATAATATGCCTCTGCCAACCCTTCAGGGATAAGGCGTGATGGATATTTATATTTTTTTTTCTACACAAACGTGGATGTTGTTAAAAAAAATGTGTGTGTATCAGAGTACACAGATAAGAAGTGAAACTTCTTTACGACATATTTTTTACAGCTATAAAATTTCCGACTAAAACCACATGGAAGGGCACCGTACCGATTTTAATAACATCCACGAGGATCTCCACAAGTAAAAAAAAAAATGAGTCGATAAAGAAGTTTCACTTCAAAACAAGGCAGTCGAATTCAGATAGAAAAAGCATGGCTTCCATTTCAAATCCAATATGACAGCTTATAATAAGATTTATATAATAAGCAGTATAAGTGTATTGTATTGAGTGGCTTCCTGAAATAGCACGCTATATGAGCACCGAAATTAATTCTTACCAATCGAAACTAAGGCGTATGCCACACTGTCAAAGAAACGAAGAAAAACAGAAAAAAATATTTTTGAAGTGATACTTCTTTATCGACGTTGAGTGAAATTTTATAGCTGTAAAAAATTGTCGTGAAGAAGTTTCACTTCTTACCTGTGTACTCTGTTCTTTCTTTTTTATATTGCAATAATTTTTAGCTTGGTGTGGGCCTAGAAACCGCATCTTACAATTGCCGGGTGAATTGTTTAATCAAAAAAAAAAAAACTAAGCTACCGAGAAATGTCGAACTTGACAATGTTTTCTACCTTTTCCGTCTTATAAAATATTATCTAGTATACTAATTAAAATTATTTAAAAGCGAAGATTCATTCGTTTCGTTTATATCACAAAGCAAGGAATGCTCTTGCTCGCACCTAATAAAACCGCATTCACTGTGTTATTTTGTATCTTTTCTTGTTGTACAATAACATATTCAATAAATAAAAATAAATAAAGTATTCTTAGAAACTGCTTTGTATATTTTTTTATATATATACATACATACATACATATTGTCACGCCTTTATCCCGAAGGGGTAGGCAGAGGCATATTTAACGCCCACGTTTCACCGTATGCATTTCTGTCGCACGTAACAGGTAGTGAGCCCATTGCCGTGTTGAAATTGACAGGAGCAGGCTGCATCAACCTGCTGTTGAAATTTTTAAGCCGCTCATAGGGCCTCCAACTTGGCTTAACGACTGCCATTTTATTGGCAACCGGGACCAACGGCTTAACGTGCCTTCCGAAGCACGGAACTGGGGTTTATATTTTATATTTATTTTTATATTCATCGTATGTAATTTGTAATTAAATTGGCATCAGTGTTGAAATCGTTGGGCTTTTACTTAAATAATACACAAAAAATGTACGTGACATTATGCTTTTAGTGTGCTTTATATCCGATCCTAGGCAAAGGTGTCACTGCCGTAATGCCAATGATGACGAGATGCCGATGATCATTTTTGAAGTTTAAATTACGGTTGTTCACATTTTACCGAAAATACTATTATATTCATTTATCACGCTGTATCCCTGGCGGGGTAGTCAGAGAGGACAGATCACCAAGCATCGCGATCCATGCATACTTTTTTCGCTTTCTGTAGATTCATTAATCACTTCATACATACACGTCTGGGTATCTGAGTACTTTGTTAAAAGGTTTTTAAAATCATTTATTATTTTTAAGTCATAAATAGTGATTACTAACCCTATTCTTTGAACTGCTTGAACTAGCTGAGCCCCATGGCTTTACCAGTGAGTTACTTTAAAGCCCCATGGCATCTATTTTATCCCGTCGGTTATTAATTGTTTTTAATGTATGAATATTAGTCAGACTGCTTAACCGTTATCATTACTGATCCAATCTCCTGGATTGTTGCAGCAATTCCTTCAAGCCATACAACATAAAAATAAATTTTCAATTCAAATTTAGTGTTTCCTGATATTAGCACGTTCTAACAAACAAACAAACAACTCTTCAGTTTTATAATATTAGTATAGAATTTTAAAAGTGAATATTGCCTATTGCGATATAAAATTTGATGAAGAGTAGAAGCGTGCACGTCGCCATCCCTGCCAGCTACGGCTGCAATTCTACTCCAACACGAGTGCCACCAGGGCGAACTATGCTAGGGCGTGCCCCCGAGGCGACGCGCACCAGTTCGTCCCCGCTGGTGCGAAAAGTGTGAGCCAGAGCGGCGTAGGGGACCGCCACCCTACACGCGCGGCCCGACACGGCGGGAAGTGGAGGATGGAGTGCAGGGTAGCTGCGTGGAATGTTAGGGGAGGAATGCAAGATAAGATGAATGAGTTGATGGATGTTATGAATGAGAGAAAGTTAGATGCAGTGTGCTTGACAGAGACCAAGCGCAAGGGCAGCGAAGTCTTGGAGCTCCCGGGTGGGATGCTCGCGCTTTGGTCTGGAGTACCAGAGAGCGAGCATGGCAGTCGGGGGGTTGGAATTTTGCTGTCCTCGCGATTGGCCTCCGGTATGTATGAGTACAAACTGGTAGGTCCTAGAATCCTCTGGATCCGTGTAAAACTTGGTTTGACGAAGATTTTCCTGGTAGCTGCTTACGCGCCAGTATCTTCGTCGAACGCGAGTGAGCTAGAGGACTTCTGGGAGAGTATGAGAGAAGCTCTAAATGTGATAGAAGGAAATGAAAGACTTATAGTATGTGGAGACTTGAATGGATGGGTGGGTACCGCTCGCAATGGTTTTGAGTCAGTACTCGGGAAGTATGGGGATAAAAGGGTGAACGACGCTGGCAAGCTAATACTGGCATTTTGTAAGGAGAAGGATTTGTTTGTGGCGAACACAATGTTCAACCACAAACAAATTCATATGTATACGAGGAGATGTAAGTCAAAGAGAAGCATGATAGATCTATTCCTAATGGATAGTCGGCTCCGTAAACAGGTGATGGACACGAGGGTTTATCGAGGCGCTGAGCTGGGATCAGACCACTACCTAGTCATAACTAGGATTAGGGGTCTGTTCGCGGGTTGGCGTCATCGTACCGAGTGTCCTGAACCTGGGCCGACTTATAGCATCAAAAGCTGGAAGCTGCAGGATGCATCCATTAGGGATAAATATAATGAAAGGGTAGCCGAAAAGCTTGGCGACGTCAATGTAAGCAGTGAGAATGTGGAAAGTGTATGGCAGAACCTTAGGGACAGTATGATAAATGCCGCTGTGGAAGTGTGTGGAGAAACGAAAAGAGGCAGTAGTAATAAGCGTGATGCATGGTGGAATGAGGAAGTGAAAGAAGCAGTTCGAATGAAGAAGAAAGCATGGCTAGACTACTTAGCCTCGCGGAATGATTTTAATATGAAAGAGAGATACAAGCTGCAGAAAGTTAACACGAAGGCACTGATAGAAGAAGCTCGTGAAAGGTGCAGAATGAAAGCGGATAAAAGGTTGTCGTCCAATTTCCGGGATAATGCCAAGCTCTTCTGGAAAGAGGTAGGCAAGACCCGGAGTAGTTCGGCAATCTGCAGTATGAATAAAGTGCTTAGTGTTAACAATGACGTCCTAACAGACCAAAGTGACGTCCTGCAGAGATGGAGTGAATATTATGGAAAGATGTATGCAAGAAAAGACAGAGATGCCACATCGGGAAGTGGAGCTCACTTCGATGCTCCGGATCCCGATGTCATTGAAGTCATTAGTATAAAAGAAATAGAACAAGCGATAAGAAGTATGAAATGTGGTAAGGCTGCGGGAAAAGACAGAGTTACTGCTGAGATGATCAAGTACGGTGGGTCGCGTGTCTGGGACACACTTTGTCTGTTATGCAACTTGTGCTGGCGGACGGGTGAGGTCCCAGATGACTGGCGAGTAGCAGTTGTAGTACCTATTTACAAAGGGAAAGGCTCGCGCCTAAACTGCTCCAGCTACAGGGCGATCAGCTTGGTCAGCTTAGCTAGTAAGGTGTATGCAAAGGTTATAACGGCACGAATGCAAGAAAAGTCTGAAAGGTATTTATGGGAGGCTCAATGCGGATTCCGACGTGGAAGAGGTTGCATGGATCAAGTGTTTTCTCTCCGCATGATCGCGGAAAAGTTTCTGGCTCTTAGCCAGAAGGTTTTCTGCGCTTTTGTGGATCTAGAGAAAGCATTTGATAACGTTGTGAGAGAAACGCTGTGGGACTTGCTGCCAGGATATGGTGTGGACGGCTCGCTACTGCGGGCAATACAGTCGCTTTATAGGGACTGTAAGGCTTGCGTGCGAGTAGGGGGGGATGTGTCACCTCTTTTTGATGTCTGTACAGGCGTCAAACAGGGATGTGTCATGTCCGCCTGGCTGTTCATAGTGTATCTGGACAGTTGCCTGCAGAAGTTGAAAGATTTTAATATGGGTGTGAATTTGGGTGACTTTACAGTAAACTGTCTGCTGTACGCTGATGATGCGGTGCTCATGGCCTCATCAGAAGCCGACCTACAGGCATTAGTCACTAATATGAAAGAGGGGTGTGAAAGTAAGGGTCTCCGCATGAATGCAAGTAAAACTAAGGTTCTAGTATTTGAAAGAGGTGACGTAAGAACTAAATGCGAGATTAGGGTAAACCAGGAACGTCTAGAGCAAGTGAATGAAATTGTGTATTTAGGAAGTATGTTTAGCGCGGATGGAAGATGTGATTCGGATGTAGAACGGCGAGTAGCTGCCGGAAACAAAGTTAACGGTGCTTTGTCCCAGTTAGTAAAGCGACAAAGCATCGTAAAAGAAGCACGAATGGCGATTCATAACGCAGTGCTAGTGCCAACTTTGCTTTACGGTAGTGAAACCTGGGTATGTCAGCAGATGCATGAAAGTAAATTGAATGCTGTGGAGATGCGATCACTTCGAAAATTGTGCGGCGTTACCTTGGCCGACCGAATACGTAACGAAGTGATACGCAATATGGCAGGTTTGAATGAAAGTGTCAGCGTTAAGCTGGAAGAGGGCGTGCTCCGTTGGTTTGGACACGTCCAACGAATGAGTGAGGAACGATTGACGAAGAATATATATTGTTCAAAAGTAGAGGGTAGAAGGAGTCAGGGAAGGCCGAGACTTACATATGAAGACCACGTGAGCAGATTGCTCAAAAACGGAAAGGTCAAAAGTACTCGGATACCCAGACGTGCGTGTATGAAGCGATTGATGAATCTCGAAGAAGCGAAAGAAGTATGCATGGATCGCGAAGCCTGGCGATCTGTCCTCTCTGACTACCCCGTCAGGGATACAGCGTGAAGATAGTTAGTTAGTTATATAAAATTTCGCTTCGCTCTCAGTGTATAATGCGCTTTATATAGAGTAATTACTAGACTTGGACACTTGTGATTATTCAGATTCATCTTAACGTTCAGTCTGTTTCCAGGGGTCAGTTACCCAAGCCCCTGTATGACGCTTGGGGCCCCATACATAAATATCTATACTCTATACTAATATTATAAAGCTGAAGAGTTTGTTTGTTTGGTTGAACACGCTAATCTCTTAAACTACTGGTCCGAATTGAAAAAATCTTTTTGTGTTAGATAGTCCATTTATCGAGGAAGGCTATAGGCTTTATATAATTTCGCTACTACCCAGGAGAGCGTAGCAGTAATCATAAATGTCAACAAATCGGGCAAATTCACACCTTTGTTAAAGTAAGCGACGGGATTATATGGATGCAAAATATATCACGGGCGAAGCCGCGGGGTCAGCTAGTCCAGTATAAGATTATAACCATGTTATCAATCTTCAATTTTTGACATAATTTATTTATTTATTTATGATAAGTTCAGTATCTCATATTTACATAATCTATGCACTATCAATATTTATTTTCCCACGTGGGCGATGTTTGATGACAGTTTTTTTTTAATAACATAGACGCTTTAGTCATCGCATCGTTAGTACACATATTTTCCGCCTTTTGAATTTTTTTATGACTGGGTTTTCCCGAATGGCTACAGTATGGGGTTCTTCAAAAGGGTCTTAGAAGGTTTATAAAGGGTCGGCAGCGCGGGTGCTGTACCTCTGGTGTTGCAAACGTCCATAAGGTGACCACTTTCCATCAGGTGGGCCGTACGCTTGTCTGCCACCTCAGTGGTATAAAAAAAAGAAACTATTTGAATAATAGAGTTTTTTTTTTATTTGGTATTTATTGAGTTTATGAACCTTTTGGAACATCTTCATCCTAAAAGCTATGCGTACTTTTACGAACTGGCCGAACACTTAATAAACAAATCCAAAAAAAAAATACATTAGTTCCATACTTGTTCACACTTAAGTCAGCGCCAAAATGGCGAAATCTAAATAGGTTGATTTTATTGACAGTAAGTTTGCGAGGCAATATTGACGAATGGTGGACATTGCTATTTATTACTAACTAACTATCTTCGCGCTGTATCCGTGCCAGGGGTTGTCAGAGAGGACAGATCGTCAGGTTTCGCGATCTATGCATACTTCTTTCGCTTCCTGCAGATTCATCAATCGCTTCATACATGCACGTCTGGATGTCCGTTTTTAAGCAATCTGCTCACGCGGTCTTCATATGTAAGGCTCGGTTTACCCTGACTCCTTCTACCCAAAGTTTAAAATATTACTAGCTGTCCCGCCCGGCTTCGCCCGTGACATACTTCGAACCCAGTGGCATCCATTTAATCCCGTTGTTTATTAATTTAACATTCACAATAATTGATTACTTCTTCGCTCTCCAGTACCTAACTACTCGTACCTACCTATCGCCCGCCCGGTCGAATTATGGTTACACGGAATTAATTTCTTTCCGCTTAAGTTCAATTTGCGATAACTCGTCAGATATTCATTGAATTTGCAAGGTGTAAAGGGACAAAATAATCTTCATGAAATGCTGAAGCCAACTAACATAGAAAAAAAGATAAGGACTCATAGCATATTTGTGTAAATAGCCTTCAAATAATAACTTTATAATTGATCGTTTTTTATAGAATTAAAATGGATATAGTATGTTATTCTTATAAGATAGACATATTTCGTCGCGGACTTTTTTGTTTTATTTATATTAGTTTTATTTATAAAAAAAATCGTAGATTCTTAAACACAAAAGTTGTGTCAATGTGCTTTACTTAAGTAACTCATATTCGTACTTACAAATATTTGCACAAAACGGGATTTGAACTATGACTTGCAAACATTACAGTGGAATGCAGGAAACCACACCTAACAGTCAAATCCCAAGGATAGGACTTCCTTTTGACATATCTTATTCATTTGAGCGTTATGTCACGATATAAGGACTTAAGTTTGAAGGCCGGAGGTCACTTGACTCTTTTAAGGGGCCCGTATTCAAAGGGTAAAACGAGACCTTATTATTTAGACTCCGCTATCCATACGTCTGTCGGCCGGCTGTATCTCCAGAACCGTGATACAAAGACATTTGAAATTTACACAGAAAAGCTGTTAATTCGGATTTACAAACAGACACTAAAATTTTATTATTTGTTTGGATATAGATTGACTTTTAGAATACATTTAGATATGTTTTATTTTTATATCACTGAGGTGGCAGACAAGCATACAGCCCACCTGATGGAAAGTGGTCACCGTAGCCGTCCATAGGCTAAGGTGACCACTTTCCATCAGGCTGCAACACCAGAGGTGGAGCACTCGCGCTGCCGACCCTGTAAAAATCTTCTAAGATCCCTTTTGAAGAACCTCATACAAGAATCTGCAAGAAGCGAAAGAAGAATCTGTCCTCTCTATCTGACTACCCCGTCAGGGATATAGCGTGAAGATAGATAGTTAGTTAGTCATACCATAGACGTTTAAGAAAACCCAGCCAGGATTTTCTCGCCTACACTTTCAGGAGAATTTAGGTCCGTATTCCAGAACGTTTCTCAATACTCAATCAACGCTTGAGGCTAGATTTTTACCTTATAAAATCTGAGCCCTAAGGGCCGTATGCCAGTACGTTTCTCAATATTCAATCGACGCTTGAGAGTAGATTTTATAAGGCAAAAACTAGCCTCAAGCGTTGGTTGAGTCTTTAGAAACGTTCTAGAATACGGACCTAAGTGTGATGTATCAAAATTCAAATCAATCTAAACATAACTAGGGCTGTCACTTATCTGGCTGCGTCAAAAATCCAACAACGAAATTGTGGTGTGAGCATATCATTATGCAGATTGAAGTCACAACACTATTTGAACAAGTTATCGGCTCAGTGCAGTGGTGCTCCTCTATTAGGGATGGAAACGTTTTACTTTATCGATATATCGACACTTTATAGTAAAAAATCGCTCGTAGTCTCGCTACCTATGTGATCACTGTGTTCAGCATTTTATGCTACAAATAGTGAGACATTACCATTGCAAGTATTTCAAGTTTTTCTGGTTAAGAAGATATGTTAAGCCGTTTTTCCCGGTTACCAATAACTTGGAGGCCTTATAGACGGCAAGACAAATTTCAACATCAGGTCCCCATAAGCTGCCCCTGTCAATTTCAACTCGACCTACCACCTGTTTAACTTAACTATCTTCACGCTTTATTCCTGACGGGGTAGTCAGAGAGGACAGATCGCCAGGCATCGCGATTCATGCATACTTCTTTCGCTTACTGTAGATTCATTAATCGCTTCATACACGCACGTCTGGGTATCCAAATATTTTTGACTTTTTCGTTGTTGAGCAATCTGCTCAATCTACCACCCATTTCGGGAGACAAACATATAACTAGGGAAATGTGGACGGAAAAGTAGGCAGAGCTATAATAAAATAGCTCTGCCAACCTTACACATCATCACTACATATTATAAAACTAAGTCGCTTTTCGCTGTCTGTTTCTATGTATGCTTAGATCTTTAAAACTACGAAACGAATTATAAGCGGTTTTTATTAATAGTTAGAGTGATTCTCTTAGAAGGTTTTTATGTATAATTTGTTAAGTTTTTGTATACATTGACCAAATTATAACGATATTTGTTGGGGATGTCGGAAAAAATAAGCCGTCTGGGAGCTTCCAAGAAGAACGCTGCCTAAACCCTTTGAGATATAACAAAATAATGTACTGTGCAATTGTGTATCTTATGTAGGTCTACAAAAAAGTCCACGACAATATAATGTCTATCTTATAAGAATAACATACTATATCCATTTTAATACTGTAAAAAACCATCAATTATAAAGTGGTTATTTGAAGGCTATTTACACAAATATGCTATTAGTCCTTATCTTTTTTTCTATGTTAGTTGGCTTCAGCATTTCATGAAGATTATTTTGTCCCTTTACACCTTGCAAATTAAATAAATATCTGACGAGTTATCGCAAATTGTAAATAAAACGCAAATAAATTAATTTCGTGGAACCATAATTCGACCGGGCGGGCCGTCCGGCCGTAGGTAGGTAGTTAGGTACTGAAGAGCGGAGAAGTAATCAATGAATTTGAAAAATGTTTATACATTATTGTGAATGTGAAATTAATAAACAACGGGATTAAATGGGTGCCACTGGGTTCGAAGTATGTCACGGGCGAAGCCGGGGCGGGACAGCTAGTAAGGAGTAATGAAGGCTCTTCCCATAATCATTGGAAGAAGCATATCGACAGTAATTTTGATTGAATAAACCATTATTTGAAAATATCGATACCACCACATCTCTAGCCCGTAGCTCCGAATAATTAGCCACTGTCTACTAACAAACGCGGCTTGTTTATTTGTTTGTTCGTCATGAATATTTGATGATACATATATCACTTCGTAATTTATACAGCTAAGAAGGGCAATAAGCTGCTGTTGATTTCGCGTAAGCTAATAATAGTTTGTGCTATGAGATCTAGACAATTTATAAGCATAATTATATATTAGAAACGCTCGTGGCCTCGCTGACTCAGTGTTATGTAAATGATCACTGAGTTACGCATCTTTCACTATGGCTGGTCCTCGGATGGGTGACCACTTTGTGGCATTTACATTTGCGAGCGTTTCCGTGCTTCGGAAGGCACGTTAAGCCGTTAGACACGGCTGTGGCGACCTGCTGTTAAATTTTTTTAAGCCGCCCATAAGGCCTTCAACTTTGCTTAACGACTGCCATTTTATTGGCAACCGGGACCAACGGCTTAACGTGCATTCCGAAGCACAGAACTGGGATGGGTCTAAAGTGCCAAATAAATTTAAAAAAATATAATGTGTCTATTTTAGATGTTAAAGGAAGAAATTTTGAACCCGTTGCCTTTTTAGTGAGGTGGTAACATAAATAAACTAAAAGGTCTTATGTGCTAGACACTAATTAGCACGACCAATTAAAGTCCTGGTAGTCTCGGACTGAGCCACAACCTGCTTCTGTATATTTCAAAACGGCAATCGGCTCACCTATTACACGGGACAGGAATACACATAGTGAAAAGAGGGCATACAATATGTATGCCTCTGCCACCCCTTCAGGTATACGGCGTGATAGATAAATAAATAAACATTTTTTTACTGGAAACCTTCACTTTTATGAAACGGGATAGCGTATTAGGATAAACGCCCATTTTAAAGCGAAGCAAAGGAAAAGAGGATTTGTCAAAAGGGGTTTATTTTTACACAAACAAAATTAGACCTGACTGCGTGGCATTGTCATTAGTGTATTGAATGGACAGTTAAAAAAAAAGAAAGGACAGCACTAGTGTTAACGTCGTACGGTGTTAATGTGTGTGTCATGCTTCTTTATTGGCTCTTCACACGACTAGTGATGGGAATGTGTCGAAATCGATTTATTATTTTTGTTGTGAACATTTTTCATTTTATTGACTGCTTCGGTGGTGTAAGCGACTGCCGAGCTGTGGTAGGGTTCGGTTTCCGGATTTGGAGCATATATTTGTGTGTTGCACAAATGTTTGTTTCGGAGTTTGGGTGTTTCCCATGTATGTATATACCAAAAGCATATATTAACTTACTTTGGTCTAGATGGCGCTGTTTAAAATTATTTCCGTTACTACGTTTGCTTTAAATCATTTCTTGTACATATTTGTCTTCATTATTATATCAAAAAAAAATTGGAAATGTCTATTATCTTAATAGCGTAGCCAAAAGAAGGTACCTGTTTAACCTCATTACTTTATCGTCAAGTAAGTAAAGCAACTCGATAGAATCATAAGCTTTAGATCGTACTATGATGAATTCTTCACGTTATTGACTATTTTTATATGGAGTCAGAATTACAAAAAATAACTAAACTAACTATCTTCACGCTGTATCCCTGACAAGGTAGTCACAAAAAAAAAAAATATGTTACAAAAATTAAAATATTTGAAAAACTGGGAGCCACGAAACATTCATAATTAAATTTTATTTTCACTAATATTCAAACGTAACATTATCTTATGTTCTCTTGATACTTCGCGGTATCTTTTAACTGCTCATTACTGATGCTATCACGTTCTCGCACTATGCTTAATGAGGTAACATTCATCTTAGCCTCATCCACTAAGCAGATCATTCTTGCAGCTATAGTAACCTTAAGGTAATAAGTCACGCCTTTATCCCTGAGGGGGTGGCAGATGCATACAATACGTTCATTTTTACCGTGTGCATTTTAGTCCCACGTAACCGATGATGAGTACATTGCCTTGTTGAAATGGACAAACGCAGGTTCTGGTACCCTAATGTTTAAATTTTTTAATCTACCCATAAGGCCTTACATTTGCTTTAACGACTGCAATATCTCTTAAGTAAAATTTATATCACCTATGGGATCGTTTGCCATCTTATTAACACCAAAAAAATGCTGAACTGATGTTACACATCAATTTCATGACTTTAATAATTATTTTATTTTCTCGAATATGAATTTTAAATACCGTTTAATACAAGGTTTGTCGGTCGTATCATTAATCAAATATGTAAATGAGCCGTAATTAGAGCTTAGTTTCGTTTTGTGTAGTAGCTACTAGTGCCATCTATAGTAAACTTATACATTTTTTAGTGTATTAATGGTCTACTAATCGAGTATTTCTTAATGTGGCAATTAATCACGTAGAATGCTTGTTAAGGATAGACCGGTCTATAAAAACACTTGTATTTTTTGAACAGTGCCTGCCATTTTCATGTTGTCAGAGATTATTATCATAATCAATGTTTATACATCCTGCATATTTTGCGCTACATCGTATTCTATCATGCTGTATATTGTCTTAAAATGGTATGATTCTTTTTTTAAATTTCCTTTGAGCTAATGGTAGAAACAGGGTAGAAAACCCACCAAAGTTTCCGGGATCCAAGCGACTTAACGTACTTGTGCAGATTGAAATGAAGCAAGCGCCCCTACGGACTGGGAGGGCAGGCGACAGTGGCTCCTAAAAATACTGAAAATTTCAAGCAAATAATAGCAGCTACATAAAAGTGAAACCCAGAGTCCAAATATCCCTCCCTGGCCTCTGTGGCGCTTTGGAAGTGTATCCGACTGCTACGCAAAAGGTCGTGGGTTTGATTCCAGACCCAGGATAAAACTTTGTGTGATGAGCGCGATGGTTTATTCTGTGTCTGGATGTTATTTATCTATAATATGTTATGTATTTAGAAATATATAAGTATGTTTATCAGTTATCTGGTTAGCATAGTACAAGCTCTGCTTAGTTTGGAATCAGATGGCTTTGTGTGTCCCAACGATATTTATTTATCTGTGCTAATATTTTAAACCTGAAGAATTTGTATGGTTGAACGCGCTAATCTCAAGAACTACTGGACGGATTTGAAAAATGTTTTTATCGAGGAAGGCTATAGGCTATATATCATCACGTTACTACCCTGGAGAGCGGAGCACTAGTAATAAATGTTGAAAAATCGGGCAAAATTTTATGCACTATTGTAAAATTTATAAGCGACGGGATTAAATAGGTGCGACGGTGTTCAACTATGCCGCGGGCGAAGCTGTGGGAGGCATCTTGTTTATTCATAAGATGGCTTTTAGGAGTAAGCTATAAAAGGCTATTGTGAAAATTAGAAAAAGAATCAAAGCTAAAATAATAAAGCTACATGTAGAGCTAGCTCATATACATACAATCGGCTATGTATATCTTCATAGCTCTACCAAAAGGTTTTCAACTGTCAACACAAGTTTCAAGTGGGCGGAATTAATGCATTCATCTCACAATTGACATATTTCAATCAACCTAATTCAATATTAGTGATGTGCGTTATCAGAATTTTGATATCGATAAAATACTTTATAGTACTTAGATTTTGAAGCGCTCGTGGCCCCGCTGACTCAGTGTTCTGTACACGATGACTCCGTTAAGCAACATTCGCAAAGATGGCCCTTGGATAGGTGACGATTTTGTGGAATTTACATTTGGGAGCGTTTCCGTGCCTCGGTAGCCGTTGGTCCCGGTTGCCAGTAAAATATCGGTCGTTCAGCCTGGTTGAAGGCCTTATGGGTGGCTTGAAAACTATCAACAGCAGGTCGCCACAGCCTGCCCCTGTCCATTTCAACACGGCAATGGGCTCACCACCTGTTACGTGGGACAAAAATGCATACGGGGAAATGTGGGTTGTATAGTACGCCTCTGCCTACCCCTTCGGGGTTAAAGGCGTGACAATATGTATGTATGTATTTTTATTTAATTTTCATAATTAGATTTACTTTTATATTACTGTGGAGATAAACATACGGCCTACTTATCGAAAGTGGTTACCGTAACAAGGTGGAAAATACTAGAGATGTTACATTGACATTGACAGATTGTAACTTTGCTTACTATATTGCAAGCAACCAGAACTAAAGGCTTACCATGCCTTCTAAACATGGAAACGCTTGTAAATGGAAATGTCTTACGCTGTCTTATATCTTGGGATCGAACTTATAGTAGGATCACTTACCGAAGTGTAAGGAGCCCAATCAAGATCTCTTTCTAACTACTACCGGTGCACCTGCTGATTAACGGATGAGGCAACGTCCCAGGCGCCCTTATGGAATTGGAAGACATCGCTAACGTTGTTTCTAGTAGCAAAATAGAAGTAGACCTCAGGCTCCAAATCCACTACATTAAAGGCTTAGAAGCAACTGAGAATATACTGAGTTGAAGAGAATATTCCAGAACACTTAGCTACAAGCTCTTCTATAACGTTGTACATATAACTTTATTCATTAGAATACAATCATTATTGACGGCCTCGGTGGCACAGTGGTAGTGTATGCGACCGCCGCGCTGAGGTCCCCGGTTCGATTTCCAGAACTGATCTAATAATTGTGTGATCCACAAATTTTTGTTTCGGAGTTTGGATGTTTCCTTTGTATAACATGTATGCATTTAGAAAATATATAAGTATGTTTATCAGTTGTCTAGATTCCATACCACAAGCTTATAGTAGCTTACTTTGGTAACGTAAAAAAGAATGTATTATATATTATCCAAATTTATTATATATTACCCGAAATAGCATGATAAAAGTGGTTTGATAAACTGATTTAACGAAGATTTACAAACACTTCATCTCCCATTCCTGTAATCTCTCTTTGTATACCAAGTTTATCTGGAAAAAATGGCGCCTAATGATAAAATCATACACGGTACTCTCATTTGTCATGCGTAAGTCACGACACGTCAAGTTATACAACATTGTAAGTAATGGGATACCATAAATAGAGTTATGTAAATATCTCTAAACTAATCTTGAACGAATATAATATTATAAAGCTGTAATGTGTATTATTATGATATTGGCAGTGAGTAAATATAAATATAATATATAATACCTATCACAGTAATAATATTTGTGATGAAATGAAATTACCTATCGGTATTTAGTAAGTAAGTCTACGGTATCTAATGATAGCCGACAAAACTAAAATATTTTGACATGGCAAATAAGCTTACGGCCCACTTGGTGTTAAGTGGTTACCGTCGCCTATAGACACTTGCAATATTAAGAGTAACACTGCAAGTGCGTTGCCATCCTGGGGCCTAAGATGATATGCCTTCCATGCCCAGTAATTACACTGGCTACCTTTCCCTTCAATACGAATAATATGGCTATATGGACAGATATAAAATAATGGTCAAATCGGCAAAGGATATAAGTATGGTCGCCCTATAACAAGTGTTTTTTTTATTGAAAATTTCTGTATACATTTATGACATTTGCTATGGTTATTAAATTAGTGTAATTGTGTAACCGCACAGCAATTGATAAAAATATAATTAAGAAAGTACGAGTACACAGGATTTCTGAAAAAAAAATCTTATAAGGCAGCCCTGTATATCTACGTTCTCTATATGACATATGCCCACTATATGACATATTGCCATATTGTCACGCCTTTATCCCCGAAGGGGTAGGCAGAGGCATACTATACGCCCACATTTGACCGTATGCACTTATGTCCCACGTAACAGGTGGTGAGCCCATTGCCGTGTTGAAATAGACCCACTTTATAAAGATAAAATAATGGTCAAATAAAACATGTAATGGGAAGTAATAAATAAAAGCTTTAAATCAATAATCAAGTTTTGCAGCTGTAGAAATTCTATAAATTTTGGAATATCGATATTTCCACCCCATCCCTAGCACTACAAATGTTGACGTATCGATCGTGCGCTCTGGGAACTGTTGTGAGTGGAATAGAAAGCTAATTTCTGGACTGAACTGCATTCCACTACGTTTCAGTTTCATTTATGTTAAATACTTTTGTTAATTGACTGCCTCTGTGGCGCGGTGGGAGTGCATCCGACTGCTACGCAAGAGGTTGTGGGTTCGATTCCCACCCAGTATATAACTTTGTGTGATGAGCACGATGGTTTATTCTGTGTCTGGGTGTTATTTATCTATAATATGTATATATTTAGAAATATATAACTATGTTTATCAGTTATCTTGTTACCGTAGTACAAGATATGCTTAGTTTGGAATCAGATAGCGTTGTGTGAGTTGTCACGACAATATTTATTTATTTATATTTATTTATACTAGCTTTTATTCGTCTCTTTATTTATTTGCACTTTATTATAAAAAATCATTAGTACATTGAGAATGTAAGCAGCGGGAACAGTACTATGGGCGGCCTTATCGCATAAAGTGATTTCTACCAAGCAACCTTTGCATGGAGAATTTTGGAAGAAGGAAACGAGTGGCAGCTGTTTGGCGTACTTATAACAGCGACATGTATACATGACATGATATAAATTAGCTTCGATAAGTAAGTAAGTAAGTATTTGTCTCATCTTCTCGGGTATCTTCTTTTATTTCTTACGAAGATACCCGATGTTTTGGTAAGCATACATGGGGAAATAGTGATCCAACACGCAAAGGCCCTTTGAGAATTTTAATGTAACAGGGAATGAGACCCCCACTGCAGACAATCCACGTCCGCCTTATGTAGAAGACTGGTAATGGACCATCTCCAATGGGAGTTAAACTATTGTACAATATACATACATCCATATTGTCATGCCTTTATCCCCGAAGGGGTAGGCAGAGGCATAATAAACCCCCACATTTCACCGTATGCTTTTTTTGTCCCACGTAACAGGTGGTGAGCTCATCGCCGTGTTGAATTGGACAGTCGCAGGCTGTGGCAACCTGCTGTTGAAATTTTTCAAGCCACTCATAAGGCCTTCAACTTGGCTTAACGATTGCCATTTTGTTGGCAATCGGGACCAACAGCTTAACGTGCCTTTCGAAGCACGGAACTGGGGTGGATCTAAAGGGCCGAATAAATTTAATACAATAAGATGTGTCTATTTTAGATGTTAAGTTTGGAAGAAATTTTGAACTCGTTGCGTTTTTAGTGAGGTGATAACAAAAAGGCTAAAAGGTCTTATGTGCTAGACACTAATTAGCACTAACAATTAAAGTCCTGGTAATCTCGGACTTACGTACAATATGCTAACTACTATTGGGCAATTATGTTAGAGGTTAAATGTACTGGGTAACTTGAACTACGGATGAAAACTGCGTCTGCCATTTTAATATTGTTGCGCCGGCGGACTAGTCAACATCTTTAAACGTCATTTTCTGGGCCTTGGGGGCGTTTTCAGCAGGCTGAAAAGCGTTTTCAGGCCGTTTCCGAGGAAGCTCTATCACATACCAAATTATCCAAATTTCACCCCAGTTACCGTTGTTTTCAGGCGCCTGAAACATGTTTTCAGTTCGTTTCAGGCCACCCCCTATCACATGACATCATAACCTGAAAACCCTTTGTCAGGTGTTTTCAGGACCCCTTATTGGCCTTTCAAGCCCACTTCAGTAAATAGCGTAATTTCATGAAAGTGTGACAAGGATAGCAGTATTAGAAAGAGAGAGCTACATTCAGAATATTCCAGAGCTATTAATTAGACAGGGATAGCACTATTAAAAAGAGATAGCTACACTAAGATCATTCTAGAACTATGTGATAGAGATAGCACCAGAAGGGACAGCAATAGGTTGAGAACCTTCCGGCACATACCGAAGGAGCAACTAGTATCATGTGGAACATTCTAGAGATGTACCCGATTGTAGGTACCGAACGAATTCTCCCGAATATTCCAGAACATTAATAGGCGTATATAAAGGGCCGAGCTCGCTGCTACAGGACAGTCTCCTTTGAGGAAGCGAACAGTGCGAATCGAAGTGATCGAAGCTAAATAGTGCGATACTGTTACAGTGCGATTATCTTAGAGAAGAATTTGTGTTTAGTGGCGATTATTAGTTGTGGTTTTATTGTTTTTATTTAGAGTAATTAAAGTGTTTCTTTTAAATACGTGGTATTAGTGCAATTCCTATTAGTACCCACCCTACGAACGTAACAATATTATATCTCAAAATATTGGCAGACGGTCACTTGCCAACTCACGAGATGGATCAGTCGTCTAGATCCCAAAACACAAGCTTATATTAGCTTACTTTGGGTATGTGTAAAAAAATAGACCCACAATATCTATTTATTATTATTAATTTTTAACGTTTAATATTTTTCTGTTGTTTAATTATTTTTAAAGTTTTAAATGTTTACGACAAAAAAAAAAACATTACATAAAATAATATAAAATAAAACATATAAGTATGTCGTATGGTTATAAATTTTCATTCTCATCCACCAAAAAGACTTTAGAAATTGAATAACACTTGAATCGAAATACGTCCATGAAACATTTAACTTTTAAGTTTATAAATAAAGAAATATTGTAGGACATTTTTTTAAACAAAAAAATGATAAATTTCTTTTGTTGTTTAATATAGCGCTTGTGGCCCCGCGGTCTCAGTGTTCTGTAAACGATCACTGAGTTACGCAACTTTCACTATGGCTGGTACTCGGATGGGTGACCACTTTGTGGCATTTACATTTGCGAGCGTTTCCGTGCTTCGGAAGGCACGTTAAGCTGTTTGTCCCGGTTGCCATTAAAATGGCCTTCAACCAGGCTTACTGGTTGAAGGCCTTATGGGTGGCTTAAAAATTTCAACAGCAGGTAGCCACAACCTGCGTCTGTCTATTTCAACACGGCAATGGGCTCACCACCTATTACGTGGGACAGGAATCCACACAGTGAAAAGTGGGCATATATGCCTCTGCCACCCCTTCGGGGATAAGGCGTGATGGATATTTTTTTAAACAAGGCGTCGTCTATCCGAAATTAAGCTAATATAACATTGTGTTTTGGGATCTAGACGACTGATAAACATACTTATTAACTTAACTATCTTCACGCTGCATCCCTGACGGGGTAGTCAGAGAGGACAGATCGCCAGGCTTCGCGATCCATGCTTACTTCTTTTGCTTCTTCTTCTTTTGCTTCATCAATCGCTTCATACACGCACGTCTGGGTATCCGAGTACTTTTGACCTTTCCGTTTTTGAGCAATCTGCTCACGTGGTCTTCATATGTAAGTCTCGGCCTAACCTGACCTCTTCTACCTTCTGCTTTCGCACAATATATATTCTTCGTCAATCGTTCCTCACTCATTCGTTGGACGTGTCCAAACCAACGAAGCACGCCCTTTTCCAGCTTAACGCTGACACTTTCTTTCAAACCTGCCATATTGCGTATCACTTCGTTACGTATTCGGCCGTCCAAGGTAACGCCGCACAATTTTCGAAGTGATCGCATCTCCACAGCATTCAATTTACTTTCATGCATCTGCTGACATACCCAGGTTTCGCTACCGTAAAGCAAAGTTGGCACTAGCACTGCGTTATGAATATAAATTTTACGATCTTTGTCGCTTTACTAATTGGGACAAAGCACCGTTAACTCTGTTTCCGGCAGCTACTCGCCGTTCTACATCCGTATCACATCTTCCATCCGCGCTAAACATACTCCCTAAATACACAATTTCATTCACTTGCTCTAGACGTTCCTGGTTTACCCTAATCTCGCATTTAGTTCTTACGTCATCTCTTTCAAATACTAGAACCTTAGTCTTACTTGCATTCAAGCGAAGACCCTTACTTTCACACTCCTCTTTCATATTAATGACTAATGCCTGAAGGTCGGCTTCTGATGAGGCCATGAGCACCGCATTATCAGCCTACAGCAGACAGTTTACTGAAAAGTCACCCAAATTCACACCCATATCACAATCTTTCAACTTCTGCAGGCAACTGTCCAGATACACTATGAACAGCCAGGCGGACATGACACAACCCTACCATATAGGTTACCCTACCACATACTTATATATTTCTAAATACATACATATTATACATAGCAAACACCCAAACTCCGAAACAAACATTTGTGGATCACACATATTTTATTTTTCAATCCGGGGATCTAAACTGGGACCTCAGTAGTGACAGTCGCATACACTACCACTGCGCCACCGATGCAGTCAGTTTGCGCTGCTTCTCCAAACAAATTTAAACTGAGTCAGATTTTACACTATTCGCTTCACGTTTCCCACAGGAGCTTAATTGTTCTCATGATAAAAAATAGCCTTTGTGTTATTCTGATGTGTAAGCTATATTATTGTAAAGTTTCATCAACATTCATTCAGCAGATTTTGTGTGAAAGAGTAACAAACATCCATACATACTTACAAACTTTCGCTTTTATTTTATTTATTTTTTACTTTCAGAAAACTTACAGCTAATACATAAGATAGGCTTACAAACTGCAGTGCTTGAAGGCCAATTACAAGTTTTCACACTTATTAATATAATTAGTTATTAATAACAAGG
Organism: Thumatha senex; assembly: GCA_948477245.1. Classification (NCBI taxonomy): domain Eukaryota; kingdom Metazoa; phylum Arthropoda; class Insecta; order Lepidoptera; family Erebidae; genus Thumatha; species Thumatha senex. The sequence goes on along the minus strand of OX419752.1, from coordinate 14,391,153 downwards.
ACAGACAGCTCACAAGAGTTCTAAATATAAAGTATATACATAGTTACAGTACACTTTACTTACATTCTATCTATCAAAGAAAGCATCACTAAGTACTTTTTTAGTTTCCGAGAATTGGTAGTGGTGCTAATTCTGTTGTTGAAACCACTAAACTAAATTTCTCTAAAATTTCCTTATTTTTATTGAGAGTTTGCCAAATGCTATTCTGTTATTATGTCGAACTAAACTTGGTGTTATCATAAACAGCACTAAATTTGTATTTGACATCACTAAAATTCCATTGTATTTAGATGCCGACTAACTTAGTGATTGAACTGTCTATGTACATTTTTCACTTTTTGTTGAATTTTATCACATAAAATGAATTTTAGTGATATCAGATACAAATTTAACGTCATACAAAATTTAGACGTAAAATTAAATAAAATTAAATTAAATTTAATTTAAAGTCTGTTCCTACAACTCCGCGCGCGCGCCCGATAAAAACCTTTCGCAATAACCCCGCACTAACTATCGCAATAATCGTATTTTCCATGGATAAATAGTGTTTTCGTGCAAGGAAACTAGGAATTCAAGTCCAGGGACGCCCCCGGCAGCCTCCACCTCAGCATCTCGCAGCAAGCAGCAAGGTAGTGTGCATATTCCTGTTTTTCCATTACCTTTTCCGTCGACAATCGCGTGTAAATTTCATTTTAGTCTTTCCCCGCAAGTACAGTCCACTTTGAATTTATTTATCTCGCCCGCTCAACCATTTTCTGGTTATAGTAGCGAAGTATGTGCGAACACCAAAGGACGTCATCCCTCTGCAAACACCAGGTGTCTACAAAGTGGATTGCAGCTGCGGTCGTTCATATATAGGCCAAACAAAACGAACCATCGCAGAAAGGGTCAAAGAACACATCGCAGCTGTGAAAAACCGTCAGTTCAACAAATCGGCGATAGCGGAACACCTCGAGTCGGGTAGTAATCACTGGATCGAACTCCATCAACCCAAAGTCCTCTCCACTGATCGCCACTATTATCCTCGTGTTGTGCGTGAAGCTATTGAAATTAGAAGATACAATAATTTCAATGAGGAAGATGGATTCAAGCTATCCGGGATGTGGAATTCAGTGATGAAAAAACTTGACCGTAGAAAACCTGTGCCAAACAAAACTGACGTAGTGAGTGAAGTGTCGGTCGCCGGCCTTATCCTGCATTATAATAATAATGGAGGGTAGCTACAAACAAAAGTAACTCCATGCATACTCTCGGCCCTCACCATCAGTCAAGCCGCGACCACGGGCGCTGCAACGCGCTCGAAACGTCGGTGAATGTAAGTACAAAATTGTTTCGCGTGAAGTCCCGAGTAGTATATAAAATATAAATTAAATGTAGTGAAAAGTCTAATTTTAGTGGGACGTTTATTAACTTTAGTAACCTTTAGAAACGTGAAAACGTGTAAAACGTTGTAACGTGAAATATGTACATAGGCAGTTCAATCACCAAGTTAGTCGGCATGTATTTACATTCGACTGTCTATGTACATTTTTCACGTTGCAACGGCAATCTCTTAAATTTTAGAGAAATTTAGTTTAGTGGTCTCAACAACAGAATTAGCACCAGTAAATAGGTCTATATCACTAAACTTCCTACTTATTGAATTAAATTCCCTACTGGCTCTAATAAGATATGAATTTTGACGATAGGTAGTATGAACCGAAGGGATATGTAGTAATCTTGGTCTCCTTAGTAATGCTTTATGTACATGTAACCCAACTTCAGCCAGTAGTTCCGGACAGTCAATAGAGCCACTTGCGATGCCGAAAAGAAAAACTTAATCAGCCACTTGTCTCCGTATGTATAGTGGCAACAAATAAAAATTTCTTGCACCGGAGAGTATAATGTTTTAGGCGTAATTTACTTTGGTATTGAATATACCTTACAAATTTCTTCTGAACACCTTCCATCAGATCAATATAGACCTGGTACATGAGGCTCCAAACCTGGGAAGAATATTCGAGGTGACTGCGAACCAAGGAATAATACAGTATTTTGATCGTTTTGATTTTTAAAATCAGCTGACAATCGCATGGCGAATCCCATTGCCCTAGAAGCCCTCTCGATAATATTCTCAACATGTTCATCAAAAGTTAATTTCGAATCGAATGTTATACCTAAGTCTCAAACTGAGTTAATTCTTTTGATGCTGATTCCGCTTAGTTTGTAATTGAAAAGAATAGGTGTTAGTTTTCGCGTAAATGTACATGTATAGCATTTGGATATGTTAAGATCTAATTTGTTAAGTCTGCAATAATCTTTAAAACTATTTATATCCGCCTGAAGTGCCATAGCGTCTTCTGCCGTAGTGATGGGACATAAGATTTTCATATCGTCGGCATATAAAAGAATCTTTAAGTAAACAAAACTTTCAGAGCTGTTGTTTACAAAGATGGTAAACAATAACGGCGCTAATAAGGAACCTTGTGGAATACCAGATGAAGCAATGGACTCTCTTGATTTGAACCCATTAAGAGCGACGATTTGGCATCTATTCCATACATAGGAAGAGAACCATATAAAAAGATTACCCCTAATGCCAGCCGCTAACAGCTTACGTAGAAGCAGTTCGTGATCAATTCGATCAAACGCCTTGCTGTAATCCGTGTATTTAACGTCCACCTGATGTCTCTTATATCTAGAAATATAATCACTGCAGGCAAGGAGGTTTGTAGTAGTGGATCGACCACTTAAAAAGCCGTGTTGGTTTTCACTTAAACTATGTTTGAGAGACCTATATAATTGTCTGTAAATTATTCTTTCAAAATTTTTTGCTAATTTACACAGTTTTGAAATGGGTCTATAATTTTCAACCACGTTCTTGGGACCCTTTTTGTGAATTGGTGTAATAAAGGCTTTTGTAATATTAGTAGGATTGTCTTCTTGTAATCAAAAAATAACATTTTTTTTTTATTATTGTTTGTTTCATTGCCAGTCTGTTTGTTTCAGCTAATCTCTGAAACGGCTAGACCGATTTTTACGGAACTTTTACAGGCAAGTAGCTGATGTTATTAAGAGTAACTCAGGCTATATATTAACCCCGTATTTCTACGGGAATAACAAATAAATAAATATCTTTGGGACAAATCACACAACGCCATCTGATTCCAAACTAAGCAGAGCTTGTACTATGGTAACCAGATAACTGATAAACCTACTTATATATTTCTAATACATAATATTATAGATAAATAACACCCAGATACAATTAACCATCGTGCTCATCACACAAAGTTTTATCCTGGGTGGGAATCGAAACCACGACCTCTTGCGTTCCAGTCGGATGCACTCCCACCGCAATGGCACCTGAATGGGCAATACACGTGTGAAACCACTTAGCGTCCGCAAATAAGTGGATTAAAAGTAACTAGATGAGTTTGGTTTCAGTTAAAAAAAAAACAAAAAATCCGGAAAGCTCGTTCGTTTGGTTGAACGCGATATCCTCTGAAATTACTAGTTCGAATACGAAAAAAATGTTTGGTATTGCTCATTTACCAAAACAGCTGGCAGTCTATATTATATCATCTCGCTATTACCCAGGAGAGCGAAAGTAAACAAAAATGTTAAGTACATACATACACATTGTCACGCCTTTATCCACGAAGGGGTAGGCAGAGGCATACTATACACCCACATTTCACTGTATGCATATTTTGTCCCACGTAACAGGCCCTTTGCCGTGTAAATAAAAAATAATTGTCAAAATATCGGAAAAAAAATCATACATTATTGTAAAATGTTCATGCATGGCGTTTTGAAGCATTTCACGGGCGAAGCTAGTTATGCAATACTAGTTGGCTTCGCCCGCGTAGAGAAGTTTTCCCGTTCCCGTTTCCCACAGGGTTCCCGGGATTAAAGTTGGCTATGTGTTATTCTAATGTATAAGCTATATTATTGTAAAGTTTTATTGAAATCCATTCAGTAGTTTTTACGTGAAAGAGTAACAAACATCCACACAAACTTTAATTTCGAATTTTAATTGCTTTCCCCTTGAATCAGCAGGTGCATCATACATTGGTGAGACTAGCTTGGACCCCGAAGATCTTAGTAAGCCCATTGCACCCAAAAAGGCTGCTCCAATATTGATCAAACTTTGTAAAATATAGCTAGCACGTTTCATTTACATACTCTCAGTTCTCATAGCCGTTTACTCAACGCCGTAATGTGCTTGCTTATATAAACCGGTTACATGTTTGAGTCCACGTTATGACATCTGATACTATCAATATTTGTGTTTAGTGATGGGACATGTGCGATAACATCAATTTATCGAGTTTTAATATCGATTTAAAACGATTGACGAATAATATACACAGTGCGAAAGTAAGGGGTAGAAAAAGTCAGGGTAGGCCGAGGCTTACGTATGAGAACCACGTGAGGAGATTCAGACTATGACTAGACTCAGATATGGAAAGGGCAAAAGTAATCGGATGCACTGACGTGCATGTGTGAAGCGATTAAGGAATCTATAGGAAGCGAAAGCAGTCTCGCGTGGTTTGGCGATCTGTCCTCTGTGACTACCTTGTCACGGATACAGCGTGAAGATAGTTAAAATCAAGTTGCCCGTGAACTACGGAATTGTATTATGGGTAATATAGAAAACGCTCATGCCCTGATATTTCAATGTTCTGTAAACAATTAATATGTTAATTATCGCATGCTACTATTAGTCCAGAGATGGGTGACCGTTCGTGGCATTTTAAATTAACGTTAAGCCGTTGAACTAGTAACATTTCTACTTCATCTTAATGTATTCTCAGTTGCTACCAAGTTCTAACTGCATTTGTAGTCCAGGGTTCACTTATATTGCTAAGAGCAACCAAATTTAGTTCTTGATTTTCGACATTATAAGAAGCGAGTGTCGTCTGACCTCCCACCCCCAACAGAGTTCCTGCGTCGTTGTTGTCGTTGGGCCCCGGAGTTCTACACTCAATTGGCAGTAACCAATATTTAGGCTTCATCGCTACAACCTGCCTCTGTTCCTTTCAACTATGTTAAGGTACCTCCGGGCTCAGTAATTAAAAATGCGAATGGACTGTATATCTAAATATCCAAGAACATTTTACATGAAATCAGTATCGAGCAAACAACAATTTGAACGACCGTTTTTGATGTGGAGTAAATCACGAGTGAGTTAGAAGTGCTGTGACGTCATCGTCGCCGTCCAAAACTGATCGTGCGACCGACGTGCAAGTCACGTAGGTCGCACGAACTGTCTATGTACAGAGGCATACTATACACACACAGTTCACTAGTGGTATTTTCATCCCAAATAATAGAGTATCCGGGGGTCTGAAGATGGCAGGTGGGTGTGTTGCCATTCTTACAGAATGGGCTCTCAACGGTGGCGTGGATTAAATGCTACATGTACACTCTTCACCCCCAGTAAACTGTGATAACACTATTATCCTCTAAAAGAACCGGGCTAACACCCAAACCCCATGAGGTGAGGCTGTGGTGTGGAAGCTCTGGGGTTATACTTCTGAAGGGTCACTCAAGATTCCCAGCCAAAGTCATGGAAGGACATGCTTTTATTCGGTAGGAGTCCGTCATAGTATGCATTAAGATTTCCATTAAAAAAAGTAAGTGTGTACCAAAGTGCACAGGTAAGAAGTGAAACTCTTTACGACATTTTTTTTACTGCTATAAAATTTCTCTCATACGTCGATAAAAAGTTTCACTTTATAACAACACGTCGCAGAATCGATAAAAAGTGAAGATTTTTTTTACAGCTATAAATTTCTCTCAACATCAAAAAGAAATTTCACTTCAAAAAAATACAACAGCCTATTGCCAAAATGATTTTTTTGGTAATATCGATAATTTGATAGAAATCAGTCCCAGCACTATCGTGAGTTGTATAAATGCCAACACCGCGCCCGCTAGTTTAATGAAATAGTCGAGTTGATTAGTAAATTGTTTTCTAACCTAGCGGATGTATATTATATCATAATAAATTATTTTATAATTTACGAGGACTATAAGAATCAATTACTTGTGTACACTAAAAATTAATAGATATAAAAGTACTCATTATTAAGACCGGTCAAGTTTTAATCAGACTCTATGTAATGTAAAAATATTTTCTATACGAATATTTTAAAGCTGAAGAGTTTGTTTGTTTGTTTGGTTGAACGCGCTAATCTCAGGTACTACTGGTTGGATTTGAAAAATTTATTTATGTTGGATAGCCCATTTATTGAGATAGGCTATAGGCTATATATCATTACGCTACTACACTGGGGAGCAGAGCAGTAGTCATGAATATCGACGGATCGGGCATTTTTTATGCATCATTGTAGAATTTATAAGCGACGGGAGGTCGAAATATTCCACGGTCGTAGATGTGGGGGAGTCATCTAGTTCAGAGATAAAGTAAGTACTCATTAAAACCGGTCAAGTTTTTATTAGACTCTATGTAATGTAATAAATATATTAAAAAACTTAACTATCTTCACGCTGTATCCCTGACGTGGTAGTCGGAGAGGACAGATCGCCAGGCTTTGCGATCCATGCATACTTCTTTCGCCTCCTGTAGATTCATTAATCGCTTTAAGCATGCACGTCTGGGTATCCGAGTACTTTTGACTTTTCCGTTTTAGAGCAATCTGCTCACGTGGTCTTCATATGTAAGTCTCGGCCTACCCTGACTCCTTCTGCCCTCTACTTTTACACAATATATATTCTTATAAATATTATATTTCAAAAGCAAAAGGTTTGTTTATTGGTTCTTCAAAAGGGGTCTTAGAAGGTTTATAAAGGGTCGGCAGCGCGACTGCTGCACCTCTGGTGTTGCAAACGTCCATAGGCTACAGTGACCACTTTCCATCAGGTGGGTCGTATGCATGTCTGCCACCTCAGTGGTATAAAAAAATATATAAAAAGAAAAGATTTGTAAGTTTGTTGCTCTGAAACTACTGGGCCGATTTTTTAAAATGCTTTTACCATTAGGACGCTAAATTCTTCGAAAGTGACATCTATAGGATTTTTCAAAAGTTTAGTAACTAAAGATGTAATAAATGCCACCCGTTCGAAGCCGGGGCGAGTCGTAACTTAAGCAATTAGAAGACTAAAAAAAAACAAATTTATTTGCTAAAATGTCTCAGTAAGCAGGCCATAAAATAATCTCCAAAAAAGAAAGATTCTTAAAAAGATAATAGTCAGTTTAAAATCACAAGATCTTTCCGAACGATTTCTATTTCCATATTTAAAAACTGTAAAATTAGCGCCAAAACAAACACGGTCTTCCGGCTGTCCGTCTGTTTGTCATTCAACACTTCGTTTAGAAATGTCTTTCAGGAAACTAAAATGGCTTTTCGATACGGATGCTTTAATAGATAATGTCAACAAAGCTATCCTGCTTTTATAACAAAGAAGTATCTAATTCTAATCTATACTTCTATAATCTATAGATACTAATATAGTACCTACCTATTACTACTAACTAGTACGTATAAAGCTAAAGTTTGTATATTTGGTTGAACGCGAAGGAAGTACTGGTCCGAATCGATAAAATCTTTTCCTGTTGGATAGTCCACTTATCGAGGAAGGCTACAAGTTATTAGTAAGACCTATTTAACTTATAAGCGATTTATTGTAAAATGTTGGTTAATGTATGATCTGCAAACTGTAATAAATTAATTATTATTACTATTCCCTTTTTTTAATAAATACACATATAAATTACATTTTTAAATACATTATACGTACATACATACATACATACATATTGTCACGCCTTTATCCCCGAAGGGGTAGGCAGAGGCATATTAAACGCCCACCTTTCACTGTATGCACTTTCGTCCTACGTAACAGGTGGTGAGCCCATTGCCGTGTTGATATGGACAGGCGCAGGATGCATCGACCTGTTGTGGAAATTTACATAAGGCCTTCAACTTGGCTTAACGACTGCCATTTTATTAGCAACCGGGACCAACAGCTTAACGTGCCTTCCGAAGCACGGAACTGGGGTGAGTCTAAAGGGCCGAATAAATTTAATAAAATAAAATGTGTCTATTTTAGATGTTAAATTCGGAAGAAATTTTGAACCCGTTGCCTTTTTAGTGAGGTGGTAACAAAAAGGCTAAAAGGTCTTATGTGCTAGACACTAATTAACACGACCAATTAAAGTCTTGGTAGTCTCGGACTCTAAATACATTTAAAATAAATACATTATAATATAAAACAAATCTATTTAAAAATATTGAAAAATAGTATCCCACCGGTATCGGGTACAGGGACAAAGCTACCGGTGGTCAGGGCTGCAGAGACAGGAATTTCCGCACAAAACGTGCCGTACCCAGGAGAACCCCCTTTTGCATTAAACCCTTGACCCAACTGCTAATTATTATTATTATTATAAAGCTAGTGTTTGTTTCTTTGTTTCGTTAAACGCACTAATCTCAGAAACTAGTTATATCAATTACGCCTTATTCCTGGTGTGGTGGCAGAAGCATATTATACGCCCATTTTTCACCGTGTGCATTTCTGTCCCACGTTGTGGGTGGCGAGCCCATTGACGTGTTGAAATATACGGTTACAGGTACAGGTTGTGGCTACCTGCTGTTGAAATTTTTCTAGCCGCCCATAAGGACTTCAACTTGGCTTAACGATTGTCATTAATGGCAACCGGGACCAACAGCTTAACGTACCTTCCGCAGCACGGAAACATTTGTTTAAGAAAATACCACAAAGCGGTCACCCATCCGTAACCAGCTATAGCAAAAGAAAAAAATTAAAATTAGCGTGATTAGCAAAACAAAAATAATATTTATTAATTTAAAATTATTTTTAGCATTTTGTTCTATTGATATACCATAGACTACTAAATAAATACAACGACTAATTTGTTTTTAAAACAATTCATTCAATTCATAAATGGTCATATTATCAAATAAATTCCAAAAAAATCCTTTCAAAGGTAAAAATTAAAGGACGAAGTAGAAAATAATCGATGAATTCGACACTGTACATAAACTGAAAGAAATAATCAGCAACAAGTGGGCGTTTAATACGCATATGCTTACTCCTCAAGACGTATAAAGCGTGTGTGTATGTAAATAAATATACTGGCCATTTAAGTGCTGTGCCTCCTGGCTGCAATAATTGTATGGACGTAAACAATTCAATGATAAAGTCAGACTACTTTGTTAATTTAAGGCGAAACAACCAGTTTTTATATTTTGTGAAATATTCTAATTTTTTTAATATGGTGTATGTATGTAATTTGATTGGCATATGTACGTCGAGGTCGACCCTTACCAGTTTGCCCATTTACTCTCGCCGCATAAATTTCCTTCGTCAGTCTATTTTCATCCATCCTCTCCACGAGTCCGAACCATCTAAGCATCCCTTTTTCTCTCAGTCACTACGTCTTCTGTCATACTGCAATGTTCCCTTATCATGCTGTTCCCTTCAATATCTATCAATTTCACTCTCTTGAAGAAAATATTTCGCAAAATTATGAAAAACTGGTTGACGCTCGCGGCTCAACACGCGTGGTGAAGTTTTCCCGTTCCCCACAGGAACTTGTTCCCGGGATAAAAAGTAGAGTATGTGTTATTCTGATGTATAAGCTATACTATTGTAAAGTTTCATTAAATTTCATTCGTTATTTTTTACATGAAAGTGTAACAAATATCCATTCTTACAAAGTTTCGCATTTATAATATTAGTATGATTTTATGAAACGCCCGTGCGTGGCCCCGCTGCCTCAGTGTGAAACGTGAAACGATCACTGCGTTATGCAACTTTCGCTATGACTGGTCCTCGGATGGGTGACCACTTTGTGGCATTTATATTTGCGAGCGGTTCCGTGCTTCGGAAGGCACGTCACGCCGTTGGTCCCGGTTGACTGTAAAATGGCAGTCATTAAGCCAAGTTGAAGGCCTTATGAGCGGTTTGAAAATTTTCAACAGCAGTTAGCCACAACCTGCGTCTGTCTATTGCAACACGGCAATGGACTAACCACCTATTACTTGGGACAGGAGTACACATGGTGAAAAGTGGGCATACAATATGTATGCCTCTGCCACCCCTTCGAGGATAAAGTGTGATAGATTAATAAATAAAGAAAGAGTAACGCATTTGTAGTAGAACGCGAGTGATCTTAATTTCTCGCATTTGTGATTCTAGCAACGCCATGTTGATTGATTCGACAAAACACGTATAAGTAAAATAATTACATATTTTGAGTTGTTAAACTTCGCCTTAACACGTCGTGCTTATCCGTTGCGCCCACGCAACTTCTAAACTGCAAGGCGACTCGTAAGCTCATTGTGTAAGTATGTGTGTGCTTGCGTTTCTCTGCGATAGTGGTGTCAGGCATTTTATAGCGTAATATTAAAAATATAATTTACTTCTTAATCTAGGCTTTTTACGATGTAAGGGTTTGTTCACACTAAACAATTTGTCTGACACTGTCTGACTGACTGTCTCATTTGACAATTTACTGTAAATTTTAATGTTTCGTTTTCTTTGAACTGAGTTATATAACAGCTATTAATTTAATGAATCGCGTTAGAAGTTATACTCAGTGTTCTGTAAACGATCACTGCGTTAAGCAACATTCGCTATAGGTGGTCCTTGGATGGGTGTCCACTTTGTGGAATTTACATTTGCGAGCGTTTCCATGCTTCGGAAGGCACGTTAAGTCGTTGGTCCCGGTTGCCAGTAAAATACTGCTATTTTACTGGCAACCGGGACCGGTTAACGACTGCTCGTTAAGCCTGGTTGAAGGCCTTATGGGCGGCTTGAAGAATTTCAACAGCAGGTCGCCATAGCCTGCGCCTGTCTATTTCAATACGGCAATGTGCTCACCATCTATCACGTGGGACAGGAATACACATGGTGAAAAGTACACAATATGTATGCCTCTGTCACCCGTTCGGGGATAAGGCGTGATACAATAGGGGAGAATAAAATTTAAGATAACTAAAAAAACATAAAAATAACAAAAATGGGCACAGTTTGTTTGTAATGAATAGACACAGAAACTACTGAGCCGATTTTAAAAATTCTTTCACTATTAGAAAGCTGCATGCTTCGTGAGTAGTATAGCATATGGATTTTCAAAAATTTTAGGTTTTCACACGAAATCTCGAATAGGAAAACATTTTAACCACGCAATTGAAGCTGGTCTGGTGGCATTAGCTAGTCTTGTATAAATTTTAACTTGCTTTATACCAGTTTGTGAGAAAATCGATGGTAACACACGAACAGACAGACGGACAAGAAAGTGATATTATAAGGATTCCGTACTTTTTCATTTGAAGTACGGAAACCTAAGAATATCTTTAAGCATCAATCACGCTTTTATCCTCGAAAGGTTGATAGAGGCATATTTACGCCCACATTTCACTGTGTACAATTTTGTCTCTCGTTATCGGGTACGGTACCGACAAAACACAAAAAAAAATGTGTGTATACCAGAGTACACAGGTAAGAAGTGAAACTTCTTTACGACATTTTTTACAGCTGTAAAATTTCTCTCATAGGATAATGAAGTTTCACTTATGATAAAGAAGTTTCACTTCAAAACAACATGGCGCGTAATCGAAAATGACGTGACGATTTTTTTACAGTTATAAATCATTTATAACTGTAAAAATAAGCTGTATTTTTTTATATGTATGTATTTAGAAATATATAAGCATGTTTATCAGTTATCTGGTTACCATAGTACAAGATCTGCTTAGTGTGGAATCAGATGGCGTTGTGTGAGTTGTCCCAACAATATTTATTTATTTATTTTATTTATTTACGAAATATTAGCTTTAAATACGTTTGTGAAAATTTCCTGGTATCTAGTATTATAAAATTATAACAAAAGTAGGTGATATCTTGGCTTCGAACTTCCGTTGCACCTATATATTTAATCCTGTCGCTTATAAATACTATAATAATGCATAAAAAGTACCCTTGTTAATCCTGTCGCTTATAAATACTGTAATAATTTATAAAAATTGCCCGCCCCAAAATTGCATTGACTGTCCAACACATTAAAAAATATCTAATCCGACAAGTAGTTTTATAAGATTAGCGCATTCAACCAAACAAACAAACTCTTTAGCTTTATATATAAAGTATAGATTAAAAGCAAAACTGTGCCAATAAGTAGACATTTTTTAAACATGAAATCCCCATGGGTATCATATCGGATATGAATTAACTAAAAAACACTTTTCCTACAAACCTGTCTGGAGTCAGACTTCCCAGGTAACTCCTCCGAATGATGTCCCGGGAACATAAGCTTTTTTCTTTTTCTCATGACGGATTTCTTCGCGATTCCTGAGGCTATCCGCCCGAGGTCTTTGGGCCATAGAGAGATGGAAGGACAGCGTATGGTTTTAGTCATATCACCTTTATATGTCGCACCATAAAAGCATGGAACTCTCTGCCAGGAACGTGTTTCCCTCCTCTTACAATCCTGGGTCCTTTAAGAGAAGCGGTAAAAGGCATATTTCTGGGCCGTCAAGATGACGGTCGCTATCGGAGCCCTGCGGTTTGAGATAGCGGCCCCAATCACGGGTCGTCGTCTTTGCTTACCATCAGGCGGGCGACGCCATTTTGACGTGCCACATATAAAATAATAGTCCGAGACTACCAGGACTTTAATTGGTCGTGTTAATTAGTGTCTAGCACATAATACCTTTTAGCCTTTTTGTTACCACCTCACTAAAAAGGCAACGGGTTCAAAATTTCTTCCGAATTTAACATCTAAAATAGACACATTTTATTTTATTAAATTTATTCGGCCCTTTAGACCCACCCCAGTCCCGTGCTTCGGAAGGCACGTTAAGCTGTTGGTCCCGGTTGCTAATAAAATGGCTGTCGTTAAGCCAAGTTGAAGGCCTTATGGGCGGCTTAAAAAATTTCAACAGCAGATCGATGCAGCCTGCGCCTGTCCATATCAACACGGCAATGGCCTCACCACCTGTTACGTGGGACTAAAGTACATACGGTGAAACGTGGGCGTTTAATATGCCTTTGCCTACCCCTTCGGGGATAAAGGCGTGACAATATGTATGTATGTACATATAAAATAAAAATAAAAAGTCAGTAGGAGACCTGTATAGCATCCATTAGGATATCCCCCCTAAAAAAAATAAGAGACAAATAAAACTATAGCAAGTTTTACAAGTTTACGATTAGTATACATACATACATATTGTCACGCCTTTATCCCCGAAGGTGTAAACAGAGGCCATAATATACGCCCACATTTCACTGTACGCAATTATTGTCTCACGTACCAGGTGGTGATCCCATTGCCGTATTAGTAGACAACTGAAAAAATCTACTTTTCGATAATGTTTATTGAAAGAAAAATTTCGTACGTCGAATTTTTAAATGCTACCTATCCCAGTACGAGATATCCAATGTTGCAATCTATAAATCTGTTACTAAATTCGTTTGAGTATATGTTGCTACTCACTGAGCTGTACTTACCTAATTAGTGATACTATGTTAATTTGGTTAACACCTACTTAAGACCAAACACTCGTGGGAAAATTTCCCCACAGCGTCATAAAATCGGGTAAATCGTAAATGAGATGTTCACACCGCTATATTAAGCAATTTTAGAAAATCGGTTGGCAATTAATTTAATAGTTTAAAAATACGCCTAAATCTTCACTGCATATTATAAAACAAAGTACTCCGCCTCGTCTGTCTGTCTGTCAGTTCGCGATAAACTTAAAAACTGCACCGATTTTTTTTGCTGTTTTTACCAATAGATTTCTCTAGTAGAGGTTCTCGAGGAATGTTTAGTATATTATTTGTTAAGTTTTTGAAGGAAAACTTCTTCATCGACAGCTATAAAATTTCACTTCAAAACAACATTGCGCATAACCGAAAAACTTGACGATTATTTTTTTTCACCTACGAAATATCTCTCAACGTCGATAAAGAAGTTTCACTTCAATAAATACCAATTAAATAAAAAATAGGGAATACACATGGTGAAAAGTCGGCATATAATATCCCTCTGCCACTCCTTCGGGGATAATGCATAATCTATTACGCAATTTACGTAATTTATTCATCTATAAATAAATAAATTAATTAAAAAACTTTAAAACCTTTAAAAAATACCAATGAACCCAAATACAAAATGTCTGCTGTAATTTAAAGAGTCGGGTTATCTGGAGACCATGTAACACCCAATAATTTAATTTTTAACCTATATAATTTTATTTATTATTTAATTACTAATAAAATTTAATTTAATGTTTGTAAGTCTCTCTTTTTGCGTCGGAAGTTAAAAAACTAGTAATTTTACTACAGTCCATCTGAATTTAGTCTCAATATAAAATTTAATATGTCCACTAAAATATCCCATTGTCTAAAACAGTACCCATAGATAAAGCGGACCCCTATCGCCGAATTCCATCACAAAACCCACCCCCTTCCTGTAACATATTTGCATTAGATCTTAATTGTGGGGTGCGGAACGACCCCCTGGGGTGTCTATCGAGGATGTAATTGAGTTATGACATGAAACAATCTATACTTATCGAGCTATCGTTTGATAAGAGATTAGTCAATTGGGGTAGCAATTGTTGTAATTCATTTTTTTGAAGTGAAATCTTTTTTTAGCGCGGTACGCATATTTTTAGATGGGATAAAATCTCTGGACTAGCGACACCGTTACCGAGACGCAGTGTGTGCATATATGCATGTACATATAGCAGACCGCGAACGCGTCTAGATATTATTTTTGATAGTTAATTGGTAGATTCAATACCTCGCTACTAAGAAATAGTATAATCATCATCATCTAACTTTGATCCCGGTCATCTACAGGTATTACTAAATAATATTGTGTAATCAATTACTCTTTCAGTGTAGATAGATTTTTTTTAATTATCATCATCATCATCATTAACGTCGATCCCGATCCATTTTTGAAGTGAAATCTTCTTTTAGCGCGGTACGCATATTTTTAGATGAGATAAAATCCCTGGACTCATAAATAATTTGGTTTTTACTTCTGTCGGCACTCCCGAAGTAGGTTGCACTTCGGGACTCGTACTTTTTTAAAATATAGGACTTGAGTCACGCCTTGAACACGGCAATGTGCTCGCCACCTGTTACGTGGGACAAAAATGCATGCGGTGAAATGTGGGCGGTTAATATGCCTCTGCCTACCCCTTTGGGGATAAAGGCGTGACAATATGTATGTATGTGAGTCACGCCATTTACCTCCGAAGAGGTGGCAAAGGCATAAATATAAGTCCGTATTTCACTAAAATCATTTTGGTCCCACGTGGTGACGACAATCGCAGGTTGTGGTGACCTGCTTTTGAAATGACCCTCAACTTGACTTAACGACTGCCATGTTACTGGCAACCGGGACCAACCGCTTAACGTGCCTTCCGAAGCATTAAAACGCTTGTAAATAGAAATCCCAAAAAGCTATCAACCATCCGAGGACCAGCCATAACGAAAGTAGCTTAATGGAGTATTGTGCTGAGTAGGTACTTAGGTTCCATACCCGGGTCGAAACAAATAAAAAAAAAAAAAAAAAAATATCTTTATTTTGCATAGACCATTTTAACGGCGCTTATAAAATGTCATACACTATTTAAAATATTTAAAGCGACCAATATTTGTGATATTCGCAAATATTTGTTTCGGAGTTTGGGTGTTTCCTATAAATAAATTAATAAATAATGTGGGACACTTTTCACACAGCGCCATCGAGCCCAAACTAAGCTATAAACTTGTACTATGGGATCTAGACAACTGATAAACATACTTATATATTTCTAAATACATACATATTATACATAGGAAACACCCAAGCTCCGAAACCAACATTTGTTGATCACACAAATATTTGTTCCGACCCGGGAATCGAAAACGGGACCTCGTGCGCGGCAGTCGCATACACAACCACCACGCCACTAAGGCAGTTAATAAGCCTATGTATGTATTTAGAACATGTTTATCAGTTGTCTGGATACTATAGTACAACCTTAATTTGGGCTAGACGGCAGTTTGTAAGTATACACCAAAATATTTATTACTTATTTAAATTACTTGCGCTAACTGTATCTTGACACCATACATACGTACATACATATTGTCACGCCTTTATCCCCGAAGGGGTGGGCAGAGGCATACTATACGCCCACATTTCACCGTATGCATTTTTGTCCCACGTAACAGGTGATGAGCCCATTGCCGTGTAGCTTTACGCCATGCCACAAAAAATGCTTTCCATATAGCCACTAATCACGCAGCTGGACTTTTTCTGATGTTAGTTGACAAACCAATAACAATTTGATTATTAAACAACTATATTGAGCGTAATATTTATGAATAATAAAAAGTAAGTGACGCCGGGGGGCGCTCTTGTGTTGATTGACCCATGGTTTTACGACCCTAGCCGAAAAGATTAGGACACGAGTAGGGTGACCATCTAAATGTTTGGATAGTTAGTTAGTTGTTTGTTTTGTATGTTTCGTGCAGGTAGTTTTCTCGCGCAAAGGATTTCCATAGCTATTCAGCGTGGGTATGCTGCCTGCGTCATGGGTACCCTACCGAGGGGACCCAGTCTAAATTATAATAAATAGGTTAGGTAGTTTTTTTTTTTATTTAGATATAGTTTTAATTGTTTTTTTTAACTAAGATTAATGTTAAATCATATTATTAATAAATTTTATGTAAAATTCACATTTTTTTTAAAGACGGAGATTTGAAGATCTAAGATCTGATTTCCCTAGTGCAATTCAAGCACCAGATTTGAGGGTTCAGGGAACCGGGATCTGGGGTTCAAGGTCAAAAGCTGTTTAAGTGAAAGTTATATAGCCCCATTGAGCAAAGAATGTTGATCGAGTAGCTGAGGAAAATAATACCGCGAGCTAAGTTTACTTCAAATTTTATGCGAAAACTGAAACTGACAAGTTTAACCTGTTACGCTTAGTTGTAAGGCGTTTGTAATAAGCGTGAGTGACATTTATACCAAGCAAGGAATCTCGTTGTGATCGGAAATTAATAGAAGCGAAATAGCAACAGATAAAAGAGACAAACATATTTATAAACTGGATTTTGATTGTGAGAGAATGAGCTAGAATACAAGTGTACACTAAAATACAAAATTAAATAAATTACATATCCATCACGCCTTATCCCCGAAGGGGTGGCAGAGGCATATTATATGCCCACTTTTCACCGAGTGGATTCCTGTACCACGTAATAGGTGGTGAGCCCATTGCCGTGTTGAAATGTACAGACGCAGGTTGTGGGTACCTGCTGTTGAATTTTTTCAAGCCGCCCATAAGGCCTTCAACCAGGCTTAACGACTGCCATTTTACAGGCAACCGGGACCAACGGCTTAACGTGCCTTCCGAAGCACGGAAACGCTCGCAAATGTAAATGCCACAAAGTGGTCACCCATCCGAGGACCAGCCATAGTAAAAGTTGCGTAACTCAGTGATCGTTTACAGAACACTGAGACCGCGGGGCCACGAGCGCTTCTTCTAAACGCTTCACTAAAATACAAATGTAACATATTTGTGTACCTATTATTAAAATTCGTTAAATATTAAAAAATAATAAATTTTTGAATAAATTTTAAAAGAAATAAATTAGGATAATATATCTAAACTAGCTCGAAACGAGGTTGATGGATAACGGATGTTTTTTTGTTTATCAATCACGCCTTATTTTCTAAGGAGTGGCAGAGGCATAATATATTTTTCAATACACTTACTCATAAAATGGCTCTAAACTCACCGCAATTAGGCACATAATGATACCTATTATCAAGGTTGAGTTGCATTATTCTTAAAAAAAAAACTATGGAAAATGTTAGCGTTCAATAGAACAAATAAATTAATAAACCTACCAATTGCTTGTTCATTTCATGCAACTTCGTATTTAAATAGAAAATGTTATCTTGTACGTGTATAATATACAGAACTTTCACTCTAATGTAACGTTTGTTTTCTCTCTGGTTCATAGAAAACTCATTTTTTACTCTGTGGTCAATGCGCGCGCTAGCAAACTAATTTGTTTTATTTAGTATTATATTATTCATAAGTAAATTGAAAAACGTCGTATGATACACGTGTGTATTGTTGTTATATTACCGTCTTCGGCTCTCTTTAGCACCTCAGCGGTAATCACCAACTTTACACACTTCTACCATAATCCACTAATAAGCCCTCATTTTACCGTGTGAATTTCTGTCTCACGTAATAGGTGGTGAGCCCATTGTCGATTTGAAATGGATAGGAGCAGGTTGTGGTGACCTGCTTTTGAATATTTTTTATGGCTTTCAACTTGATTTAACGACTGCCATGTTACTGACAAAGCACGGATACGCTTGGTAATCGAAATGCCACCAAGCGGTCACCCATCCGTAACCAGTCATAGCCAAATATGCTTAAAGCAGTGATCGTTTACAGAACACTAAGTCAGCAAGACCACGAGCGCTTCATTATCGGATGTAATTGTGTTAAAATATGAATAGGTGATAAACAGAAATATCCACAGTTTTCTTAAATCATAGTCTCTATAGAACACGTGTCCGTTCACTCGTGATTCTGTACAAAACAGGGACACTGCATCAAGCGCGTTATACTAAGTACTTTTATACACATTCCTAACAAAGTAGGAGGTAGACAGTAATGTTTACGTGTAAACTTTAATCTAATCGATGTAATAGGTACCGTTATTTCATCATCTGAGCGTCTAGTTACGGTTGCAACTTGACTTGTAATGACTGTGTATTAAATTAAAAATTTAAAAAAACGTTCCGATAAAATAGTTATAGCCTAAGGAACAACCCTTAATCAGTATGGAGTCAGTTTTCGAAGAGTCGGGTTCTCTGGAGACGATTCTGGTTGCTTATCTTATTGTTTTAAATCGTGTCGAAATAGAATCGAAATTGACGCTCAGTAGAATGCCACCCGTACAATTTTGACAGTTTTTCGTAGTCTACTATCACAATCGTACTCCAAAAGACTTCTATCGGTCGGCCGATGAGTTCTACTAACACGTACCGCGCCAGTGGCCGCTACTCAGTTGCATTTTTGATAGTCTACTAACGTTTTGACTGCTAAAAACAGCGATTCTGGTTCTATTCTACGGCTTGTCAATATTAGACTCGGCCCTCAGGTCGAAGTTATTAATTAATTGTCATTTTACGATTATACTGGCACGCGTTAGGCTCATTTCGAGTAATCATACGCACAAAAGGCCTTACATTATTTTGGAAAAGAGCTGATACTTTTATACTGTAGAACCGATATTAACCAATCATAGCTAAAAACCACCGCAACGAAACTGGCTATCAAATGAAAAAAACCTCATCGAAATCGGTTCACTCGTTTGATAGCTACGATGCCACAAGAAGACACACATAGACATCGACGTCACACTTATAACAGTCTCTTTTTGTGTCGGGGCAAAACAATCCCGAGCAAAGTGATTTTGAGGCCGGGATCAAAAAAGGTTGCCATACCGCTCCATTTTCATTGACCAGCAGATCAAACGCCGCAAATGGAAATGGATCGGTCACACGCTCCGAAGGGACTCCGATCACATACCGAGGCAAGCCCTAGACTGATGAATCCCCAAGGAAAACGGAAACGCGGCCGCCCAAAGCAATCCTGGCGGCGGACGATTACTGCAGAAGCGAAGGCAATAGGAATGACCTGAAGCGAGATAAAACGCCCTCTGCCCCATCCAGGGGACATAGGATTTTAAAGAAGAATACCGCTCCATACTGAACTTAGTGCTATGAGGTGGGGTTGCATACTGATGCCAGGATGTAAACCAGTTATGAAGTATGGCAGGGTGGACTCCAGAACATACTAGTTGACGCCCGCGGGTCCGTACGCGTGGTGAAGTTTTCCAGTTACCGTTTCCCACATTAACTTGTTCCCGGGATAAAAAGTAGCCTATGTGTTATTCTGATGAGTAAGCTATTTATATACTATTTATATTTATATACTATAATTGTAAAGATTCATAAAAATCTATTTAGTAGATTTTGCGTAAAAGAGTAACGAACATCCATTCTTACAAACTTTCGCGTTTATAATATTAGTAAGATTTGTCACGTCAAAATGGCGCTGCCCGCCGGATTGAACGCTGATACAGCGATCCGCGATTGAGCTCCGACAGCGGCCCTCAGGTTGACGACCCAGAAATTTGCTCTTATAGGACACAGGATTACAGGAGGAGGCAAACACGCGAGATGGTAGATAAATAAAGTGCGGGAGAAGTAAGACCTGCAAAATCTTTCGGTTCTGGGCACAATTGTGACCACAACATAAGGATGATATATCGTGTTGAACGAAAAGGAAAGGGTGGAACCTAGTAGAAGAATTCTTAGAACACTCATCGTGGTAGATACAATAAAAATGCAGCTAAGCTGGCGACCGTTCTGCGCATCTCCAACGGTCAAGACACCTAGTAACCTCTGGGTAATCTATAATGCAGATGAAACGACACTGCAACGCGACGAGAGGTTCAAGCAGGTACTTGGTGGAATCATACCAGAGATGTGAGCAGTACGATTCCGAAACTTAAGAAAAAAGTTGAAACTTGAACGAACTAAAACCACATGGAGTTCTATTTTTTAATACCACTGAGACGGTAGACAAGCATACGTTATACCTGATGGAAGGTCTTCCTACTGGGAAGGGTTAAACCTAGGAAACCTAGCAAACGAGGGATTTTTTTTGTTCTTGTGGCGATACTATTGCTCCGCCAATAACTCAGTGTGGAAACGCGGGTTCTCACAATTATTCTGTATATATGTACTCTAAGTTCTGAATGAATGAATGAATTCCCACCTCTTATACTTCATTCAAATTGCCATTGATGTACTCGTATATGACACAAAGCCGATCTTATAGGCAACGTACGTGTACAATGCGGGCAAGTGAGAATGCAGTAGTTTTATAGATTACTTAGAGCACAAGTAAAAGTTGATGGATGGAGAGCCAGAGGAAAGTCAATGAAAAAATGGATGGACTGTGTAAGGAGTGATATGAATATGAAAGGAGTGAATGATCAGATGACGAATAACAGGGATGAATGGAAGAGGAAGACATACTGCGCCGACCCCAAGTAAATTGGGACAAGGGCAAGAGGATGATGATGACTTATAGTACAAGGCAGATATACTTTTAGTTTTATAAAACACTAGATGACCCCCACAGCTTTGCCCGTGGAATATTTCGACCTCCCGTCGCACCTATTTAATCCCGTCGCTTATAAATTCTATAATGATGCATAATTTTTTTCCCGATTGGTCGACATTTATGACTACTGCTCCACTCTCCTGGGTAGTAGCATGATGATATACAGCCTATAGCCTTTCTCTATAAATGGGCTATCCAACACAAAAATATATTCAAATCAGACCAGTAGTTCCTGAGATTAGCGCCTTCAACCAAACAAACAAAGAAGCAAACCCTTCAGCTTTATAATATTAGTATAGATACGAACTTAGAATGAACTCTACGCTAAATATTTAGCAGAATACCTACCATGAACGTATTATTGTGTAAGCGAAACCAGAGCTGAGGGCTAGCTCACAATGAGCGTAATTCCCTTGAGGTACCATTGTACGGCGCGCCGCCCTACCGGGCCTAGCTTCAATTATTAATTTTATTAAAATGGGTTCGTTGAACTTTCACAATTGAGTTCTTCTTAGCTACTAAAAGATGAGGTAGTCTTATAGACACCTTGTTAACTGACTACGTAAAAAAGATAAAGTTTCGTTCATCAATTGATTTTGTGTAAAGATACTTATTCCTTAGTATATATTCCGAGTAATACTTTTTTTGACGCGTTAGGGAAATATCATGGCGCGCGCAGACCATCACGATAAACCGATACCATGAAGTTAGCTGATAAGTGTTTCCATGACAACTTATAACTACATTCTAAGTAGTTTTCATTCCTTCGATGTATTTTTTTACCATTCCTGTTACAAACAAAGAGTTGTGGTATATGTGATGAATTCTTATTAGACTTAAGCAATATAACTTCTAACGCGTGTACATAAGTACACACACACACATTTTTATTTATTTATTTTTGACTCGTGAAAATGGCGCCGACAGTCTGATGGAAAACAGAGATGTTGACCCGTGATTGAGGGCCACTATCTTAGCCAGTGGGGCTCCGATAGCGACCCTCAGGTTGACGGCCCAGAAATTTGCCTTTTCCCTTTACCGCTTTTAAAAGACCCAGGATTGTAAGAGGTGGCAAACACGTGCGCCGGCAGAGAGTTTCATGTTTTTATGGTGCGATATCAGGAAGACCTGCAGAATCTTTCGGTTCAGGGCACGATTGTGTCAACGCTATGAGGATGTTGTTCGGGAACGGAAAGGAGAGGGTGGGACCAAGTGGAAGAGTTCTTTAGAACACCCATCGTGTTTTATTGCCGATGGGGTAGGCAAAGGCATGCTATACGCCCACAGTATGTGCATTTTCGTTCCACATTACACCCGCAGGTTGCATCAATCTGAACGAAAAGTTATTCCAATTTATATCCCCGTATTCCCTCGGGAACGGGAACTGTGCGAATGAAACCGCGGAATTGCTTCAAGTTAAAAACATAAATACAAAATTCTCTTTTTTATTATTTTATCGTGGCAATAAAACAGTGGTCAGGGTAGGCCGAGACTTACATATGAAGACCACGTGAGCAGATTGCTCAAAAACGGAAAGGTCAAAAGTACTCGGATACCCAGACGTGCGTGTATGAAGCGATTGATGAATCTCGAAGAAGCGAAAGAAGTAAATAAATAAATAAATAAATAAATATTGTGGGACACTTTTCACTCAGCGCCATCTAGCCCAAAGTAAGCTAATATTAGCTTGTGTTATGGGATCTAGATAACTGATAAACATACTTATATATTTCTAAATACATACATATTATACATAGGAAACACCCAAACTCCGAAACAAACATTTGTGGATCACACAAATATTTGTTCCGACCCGGGAATCGAACCCGGGACCTCTTGCGTAGCAGTCGGATACACTCCCACCGCGCCACAGGCCTCTGTGGCGCGGTGGGAGTGTATCCGACTTCTTACTCGACTCTGTATTCTTGACTGCCTAGTCAAGAAGTAAGCATGGATCGGGAAGCCTGGCGATCTGTCCTCTCTGACTACCCCGTCAGGGATACAGCGTGAAGATATTTAAGTTGTTTAAGTTTTTTAAGCAATAAAACATTTATTTTTCAATTTGATATAAATTATCCGTAAACCGCTACCTGCTGTCTAAGGGGTCTTTTTGTACCCCAGGCGCCCTTGATGGACGACGTGTCTTATCGACATCATCTGTTGCGGTTATGTCCATTTTTTTATACACAGACCCTTTTCTGTTTGTCCCGCATATCTCATAAACTGAATGAGTTTCGAAAATCGACAAAAAATGTACGAAAAAAATGATGGAACTAATGGTGCGGTAAGATTATGTCGGATTGCGGTCAAAATTTGTGATTGTAAAAAAACTAATTACAAAACTGATTACAGGAATGTAATTTGTGGTTTAAGGGGAAACTTATTAGCTATCTATATAATAGCAGACTGACAGATTTATCGATCAACGCACAGCTGAAACAGTCGGGTCAGAACCATGAAATTTTGCACAAATATTCCTTAAGTGATGTAGGTATGCTAAGAAAGGATTTTAAAAATTCTTATTTGCAAAACTGGGTATTTGGATGATGTTCAAACTATATAAAAACGAAAGCACTAACTATATCTAAACTGTACACTGTATCCCTGACGGTGTATTCAGAGAGCACTATGTTTATATTATACTAGAAGACCCCCGCGACTTTGTCCGTTACATCATCACCATCAACCGTCTGTCCCATTCGGCTTGCGACGCCCGTGTTTGGTTTCCTACATTTTATCCTCCACTTCGCACGGTCGTCGGCATCCCCTGTAGTGAGACCATTAGCACGCATGTCCTCTAAGATTCTTAATAACAAAATTGACTGCTGCCTTTTCAGGTTTCGCGTGCCCTCAAAAGTACCACGCAAACCAATCACACCACTGTGTCCACCATTGAGAAGAACTGTTCTTGGCGCTAATTCTCCTTACGTTAGGTTGTGCAGGGTGATAAATAGTTGCAGCCATCTAGTAGATGTCCACTACCATTCGTATCGGCTATTCTCTTGGCTACCACTGTATGTTTGTATGTTTTTATTGTAATGTATTTTATTTTTTTAAATACAATTTTCCATATTTTTTGTATATCTTTTATAGAAAAACTTTAACTATATCTTACGTTCTTCGTCGGTTTGATATGGATAAGACTTTACAGCTATTAACTACCATGTTCGAATAGCCTCTGTTGCTGTGATGGTTTGTTAGCACCTTATTCAATGTTACTTTTTTTGCATGTTGTGTTTACCTATAAGTAACTGTTACATTAAGACTAGTAACTTTAATATATTGCTGTAATTATAAGTATCAATGTAAACAGTTGTTGGTAGACCTGAATAAATAAATAAATAAATTGTCATCCCTTACAACGTCAAGTCAGAACTTCTTGGGTCTTCCCCTCTTACCGGGACCTGGCGGGGCTGACATGGCCAGACATTTGTTTCCCACGTAGCCCGGCGGTTGCCGCAAGACGTGACCATACCAACAAGTACGAGCTTCGCCCGTTACATTATGTGGGTGTATCATATGCCTATCACCCCTTCGGGATATAAGGCGTAAATGATAATGAATCTACAGGAAGCGAAAGAAGCAATTGCGAAGCCTGGCGATCTGTCCTCTCTGACTACCCCGTCAGGGATACAGCGTGAATATAGTTGGTTAGTTAGTTACTTTTAATAAGTAAGTATATTTTATAGAACACTGAGTTTGAAAGGCTAAAAGCGCTTAAACATGACTATACCATCGAGTCAAAGAAAAAACAAACCGAAACATGCAGTTCTGCCCACGCTTTTTGATACAACAAGCGTGATATTACATTCTCCACGTTTTTAAAGATCTTGGTATAAAGATACTAAATAGTTTGAAAAAGAAACTATTACAAAAATCTAAGTTATTTTGTATTATTGCCATCCCTATCTGATCTATAGGTCGTATAATGGGTGCGACAAGGAGGTCAATATCGGAATGGAATGCGACGATAAATCAGTTAGCGGCTAGGGATGGGCGTTTGTCGATAAATAAATGTTTCGAGTTATTTTTAATTTCTTTGTTTAGGGAGTTTGGCTTTGTTTATGTTAAGTTGAACTTAGGGACTGCCTCTGTGGCGCAGTGGTAGTATATGCGACTGTCGCGACTGAGGTCCCGGTTTCGATTCCTGGTACGGAACAAATATGTGTGCGATCCATAAATATGTGTATCGGAGTTTGGGTGTAATATATGTATAAACACTAATATTATCAAGAGGAAAGATTTGTAAGTTTGTGTGTATCAAATAGGCTCAAAAACTATTAGGCCGATTTAAAAAAAAAACCGATTAAATAGCTACATTCTTTGTGAGTAACATAGGCTACATTTAGGGTTCCGTACGACATCTCGAATAGAAAAGCTTTACTACGCGGGGCGGAGCTGCGGGCATTAGTTAGTGTATAATATGTTTGTATTTAGAAATATATATGTATGTTTATCAGTTATCTAGATCCCATAACACAAGCGTATATTAGCTTTTTTTGGTCTAGATGGCGCTGTGTCAAAAGTGTCCCACAATATTTATTTATTTAGGGTATGTATAGTGTAGGGTATGTATAATGTGGGCGTATAGTATGCCTCTGCTGTATTAATATGTATGTATGTATGTGTTAAATTTTAGTGTGCTTTATGTTGTGTATGGTGCATTTGGACACTTCACTGTCCCCCGCGGGTCAGCAGGGCGGCATTGTATGAGCAAAAAAAAAACAGCATATTTGCTTCACCCACATTTTGTCGACAGACTTATTGATCTTATTGGTCCCATAGTGGCAAGTTTATTACTGTTTATACTCAACCATTTTGTAAACAAAACTAAAATTCAAATAACTTGGACATAATTTATACACCTGTTTTAAATTGGGACTACTCCCACCCGCATTCCCATTACTGTGACTCCTGTTAACCAGGATCTTCAGCAATGACCAAGACCACAAAAGTTACACCGAGCTCGATCTCGGTGAAGTCCCAGGAGAAGTTAGCATGTCCTGGAACCCGCAACGAAATTAATCAGAAGATAATTTAAAGAATTGAACCCTTGACCTTTGCTTAACCAGGGCAGTGTTCTAGCCACCTGAACTACCCGAACCGTTCGAATCAAGTTGAAATTCTCCACCATATTTTAATCGTCATTTTCCACATTATTAAAAATTTATGAGAAATTTCCCTCCTTTGCAAAGCGGGAGACCTGGAAGGCAACTAGGTGTATATCCTTTTAGGTAAAGGGAAAGACCATACTACACACTTATAGATATAATGTATCATGTAAATAAAACTAATGTAGCTATGGCGGTTATAAAAGAGTGGCCGTGAGTTCTTCCTCAGGTTCTACCTATTGCTTTGCGGATCTGGCAGCAAATTTAAATGTAGAAGCAATAATGTTGACGTTCATAAGAGTTACTTTGTGACCTACATGCATAGAGCTTTTTAATTTTATTTTATTTCATTTTATATAAATTGTGCGAAAGTAGAGGGTAGAAGGAGTCAGGGTAGGCCGAAACTTACATATGAAGACCACGTAAGCAGATTGCGTAAAAACGGAAAAGTCAAAAGTACTCGGATACCCAGACGTGCATGCTTAAAGCGAATAATAAATCAACAGGAAGCAAAATAAGTATACATGAATCGAGAAGCCTGGCGATCTGTCCTCTCTGACTATCCCGTCAGGGATACAGCGTGATTATAGTTAATTTTTTTTTATTATTTTATTTCAATCTGGGAAATAGGTTTATTAATATCACAGCCCAAAGATAACAAACATTTTATAAAAAAAAAACTAATTTGACAACCATAAAATATATCAAAATTTTCGCAAAAAAAAAATCAATTTTGAGAGTAGATATTTCACGTTATTGATCCTCTATCCTTCTTAGTTGTAGTTTCTTTGATCCCCTGATACTGTGGGCTGCAATTAGGACAAGCGTCGTCTTTTAAAAATAAATCTGAGCAGGCGGTAGTCGAGAACTACAAAAATGGCAGCCTACTGAACTATTTTTAACCAACTTTTGCTCCTTGAAACACACATGTGTAAGCTTGTACATACATACATACTACATATTGTCACGCCTTTATACCCGAAGGGGTATTCAGAGGGAAACTATACGCCCATATTTCACCGTATGCATTTTTGTCCCACGTAACAAGTGGTGAGCCCATTGCCGTGTTGAAATGGACAGGCGCAGGCTGTGGCGACCTGCTGTTGAAATTTTTCAAGCCGCCCATAAGGCCTTCAACCAGACTTAACGACTGCTATTTTACTGACAACCGGGACCAATGGCTTAACGTGCCTTCGGAAGCACGGAAACGCTCGTAAATGTAAATTCCACATAGTGGTCACCCATCCGAGCACCAGCCAAATTGAAAGTTACGTATCTCAGTGATCGTTTACAGAACACTGAGTCCGCGGGGCGACGAACGCTTGGCATGTTATTATTCACAAATAAATTAACCGTTAGCGTTAATTTAGCCGTAAGCTCCCCAAAAATAATAAAATAAATAAAAGGTTTCAGAATCGTTACTGACATTTTATATTTTTCTTCCAATAAGTAATGAGTGGCAAAAAAAACGAACTAACTAACTATCTTCACGCTGTATCCCTGACGGGGTAGTCAGAGAGGACAGATCGCCAGGCTTCGCGATTCATGCATACTTCTTTCGCTTCTTCAAGATTCATCAATCGCTTCAAACATGCACGTCTGGGTATCCGAGTATTTTTGACTTTTTGATATTAATCGAATCGACATAGATAAAATAAGAATCGATGGTATACAGAGCTCTGTTAAGCCTGTTATCACAATAGCGTAATGATATAACTGCCGACGACTGGATGCAGATACAATCAAACGATCGTGTTACTTGACATAAGGTGTGGATCGTCAACCTTTTATTTTGATATATAATTTTGAATTAGCTTGTAGTTTTGGGGATTTTTATTTACTGACTATTAAGGGGAATATTAAATTAACAATGACATCTATTTCGATATATAATGTTTAAATGTCTTTTTATAATTCCAAGTTAACATAATATCTATCACAAGTATTTATGTAAGTACCGTATACTTAGAGAAAAACAAAATTCTGTCAGCCTGTAGTTCTGTCAGGATATTCTGGCTATATATAAAACATCTGGACCGATTTTAACGGGACTAACAGGCAGATAGCTGATGTTATAAGGAGTAACTTGACTACATTGCATTCCCGTATTCTCACTAGAACGGGAACTATGAGTGTATAACTGCTGGGCGTCTGCTAGCTCAAAATTAAATATGACTGGTAATTTCAGAAGCGTTTATATTATAATTTCTTAATGTATAATACATATATGAAGCACTCGTGGCTGGTCACGGATAGGTGACCACTTTGTGGCATTTACATTTGGGAGCGTTTCCGTGCTTCGGAACGCTCGTTAAGCCATTGGTTTCGGTTGCCAGTAACATGTCAGTCGTTAAGCCCAGTTGAAGGCCTTATGGGCGGCTTTAAAAATTTCAACAGCAGGTCGCCACTACCTGCGCTTGTCCTTTTCAACACGGCATTGGGCTCACCAACTATTACGTAGAACAGGAATACACATGCTGAAAAGTGGGCAAATAATATGCCTCTGCCACCACTTCGGGCATAAGGCGTGATAGATAAATAAATAATAAACAAATTTCTTTGTTTCAGGTAAGGTCGCAAGGTACTAAGCATACTACAGTTGCTTCATAATAGAGGTGAAACACAGCGGGGTCCAGGGTTAATGGGTACCCATAGAGGTCGATAGATACGACCTTTTTAAGTATCTAAAAAGACAATAAACGTATTAACAAAAGGTATAATAGTAGTTTATTGGGGTGTAATGTAGTTTATTGGGGTGTAATGTAGTTTATTGGGGTGCGGTAAACAAAAAAAAAACACTGAAAAAAGGAAGGTAACAAAAAATAAAATGGCGTTGAAATAATTTAATAATACTCAGTTAATTATTAATCTATCTATCTTCACGCTGCTGTATCTCTATAGATAGTCAGAGAAGGCAGATCAGACCATTGACTTAATATTGTACTACGTACATAGTGAAGCCACCGCCCTATATCGCCAGTGCTCCGTTCAACTGTGGTGCATGAGCCACCGTTCACTGTTGCTTTCTCGCTCTTGAGCGCGTAAGTCGTATGGCTCAGGCCTGCTCGGGCGCCTCCTCCCCCAAATCCCGCACCGCCGCGCGTGGCGCACAGACTTTGTTCGCGCTGTCTGCTCCATGGATCAGACAGAGAATTTCATTTCATTTCAACACATTTTACATTTCCTTTCAAATAGCCTACAGGGCAGGTGTTATTTAATATTTTATTTATCCTATCACGCCTTATCCCCGAAGGGGTAGCAGAGGCATATTATCTGCCCACTTTTCACCATGTGTATTCCTGTCCCACTTAATAGGTGGTGAGCCCATTTCCATGTTGAAATAGACAGACGCAGGTTGTGGCTACCTGCTGTAGAAATTTTTCAAACCGCCCATATGGCCTTCAACTTTACTTAACGACTGCCATGTTACTGGCAACTGGGACCAACAGCTTAACGTGCCTTCCGAAGCACGGAAACGCTCGCAAATGTAAATGCCACAAAGTGGTCACCTATCCGTGACCAGCCATAGGGAAAGTTGCTTGACGTCGTGATCCTTTACAGAACGGTCTTTGTTAGAATTTGGCTTATAATAGCAACAAAATAAAAATACTTCCGCTCGTCGGCGACGGTAGCTTGGTAATAGGTTAGACAAGGAATCCAAGTGCGGATACCAGTTTCTCGCAATGGTAAAAATCAATATCCTAATGCAGCTTATTTTAATTATACTGTACGGTAAGTACGTGGAGTGATATGGTGAGATATAAGTGATGTGGATAAAAGAAAAATAAATTATTGTTATGAAATATTTTATATATTACTCGGGACTTCACGCGAAACTGTTTTCTACTTACATTTACTTACGTTTCGAGCGCGTTGCAGCACCCGTCTCTGGACAGTCCGTTCCTGTCCAGTCTAGTCCCGTCCAGTATAGTCCTGTCCAGTCTAGTCCTGTCCAGTATAGTCCTGTCCAGTCTAGTCCTGTCCAGTCTAGTCCTGTCCAGTCTAGTCCTGTCCAGTCTAGTCCTGTCCAGTCTAGTCCTGTCCAGTCTAGTCCAGTCAAGTAATAAAACAAAATTATTAATAAACCAAACAGTTGACGACATCTGACCGACACAGATAGCATCAAAGCTTCGTTAGTTTAAAACCATTAGCCGGCAACGGGGCACATACCGTGCACTAGAAATTTTGTTCGTTTTATTTGTTACTACTGAGGTGGCAAACTAATGTAGCCCACCCATTGAGCATCAGTGGAATGAAATCGTTGGTCTTTGCCTAAATAATACTCAAAAAATTGTATGACATTGTTTTTTTGTTTTTATTTACGTTCCTAGACAAAAGTGCCAATGATGACGTCATTAGAAATTTAAAATTTAAATTAAAAGGAAGTTTGTCATATGTCAATCAAATATAGGAGACATTTTGGAAAAAGGTCAGGTCAAGAGTACCCTTAACCGGCGTGTGTATATGAAAACACTTATGAAAGTGGAAGAAGCGAAAGTTGTATGCCAGGATCGTAGCAAGTGGAAAGCCATAGTCTCTGCCTACCCCGATGGGAGACAGGCGTGACGATATGTGTGTATGTTGTTTACATTTTGTCTACAATACTAATAACTTTTCATCAATTTCTAAGTCACATTTTGTGCTAAGGGCCGTATTCCAGTACGTTTCTCGATACTCAGGAAAAACTTGAGAGTAGTATTTAAAAGACAAAAACTAGCCTCAAGCGTCGATTGAGTATTGAGAAACGTTCTGGAATACGAACCTAAAAGGCAAAAACTAGCCTCAAGCGTCGATTGAGTATTGAGAAACGTTCTGGAATGCGGCCCTAAGTCATTTGAAGATCACACAAATATTTCTTCTTTCCGACCCGGGAATCGATCCCGAGACTATATCACTTACGCCACCGAGGCAGATCGACCTTTGAAAGAGGTTGGGATGGACTGGTTGCCGAAGTCGCAGGACCATGTATTGTGGCGGGAATTGGGAGGGGTCTACGTCCAGCAGTGGACTGCTACAGGCTGATTTGACTGATTTATCCAGACAGGATGGGAGAAGACAGGCATGACGATATATGCATACATATCGTCACGCCTGTCTCCCATCGGGGTAGGCAGAGACTATGGTTTTTTTTAACAGAAGCTATGGCCCTTGCTACGATTCTCGCGTTTTCGTTCTCGCGAACTTTCGCATCTTCCACTTTCATAAGTGTTTTATTTGTTTATTTTAAGGTGCTTCACAGCTTACAGTGAATTTATAATACAATAGTCCAGACAATACGCCAATAAAAAAGTACACATTGATATCCTTAATCATTAAATTACAAGAGCAAACATAAGTATTATTTTTCTTTTGTAAATTATTTTTATTTAAGTAATAATTATTTCCAAATATCCAAAAAAAAACATTTTATTTATCGTTTTTAATATTTTCATACACACACGCCGGTTAAGGGTACTCTTTTCCAAAATTTCTTCAATTTGATTGACTACGTCTTTACGATAAAAAGAAATTACATATACGATATCAACATAAATACAATATATATAGATATACATATACTATACTTATATACAATCATATACTTTACGATTGTACGTCGAGGTCGCCCCTTACCAGTTTGCCCATTCACTCTCTTCTGATAAATCTGTTTCGTAAGTCTACTTTCATCCATACGTGTCCGAACCATCTAAGCATACATTTTTCTATCTTAGTCACTACATCTTCTACCATACCGCAATGTTACCTTATCACACTGTTCCTTTCTTTGTCCATCAATTTCACTCCAGCTATACTGATTTCTGTATATGTGTATAAGAATAAAGATGTGTGCGTACGTGTGTGTGTGTGTGTGTGTGTGTGTGTGTGTGTGTGTGTGTGTGTGTGTGTTTATGCAGCTGTTTTCGCTACTATATAATTACTATTATAATAATAAACCGCATTACACACTATTTCTAGAAAGGATGTCCGCTATCAACTAAGTTTGCGCCTTTCAAAATATTTGAATGAAAATTAGGTTAATTCTTGTTAATCATTCAAGTACAGTCGCGCACAACAATCATATTACATGCTCTGAGACTGCTAAACCAAATAGCTGACAAGGCAGATATATTTTAATGTAGCGCTACGGTGCGATTCGATTCCCGGGTCGGAAAAAATATTTGTGTGATTCACAAATGTTTGTTTGGGAGTTTAGGGGTTTCCTATGTATAATATGTTAATGTATGCATTTAGAAATATATCAGTATGTATTTCAGTTGTCTAGATCCCATAGTAGAAGCTTATATTAGCTTACTTTGGGCTAGACGGCCCTGTGTAAAGTAAAATGTCCTACAATACATAAAATAAAATAAATAAAAATGTTTTTCATTTCAGTAAGAAGTACCTAGATTTTAGTCATAATTTTTCATTTTATTGTACCTATCCTAATAGCATTACATTGGCGTAAAGCTGTAATAAATGTTATAGATATCTTTGTGAAGTTGTAAAATAAAAATAAATAAATCTCACAAAGTTACACTTGGGCATGACCGCGTGACGTGATATATTTAATTACAAGTTTCCTTCCTACTCTCCTTACTTAACTTGGCACTGGTTGACGACATTATCGTTTATTTATATTACAATAATGGAAAACTAAAACTAGCTACCTTCGCGCAGTATCATATGTATGAAGACAGATCGCCAGGTTGCGCTTCCTGCAGATTCATTAACCGCTTCATACACGCACGTCTGGTTATACGAGTACATTTGACTTTTCCGTTTTTGAGCAATCTGCTCAAGGGGTCTTCATATGTAAGTCTCGGCCTACCCTAACTCCTTCTACCCGCTATTTTCGCACAGTATTTATTTTTCGTCTATCCTTAACATACTCCCTAAATACACAACTTCATTCACTTGCTCTAGACGTTTCTGGTTTACCCAAATCTCGCATTTAGTTCTTACGTCATCTCTTTCAAATACTAGAACCTTAGTTTTACTTGCATTCAAGCTAAGACCCTTACTTTCACACTCCTCTTTCATATTAGTGTCTAATATCTGAAAATCGGTTTCTGCTTAATTCATGAAAATTTAACGTCCGAGTATCAAGCCGGCAGACGCTCCTAATATTCCGAAAATAAATTTTATAAAAACAAAAACCTGCAATTTTGTGAGTGGGCAACTGCAGGAATTTACAAAAGTAGGGCTAAGTTGTACGAACTATATGGTATGAAGCAATTTAATTTTGATCCTGCCTTTATTCAATATGTAAAAATTTATTCTAAAACCTTTAAAAAGGCCTGTGCTGCTGCCAAGTCGTTACATATAAGTAATAAAATTAAAGAGTCAAAAAACAAGGCAAAAATGACTTGGAATGTAATCAATACTGAAACCGGTCGATTACTACCCCGTGATAATAACATTGAGTTAATTATAAATAAATATAAATAACGAAGTGTGTAATAATAAATTAGATATAGCACAAACTTTTAACAACTATTTTATAGACATACCCGCGAAAACAACTAGCTCCTTAAATTCTTGTCCAATAAAAGCTCAACTCATGCTTGGGGGCAGCGTGGATCAGTGTAGTGTCTTATTTGGCTTCAAATATGTAAACTCAAATGATATCATTAAAGTATTCAAGTCACTAAACCAAAAAAGACAGCTGACTTGTGGGGTATTTCTGTAAAATTGATTGAGTCTATCATTGTTAATATATCACCACATCTAGCTGAAATATTTAATAAATGTGTTGATAAAGGAGTGTTTCCAGATTTAATGAAACACAGTAAAGTAATACCTCTATTTAAATCTGGATCCAAAGCTGACCCTGGTAATTTCAGAGCAATTTCAATATGGTAATATTGAAATTGCATTCCATTAGCATAATTTTTGAAAAAATTATATTGCAACAATTACAAGCTCATTTTAATTTAAATATGCTATTATATAAGGAGCAGTATGGGTTCACAAGGGGTCGTTCTACCATTAATGCAGGTGTGACACTTCTAAATCATATATATGACGCCAGGGAGAATAGACAAGATGTTATTGGTGTTTTCTGCGATCTCTCCAAAGCATTTGATTGCGTTGACCGTAAAACACTATTGGGAAAACTCTTTTATTATGGTATCAAAGACTCTGCACTGAACCTTGTTGCCTCCTACCTAAATGATCGAATACAACATGTTGATGTCAATGGAATTCGCTCCCCTGGAGCATCTGTTGCTATGGGCGTACCGCAGGGATCAATTCTGGGTCCGTTTCTATTTTTAATTTATATTAACGATCTGCCATTCTATATACAGAACTTGTGCGACATTGTTCTATTTGCTGATGATACGTCACTTATTTTTGAAGTTGATCGCACGCTTAGTAATTTTAACGGCGTAAA
Organism: Thumatha senex; assembly: GCA_948477245.1. Classification (NCBI taxonomy): domain Eukaryota; kingdom Metazoa; phylum Arthropoda; class Insecta; order Lepidoptera; family Erebidae; genus Thumatha; species Thumatha senex. The sequence continues at coordinate 14,356,465 of OX419752.1, read as the reverse complement.
TAGTTCACTTGCCCAAGTTGTAGATTGGTTTACGACCAATAATTTGCTACTAAACGCTAAGAAGACAAAAATTATCAGATTCAGCATGCCTAATGTCAGGAATTGCGGTACAAATATAACATTGAACAGTGATACCCTTAATCTTGTAGAATCAACTGTATTTTTGGGGATCACTTTAGATAGCAAACTGCAGTGGAATGCCCAAATAACGTGTCTTGCAGGTAAACTCAGCTCGGCAGCCTTTGCCGTTAGTAAAGTCAGGCAGCTTACTGATGTGGCAACTGCCAGGCTGGTATACTTTAGTTATTTTCATAGTGTCATGTCTTAAGGCATTTTGCTGTGGGGCAAAGCAGCTGATCTACAAGTAATTTTTGTACTCCAGAAGAGAGCTATACGTGCAATATATAAATTGAGTGCTAGAGTGTCTTTTAGAGAAAATTTTAAAGAAATTGGCATTTTAACGGTTGCATCACAGTATATATTTGCAAATATTATGTTAGTTAAACAGAACATACATTTATACAATAGACACAGTGACATACATTCGATAAATACTAGAAATAAGCATAAATTAATTGGAACGCATCATCGTTTACAAAAGGTTCACGACTCTTTTGCAGGAATTGGCGTACGACTATATAATAAAATTCCTTTAAACATTATGAACCTGCCGTTACATAAATTTAAGGCGGAAATTAAGAGGCACCTCTTGAAAAGGGCCTATTACACAACTAATGATTATTTGAACGATAAAAATAAATGGAAATGAGTTGCTTGCTCTTCGCTTGAGCTATTTAGGATTCGAATGAATCTTGTGATATGCCTTGAATCTGCATATATATGTTGTATTTTTACATCTCTACATTATTCATAATTTGAAACATCTGACAACTAAAGGTTTCTAAATTGACTGCGTTTAGTCCCGGTATACAATGTAATTTGAGTTTGTTATTGTGTGAGCACCATGTATATTTAAGGTAAACTTAAGTTTAGTCGACTGTTCTCACATAAATCCAAAGGAACAATGTAAGTGTAATTTTAATGTTGTAAGCCATTCCTACATTTTAAAATGGCATCCATTGACTTTCTTGCCAGATTCTTCTTCTTCAAGGGTAGGCTGCCCTTAGAACCGGCAACTATAATCGCTCTAATTTTGATATAATTTAAACACAACATTGATTTTGTTTTTCTTTGTTTGTATAAATTCATTACTATATAATTGGTCAAATATCATGTTAATCAAACTAATGTAATTACTGGCGTTTAGAAAAGAGTGGCCATGAGTTTTATTGCCAGGTTCTTCCTCAGGCTCTACCTATTGCTTTGCGAATCTGGCAGTAAATGTAAATGTAGAAGCAATATTCTTGACGTTCATAAGTGTTACTTTGTGACCTAAATGAATAAAGATTTATTATTTTTATTATTATAAATAATAAAGCAATCATAGCTGATGCCAGCAATCAGTAAAAGCAGATACTACACTTCAAATCCAGGTAAAGCCTGGAAGTATAAGGGCAGACACTTAAGATAAATAAAAGTAATGTGGTAATATAAATTTAATCCGACATTATGCGATACTCGCTAGTTTAATTTTCTGGAGATTCCGGTTTGTTCTAAAGCATGCCATCTAATGGGACTGTTTGTAATTGCGTGTTTATTGTCCTGGACTAATGGAATTCTTCGACTATACCTTAAGAGATAAATCAAACTGAAGTGATGTTTGTGATTCTAATGACGAATTTATAAATTATAAAGACTACATCTTACATAAACAAATCTGATTTCATTTTTATTTTCTATTTGGCTAATCTCTGAAATGACCGGATCTATTATAACGCAACTTTCATTGGCAGATAGCTCATATTATAAGGATAACTTATGCTATACTTTATTCCCGTATTAGTGGATCAAACCCTGGGGAAATCTGCTATTAGTCAATAATGGCATCATTCTAGCATCGTTTTATGTTGTTGTTGATACGAATTGACCTAATGATAGCTAGGTGTAATGGTGATGATAGATATCGGTCGGTTTTCACGAACGTCTACAGTCTGGAGTTCTTCAAAATAAGTTTTAGAAGGTTTTTTGCAGAGTCAGCAGCGAAATTATAGCTCCTTAAGTGTTGCAAACGTAGATAGCCTTCGTGTGCCACCTTATGCTCATTTGCCACCAAATAAAAAAATACATAAAAAAGTTGGTGACAGATCGATAATCTAACATAATAGACAAATTATTATAAAATATATTTTGTGACAGTGTGTGAATGATGAAAAAACGTGAAGCACTTTTCTTTCCGAATGTACCCTATAGGTATATACGTGCCGTGTTCAAACAAGTCACGTCATGTTAAGAGATAAGTCTCGGACGAAGACACGTAAGAAATATGTAAACGCAAGTTTAGTGTGGATATGACCGATGGTAACATGGATTTTATCTTGATACTTGTATGATTAATGATTTTGTTACATTATTAAGAAATATTTTTTAAGTATAACTTCTTTACGCACGCTTGACTTCGGAGAAAGCTGGTAAATGCGTTACGAAAAGTGTGATCCAGCAGGCGGAACAAAAGTTGAGAAATATAGATTATATATAAGAAAGATAGATTTCGTACATTACTATAGGGGCCAGAGAGAGTTGTACGAGTGCACATTTTTGCCTTTTGCCTTTAATTTCTATTTAAAAATGAGCTAAAAATGAGCAATCGGTCCTATGTCACATAGAACTCATTATTTTTTAAACTACCAGTGCTACTGACTTATAGACATACATTAATTTACTGTAATAAATAATTATAACGGTAATCTTTACTAATTATAAAGCTGAGTAAAAAAAAAATTAAAAAAAATGTCTTTATTTTGCATAGACCATTTCAACGGCGCTTACAAAATGTCATACACTAAAACTAAAGAAAAAAATTGTATATTTAAAGTGACCACCGGTTCGGAATGCGGCCCACCTGAGAAGAACCGGCAAGAAACTTAGGAAGGCTTTTTTTTTGATGGCCTATTTACAATTTAATATATTATGACTTAAATATTTTATTTGCCAGCAGATCATTTCCAGGCATCCCTGTCCTGTAAATAGTCTTGAATAGAGAAATAACCTTTTTCACAAAGCTTTCTATTAATAAACTTTTTAAATTTATTAAATGGTAAATTTCTCAGGTCACAGGGAAGCTTGTTGTAAAAGCGTATACAGTTACCCTGGAAAGAATCGCCAATCTTATGCAGCCGACTGTGGTGAACTAAAAGATTGTTTTTATGTCTAGTGTTTATATTATGTATATCACAGAGTTTAGTAAACAGTGATAGATTTTTCTGGACATACATAAGATTGGCAAAAATGTATTGTGATGCTACGGTTAGAATATTTACTTCTTTGAATTTTTCTCGGAGGGAGACTCTGGGGCCCAAATTATATATAGCGCGTACAGCCCGCTTTTGAAGAACAAAAATGTTATTTACATCTGCAGCACTCCCCCAAAGGAGAATACCGTAAGACATAATACTATGAAAATTGCTGAAGTAAACCATTCTAGCCGTATCTACATCTGTTAGAGTCCTGATCTTTTTTACAGCGTATGCAGCCGAACTTAACCTAGAGGCCGTCTTTTCTACGTGCGGGCCCCACTACAAATTGACATCAATAGTTATACCAAGGAACACAGTTGATTCCACAAACTCTAACACTCGTCCATTAAGTTGAAGTAGTTAGTTTGTTTGGTCAAACGCGCTAATCCTCAGGAGTTACTGGTTCGAATTGATATATATTATTGATTGGATAGCCAATTTATTTAGGAAGGCTATATATTATAATCTATCACACAACTACCCAGAAGAGCTGAGTATTAATCATAAATATAACCAAATCGGGCTATTTATTGTAAAATTAACTAACGACTGAATGAAATAGGTGCCACGGGGTTTGAATTATGTCAAAACCGAGGCTCAGCTAGTATATAGTATTGTAGTTATAAAAATGTCTCTTGACTTTTTCGAAAAAGTATTACATTAAACTCATCAACTCACTTTTGACGGACTAAATTTTTTTAGAGACAGTCTTGAATGTAAAGAATAAAAAAAGGAGTTTCATTTATTTTGTAAATCCTCCTCAATTCTCTGAACCATGAAGGAATTAAAAGACTTAAAAGATCGGTACGGTTCCGCGAGCTGTGAGTCGTAAAAAGTAAGCATAGCACCAAATTGATGGGGGATTATACGGCGATTGTTAAATTTTCATTAAGCCTCTTTAAAAACATACCCCCGCCACGGAAATAAATTCCTTTTGAACTAGATACTCTCAGCAGTAATGACATAACTGACATATACATTATTTTCCTTTTTCTCGATTTCTTTCGAGTCAGGGTAGGCCGAGACTTACATATAAAGACCACGTGATCAAATTGCTCAAAAACGGAAAGGTACTCGGATACCCAGACGTGCATGTATGAAGCGATTAGTAAATCTACAGGAAGCGAAAGAAGTATGCATGGATCCCGATGCCTGGCTGTCTGCCCTCTCTGGCTACCCCGTCAGGGGTACAGCGTGAAGATAGTTTAATTACCATTCTGTCAATAGATATTCTTCGTCCTAGTGTATTTCCAGTTGCTTTGAAACTCTACCTGGATTTGGAACTGGGGTCCACTTTTATTTGACTGCTCAGGAGAAGCTGTCGTTTGGCATTTTCTACATTGGTGGGCCATAGAATTGTCTGCCACCTCAGTGGCATAAAAAAAATAATTGGGAGCCATCTGACTCCCAATCTCGTAATTATGCCTGTATCGTTGCTTCGTACTTCAATCAGCATGTGCACTTTGGGCTACGGGGATCTTGATGGAGATCCCGTAACCGTCCTCGTACAGAGGTGGACCGAAGAGAACGAAGTGAGCGTAGCTCCATTCTTCCCTGATTCGGATTTTCGCTTTATCCTCGAACTCCTCCCAAACCACTCAATACTTATTGATCAAATTTGACCCATAATACGACCCATACACGACGAATTTGACCCATAATCGCCATAGATGGTTTAGAAAATATAAAATCGAAAATCGGACATATCATGGAGGAATAATCACCGAAAGTTCGTGTTCGGCAATGGTGACGGCAAAACGCTTCGCTCCATATAAAACTTACCGGGACGGCAAGTGCACCTAGTAATAATCTGACAGTGTCCAATTGACTTTTAAAGTCAGTTGTTTTTAACTATTTCATCGCCATACTATGAAGATGGAAATTTAAATTGTTTTCCCTTCATTCTTGTTTCTATCCTTAAATACCAATTGATTCCAAAAGTTAAGTTTAACTTTTAAGCTCAGTATTAGATTTGACAGAAACAACTTTAAATTTCACTTTTTTAAAATATTTACAGTTTTTCCAAGTCTACTATTACAATCGTACTCCTAATCTAATAGACTTCTATCGGTCGGCCGATAGAATTTTACCAATACGTACCGCGCCAGTGGCCGCTAGTCAGTTGCATTTTTGATAGTCTAATAGCATTTTGACAGCTAAAATAAGTTCTGGTTCTATTCTACGGATGGTCAATAGTAGACTCGGCCCCCTGTTTAAAAGCTACGAAATCACACACAATCATACTAAATGTCATATCCACAATATTCTCTAGTTAACTTAAATAAGTTCTGTAAATATTGTGGAACAAAAAAGGAGGCAATCGCGTTGACTGACTTAAGTTGTCAATTCGTATCTTAGAGGTTTGACTAATCCTTCGTACGAGTAAAGTGGTCGTTGAACACATATTGTATTTATGATAAAACCGAATTTTATTACTTTTTATTTGGACGCGATTGAAATACAAGTATGCATATGTCACAACTGATTAATAGATCATAGACTATACTACTGATATCATAAATATTCCCCTAACCAATTTGACTGAAATTTGGTATAGAGATAGAATCTAAGATAGGGAGAAGATATATATAGAGAAGAAGATAGTAGACACCTTGAATTTACCCATAGGCACGTTTAATCCCGGGAAAAAATTCTTATGAGAAATGATTACAGTAGCGCAATTCACAAATCTCGGATCCAAATCCTCTTCCGCGCAAATGTCATCGATATTCATAGAACTCGAACATCGATGACATATGCGCGGTAGAGTATTTGGATCCGAGATTTGTGAATTGCGCTACAGGAAAACGGAAATGCCACGCGGACGGAGCCGCTTGTACAGTCGGTAATAATGACTACCAATACTGGCTGTAGGTTGTCAGATTCAGTTAAATATTTTTTGTGTATGATTTAGAGTAATTTGATATACAAAAGCGTCCCACTGAGAGCGATGAGGTGAACTGAGATTGAAATATAAAGACGGCAGTTCTGTGATTCTGCGTCTCTTTTCATTTCATTATCATTTATACTCATATTATAAAGCTGAAAAGTTTGTTAATTTGTTTGGTTGAACGCGCTTATCTCAGGTCGGATTTGAAAAATTATTTTTGTGTTTGGTAGCCCATTTATCAAGGAAGGCTAGGCTATATTACATCACGCCACTACCCTGGAGAGCGAAGTAGTAGGCATAAATGTCAACAAATCGGGCAATTTTTTATGCATTATTGTAAAATTTATAAGCGACGGGATTGAATAGGTGAGACGGGAGTTGTCACTGGCAAAGCCTAGGGGGGGGGGGGTCACCTAGTATACTTATATAGAGAGAGATATAGTCACACACTGAATATTGATTTGAATGTCATATCCATACTACTCCCATCCCACACGTCACCATTTTTTAAAAATAATCCTGAATCAAAAAAAAAAAAAATTCCACATCGATGGCGCTGACGAAGCTGTCTGTTCCGATATTAAGAGCTTGAATGATTCCCTAGAATATGGATATATTATATTACTATTTTTTAACGGGAAAGCCAAAAGTACTCGGATACACAAACGTGCATGTATGAAACGATTGATGAATCTGCAAGAAGCGAAAGAAGTATGCTTGGATCACGAAGCCTAGCCATCTGTCCTCTCTGACTGCCCCGTCAGGGATACAGCGTGAAGATAGTATAGTATAGTATACAATATACATAATAAAATCTTAAAATACAACTTCATTGTAGTGAAACTGTATAGGTCTACTCAACATAAATCAATTGTCATTTGCCACAAATTGGCGCGTGAAGGGTCCTGACTGGGAGTAAGTAAGAGGGACAGGACGCACGCGCCATTCACGTACTGGTCGCTCCACATATGAATATTCTATTGGATTAAATTAGCAGAGCTTGTAGTTCCGAAAGCTGCGAGTTCTGTAAACGATCACTGCATTAAGCAACTTTTGCTGCCTGGTCCTCAGTTGGATGATTGCTATGTAACATTTTCATTTACGAGCGTTTCCGTGCTTTAGACGTTGGTCCCGGTTGCCAGTAACATGGCAGTCGTTAAGCCAAGTTCAAGGCCTTATAGGCGTCTTGAAAATTTTCAACAGCAGATCACGACAATGTGCGCCTGTCCATTTTCAACACGGCAATGGACTCACCACTTGTTACGTGGGACAAAAATTCATACGGTGAAATGTGGCCTCTGCCTGTCCTATCGGTGATAAAGACGTTATTTGAAGCGGTCTTGCCCCGCCAGCTCAGTGTTCTATGAACGATCATTGTGTTAAGTATCATGGTATAGTTATTTCTGAGATGGGAGTCACCAGAGCGTTTCTACGTTTTGGAAAGCACGGTAATCCGTTTTAGGGCTGACAATGCGAATCCCTTATTTATAATTATTTTATGGCCTGGTTACGAAGACCTTTTAGCCAAATGTTATTTTTATCACATTTCTTCAATCTTATCTTCTAATTTAGTCCTGTCCAGTCTTTGTCGTCGTCGAGTCCTCAGTCCTAGGTCCTGGTCCTTGCCCTCAGTATAATGGTGGTTCTTATACTGAGGTTTTTCAGTGGATTTTACGCGGCAAGATAGAAAATAGAATTTCACAACATATGCATATATCATTGTCTATCAATATAGCACGTTAACACAATTTTATATCCGAGAAACCACCACTCCCGCACATAAAACAAGATAAATGCGCTAGTTTTAGAAAATAATATACAGCACTGTTCCCGCGCAAAGTCAAACGCGAATCCCGCACCTTTGGTGTTGCAAACGTCCATAGCTACCGTGACCACATTCCATCAGGTGGGCCGCATGCATTTCTACCACCTCAGTGCTAAGAAAACTCTCCTTGGGACTTGGCTGTCACTAATAAACTATTCTTAAATATAGAGGTATTACAGATTCTTTGAAAAACTTTTTCAGCAGATTCACAAGCTGCCCTTGTACAGCCTTGTTGCCTTGTACTGCCTTCTATTTTTGACGTTTTATTTTCGCCAAAATGTATGCCGCTCGTGTTATGGAAAGCCATAGTGACATTTAGTGAATTGAGAGCTTCTTTCACAGTCTACAAGACTATTTAGTGTGGCCCTCAAGTTGGTGGCCCAATGATGTACTTTTTTACGATCCGCTTGAAGAGTTTAGGTTTGTTAAAGGAGAGAACCAAGTGCATTATCAGAGCGTACCAAGTGTTTATGATTCAACAGAGAAAATTGGAAAAGCACAAGATTCACGTGACAAAATCTAAGCTCCTGTCTGCCTGAATTATTATTTTTATATATAACCCGTAGGTACGTATAAGGAGTAGCGGGAGAAACTTGGAGACACAGATTCGCTTAGTAAAAGCTCTTTAGTTAAGATATTCTATGGCTACGAGCTTAAATCTTAATCTACACTAATATTATAAAGAGGAAAACTTTGTTTGTTTGTTTGTAATGAATAGGCTCAAAAACAACTGGACCGATTTTAAAAATTCTTTCATCATTTGAAAGCTACATTATCCATGAGTATCATAGGCTATATTTTATTTTGGAAAAAAATAGGCTTCCGTAAGATATTTGGGTTTTTCGGACACAAGGTGTTAAAAATCAACCAGAAAAGTTACTTATTTTGCGTACGCTGCCTAAACTATAAAAGATAGATCCATAAAATGTTCTATTTAATTGTGGATCTTATAAATATCTACAACAAAGTCCGCGACACACTATACCTATCTGTGTCGGGTGAGGCACAACCACCATTTTTTAATTAAAAATCTTGAATTTTTTTGGACTACATTTAAACGCGTTTATTTTACTTATGCTATTAATCCTTATCAAAATAAATTATTTCATCACTAAGTACAGTTTATGTAGATGTATGTCCGCTGCCTAAACTATAAAAGATAGATAGATACAATAATATAGCTTATACATCAGGACAACAAGTTCCTGTGGGAAACGGGAACGAGAAAACTTCTCTACGCTAGCGAAGCGCTTCAATAATTTAAAAAATAAAAATTTATGAGCCGTTTTGTCTTTGACTGTACGAATGGGTCAAGCGTTATAGGAGGCTCGCTCCTCCCTCCATCAATCAATCGTACAGCAAGATACACCTCATTCGAATGGAATTATTGAATGGCCCATTCACAGTTCATCTACCTACCGATTTCCTTTAACGAGATTGAATATTATTATTACATAAAGAAGTGATACGCAATATTGCATTTTTGATAATGTGCTTGAATTAAAGTGTCAGCGTTAAGCTGGAAATGGGCGTGCTCCGTTGGTTTTTATTATAATTATTATTTATAATTTATTATTATTATATAATAATATCTATATATTATATAATAATATATATTATATAATTTATTATTATTTATAATTTATTATTATTTACAGCATAAACCAAGACCAGAATAATCACACCGAAGAGAAATGCATACGGTTAAATGTGAGCGTTTAAAATGCCTCTGCCTACTCAGCCCTTCGGGGATAAAGGCTTGACAATATGTATATGATAAGTTCCGACGTACGAAGTCGCTGATATAAACTAAGTAGTTTATCATCACTACCTACTATAAATCAAAGTCGCTTTTCGCTGTCTATCCCTATGTATGCTTAGATCTTTAAAACTACGAAACGAATTACGATGCTTTTTTTTTAATAGTTAGAGTGTTTCTTATAGAAGGTTTTAATGTATTATTTGTTAAGTTTTTGTATACATTGACCAAATTATAACGATATTTGTTGGGGATGTTGGAAAAATTAGCCGTCTGGGAGCTTTCAACAAAAACGCTGCCTAAACCCTTTGAGATATAACAATATAATGTATGGTGCAATTGTATATCTAATGTAGGTCTACAAAAAAGTCCGCGACGATATATGTCTATCTCATAAGAATAACATACTATGTCCATTTTAATACTTTAAAATACCATCAATTCTAAAGCGGTAATTAGAAGGCTATTTACACAAATATGCTATTAATCCTTATCATTTTTACTACGTTAGATTGCTTCAGTATTTCATTAAGATTATTTTGTCCTTTTACACCTTGCAAATTAAATGAATATCTTACGAGTTATCGCAAATTTAAAATAAAGCGCAAAGAAATTAATTTCGTGTAACCATAATTCGACCGGGCCGTGCGGGCCGTGCGGGCGTAGCGGGCGTAGGTAGAGGAGGTACTGGAGAGCGGAGAAGTAATCAATTAATTTGGAAAATGTTCACACATTATTGTGAATGTGAAATTAATAAACAACGGCTTAAATGGGTGCCACGGGGTTCGAAGTATGTCACGGGCGAAGCCGGGCGGGACAGCTAGTAATCAATAAAATATAAATCTGAAATCATACAAAATGTCCTACATTCAGTTTCTTTTAAGCGGTATTTAAATCAACAAAATAATAAGCTTCGCCCGTATCGCTTTTCCAATTATAATTTTATCATCAACAATAATTGAATTAAAGAAATCATGGCATTTATGTGGTAGTTTCAAAAGTAATTCCCGCCGGTCGGTTTCTATATCAACATAATAAACTCATTCAAAATAAAATATCAAAAATAATTTTTTTTCAACACTAAGTAATTAAAAAGGCCGAATGACAAGATGGCCGGTGCTTGTAGAAAAAAACACAATTGAGCTGTCAAAACGCTATTGTCAAATCTTCGCGCCTTAAATTCCGTTGTCAAGAATTTATTGTTAAAATAAATTGGGTTCTGTATGGAAATGACTTTTCATTTAGCAAAATGATATCCAGTTACGCATCTTGATGACTTTTTTTACAAATATATTTACATCTTGAGAGATCTATAACAGTTTTAAGTGGATCAACGTATGCATAAATTTTTTGTTCCTTGATAGAAGAAAAAGCAGGTTTCGATAAATGTAAACTACTTAGTGTAAAGTTAGACATCACCCTTTTTATTACTTGTTTTTAGTAATGCGTGATAGACATTAAGCATGCCCTTAAAAGTTTCAACACCGACAATAAATTTACGAAATTATTACTCTAATATGTTGTCCATTTTATTATGTAGTTTAAATAAAAATAAACAAGACACAGATGCTTTAAATATGCTGTCTAGTAACACTGACAGTTAGCAGGATTCCATCAAACAAAGTTGTAATCTAAATTTTCGTGTACGGCGATTCTATGTTTGTTTGTTTAATAGTTACTATAAGGCAGGTGATGCCAAGTGAAAGGTACCTACTGTCTTCAAAGTTTATTTGGATTTGCATTTAAATAAGTAGAATATTTTATTTACACTATCGTAGTGGTAAGTGTTTTCCCAGATACATTCCAAAGTCTAACAGGATTTTGAATATGGATTTCACTTTTTTAAGTGTAACTTCTTTATCATAAGTGAAACTTCTTTATCGACGTTAAGAGAAATTTAATAGCTGTAAAAAGAAAGTATTGTTTTTCGGTTACGCGGCATGTTGTTTTGAAGCGAAACTTCTTTGTCTTATGTGAAACTTCTTTGTCATAAGTGAAACTTCTTTATCGATGTAGGAGAGAAATTTCATAGCTGTGAAAAAATGTCGTAGAGATGTTTCACTTTTTACCTATGTACTCTGGTACACACACATTTCTTTTTTTCTGCTAGGGGCAATTTTAAATGTCTTAATTTTAGTCATTGTTGGGAGCAAGTACCATCTGATCTCCCAAGCCCGTAACGCATGCATTGTTGCATCGTACGTTAGTCGACAGGTGCACCGCTAGCTGGGGAGGTTGCTTGGGCCCCTGAGATCTTGGTGGGGCCCCTTACATGAAATACCATTTTTTTTTTAATGTTATTATTCTTTTGGCTTTTGTAAATACCCTGAAGTTAGCTGAAAAGTGTTTTATAACAACTTATAACTACATTCAAAGTAGTTTCTTTTTTCTTACTAATTTATCATTCCTGTTACAGACAAAGAGTTGTAGTATATGTAATAAAATATTTTTAGACTTTTTTTTACCACTAAGGTGGCTGACAAGCGTACGGCCCACCAGACGAAAAGTGGTCACCGTAGCCTATGCAACACTTGCGCTGCCGTCCCTTTACAAGCCTTCTAAGACCCCCTTTGAAGAACCCCATACTGTAGCTGTACTGTAGCTGGTATGTCGCAACACTAGATGCAATGCCGACCCAAATTGTATTTTGTTTTGTGTAGAATTCTTCATGAATGTTATGCCGTACTCCTACAGACTATAACCACACGGTGTCCTTCCATTTGCATATGGCTGGGAATTCAGAAGGATAACCCCAAAGCTTCCAAAACGCTATTGGCAAATCTTCGCGCCTTATATTCAGTTGTTAAGAATTTATTGTAGAAATTAATTGGTTTATGTAAGAAAATAACTTTTCATTTTGCAAAATGATATGCAGTTTGGTTTCTTATCCGGAACAGATCATGTTTTTAACTAAATTTTACATCTTGTGAGTTCTTCATCAGTTTTAAATGGGTTTACTAAAAGTGGATGTCGTTTACCTTTTGTAAGGCCTTCAACTAGGCTTAACGACTGCCATTTTACTGGCAACGGGGACCAACGGCTTAACGTGCTTTCCGAAGCACGGAAACGCTCGCAAATGTTAATGCCACATTGTGGTCTCCCATCCAAGGACGAGCTATAGCGAAAATGGCTTAACGCAGTGATCGTTAACAGGGAGCCGAGTCTCCTATTTTACAATAGAAAACCATTCTAGTTCTATTCTATAGCGGTTCTATTGCGATTAGTCCAAAACTAGCTGTACTAAAACTATTTTATATTTCGCAATCACACATCTCAAGCTGCAGAATAGAGACAAAATAGCTGCTAGTTTTTAGCTATTAAGAGCTACTTACAGGCGCTACACGTGTTAATAACATTCTATCGGCCGGCCGATAGAATTCTATTGGAGTGCAATTCTAATAGTATACTATGAAAACTGGTCATTTTTTTTTGTTGGCTCTTTATTGAGCGACAATTTCTATTCTCTTTTCAATGATTCAATGTTACGAGCGCTTAAACTGCTACTTGTTGTTATTGCTTGTTTTCCGTTGGAAGTTAGCAATAAAATACCCAAGAACTTGGATGGGATAAGACTTATAATAAATTGCTATTCTCAATTACTTTCACGTTGCGCAATCAACCGTTTTGTTCACTTTCTTAAGGAACGCTGGCGGCCATGACAGCTCAGCGGGACTCTGTCAACCGTGACGTTTTAATTAAATTCTTTGGCTTTTGTCTATTTTGTTTGTTGAACGGTCAACCGTGCACAATGTAGGTAACACCGGGTGAAAGCTACTGTATGTATTGTTATTTCTATCAAGTGTTTTATGCTGAATTTTGGGAATAATATAATGTACTTAGGAGATGTAAAAAAAGGTTTAAGTTTTTTTAAAAGAAAAACTTGACTTGGGCATAAGCTGGTGAATACGTTACGAAAACTGTAATCGTGAAAATGTGAAGATAAAAAAAAAAGGGTCACGTTTGGTATATAACTGTATGGGCAAGAGAGAGTAGTGCGAGCACACATTTTCTGCCTCTCTTTCTCGCATAGCAAGTGGAACTAAAGAAGTCAAAAAGTCTAAATTATTTTTATTCAAGTAGACCATTTAAGGCACTTGCAAATAGTCATGACCATAATTCAAATGAGCAGCCTACCCTTGATGGAGACCTCGGCGAGGGCCCCTTCGAGATTCCCAGATTGTTGTGAGTGGCACCCCCATCGCTGTCGGGTCGAGTATGAGGTATCTTGGGTTGGTACTCGACAGTCGATGGGGCTTCGTCGAGCACTTCCGGCGGCTTTCGCGTCGGACACCCTCTGCGCCAAGACAATCCCGCTGCAACGACGACCGCAGCGGTCGATTGCGCAGAGGGCTGCGCGGGCGTACTGCACCGTGTCCTACGAGGCGGCATGCCTAATCGCAGGGAGCCTTCCCTGGGATCTCGAGGCTGGAGTCCTTAAGAAGGTATACGAAGAGAGCGCCCTGGTGCAACGAAATGGTGGAAGCCTCTTCCGGACGTGATCGACCGCTGGAGACAGCTGGCTCGCGACGATCTCTTCCGGAAGTGGGCGGAAAGGTTGGTAGGCCCCTTGGTAAGCCCCCGGCTCGTGGGGGCTGTCCGGCCCGTCTTGCGTGCTTGGGTGGAGAGGGCACACGGAGCACCGACGTTTCACCTCAGTCAGCTCCTCACAGGGCATGGCGTATTCGCCAAGTACGTGTTGGAGGTGGCGGGGGAAACCGGACCCCGTGTGTCGTCACTGCCCAGGTGGTGCCATGGACACGGCGGAGTACACACTCGCCGCGCCGCGCCGCGCCGCGTGTGATTCGGATTCCCCGCGTTACAAAAAAAAAATCTAAATTAAAAAACCCTTGATGGAGAAGAATCTAGCAAGAAACTCCATGCATGCTCTTTTAAAATGAAGGTATGGCTTACAATAATTAATTTACATTGTTTTTTTGGAGTTATGTGGAACAGTCAACTAAACTTAGTTTGTTTACTACAAGTTTTACTACAGTCTTGTATAAAGCACACTCGAGTTTTTATATTTATATTAAACTAGCTGACCCGCGCGGCTTCGCCCGCGACATACTTCCAACCCCGTGGCACCCATTTAATCCCGTCGCTTATTACTTTTCCAAAAATGTATAGAAGTTTTCCCGATTTGTTGACATTTATGCTTACTGCTCCGCTCTCCTGTGTAGTGGCGTGATGATATATAGCTAAGAACCTTCCTCGATAAATGGGCTATCCAATACAAAAAGAATTTTTCAAATCGGTCAAGCCGTTTTCATGCTATGTTGTGACAACGTAAAACGGGTTTCATTTTTATATATATAGATATGCCAAAAATTACAACTTTGTGGCATTTACATTTGCAAGCGTTTCCGTGCTTTGGAAGGCACGTTAAGCCGTTGGTCCCGGTTGCCAGTAACATGTCAATCTTTAAGCCATATAAAAGGCCTTATGGGCGACTTGAAAAATTTCAAAGCAGGAGGCCAAAAAAAAAAAGGCTAATCACCTATAACGTGGAACAGGAATACACATTGTGAAATGTGGGCGTATAAATGTCTCTGCTTCCCCTTCGGGACTTAGGCGTGATGGATAAAAAAGCGCCTAATTCATACTACATGCACAAACGGGCATACACTTTTACCATCTTGTGTATTTACTAAATCGGGTCATGCATATATGTATATTGGTATTATATTAAGATTCAAAGCGCCTATATTACAAGTCGTAATGATAAAAAACACTACGCTCTCGAGATATGCGAGCAGCTAGGGTTGTCACAGTCTAAAACGATTGTAATTATTGCCCCACAATTTGTAATCGATAACTGTCCCATAAAATTCTTCAAATTTAATTCAAGTCCGTTTTTTAAGTGAAATTTCTTTATCGACGTTGAGAGAAATTATATAGCTGTAAAAAAATTGTCACTTTATCAGTTACGCGCCATGTAGTTTTAAAGTGAAACTTCTTTATCGTATGAGAGAAATTTTATAGCTGTAAAATAATGTCGTAAAGAAGTTTCACTTCTTACCTGTGTACTCTAGTACACACACATAATTTTTTTATTAGTTAACACCTTTTGGGATGGTAGAGGCATATTATACGCCTACACCGTGTTACGCTCGTAAATGGGAATGCCAACAAATGATCACCGTTCAGAGAACCAGCCATAGCAAAAATTGCTTAAATAATATATATTATTTTTGTAAGAAGGATTCACAATTTTCTATTATTTGCACAGAATTACATGTAAAGTATTCCACTTACTACCGGCATGAAGAAATCTTGGA
Organism: Thumatha senex; assembly: GCA_948477245.1. Taxonomy (NCBI): domain Eukaryota; kingdom Metazoa; phylum Arthropoda; class Insecta; order Lepidoptera; family Erebidae; genus Thumatha; species Thumatha senex. Next base: position 14,340,360 of record OX419752.1, on the reverse strand, counting down.
AAAATAAATACATACATACATATTGTCACGCCTTTATCCCCGAAGGGGTAGGCAGAGGCATACTATACGCCCACATTTCACCGTATGCACTTTTGTCCCACGTAACAGGTGGTGAGCCCATTGCCGTGTCGTGCCGTGGAAAAAATAAATGCCAGAAAAAATAAAGAATTAACAAAGTACACAGTAGCTTTCACACATAATACAATCATCAACAAACAGTTAGATAAAAAAATTACCCACATTGTACTATGGTTTACAATTCAACAAAACAAATACACACAAACTCGTACATTTAAATTGAAACATCATGTTTGACAATCACCCGCTGAGCTATCGGGGTTTCTTAAAGCCAAATACACGCCCCACTTTTCGACTTATATTGGCGACTTTTTGTTGGTGCGTTGGCCAGGCGACTCCACACATTGCAAAATAGAAATGGCGGGTCTGCAGCTCAAATTTCAATTTTTTTTTGTTTGCTTTGAACGAATGTCGCTTTACCACCCGGAGAGTGATGTAGTATCTCTATGAAATCATTAAAATTAACGGAGCAGTGCACGAACGTTGGTCACTAAATATGCCGGCTGGTACCGCCCACACTGTCAATTCTTCTCTATGTTGCCAACAAGGCCCTTTTCTTTTTGTATCACTGGATTGTTTCAGTGGATCGGCGGGTTTAGTATCTATCGCCTTTAAAAAGCATCGTGTACTATACTATACGTAGTCATAGACTGACTTAACCTGTGACCACGGCCAGTACAACCTGGTCGAAACCTCGGGCAGCAAAACAAGATATGAGGCATGACAATACCTTTCAAAATTCCTCAGTATCTAAAATGTTAAATGTTTTTTTATATCAATAAGGTGTTTACAAGCATTCCTTGTAATCGAATGTTCACCGAAGCATGGTGTTACAGGCGCGCTACCGATAATACTCAGCCTGTAAAAAAATTCTAAGGCAGAACGAAATTAAGTTTTATCGCGATCAGACAGATCAAAGTTGTAAACCACTGCCATTTATTTTAGGTGCTTTCATATTTCGTCTATCCGTATATAAATACTATATCCGTATATAAATATATATATATAAATACTACAAAGTGGTCAATCATCTGAGGACCAGCCATAGTAAAAGCCAGCCGCAGTGATCGTTTACAGAACACTGAGTCCGCGGGGCCACGAATGCTTATATCATTTATGAATGACATTACTCAGTATGTCTTGTACAGCTAGTTTTTATTTGTTGAGTATTTCAATAAACACATTTATTTTTAGTTAACGATAAAAGGATAAGGTTAAGAGATTTTTTACAAGATAATGTAATAAAACCTATAAATAAAAACAATATTTTTGCATAGTTTTTTGTAAAGCATTTATGCAATTGGCTACTTTAGTCTTAGCACGAGTGTGACAACCCTAACGTCAGTATGCACTTAATATTATCATTGCGCTCACCCACTAATGGAGCAAGATGCACATGGAAGTTAAATATATGTTTACATCTGACCTTTGTGTCGTACCCGACTGTAGAAAAGGTGAGTAATGATTTGATGACGTATACACAATGGACTCAATATCTTTATGCTTTTGATTGTGGATCTACCTATCTCAACTGGTCCCGGATTCATTGAACGTTTTCACGCTGACTAATCCGATTATTTATTGAAGTGAAACTTCTTTATCGACGTTTAGAAGATTGATAAAGAAGTTTGACTTCAAAACATTGAAGTGAAACTTCTACGGTTGGAGTTTATTTGAACATCATGAAGTCACAATTTTCTTGCAGTAATATTATGACAGTAATTATTGACGAAGAATATATATTGTGCGAAAGTAGAGGGTAGAAGGAGTCAGGGTAGGCCGAGACTTACGTATGAGGACCACGTGAGCAGATTGCTCAACAACGGAAAAGTCAAAAGTACTCGGATACCCAGACGTGCATGTATGAAGCGATTGATGAATCTGAAAGAAGCGAAAGAAGTATGCATGGATCGTGATGCCTGGCGATCTGTCCTCTCTGACTACCCTGTCAGGGATAAAGCGTCAAGATAGTTAGTTAGTTAGATTATTGCTCTCTTTGTGATCTATATACTAGTTTACGCGATTGATAAGTAAAACATAAAAGTATCACGAGTTCAATTGATTTTTCCCACACAAAAATGCCGAACATGCTGAAAGAAGTTTTTAATTCAGAACTAAAAATCCTTCACAGGCATCGATCCCACGTCCTCTCAACAACCATTTAAAAAGAAATAAATGTCACAATGGCCCTATGTGGTGCCAGTTCTCACTCTAAACAGCTGGGTATCAAACCCGCACCCCTTTGATTCTAAATTGTTCTTTTGTCTTGAAACTTTTGAAGTGTGAATTAAATACTACTATTATTTTCACAAGTACTTCCATATACAGGACGTTCCGGAATTGTTATGTTTTTATCACATATTTATTCAAATAAAGATAAGTAAATAGTGTGACTATTTTTTTACACAGCGCCATCTAGCCATAAGTAAGCTAATATAAGCTTGTGACATGGGATCAAGACAACTGATAAACATACTTATAAATCTGGCAGCTACCTCGAACCTACAAAGAATTAGTCTAGCTATTGAAAGGGGGAACGCTGCCAGTATCTTCGGAACCTTGCCTAAAGGGACCTCTTTTAATAATATGCGGAAGCGCTCGTGGCCCCGCGGTCTCAGTGTTCTGTAAACGATCACCGAGTTACGCAACTTTCACTATGGCTGGTCCTCGGATGGGTGACCACTTTGTGGCATTTACATTGCTTCGGAAGGCACGTTAAGCCGTTGGTCCCGGTTGCCAGTAAAATGGCAGTCGTTAAGCCTGGTTGAAGGCCTTATGGCCGGCTTAAAAATTTCAACAGCAGGTAGCCACAACCTGCGTCTGTCTATTTCAACACGGCAATGGGCTCACCACCTATTACGTGGGACAGGAATCCATACGGTGAAAAGTGGGCATATAATATGCCTCTGCCACCCCTTCGGGGATAAGGCGTGATGGATATTTATTTATTTATTTTAATAATATATTTTAGTTATGTATCATATTTTTAAGGTTATATTTAATGTTAATATTAAATTAAGTTGATTTGCTTAACGATTTGTCTGTTCTTTTCAGCTTAAAGTGTAGGTATACTTGAAATATTGGAACACCCAAACTCCGAAACAAACATTTGTGGATCACACAAATATTTGACACAACTCATTTCGGTACGGTTCTGGTAATTCAGTGGCTAGAACCTTGCCCTTCAATCCCCATCTCGAACCAAGTTGTTTTTTTTTTCACTTTGATAAAATATTTATAAAAATATTGTTTTATACTTCATAATTAGTATAGCGTATCGAGTCCGACTACCAGGACTTTAATTGGTCGTGCTAATTAGTGTCTAGCACATAAGACCTATTAGCCTTTTTGCTACCACCTCACTGAAAAGGTAACGGGTTCAATTTTTCTCCCAAATTTAACATCTATAGACACATTTTATTAAATTTATTAAATTTATTGCGCCCTTTAGACCCACCCCAGTTCCGTGCTTCGGAAGGCACGTTAAACCGTTGGTCCCGGTTGCTAATAAAATGGCAGTCGTTAAGTCAAGTTGAAGAAGTACTTACGGGCGGCTTAAAAAATTTCAACATCTGGTCGATACAGCCTGCGCCTGTCCATTTCAACACGGCAATGAGCTCACCACCTGTTACGTGGGATGAAATTGCATACGGTGAAACGTGGGCGTTTAATATGCCTCTGTCTACCCAATCGGGGATACAGGCGTGATAATATGTATGTATGTATGTAATTAGTATAGCACTAAACCAAATATTAGACTACTAGTTGTGCCTTGTTGCGTCGCCCGTGACATACTTCAAGCCCCCGTCATGCGTAGAAATTTGCACGATTTGTTGACGTTATTTATTACTGCACTGGGCCCCAATTCTCGATCAAACGACTTGAAAGCGTAGACGTAAATTTACTGGTAAAAAGACTTTTATCTATTGTTTCACAGTTTCTAAATTTGAAACAAAACAATTTACTAGCAAATATCCATCTACGCTGTCAAGAAGTATGGTCAAGAATTAGGCCCCTGCTCTTCTAATTAGTGCGTATTATGGTCTAGTCAATAAGTTCAAAAACGTGAAAAATAGCGATAGAATTCCGGGACTTGGAACTTTTTTATCGGAAATTTCTTCGCCCTTAAGGAGCTTTTTATTTCAAAATTGTTCTTATTATTTTTCTAGTTATAAGTGAATAACGGTATTTTTTTTATCTTATTTTGTTAATAACAATTACATTTTTTAACTAACTAACTATCTTCACGCTGTATCCCTGACGGGGTAGTCAGAGAGGACAGATCGCCAGGCTTCGCGATCCGTACATACTTCTTTCGCTTCTTCGAGATTCATCAATCGCTACATACACGCACGTCTGGGTATCCGAGTACTTTGACCTTTCCGTTTTTGAGCAATCTGGTCACGTGGTCTTCATATGTAAGTCTCGGCCTACCCTGACTCCTTCTACCCTCTACTTTTGAACAATATATATTCTTCGTCAATCGTTCCTCACTCATTTGTTGGACGTGTCCAAACCAGCGGAGCACGCCCTTTTCCAGCTTAACGCTGACACTTTCATTCAAACCTGCCATATTGCGTATCACTTCGTTACGTATTCGGTCGGCCAAGGTAACGCCGCACAATTTTTAATCTGCACCAAAATCCTTCAAAAACATTTTTCTAGTGGTGATTCCGAATCGAACGAGCTGTCGCTCATATTTTTAGGACCTATATCCCTGTTTTTACGTTTTTGAACTTGTTGTCTCTAGACTATAAAATGTCTTCCTAGATAATGGGCTATCTAACACAAAAATAAGATTTTAAGAAATTTGCGCTTTCAACCAAACAAACAAACTCTTACTTAGTATAAATAAGGCAGCATTAAAGTTTGCACACATTTGTGAAGATGTTTGTATCTTCATCATGCTCTAACTCCTGAACAAATTTGACTGAAATTTGGTAAACCTATAACATCCTAGACACTTTCTTTATCCAAAGCATACGTTCTTTTTGGAAACGGGTACGAGAATACCTCATTAGCGAGTTCTTTTTTTATACCAACGAGGTAAAAAATATCAATTCTTATTGCAGTGAAACTTAAACATCCTGTATCTACACAAATATTCTCAAAATTATATTTTTATTTAACAAACCACTTCTATACTAAACCGAACGTAAAATTATTCACAACTGAGCAATTCTTTTTTATATTTGACACGCTAAATAGAACCATTAAAAAAAAAAGTCTATTTTTTTATCGCTCGTGGCCCCGCGGTCTGTGTTCTGTAAACGATCACTGAGTTACGCAACTTTCACTATGGCTGGTCCTCGGATGGGTGACCACTTTGTGGCATTTACATTTGCGAGCGTTTCCGTGCGTCGGAAGGCACGTTAAGCCGTTGGTCCCGGTAGCCAGTAAAATGGCAGTCGTTAAACCTGGTTGAAGGCCTTATGGGCGGCTTGAAAATTTCAACATCAGGTACACGGTAAAAAAGGAATTGTCCCATCAACAAAAAAAATATTGTTAGCAATACCAAGATAATATTTACTTAATTTACCAATATATAGTTACTTTGACAATTTCCATTTCCTTCAAAATACAAAAAAATATTGTTGATTTGCTGTCTCAAATTAAGTAAATATTGTCAGGTAAACATTTTGAAAATTTAAGTATAAGATAACGATTAATCTAGTATTAATAATGCTAGATTTGTTATCCGGACGCTATTATATTGTTAAATTGACGATTTACATTGTCCTGTCGAGAATATAGTGAACTTTGTAACATTAAGATAAATTAATTGTCAAAGTAACAATGTCGTTGTTCTTCCGAAACACTACAAATGATTCGATCAATATTTCACAATTGCTCATATTAAAACATGGACTTTTTCATAAGACAACTTCTCAGACGAAGATTAAACATTTTCAATGCGAGAATATGTTCAATTGTTATTAGGAATAACAAGTGGTTTTGATTGAAGATCGATTATTTCTTAGAACAACAATATCAATTGTTCAGTCAAAATTTATCTAATTTTCAAATAAGTTTTTACATATACTTGTTTTAAAACAAGAATATTATAAAATATTGCGACAAATTATTTTATGAAAATACAACATTTTCAATGCGAGAATCTGTAAAATGGTTATTAGGAATAACAAGTGCTTTTGATAGAAGATCGATTATTTCTTAGAACAACAATATCAATTGTTCAGTCAAAATGTTTTATATTTTGTAATAGATTTTTACATATACTTGTTTTAAAACAAGTATATTAAATAACAGCGCGACAAATTATTAGATGAAGATTAAAAATTTTCAATATGAGAATGTGTTAAATGGTTATTAGGAACAACAAGTGATTTTAATAGAAGATCGATTATTTCTTAGAACAACAATATCAATTGTTCAGCTACAATGTTTTTTATTTTGTAATAGATTATTACATATACTTGTTTCGAAACAAGAATATTATATAAACAGCGCGACAAATTATTAGATGAAGATTAAATATTTTTAATGCGAGAATGTGTCAAATGGTTATTAGGAACAACAAGTGGTTTTGATAGAAGATCGATTATTTCTTAGAACAATAATATCAATTGTTCAGCCTAAATGTTAAATATTTTGTAGTAGGTTTTTACATATACTTGTTTCAAAACAAGAATATTATATAAACAGCGCGACAAATTATTAGATGAAGATTAAATATTTTTAATGCGAGAATGTGTCAAAAGGTTATTAGGAACAACAAGTTGGTTTGATAGAAGATCGATTATTTCTTAGAACAACAATATCAATTGTTCAGCCAAAATGTTAAATATTTTGTAGTAGGTTTTTACATATACTTGTTTCAAAACAAGAATATTATATAAACAGCGCGACAAATTATTAGATGAAGATTAAATATTTTTAATGCGGGAATGTGTCAAATGGTTATTAGGAACAACAAGTGGTTTTGATAGAAGATCGATTATTTCTTAGAACAACAATATCAATTGTTCAGCCTAAATGTTAAATATTTTGTAGTAGGTTTTTTACATATACTTGTTTCAAAACAAGAATATTATATAAACAGCGCGACAAATTATTAGATGAAGATTAAATATTTTTAATGCGAAAATGTGTCAAATGGATATTAGGAACAACAAGTGGTTTTGATAGAAGATCGATTATTTCTTAGAACAACAATATCAATTGTTCAGCCAAAATGTTAAATATTTTGTAGTAGGTTTTTACATATACTTGTTTCAAAACAAGAATATTATATAAACAGCGCGACAAATTATTAGATGAAGATTAAATATTTTCAATGCGAGAATGTGTCAAATGGTTATTAGGAACAACAAGTGGTTTTGATAGAAGATCGATTATTTCTTAGTATGGCTGAAATATTGAAATTGGTAATTTCAATATTTCAGCCAAAATGTTTATACTTTGTAATAGGTTTTTCACACATTCCTATTATATATATTATTGTTATATAAATAGCTGTGCCCCGCGGTTTCACCCGCGTGGATCCAATATTCCAGGATTATCTGGGATAAAATGTATAAAGTAAACAGTAAAGGAGGAAAGGATCCAGGAGTAGGTATCATATATGTAGCAAATTCAGGATCTAAACTATCCGTTTTATATTAAAAAGTCCTGCGCGAAAAAAAAAAGGAAAATCATTTCCCGTTCCCGTTTCCCACTGGAACTTGTTCCCGGGATTAAAAGTAGCTTATGTGTTATTCTGATGTATAAGCTGATATATATTATTGTAAAGTTTCATTAAAATCCATTCAGTAGTTTTTGCGTGAAAGAGTAACAAACATCCATTCTTACAAACTTTCGCGTTTATAATATTGGTAGGATTTTGTGCCTGAACTCGACAAGTTGAGACATGTAAAGTACGGTTAGCGCAGGTACCTAAGTATCTATTAATATTATTCCCGACAATACTGTAAGTTCTTCCGTTAAAATTTTGAATATTCAATCAACAATATTTTATTTTCAACGAAAAGATAGTTGATTCACAAGAAAACATGATTTTTGTTGATTCAATAAATAATATTGTTGATTTCACCGACGCGTCCATAGATTCACAGAAATATCCCAAGACCCTTCAGTGTTTGCATTTTCGGGTATTTTCCCATAATTCTGGGAACTCTTTTAAGTATCAATTAAATTTTTATACCTATACCTATAATTAAACAGTAACGAGGCCGCGTCTGTACATCGAATATAAGCGCATTAGCGTTATTTTGAGGCAATACATCACTACTTATCATGCTTCTTTGGTGTTTCTGCAAGTAGTCCGATAAACTTTAGCGGATTTAACACTACACTATTATTAATATAGGCTTTGTTTCAACAACATCGGCTCAAGAACAGCAACAACGATACAAAAATGTCGTTGCATGTCTCCGCGCTCAAGATGAGTTGGGGAGGTCAAAGCAAGCAATAAAAAATAGATTTTAATGTAAAACAGGTGGATATTAGCTCATAACCTTGAATGACATTTAGATCCCTTTTTCCAAACGCTCAAGTGCGTATGGCACCAAAGTATGGAAATAACTTCGTGATCCCTTTACCTTCATTTTTATACACGATTAGATACGAAAATATATCATTTCCTAAGCGTAAAATAATTAAGCTCGTGAAATGGCAAGGTGAGTCGGCTAATGTAGAAAATGAAATCAAACTAATAGTTATTTGTATAAAACAAAAGTATTAATCGACAAAAAGTAGGTAAATAGTTGGTATTGTAACTTGAAAAGTATTTGGGTTTACGGAGATTGGGTGTTTTCTATGTATAATGTGTTTATTTTCCTACAAAATTTTTTATATATTTATCTTTGTTATAATTAAAGATAAGTCAGCGTGAAGCTAGAAAAGGGCTTGCTCCGTTGATTTGGACACGTCCAACGAATGTGTGAGGAACGATTGACGAAGAATATATTTTTTGCGAAAAAAAGTAGAGGGTAGAAGGGGTCAAGGTAGGCCGAGACTTACATATGAAGACCACGTGAGCAGATTGAAAAGTCAAAAGTACTCGGGTACCCAGACGTGCATGTATGAAGCGATTGATGAATCTGCAAGAAGCGAAAGAAGTATGCATGGATCGAGAAGCCTGGCGATCTGTCCTCACTGACTACCCGTCAGTGATACAGCGTGAAGATAGTTAGTTTTTTTAGTTTAGTTTTGAATTAAACCCCTGTTGGGGAAACATACAGCTAGAAGGCTTTTTTTTTGGGCTTGAATCACAGTCATGGTGAATATCACCCATAAACGGAAATAGTCAAATTAAAAAGAAATATTTAATTTACCTATAGGTATATTAATTAAAAAAATGTTTTTTACATGAACCCCAAACAGGCACTTACGAAAGATAATGACTTCAATTCAAGCACTATTCTAACCTCTTCATATTAATAAATATAAAGAAAAAGTACTTTTATTAAATGGGTAATTTCTTGTGATTCGATTTTGGACTTTAACTGTTTGACAGCCGGCAACACTGACACACGACGACTAGCCTATTAGCAGTGCACGTGTGGTGCGGTGCGCGGTGCGGATGGGATAAAACGAGTTTATGTTGTGTGTTTGCAAGCATTATATTGGTGAGTTATAGGTTTTATTAAACTAGATCTAGATATATGTTAGCTAGGTAACTTTATTTTCAATAAGTTCTTCTTTTATTCTCATGTAGGCTGGGCTAATCTAAAATATAAATGTGGACGCCGGCGCCGGCTATCGACATCTTGATGCAGAAGAATATGTTGATCAGAAAGCCATTCTGGAATTGCATTCTAAATGGCAAATGCCGTTTGATGACTCACGCGCCCAGACAATAACTTTATAAAGTAAAAATCAATCAACTAAGTAAGAATTTTTAAATGTAGCTTATTATTTATTCATATATAAATAAATATATTAATAAGTATGTAAATTCCAGGTATTAATGAAGATATTGTTTGGCTGAAAAATAATCATGAACCATGGGATGTTGTAATGCAGAAATGGATGAACACTAATGATGAAAGAATATTTTGCGCGCAAGACAACCTGAGAGTTTCTAGCTAAATGGCCAGTACTAAATGACTTAAGGAGTGCATTGGTAAGTTTCTCTTGATTATTTCTGTCTACCATAGAATCATAAAAAATTATGATTGTTGTCCTTCACTTTATCCACTTATATGTGGCTAGTGCTGAAAAGATTAGTCTCCTATTGTTACTGGTTGATGGTGGTGAAAATTGTAGTGGTAACCGAGACAGAACCTTATTTATATTGTAAGATTTTGGTATCAGTCAACATATTTTTTATCCTTTAATTTTTTTTCAGACTTCAAGTGGTCCATTCTAAGGACACACTTGGGGCACTTAATCCCGCCAAAAGGACAGGATGTATTGGAAATAATTGAAAGCTTTCAACAGCTGAAGCCATTGATGGCTTGCTGATACCTGTTAAGGTAACACATTATAAAGTTATTAAAGACACATACTCTTAATAAAACTCTAAGTTTCTTTCAAATTTCCATTATTATTTGTTTACAGAAGCCGAGCGAAATAGAAGACTACTACGAAGCTATTACCTCTCAGCAAAAAAAGGCACTCAAGAAAATACAAACAGTTTAACATTATGTTCTCGTACAGGGTTCAACATTAGACAATATATAAATAAATTAAGCACTTTCATAGTTGTGGATAAACTTAGATATTCTTTCACATCTACAGGCAAAACTTTTGAAGCTTTGTTCAAATTGTATCACACGTAGGTACCCAGTGTCTTATGAATACTTGTATTAGTTAATTCAACATTCAGTTTATGGAATCACAACACAGCGCGATAAAGTGATTCCATACATTGTTGATGTGACGAATCTTACCTAAATCTATAACTATAGTTAAATATAAAATTGAAACGATGGAACTTAATTGTACTGAATGTGGTATTTTTTTTTCTGAATTCAAATAATATGTATTCCATATTGAAGTTCTTCATAATATCTCTATTCATGTGTTCAATTTATCATACTGCTCATTTCTTATAATATTATCTTACAGCATCCTTTAGGGGAACAAAAACCTAAAAGTACATTTACTTGTATTACCTAGTAGGTATTAGTACTGAATTTTCTGATACAAATTCAAACAAAGCTGCAGTTGCCCATGTTGTTGTTAAAGTAGTAAGTTTTGTAGTAATGTTTTTGTTAAAGCCGATGGTCTGACTCATGGCGCCAAATTCTTGCAAGCATTGTTTTTGACTATTTGAGTCTCATTATTCCATTATCAGGTGAATCTATTTCCCAATAATGCCAAGGGTCGGTCCACTCGTCTTAAGAATGGTTATTTTTAAGAGATATATATATAATCCAGTAAATGAAATATAGCTAGACATATAAATAAGTATTGAATTGTAAGAAATTAAGAATTTATTTAAACCTACAGCTTTATCAATCTTAGTTATCTTACGGGAAGCGCTTACGAATGGCTGGAAATTCAAATTTCAGTTCAAACAGTTCTTTGTCGTTATAGCTACGCTATAACTCTCAATAATGATGATCAAAAGATCTCAATAATGGTGGGGGTGTATGATCATTATTTAATTCTTCACATTATGAAGTAGACATTTTATTTTAATGAATAATAATTGTTTGACAATTGATTTAGTATTTAATATTAATATTATGAAAAAGAAAAAAGAAAAATATTTAAAGTTTAATAATTAATATTAAATATTTTTCTTTTTTTCTTTTTTGAATTATAATCATTGCCTCTTGTGTGCGCTTTTCCTTTAGGGACGAAACGAAAATATGCCCACAGCAAGCTCAATGTTGGCATTTATGGCGCAATTAGCATTTTTTTGCTAAGTCTAATATATTGTCGGTTCAAATAAATTATTCTTAAATTACTGGCAATTCAATTTTGTTATTTCAAGCTATGTTTCATTAACAGGACAATAATACTGTTTTGAAGTAATAATGTAATTTTTAAAGGAATAAATATATATTTTTAAATGCAATAACCGGAGTTTTAATTGAAGTAAATATATTGTTAGATTAACACAACTTTAGTTTCAAAACGAAATATATTATTATTGTAGGTCTAATTGAACTATATTGTTCAAACAACATGTCGTGTATTCTTATACAGACAATAAAAATTACTGAAACAAGTAAAACAAAAGGTTTGAACGGAAATATCTGTTTTTGGTTCAAATATTTCATAATTTTAAAACAAGCTAAGTGTATTCTCCTAAAGAGAATAAATATTCTTGAAACTAGTAAACCATGCGTATGATAACAAAAATCTGTTTTGTAGAACCAAGTAAATCTTAAGTCTTGAAACAATAATCAGGTATTCTCAAACTAGCTGCCGCAACAAAATATGTATATTGTTGAAGCAAGTAAACATCTACTGTTATACGAATAATATGATTACACTCAAACTAACTAAAGCATAATTTTCAAGCTAATGTAATTCGTGTTGTTAGAAAAACAATATCGATATTGTTCCAATAAGTAAATCACTGGTATCAAGTTGAAACAATATTTTGTTGGTGTACAAAAATCTATATTGTCCAAACAATCTAATGTATATTATTTTAAAGACAATATACATATTTTTAAAACAACAGAATATAGTGTGTTGAAATAAAATTTTAGATTTGTTTATCTAAATAAACTAAAGTATCACTTCAAATCAATAAGAATGCATGGCACAAGCAAACTATTATTGTTACAACAACAAAACATTTTTTTTTAATCTAGCAATATGGTTTTATTGAGTGAATACAATTTTCTTATCAATATCATATTGTATGTTTAAGTAAATATAGTCTTCCTCGTATGGAAAACACGATTTGCGTTGAATTAAAGCAATTTGCTTTAATTTGACAATTCCTTTTTTTCCGTGTAGCCACAACCTGCGTCTGTCTATTTCAACACGGCAATGGGCTCACCACCTATTACGTGGGACAGGAATCCACACGGTGAAAAGTGGGCATTTAATATGCCTCTGCCACCCCTTCGGGGATAAGGCGTGATGGATATTTTTTTTTCCTTTCGTGTGAAAAATGTGTAGTGCAGACTTGCTCTCGTATAAGTGGACTCGTCTCTAATTTCATTTTATTGTTTTCCCAGCTACCTCCAAACTCTACCTGGCCCCGAGTCTGCTATTTCAATCGTGTCGAAATCGTCGCTCAATAGAAAGCCATTGGTACAATTGTGAGAGATTTTCGAAGTTTACTATTCCAATCGTACTCCAATAGACTTATATCGGTCGGCCGATAGAATTCTACTAGTTAACACATACCGCGCCAGTGGCCGCTAGTAAGTTGCATTTTTGATAGTCTACTAACATTTTGTAAAATCCATCACGCCTTATCCCCGAAGGGGTGGCAGAGGCATATTATATGCCCACTTTTCACCGTGTGGATTCCTGTCCCACGTCATAGGTGGTGAGCCCATTGCCGTGTTGAAATAGACAGACGCAGGTTGTGGCTACCTGCTGTTAAATTTTTTTAAGCCGCCTATAAGGCCTTCAACCAGGCTTAACGACTGCCATTTTACTGGCAACCGGGACCGACGGCTTAACGTGCCTTCCGAAGCACGGAAACGCTCGTAAATGTAAATGCCACAAAGTGGTCACCCATCCGACGACCAGTCATAGTGAAAGTTGCGTACCTCAGTGATCGTTTACCGAACACTGAGACCGCGGGGCCACGAGCGCTTCAACTATTTATTTATTTTTAACATTTTGACAGCTAAAAATAGCGATTCTGGTTCTGTTCTACGGCTTGTCAATGGTAGACTGGGCCCTCTGGATTGAGAGCTTGGAATATACATTTATTTCGCTGCTAAAATCAGCTTTCGTTGTTGTTATTATTAGTTGTCTTCGCCCATTTTGGGCAGGCAAAGAAAACTTGTTCCATACATCCTTGTCTTCAGTATTTATATTTTCTTATTATTTAGTCATGTCTAGTCCTTTGTCGTAAATGTGTAAATTTTCCTGCTTTTAAACGTTTCTGCCATACATATTACTGGAGTCAAACATAGCTCACATAGGACCCGTAATATACTATTACCGTGATGCTTCCCTATTTCTATAGGATTTACACCTAGTTGCTTTCCAGGTCTCCCGCTTTGCAAAGGAGGGAAGAGGCATTACGTTCTTTTCTTACTTCCTCACATTATCTTCTGATTAATTTCGTTGCGGGTTCCAAGACATGCTAACTTCTCCTGGGACATCACCGAGATCGAGCTCGGTGTAACTTTTCTGGTGTTTTGGTCATTGCTGTAGATCCTGGTTTACAGGAGTCACAGTAATGGGAATGTGGGTGGGATTAGTCCCAACTTAGTCCTTTGTCAATATCAAGTCTGCAGTCCTAGGTCCTGGTCCTTGCCCTAGTAAAGCTGTGGACCCTTTACTAGGCTTTCTATGGAGATTTGGCATTAACACATAGAACACCGCTGTTCACTCTAACATTTCACTTTCCATAACTCAGGCACATTTTCGAACACTTTAAGTACCACTTTATATATCCACCATTATTAAACACAAAATCACGAAGTACACACTAATTTTGGCAAATAAAATTTTATCAGTTGTCTTACAAAGGACTAGACTGAGGCGTTGTGTAAAAAAAAATGACGCACTCCATTATGTAGGTACTTATTATTAGCTATACTAATATTATAACGATGAGTTTGTTAGTTTGGTTAAACGCGCTAATCTCAGGAACTACTACAGTCAGATTTTAAAAATTTTTTTTGTATTGAAAAACCCAATCATCGAGGAAAATGTTAGCTATATATCATTACGCCACTAGCTTAAACAGCGAAGCAATAATCATAAATGTCGACAAATCAAGCATTTTTTTATGTATTATTGTAGAATTTATAAGCTATCTATCTATCTTCACGCTGTATCCCTTACGGGGTAGTCAGAGAGGACAGATCGCCAGGCTTCGCGATCCATGCGTACTTCTTTTGCTTCCTGCAGATTCATTAATCGTTTCATACTTATATGCACGTCTGGGTATCCGAGTACTTTTGACTATTATACGACGGGAGTTCGAAGTATGTCACGGACGAAGCCGTGGGGGTCACCTAGTATTATATAAAGGACGAATGTCATCTGACCTTTGACTGTTCATTAATTGTAACAAAAACTACAAGAGGTCTGTAGCCACTCAATATTAACCGACCCGGGGTCGCGCTTGATCAATTGTCGACATCGGAATTGAATTTATGAGTTCAATGCTCGGGTCGGGACATTGTTATTGGTATGTAATAATTACTTGATTGTGGTTTTGTTCGGTACGAATTTTATAGTGAGGTTGTGGGTTGGGTTTACTTTGAGATTTAGGTAGGTTTAGTCGACTGTTCTCACATTATCTCCAAAGAACAATGTAAGTTAATTATTATAGGTCATACCTACATTTGAAAGTAGCAACAGACAACTGTCAAGGACAAATTGTGTGATAAGGCATATTATAAAATTTCAGACTAAATCCTACTAATATTATAAACGCGAAAGTTTGTAAGTATGAATGTTTGTTTCTCTTTCACGTAAAATCTACTGAATGCATTTTGATGAACGCTTTACAATAATATAGCTTACATATCAGAATAACACATAGGCTACTTTTATCCCGGGAAGAGTTCCTGTGGGAAACGGAAACGGGAAAACTTCACCAAGCGTTCTGAGCCGCGGGCGTCAAACAGTAAATTTTAAAAATACATGGGATTAAGTCGATCTAAGTCAATAGACATATAAATAAAATACAAAATGGAAAAATCAGTCCGAGACTACCATGACTTTAATTGGTCGTGCTAATGAGTGTCTAGCACATAAGACCTTTTAGCCTTTTTGTTACCACCTCACTAAAAAGGCAACAGGTTCAAAATTTCTTACAAATTTATTATCAAAAATAGACACATTTTATTAAATTCATACGGCCCTTTAGACCCACCCCAGTTCCGTGCTTCGGAAGGCACGTTAAGCCGTTGGTCCCGGTTGCCAATGTATTGGCAGTAGTTAAGCCAGGTTGAAGGCCTTATGGGCGGCTTAAAAATTTCAACAGCAGGTAGCAACAACCTGCGTCTGTCTATTTTAACACGGCAATGGGCTCACCACCTATTACGTGGGACAGGAATACACATGGTGAAGGGTGGGCATATAATGTATATGCCTCTGCCACCCCCTCGGGGATAAGGCGTGATAGAAAAAAATAATAATAATAAAGTAACATAATAAAAATAATGGAATAGGCGAATGGTTTAAAAAAAATAATTTAATTATGTAAGCGAAAACTGTGTAATTTAGTAACGGCGATTAAAAAAAGAATGGCCATTTATTTTATTGCCAGGTTCTTCCTCAGGCTCTTCCTATTGCTTTGCGAATCTGGCAGTAAATGTTTAGCTATAATCTTGACGTTCATAAGTATTATTTTGACCTACATGAATAAAGATATTTTCATTTTTCGGTTTTGTGGATTGGTCACAAGGATTTTAATTTTCAACGAATTAGTGAGGAACGATTGACGAAGAATATACACTCCCGGACACCTAAATCGAGCCACCTTGATTTTTTTGGTTTGGAGTACTGTAACTTATAAAAGATGTATGTAGAAGGAAAATGGTGGTCACTTTAAATATACATCTTTTTTCTTTAGTTTTAGTTTATGACATTTTGTAAGCGCCGACGTTCATAAGTTTTTTTTTTTTACCTACATGAATAAAGATATTTTCATTTTTCGGTTTTGTGGATTGGTCACAAGGATTTTAATTTTCAACGAATTAGTGAGGAACGATTGACGAAGAATATACACTCCCGGACACCTAAATCGAGCCACCTTGATTTTTTTGGTTTGGAGTACTGTAACTTATAAAAGATGTATGTAGAAGGAAAATGGTGGTCACTTTAAATATACATCTTTTTTCTTTAGTTTTAGTTTATGACATTTTGTAAGCGCCGTTGAAATGGTCTATGCAAAATAAAGACATTTTTATTTTTATATTTTAATGTTTTGATGCAGTTTTACCCCACTTTTTGATGCACCTTACTCCTTCTGTCATTACCTTACAGCATTATCTTGGACTCATCTGTGAAGAGAACCTGGCTCCATTGATGTCGAGTCCAATTTAGATGTTCGCGCGCAAACTCTAGACGGGCTATTCGGTGTGCTCGTGTCAATTTGGGTCCATTGTCTGGCTTATGGGGCTTTAAACCACGTTCATTGAGTCGCCTTCTAACGGTCCGAGCACTTACAGCCACTCCGTGAAAGTCCCTGAGCTGTTCTTGTATCTGAACAGAGTTAAGGCGTCGATTTCGTAAGCTAGTAGTGACAATGTATTGATCTTGTCTCGCCGTTGTTACTCGGTAACGAGGTCCTCTTGTTCGCCGAATGAAGCCGCCAGTCTCCAGGTATCGGTGGTGCACTCTTTGAACAGCGGAACAACTTATGTGGAGTTGTGAACTCACATCTCGCTGCCTTAGCCCAGATTGAAGAAGTGCTACAGCTTGCGCGGCTACTTCAGGTGAAGTATCCATAATCTTATAGCCAAAAACGGTTCAACTTATAGAAAAATATCTAAACTAAACTTTGGTTAACAACAATTGCGAAAATTCAAACCAAATCGAAATTTTTTCCATATCAGTGACCAAGCTCGGCTTTTGTTCTTTATTTTAAATTCTAAAATTCAAAACTGGAATAATACATACGGGAAAGACGATGAAATATGCCAGCATTAAAAATGCATAAAATCTTTTTTGTTATATTGTATATTTTTTGTGTATTGGGCTTTTAGGCCAGGGATTGTAAGTTGGCCCGATTCAAGAGTCCGGGAGTGTATATTGTGCGAAAGTAGAGGGTAGAATGAGTCAGGGTAGGCTGAGACTTACATATGAAGACCACGTGAGCAGATTGCTCAAAAACGGAAAAGTCAAAAGTACTCGGATACCCAGACGTATGAAGTGATTAATGAATCTGCAGAACCTTCTTCTAATAGAGTTACTGACTTATTGTTTGACTGCCTCTGTGGCGCGATGGGAGTGTATCCGACTGTTACGCAAGAGGTCGTAGGTTCGATTCCCACCCAGGATAAAACAGTGTGATGAGCACGATGGTTTATTCTATGTCTGGGTGTTATTTATCTATAATATGTATGTATTTAGAAATATATAAGTATGTTTATTAGTTATCTGGTTACCATAGTACAAGCTCTGCTTAGCTTGTAATCAAATGGCGTTGTGTGAGTTGTCCCAACGATGTTTATTACGATATTATATTTATTACGACATTATTACCTTAAACGCAAAATGCCAATGATGGCGTTACACCTATACATGCAATTTGCGTAAAAGCTGTTTACCCTAAATGATAGATGCCGAATGTTTTGCCGAAATGCCGAAATTGACTAAGTAAAAGCAGTAGAAGTGGGCAGTCCTGGTTGACAGTTTACAGCGTTAAGCCGGTGATCTCGGTTGCCAGTAACATGACAGCCGTTAAGCCAATTAGAAGGCCTTATGAACGGCTTTGAAAAATTTCAACAGCACGTAACCTCAACCTGCCCTTGTCTTTCTCAAAAGGTACTCAAACTTTTCGTCGAAATCGTTTCCCCTAAAATACTTTTATCGATAAACTGTAGTTTTCCCTTCGAAAAACTTATTTCGACGAAGTGTTTTCGAAGAACACCTTTTATAACGATACTAGGTGACCCCACGGCTTCACCGTGACATACTTCGAACTCCCGTCGCAACTATTTAATCCCGTTGTTTATAAATTCTACTATAATACTTAATATTTGCCCGATTTGTCCACATTTATGATTACAGCTCCGCTCTCCTAGGTAGTAGCGTGTTGATATATATTGATAATTTTTTAAAGCAATTATTTGCTAAATTTCTCATAAATTTTTATTAAAGTGGAAAAAGACAATTCGATTCGAGACAGGGATTGAACCTGTGACCTTTGCCTAACCACGGCAATGTTCTAGCCACCTGAACTACCCGAACCGTATCGAATCAAGTTGAAATTTTTAATAAAGTGGAAAAAGACAATTCGATTCGAGACAGGGATTGAACCTGTGACCTTTGCCTAACCAGGGCAATGTTCTAGCCACCTGAACTACCCGAACCGTATCGAACCAAGTTGAAATTCTCCACCATATTTATATCGTCATTTTAAGAGTATGACCAGAGCCACCTATCGAGCTAATGAACAACTCGATACCAATGAACAGTGTTACAACTATTTTTAAACATTGATGCAATGGACTCCACTCAGTATATTGATAAATTTTTTAAAGCAATTAATTGCTAAATTTCTAATAAATTTTTAATAAAGTGGAAAAAGACAATTCGATTCGAGACAGGGATTGAACCTGTGACCTTTGCCTAACCAGGGCAATGTTCTAGCCACCTGAACTACCCGAACCGTATCGAACCAAGTTGAAATTCTCCACCATATTTATATCGTCATTTTAAGAGTATGACCAGAGCCACCTATCGAGCTAATGAACAACTCGATACCAATGAACAGTGTTACAACTATTTTTAAACATTGATGCAATGGACTCCACTCAGTATATTGATAAATTTTTTAAAGCAATTAATTGCTAAATTTCTAATAAATTTTTAATAAATTGGAAAAAGACAATTCGATTCGAGACAGGGATTGAACCTGTGACCTTTGCCTAACCAGGGCAATGTTCTAGCCACCTGAACTACCCGAACCGTATCGAACCAAGTTGAAATTCTCCACCATATTTATATCGTCATTTTAAGAGTATGACCAGAGCCACCTATCGAGCTAATGAACAACTCGATACCAATGAACAGTGTTACAACTATTTTTAAACATTGATGCAATGGACTCCACTCAGTATATTGATACATTTTTTAAAGCAATTAATTGCTAAATTTCTAATAAATTTTTAATAAAGTGGAAAAAGACAATTCGATTCGAGACAGGGATTGAACCTTAGACCTTTGCCTAACCAGGGCAATGTTCTAGCCACCTGAACTACCCGAACCGTATCGAACCAAGTTGAAATTCTCCACCATATTTATATCGTCATTTTAAGAGTATGACCAGAGCCACCTATCGAGCTAATGAACAACTCGATACCAATGAACAGTGTTACAACTATTTTTAAACATTGATGCAATAGACTCCACTCAGTATATTGATAATTTTTTTAAAGCAATTAATTGCTAAATTTCTAATAAATTTTTAATATTGTGGAAAAAGACAATTCGATTCGAGACAGGGATTGAACCTGTGACCTTTGCCTAACCAGGGCAATGTTCTAGCCACCTGAACTACCCGAACCGTATCGAACCAAGTTGAAATTCTCCACCATATTTATATCGTCATTTTAAGAGTATGAACAGAGCCACCTATCGAGCTAATGAACAACTCGATACCAATGAACAGTGTTACAACTATTTTTAAACATTGATGCAATGGACTCCACTCAGTATATTGATAAATTTTTTAAAGCAATTAATTGCTAAATTTCTAATAAATTTTTAATAAAGTGGATAAAGACAATTCGATTCGAGACAGGGATTGAACCTGTGACCTATGCCTAACCAGGGCAATGTTCTAGCCACCTGAACTACCCGAACCGTATCGAACCAAGTTGAAATTGTCCACCATATTTATATCGTCATTTTAAGAGTATGACCAGAGCCACCTATCGAGCTAATGAACAACTCGATACCAATGAACAGTGTTACAACTATTTTTAAACATTGATGCAATGGACTCCACTCAGTATATTGATACATTTTTTAAAGCAATTAATTGCTAAATTTCTAATAAATTTTTAATAAAGTGGAAAAAGACAATTCGATTCGAGACAGGGATTGAACCTTAGACCTTTGCCTAACCAGGGCAATGTTCTAGCCACCTGAACTACCCGAACCGTATCGAACCAAGTTGAAATTCTCCACCATATTTATATCGTCATTTTAAGAGTATGACCAGAGCCACCTATCGAGCTAATGAACAAATCGATACCAATGAACAGTGTTACAACTATTTTTAAACATTGATGCAATAGACTCCACTCAGTATATTGATAATTTTTTTAAAGCAATTAATTGCTAAATTTCTAATAAATTTTTAATATTGTGGAAAAAGACAATTCGATTCGAGACAGGGATTGAACCTGTGACCTTTGCCTAACCAGGGCAATGTTCTAGCCACCTGAACTACCCGAACCGTATCGAACCAAGTTGAAATTCTCCACCATATTTATATCGTCATTTTAAGAGTATGACCAGAGCCACCTATCGAGCTAATGAACAACTCGATACCAATGAACAGTGTTACAACTATTTTTAAACATTGATGCAATGGACTCCACTCAGTATATTGATAAATTTTTTAAAGCAATTAATTGCTAAATTTCTAATAAATTTTTAATAAAGTGGAAAAAGACAATTCGATTCGAGACAGGGATTGAACCTGTGACCTTTGCCTAACCAGGGCAATGTTCTAGCCACCTGAACTACCCGAACCGTATCAAACCAAGTTGAAATTCTCCACCATATTTATATCGTCCATATTTATATCGTATATTTATATTTATATTATCGTCCATATTTATATTGTCATTTTTGCCCTGGTTAGGCAAAGGTCACAGGTTCAATCCCTGTCTCGAATCGAATTGTCTTTTTCCACTTTATTAAAAATTTATTAGAAATTTAGCAATTAATTGCTTTAAAAAAATTATCAATATACTGAGTGGAGTCCATTGCATCAATGTTTAAAAATAGTTGTAACACTGTTCATTGGTATCGAGTTGTTCATTAGCTCGATAGGTGGCTCTGGTCATACTCTTAAAATGACGATATAAATATGGTGGAGAATTTCAACTTGATTCGATACGGTTCGGGTAGTTCAGGTGGCTAGAACATTGCCCTGGTTAGGCAAAGGTCACAGGTTCAATCCCTGTCTGGAATCGAATTGTCTTTTTCCACTTTATTAAAAATTTATTAGAAATTTAGCAATTAATTGCTTTAAATAAAATTTATCAATATACTGAGTAGAGTCCATTGCATCAATGTTTAAAAATAGTTGTAACACTGTTCATTGATATCGAGTTGTTCATTAGCTCGATAGGTGGCTCTGGTCATACTCTTAAAATGACGATATAAATATGGTGGAGAATTTCAACTTGGTTCGATACGGTTCGGGTAGTTCAGGTGGCTAGAACATTGCCCTGGTAAGGCAAAGGTCACAGGTTCAATCCCTGTCTCGAATCGAATTGTCTTTTTCCACTTTATTAAAAATTTATTAGAAATTTAGCAATTAATTGCTTTAAAAAAATTATCAATATACTGAGTGGAGTCCATTGCATCAATGTTTAAAAATAGTTGTAACACTGTTCATTGGTATCGAGTTGTTCATTAGCTCGATAGGTGGCTCTGGTCATACTCTTAAAATGACGATATAAATATGGTGGAGAATTTCAACTTGGTTCGATACGGTTCGGGTAGTTCAGGTGGCTAGAACATTGCCCTGGTTAGGCAATGGTCATAGGTTCAATCCCTGTCTCGAATCGAATTGTCTTTTTCCACTTTATTAAAAAATTATTAGAAATTTAGCAATTAATTGCTTTAAAAAAATTATCAATATACTGAGTGGAGTCCATTGCATCAATGTTTAAAAATAGTTGTAACACGGTTCATTGGTATCGAGTTGTTCATTAGCTCGATAGGTGGCTCTGGTCATACTCTTAAAATGACGATATAAATATGGTGGAGAATTTCAACTTGGTTCGATACGGTTCGGGTAGTTCAGGTGGCTAGAACATTGCCCTGGTTAGGCAAAGGTCACAGGTTCAATCCCTGTCTCGAATCGAATTGTCTTTTTCCACTTTATTAAAAATTTAGCAATTAATTGCTTTAAAAAATTTATCAATATACTGAGTGGAGTCCATTGCATCAATGTTTAAAAATAGTTGAAACACTGTTCATTGGTATCGAGTTGTTCATTAGCTCGATAGGTGGCTCTGGTCATACTCTTAAAATGACGATATTAATATGGTGGAGAATTTCAACTTGGTTCGATACGGTTCGGGTAGTTCAGGTGGCTAGAACATTGCCCTGGTTAGGCAAAGGTCACAGGTTCAATCCCTGTCTCGAATCGAATTGTCTTTTTCCACTTTATTAAAAATTTAGCAATTAATTGCTTTAAAAAATTTATCAATATACTGAGTGGAGTCCATTGCATCAATGTTTAAAAATAGTTGTAACACTGTTCATTGGTATCGAGTTGTTCATTAGCTCGATAGGTGGCTCTGGTCATACTCTTAAAATGACGATATTAATATGGTGGAGAATTTCAACTTGGTTCGATACGGTTCGGGTAGTTCAGGTGGCTAGAACATTGCCCTGGTTAGGCAAAGGTCACAGGTTCAATCCCTGTCTCGAATCGAATTGTCTTTTTCCACTTTATTAAAAATTTAGCAATTAATTGCTTTAAAAAATTTATCAATATACTGAGTGGAGTCCATTGCATCAATGTTTAAAAATAGTTGAAACACTGTTCATTGGTATCGAGTTGTTCATTAGCTCGATAGGTGGCTCTGGTCATACTCTTAAAATGACGATATAAATATGGTGGAGAATTTCAACTTGGTTCGATACGGTTCGGGTAGTTCAGGTGGCTAGAACATTGCCCTGGTTAGGCAAAGGTCACAGGTTCAATCCCTGTCTCGAATCGAATTGTCTTTTTCCACTTTATTAAAAATTTATTAGAAATTTAGCAATTAATTGCTTTAAAAAATTTATCAATATACTGAGTGGAGTCCATTGCATCAATGTTTAAAAATAGTTGTAACACTGTTCATTGGTATCGAGTTGTTCATTAGCTCGATAGGTGGCTCTGGTCATACTCTTAAAATGACGATATTAATATGGTGGAGAATTTCAACTTGGTTCGATACGGTTCGGGTAGTTCAGGTGGCTAGAACATTGCCCTGGTTAGGCAAAGGTCACAGGTTCAATCCCTGTCTCGAATCGAATTGTCTTTTTCCACTTTATTAAAAATTTAGCAATTAATTGCTTTAAAAAATTTATCAATATACTGAGTGGAGTCCATTGCATCAATGTTTAAAAATAGTTGAAACACTGTTCATTGGTATCGAGTTGTTCATTAGCTCGATAGGTGGCTCTGGTCATACTCTTAAAATGACGATATAAATATGGTGGAGAATTTCAACTTGGTTCGATACGGTTCGGGTAGTTCAGGTGGCTAGAACATTGCCCTGGTTAGGCAAAGGTCACAGGTTCAATCCCTGTCTCGAATCGAATTGTCTTTTTCCACTTTATTAAAAATTTATTAGAAATTTAGCAATTAATTGCTTTAAAAAATTTATCAATATACTGAGTGGAGTCCATTGCATCAATGTTTAAAAATAGTTGTAACACTGTTCATTGGTATCGAGTTGTTCATTAGCTCGATAGGTGGCTCTGGTCATACTCTTAAAATGACGATATAAATATGGTGGAGAATTTCAACTTGGTTCGATACGGTTCGGGTAGTTCAGGTGGCTAGAACATTGCCCTGGTTAGGCAAAGGTCACAGGTTCAATCCCTGTCTCGAATCGAATTGTCTTTTTCCACTTTATTAAAAATTTATTAGAAATTTAGCAATTAATTGCTTTAAAAAATTTATCAAGTTGAAATTCTCCACCTTATTTATATCGTCATTTTAAGAGTATGACCAGAGCCATCTATCGAGCTAATGAACAACTCGATACCAATGAACAGTGTTACAACTATTTTTAAACATTGATGCAATAGACTCCACTCAGTATATTGATAAATTTTATCATAATCTTAAAATGACGATATAAATAAGGTGTTTATAAATAGCCTTATTTGATATTATATTTATGATATTTTCAAATCCGACCAGTAGTTCCTGAGATTAGCGCATTTAACCAAACAAACAAACTCTTCAGCTTTATATATTAGTATCGGCTTGAAAAATTATAACAGCAGGTCGCCACAACCTGCTTCTGTCTATTTCAACACGGCATTGTGCTCACCACTTATTCCATGGGGCAAGAATACACATGGTGTAAAGTGGGCATACAATATGTGCCTCTGCTACCCCTTCGGTGATAAGGCGTGATATATAAATAATATATTAGTCTAGAGTTAGGAGTATTGTATGCTTCTGTCTACCCCTTCGTAGTCTGACTATATGTATTTTTATTTCATCCACAGATACAAGAATGACCTAACAAAATTCGCCACATATTCGTCCCGCGGTCGGCCGCGATGTATGCGCTTCGCGTGATCTTCGCCTGCGGTCTACTGCTGTTCGCTGCGAATTTGACACGCGGTGCGAACTGCCCTTGGGCCTGCAGTTGCAGAACTTCATCGGCAGATTGTGCGCACAGAGGCTTGTTACATGTGCCGAAACGATTGCCTACAGATTCTCATCGATTGTAAGTATTTTTTTTATTTTTGGCATGAGTACCTGCGGCTTTAAAACTGCTTGCATTAAGAGAACGAGAAGATACAGTTTCATATTTCAGGTAATATCTATTTACTCAATACATAACGATCAATGATTACACTGAGTAATAATTTAATTATGCTTTGTGGAGTGTAACAAATCGCAGCAGAGATGGACGAGCCGCCATATTAGTGTTTTTTTGCAGCAAACCTTTGAGTCAGACAAGCCATGACGTTCGTTCTGTTTGTTCCTCTTGTGTAGGAAATATCCCTAACTATAATTTAACTACCTTCGATCTGGTAGGCCTTACGCTTGCCGGACACTTTAAACTAATGTATTTTCTTTAAATTTCTCTCTAAATCTGTCCAAAAGTTAAAAGTGCTTACAAGAATACAACATCTATTAAACCTACACTATATTTTCATAAATTTTTTTGATACATGTCTATGGCAATTTTCTATTGACACCCTATCGCACTGTATCGAGAAGGGGGAGGGCAGAAGGGTAAGAAAACCAATAGTAATATACCGTATTATTATAAAAACGGTGCCTTTCTGAACTCTCCGGGGAGAAACCCGTATAAAATGGGACATAGAGTTAGGAAAGTATAGATATGACACATTCATACACACAAACGTACATACATTCATACATACAGTCATGCTTTTTTCTCGAAGTGTTAGGCAGAGGCATCCTACATGCCTGCATTTCATTAGTTGTATTTTTTGCTACGTAATAGGTGGTGAGCTTCATATGGTGTATTTTTTTGTGATAATTTTGTTGTTAATCTTTTTATATAATTTTAGTTTAACTACTAATTATAGGGCAGAATAAATTAATCAAGTTACTTAATTAATTAGTACAGTGCGGTTTATAAAACTACTAATTGTTGGATATTAGTAGTTTTATGAACCGCAACGCACTTTTAAGAGATAGTCTCATGCGATAATGCCGCCAATTGAATTACGAGTCTGTTAATATAATTCATTCCTGTATAATAATTTTTAAAATCTGGTGTTCCATAAAGAAATCAGTGAATCAACAACATCAATAATTTGATTGTTTGAATGCGTAAAACTCAGGAACAACTGATTCGAATAGAAAATATATTTTTCTATTGGAATTAATCGAAAAGGCTATAAATTACATTTAAAATATATAGCCTTAAAAGTAAATTTTCAAATGACTGTACTTATCATTACGCTACTATCCGGGGTAGAGCAGTAATCATAAATGTCTACAAATCGGGCAAATTTTGATACATTATTTTAAAGTTAATAAAATACGGGATCAAATGTATATATACTACATCATCATCATCCGAGCGTCTGTCCCAGTTGCGTCTCGCGACGCCCGGGGTCCGCTCTCCTACATTTTCTCTTCCACTTCGCACGGTCATGCACAAATGTATATATACTACGTCGGTTCGAAATATGTCACTGCCAAACCAATTTAATTAAACTGGTTAGAATGACCTGTTCTGTAACTTTTATAAGTCTATGTAGGGTAGCGATTACCTTTCATTGAGGGTACACTCGACAAGACAAGTGTTAAGATATTTATAAACATCTTGGTAGTCAAGTGGGGTTTAATACCGGAAATAAAAGAGCTTTGTCTATTTCTGAGCACTTTTTTTCCGTAAATACAGTCGGCATACAAAGAATACAGTCAGTATCAATTTTTTTTTTTCGTTTGGATATTCTTATGGATTCTATGCCGGACTCCTACCGACTAAAACCACACGTTTCCCTTCATCTTTCTATAGCCAGGAGTCCCGGGTGAGCCCTCAGAAGGATAGCCCCAGAGCTCCTGACAGACTTAGTCCGCTACCGCAGGCTCGTTCAGGGGGGTTCGGGTGTTATCCGGCCTCTTTGGGGGTTCGAGTGTTATCTCGCTTCTTTGGGGAGTGTGGGTGTTATACCACTGTTGAGAGGGTGTGAAGGGCGTGTGTGTAACCCTCACGCTGCGCCACTTTCCATGGCCTGCTTCTGTAAGAACGGAGAGGAGCCTACTCGCCGTACTCAGGCCACTGGTCGAGGAGGCCGGTAGTATTGGGCGAAGACAAGTCTGCGGCGCTCTCGCAGCAGACTGCGGAACTCGGGGGGAAGAGTTCTCTCTCGCTCTCTCTCCGCTGCTCTTTTGCGAGCATGATTTGCTCGCAAAAAGACGCAGCGGCGTCCCACGAGATCATGGCTCTCACCATGGTCTCCAGCGTGAGAATGCCCACGCCCAGACCCGCAACGAAGTCCCGGCACTGCAGCTCCCACGCTGAACACTCCGACAGTGTATGCAGCGCCGTATCCTCGTTGTAGTCCGTACAGTGCTGGCACTCTGGTGTTAGTTACCTCCCGGTGTATACGCCACAGAAACTTACCGAAGCACCCGTGCCCGGTAACTATATGTGACATCCGGTAGGTGAGGCTCCCGTGTTGCCTCTCCAGCCACTCCTCCATGACCGGCTTCAACGCGTCAATTGTTGTATGTGCCCACTTAGGATGCTCAAGTCGCACCTTCCATGTCTCCATGAGCTCCTGGCGGAGCAGGGATCGCTGAGCCTCGATTTCTCGGCGCACAGGCCTAAAGTTCTGCTCCAGCGCCTCCTTGCGCCATTGATACAACGACGCAAGGGCCCTCGCTTCCAGGTCCCATGGAGGGATCTCGGCTAGGAGACATGCCGCCTCAACGGAGATCGTGCGGTACCCTCTAATCATCCTGACGGTCATTATCTTCAGCGGACTATGTAAAATAGCCACGTTGGTGGCCGTCAGATTTCTCGCCCATACGGGGGCCCCATATAGGGCCATGCTCCGCACGATCCCTAGGTAGAGTCTCCTGCAGGAAGCGTTGGGTCCCCGTATATTGGGCAGCAGTCGCGAGAGCGCTGCCGCCGCCCCCCTCAGTTTAGGGACCAAACTTTGGAAATGGTTCCATCGGCTATCGAGTACGAGCCCCAGGTACTTCATCGAGGGTTCGATGCCGATGCTAACGCCCCCTACATGTATGCTGGATCCCATGGGCAGCCTCTTTCGAGGTCCGTGAAGGCACAGAGCCTCGGATTTGTGAAGGGCCACCTCCAGGCCCAGCCGCCGTATTCGACCCACGACTTGAGAAACACCTGCCGTGGCCCTTAGGGCCGCATCTCGGTGCGTTGCTCCTCGTGCCGTAACGAGAGTGTCATCGGCGTAACACGTCACGTCGACACCTCTGAGCAACGGACCGCGCAGCACCCAATCGTAACCGATTCACAGGAGCGGTCCTAAAACGACCCCTGTGGAACCCCGCACTATACTTCTCGCCGTTCCGGCCCTAACCAACTCGGGTTAGCTATGGCTCTCTCGGACAGATAAGCCCCGACAATGCGACGGAGGTAGGAAGGCACTCCGTGGTAAATGAGCGCCTCCCTAACACAGCTCCAGGGTAAGGTGTTGAAGGCGTTGGCGATGTCAAGAGACACAGCCATCACCACCTCACCGCGCGATATCGCTTCCTCCGACAGGGCCCTGACACGCATGATCGCGTCCACGGTACAGCGCCCCCGTCGAAAACCAAACTGGTTATCCGACAGATCAGGCCCCACGCGTGTGAGAAACCCGACGAGGCGTTCTGCAATTATACGCTCAAAGAGCTTGCATACTTCGTCGAGTAACACGACCGGCCGGTATCCAGATGGTGAGGCCGCCGGCCGCCCCGCCTTTCGGATCAGGACCAGTTTCCCCGTTTTCCACACCTTGGGAAACTGGCCTTTTTCGAGGCATGCGCTAAGAAGCCCTAACAGTCGAGGCCCAAGTTCTTCGAGAGCCAGGACCCACGCTCGGCCTGGAATGCCATCGGGTACAAGGGCGGTACTTTTGCGGGATTTAAGCCGCAGCACCGCTGCCCCTAGCTCACCCTCGGTGACTTCGGGTACGTCGTTCTCGTCGTAATCCGGTCGGGCGCCTGAGACGGAGCCATACGCAGAGGAATATGTTCCTCCGCTCTCGATGGAAACAGGGAGCCCAAGACCCTCTCTAGTTGCTCCGGCTGGAGGCTCTGGGTCAGCGGGGGTGCCTTAGGGCGGATTTTGCCTCTAACCATAAGATACGGGCGCCCCCATGGGTACTGCTCCAGAGTGTCCAGGAGTTCTTCGCGGGCCGATTTTTTGGCACGCTTTATGGCCTCCTGGAGAGTCCTCTTGGCTCCCTTGTAACCCTAGTGTAGCTCCGTCTCTCGGGCCGTCGCATCATCTGGGCGCATAGGTCTCCGGCGGAACCTGGTGTATTGACGGCGCGCGGTGACGCTGCGCGCAGCTGCGCAAATTTCCGGCGACCACCAATACACCTGCCTCCTTGCCGGTTTGAGTCTAGCCCTAGGCATACCGGAACCACTCCGCCTCTTCATCAACATTGGCAGGCCTCTCCGGTGCTGGAATCCAGGCCTGCACGATGGCTGCCTCCAGGAGAGCCTCCCGATTTAGTTGTTTGACTGCCCAGCGCGGATCCGGAGGATTCGCAATAGCCGGCGGTATGTTGTCTGACGTCTCAAACCGAATATACCTGTGGTCGGATGACGACTCCTCCTCCACCACCACACGCCAGCTCTGGATTCGGCGGGCGAGATCAGGGGTCGCAAACGATACGTCTACGACCGAACTGCGCTCCCGCCGCACCCAGGTGGCGACATTCCCCCGGTTTAGGATTTCTAGGCCACGTGTAGAGCCCAAGCGTTGAAGTCGCCCAGGACCAGGACAGGGCGAGGACGACATGCGGCAAGAACGACGTCCAACTCATGGAGCCATAGCTCGAACTAATGCTGGTCACGGTTCGGCGAGAACTAAGCGGCCACGATGGCCACTCTGTTGCAATCCGCTGCGACGCAGCCTCTACCCTTAGCAATGAGTGCAAGGTGTGAGGTGTCTGCGGCGGACCCCCCAAAGATAGTCGCCAAGCCGTCCAGGGCCACCGGGCTTCCTGGATGGACCCAGTATGGCTCGACGACCGCAACCACGTTAATGGACCACTGCGCGATGCTCTGGTACAGAAGATCCTGAGCAGCGGCGCAGTGGTTTAAATTCACCTGCAGGATGCGGATATGTGTGTCCATTAATGAACGTCCATTCCCGCATCCTGCCGAGAACGTGGCCGCTCTTGAGCGGTAACCACCCCACTACCCCGTGCAGGCGGACGCGGCCTCGGTCTCGAGGCAGCGCAAGTTCTGCTGTCCGCCCGGTGGTCCGCTGTTTTGTCCTCCGCCTTGTGACCGGGCTGACTGCAGCGGAAGCACCGGTTCCCCACGGTAGCTTCCACTGTGCACTGCACCCCTACATACCCTACGACCAGGCACCTGTAACACCTGGTTTCGCGGGCCTGGTTCTCCGGCTCTCAACTGATCTCTGGGGCAGTCACTCACTCCCGCGATGGCGGAGATTATCTCCTCCGTCGTTGCCGCGTCGTCCAGGCCTCAGCGGACGTCAGCCATATCCAGCGCCTCCCTCAGTCTAGCCGCTAGGGCATCAGTCTTGGGGGCGCTGATGGCTCGAGGAGGCGAGCTCCGGTACGAGTTGTCTTGCACCGGAGCCCACCTGTAATATCAAGGGCCTTGAGGTCCACAGAGGCTTTCACCTGCCTCAGGACATCAGCGTATCCCACGCCCTTCTCCACCCCTTCCGTCGTCACAGTCAGGACTACGGCGGTGGAGCGTGGGGCGCGGAGCCTCTTCGGCGCCTTCACCGCAGCGGTTTTAGTCGCCTTCTTGGCGGCTTTTGCTTTTTTCTTTTTGGCTCCCGCTACCTCCAAGTCCTCACTTCTGGAGGGATTTTCGAGTATCGCGGGAGCAGTGGTTAGAGTGGGGTGGGCCACGCTCTGTTTCTCCCTCGATTCAGCCGGCAAGGTGTGTCAAGAGGCGGAGACCTTCCTCTTGGGGCCTGGAGCACTGCACGCCGCAGCAGCGTAGGACGTGTGTGCTAACGGTGGTATGGTACGACCTTTGCTCCAGGACAGCGAGACGCCTCTCCATAGCCTCTAGTACCTGCACCATACTAGTCGCTGGTTTAGCCGTCGGCTTCGGCATTAATTCGGGCAGGCTTAGGCATCGGCTTGGGCGGTGCAGGGGCGCCAGATTGTTCAGCGTGAGCTCCAAGAGCCACCTGATCGGAGTCGGTCCTCCTGGAAGCCGTCGCACCCCGACCCTCCGCGGACCCAAGAACCAACTGGTTCACTTCTTCCCGGAGAATCCGAAGAATCCTTTTCTCGGGAGTCAGCGAGCTCGGTCTCTAGGCCCGCCAACCGGTCCCTAAGTTTTGTCTCCTCCTCAGTGAGTGGCTAGGAGCTCCTCTAGCGCCTCTGTAGCGCCGGTGACGCACTCCGTCACCACCTTCTTTTTGCCCGAGACATTCTTGGCACCTTTCATAGCGTCAGCTATCCGGGCAAGAGCTGTGAGGAGCTGCCGCGCCGCCGGGATGTCCTTGTCCCTGCCACTGGGTAATAGCGGGACATGCACTGGTGGCTTTAGTGCCCGTCCCCTCGGGCCCTCGGTAACCCGATCTCTACCTGCGGTGGTAGATGGCAGCTTCGCCGGTGGATCCTCGTCACTTGAAGTGGTCAACCCCCTCTGTCCGGAACTGCTACTATACTGTGCTAGACGCGGGAGGGGTGGCTAGCCCTTCCCAACACCGATGCTGTCACGAATGCCTGTAAACCCCTGCGCGAGCAGAGAGCCTACACGTCCTTCGGTTACTCTACTCAGTACGCTACAAGCAGAGCGTAGGTGGAGCAACCCGAAGTGGTCCTTTCAGCCCCCTCCTTGGTGGACTATTGGCCGCGAGTAAAGACGTGCGCCTCAAACGAAGCGCACGTCGTCGTCCACGTTACCAGGGTGTACCTCGCGAAGGTTGTCCTACCCCACACCCCACAGTTAGTATCAATAATCTAAAGGCAACCAAAATTATCCTTTCAAATCTGTTTCGTCTAAGTGTAATTCAAAATCCTTTAAACCTCTACTTTAATTTGGAACCAGGAGTCTACTTTATTTGCCTGCTACGATCACTTATCGTTTGGCTTTTCATTTTCGACATTCTTGGTGGAAGAGACTTGACCTGGACTTGATGTAAGGGGCCCCACCAAGATCTCCGAGGCCCAAGCGATCTCACCTGCTGACTGATGGGCAAGGAAATGACGCAGGTTTTGGGGCTTGGCAGTCGCTTTCAAGAGTTTCAAGTCAAAACACAATATTTTAATGATAACCGCTCCTATCAGCCAAATAAAAGGACCTGGACTTTGGTATTCCAAGTCAAGTAGGATTTGGAATCAACTGGGACTATACTAAGATGAAAAAGAAGACTGGCCAATCTCTACAGCCATTTCTGGTATACACGATACTTTGTTTAGAGTTTTATTCCCTTTACCTTGTAGAAAACAACGCCATACTGATTTTTTAATGTTTTTATTTACGATCACTGCGTTAAGCAAATTTCACTATGGCTGGTCATCGGATGGGTCACCACTTTGTGGCATTTAAATTTGCGAGCGTTTCTGTGCTTCGGAAGGTACGTTGAGCCGTTGGCCGCGGTTGCCAGTAACATGGCAGCCGTTAAGCCTGGTTGAAGGCCTTATGGGCGACTTGAAAAATTTCAACAGCAGGTTGCCACAACCAGCGCCTGTCTATTTACAACACGGCAATGGGCTTACCACCTGTTGCGTGGCACAAAAGTGCATACGGTGAAATGTGGGATAAAGGCGTGACAATATGTTATGTTTATTTCCCTAAACACTTTTGTGATAGACTGTACATAAGGGTTGGAACATATTAGCGTCATATTGAGTCGGCACGTGTGCACCCATTTGGTATGTCTCCACGGTTTGTATAATCAAGTAATATCGGGAACCACAAATTGTATCTTATTGTCTATTGAAAACCATTTTACATAGGTTATCTCCGACGGTAGGCAGAGGTGAATTACACGCAATATGCTAGTCGTTTTATTGGTCCCACGTTAATAGAGAAACGTTCGTGGCCACTAACTCAGTGTTCAGTAAACGATCACCGTAAGCAACTTTCGCTATGACTGGTCACAGATAGGTGACCACTTTGTGGTATTTTAATTTACAAGTACGAGTGTTTCCGTGCATGGCAGTCGTTAAACCAAGTTGAAGTTCTTATGGGCGGCTTGAAAAGTTTCAACAGCAGGTCGCCACAACCTGCGTCTCTCTTTTTCAACACGGCAATGGGCTCACCACAGGAAAGCACACGGTGAATGTTGAGGCATAGAATATGCCTCTGTCATCCCTTTAGGGATAAGGTGTGATAGATAAACAAACAAATATTTGTTTCTACGTAGGATTTGAACCAAAGACCTCGGTA
Source organism: Thumatha senex (assembly GCA_948477245.1). Lineage (NCBI taxonomy): Eukaryota > Metazoa > Arthropoda > Insecta > Lepidoptera > Erebidae > Thumatha > Thumatha senex. The sequence goes on along the minus strand of OX419752.1, from coordinate 14,306,489 downwards.
TGACAGTCACATATCACTACGCCGCCGAGGCAGTTTTTCAGTTAAGTTGCGTTTTTTGTAAATAGAGTTCCATATTAATATCTCAAAATACAGGACCCTTATAGGATCACTTTGTTTTCGTTACTTCTGCCTATTAAGACTTCACTTAGGAACGCGTGAAGGTATCAATTTAAATCTATCTGCTCAGATCTACTGTCCCCTTGAAGATGTGAAAAAATTAAACTTACTCAAGATCCTGATGAAGGCTTCCAGATGAAGCCGTAAAATCTGAAATGAAATAAAATATCTTTATTCATGTTGGTCACAAAGTAACACTTATGAACGTCAAGATTATTGCTTTTACATTTACTGCCAGATTCGCAAAGCAATAGGTAGAGCCTGAGGAAGAACCTGCCAATAAAACTCATGGCCACTCTTTTCTAATTGGCATTAAACTTATCTAACACTCTTTTTCTAATTACATTAGTTTTATTAACATGATATTGCCGCACACGCGTGCGGCGGGCGTCAACCAGTTATTATACTCGTATAATTTGTTAAAACCACGCGGTAAAGTTTTGCCGTTCCTGTTTCCCACAGAAACTTGTTCCCGGGATAACAAGTAGCCTATGTGTTTTTTTTATTTTATTTTTATTTATTGGGACAAATAACAGTTACATATAGCTCTTAAGGTTTAACATTTTAACTTACGACTAAGTAAACATGTAACCCACACCATTGTCCGCAGAATATTTTTTTTTTCTTACAATTTTGCCTGTACATACATGCGCCAATAATAATAATAAAAATATTTACAAAATAAAAAAAATCTCTAACTATTACATATTGCGTGTAATTCACCTCTTTAATTTTAAAATTGCCATTCTTCTAAATTTAGTTTCAGAAAGTGCAAAAATGTCTAAGTCAATAAAGCGTGTGTTATACATCTCAACGATACTCCGGAGAGGAACCCGCTCACCCGCGTGTGTCCTGCACCCTGCGGCGTGAAACAAACGGGCCGCTCGCGCCTCACGAATCATAGAATTTCTAGGTACCACATAACATAGGTCATTAGTAATATTATTACAGTCAAATCTGTTATTGCACAAACCATGAAGCATCATGACCATCAGTAAACTACGTCTAGATTCTAAGCTCAGAAGATCATATCGCTGTAACAACTGTGTGTATGATATTTTGGTGTTATTCTGATGTGTAAGCTATATTATTGTAAAGTTTCATTGAAATCCATTCAGTAGATTTTGCTTGAAAGATTAAAAAACATCCATCCATACGTACAAACTTTCGCGTTTATAATATTAGTAGGATGACACACACAACATCGAAAACACCTAAGTGTTTTTACGCAAAATCCATTTTTGTTTTGTTTAATAAATGAACAAAACATTTGTACGGAACCCTCAGTTGTTGAGTTTAAAATGCACTTGTCTGGATTTTCTTTTTACAGAAAAGGTCGCGTTAATAATTACGTAAAGCCTAATTTACATAGGGACCGTAAGAAAAGGGAATTTAGTATTCCCTTCTATATACAGCGGATGTTATTGTGGCGCCCTCTGTGTACGATTTTTTGTAAATTAGTAAAAGTACTGGATGAATATGTATGTTTATTGACGAAAACACGGTATGCGCTGCGCTATACATACATATCGTCACGCCTGTCTCCCATCAGGCTAGGCAGAGACTATGGCTTTCCACTTGCTTCGATCCTGGCATAATACTTTCGCTTCTTCCACCTTTATTAAGTGTTTTCATACACACACGCCGGTTAAGGGTAAGTACTATTGACCTGACCTTTTTCCAAAATGTCTTCTATTTGATTGACATATATTATGTACGTCGAGTTCGCCCTTTACCAGTTTGCCCATTCACTCTCTTCTGATAAATCTGTTTCGTTAGTCTACTTTCATCCATCCTCTCCACGTGTCCGAACCATCTAAGCATACCTTTTTCTATCTTAGTCACTACTTCTTCTACCATACCTACCGTAATGTTCCCTTATTACACTGTTCCTTTCTTTGTGTATCGATTTCACTCCAGCTATACTCCGTATGCGCTGTAGAGATTCAATTATTGAAAGAAAATACTTTGTACCTATTTTTCAATTATATGCATAAAATACGTGTTAACCTTAAAAAAAATCCGTATTTTTTTTTGATAATCTTCGCCCAGGGCAGGCAGGTCAGGCAGACTTTGTCCATACAGCCTAGTCTTAAGTATTTATATTTTCTTAGTATATAGTCCTGTCCAGTCTTTGTCGATGTCGAGTCCTCGGTCCTAGGTCCTTGTCCTTGCCCTCAGTATAATGGTGATTTTTATACTGAGGTTTCAGTGGACTTTTCGCGTCAAGAGAGAAAATAGCATTTCACTGTATATATATCATTGTCTATCACCATAGCACGTTAACACAACTTTTATGTCCAAGAAACCACCACTCCCACACATAAAACAAGATAAATGGATTAGTTTTAGAAAATAATATACAGCAAGCGTCCGCACTTGTCAGTCTCCCGCCAAAACTCCCCAAAAAAAATCCGTATGTTATACAAATATAACAAGTGACGTAGCGAAGGAATCAGACGACTTCTAAACCGAAACCAGTTTAAAAACCGTAAAAGGTACTTCAAAATCGACTATGCGCTTAGTCATGGTGTCCTGAATCGAATGCCGGCAACCGTTTGTTTCTATCTCTTACGGTTCCTGAGAAATAGCTGCTAACAGACGGACGGACAGACTGTACCTTTTTATGAGACCTTTCTAAACTTTTGGGTTAAGAAATCTAATACAATAAATAGAAAAAAAAAACATAATAAACATAATTTAATAGACATTACTGTGTAGAATTAAACAAAACATTTTCTCATTAATTATGTAAACGAAAACTAATGTAATTGCTGGCGATTAAAAAAGAGTAGCCAAGAGTTTTATTGCCAGATTCTTCCTCAGGCCTTCCTATTGTTTTGCGAATCTGGCAGTAAATGTAAATGTAGAAGAAATAATCTTTATTCATAAGTGTTACTTTGTGACCTACATGAATAAAGATATTTTCATTTTCAATAAGTGGAACAGTACAAGTGCTATCATTCAAGACGGTACTTATTGGCTTGCATAAATTTTAGAGGCATAACTTAAAACTGCATAACGTTTTTTGGCATACTCTTCGTTTCGCATAACGTTCAAATAGAATAAATCATTAGGCATACTTTATTTTCCCATAACTTCTTTATAATAATGATCATCATCATCATCCGTGCGTCTGTCCCAGTGGCGTCTCGCGACGCCCGGGGTCCGCTTTCCTACATTATCTCCTCCACGACGCACGGTCGTCGGCATCCCCTGTAGTGAGACCATTGGCACGCATGTCATCCCTTACGACGTCAAGCCAGCACTTCTTGGGTCTTCCCCTCTTACCGGGACCCGGCGGGGCTGACATGGCCAGACATTTGTTACCTACGTAGCCCGGCGGTTGCCGCAAGACGTGACCATACCAACGAAGGCGACACTCTTGCAACTTGTCTGCAATGTCACGGACGTGAAGGCTGCCGCGGATGCGAGAGTTCCTCACGCGGTCCATCCGCGTGACTCCACACATCCACCGCAGCATCTTCATTTCCGTGACACGCAGCTCCTGCTTGTGTCGCTCCAATATCGGCCACGTCTCACTGCCATGTAAAAGGACAAGTCTAATAATGGTTTTGTAGACCTGTCCCTTCAACCGGATCGGCATTTTAGAGTCACAAATGACACGAGTCATCTCCCACCATTTGGCCCACGCGGCAGCAATGCGTGACTTGACATCGCAATCGATGTCACTGGACGTGTGAAAAACAGATCCGAGGTATTTAACCTGGTCCGTGCGCTCGACTAAATCACCGCCTATGCGGACGGATGTGGGATCTGTCGAGTTTAGTGCCAAGTACTAACTTTATAATAATGATATACACGCATAAAATATTTACGCATAATTTTTTTTACAATAAACGATTACTAATCATAACATTTATTGGCATCACACTCACTCTCGCATAAATATTACAAGTCATTACATATAGAATACAATAATGTTAACAAGTACACATTTTGACCTTGACCTGTCCTGTGACCGATAGTCACTATACTTCAAGTTCGAAGTTCAAAATGTCAAAACTTAAATATAGAATATTATTTTATTTATAAAATACAAAAAAAAAGTAGGTAGATTAAAACGAGCGATTCAGTTCTGCCGTATCGCCGGCCGCCGCCGCGGCCCGCTCGCTTCGCTCGCTCGGCTCGCGCTTTGCGGTCACAATACTAGTCTTAAAAAATTAACACTAAAAATATCGTTTTATATGTTACAGCTTACAAAGTTGGCTATGAGTGAGATGATTATTTACAATGGTGTCTTATCATTACTAAAATATTCATAGTCAAATTATTATTAATTTATGATTTAAACGGTTATGCCCTTTACATGTATGCTGATTAAAATTATGATAAAAGAAAATTATGTTATGCCAATAAAACCATTATGCGTTTATAACACTCTGCTTGTCATAATTTATGCTAGAAAACTTTATGCTGAAACTGTTATGCCAAAATACATTATGCTGAAAAAAAATTATGCGATCGAAAGGGCTCCCCATTCAAGATGTGTAGCAAGTGCCACCCAGTGCCATTAATCAACAATATAAATAATTCCTTTTTTTAACACACGTCAAAAAAGGGGTGTTTATAAGTTTGACCTGTGTATTTGTGTGTGGTATAATGCCAAATGGATAGATAGAATTTGGCATGGTTTTTAAACAGCTAATTTAATTGAGGTAAATCTCGTGTCAAACTGTTTGTTAAAAAGCTGTTAATTTGGAATTACAAACTGGTACATCTACTTTATTCATTTGTACGTAGGTACAGAGGGATCCCTATTTCCCTAGCTAGGTTATACCAAATTGAATAATCCTTTGTTATTGTGTCCGTCATTTTAAGGAAAAGATTGCTATGATAGAAACATTTTGAAAAATGTATTATGGAAAGCCATGAGAAGTGAGATTGGGCATTCTGAAAGTGTAATAAAAACCGCATTAAACTCACCCCTGGCGACATTCTACAATGTTTAGGTTATTTTGTGCCTTTTTGTGCGCTTGAAGGCTTTATTGCAGACAGTGGAGTTATTGAGCGGAAGCGTTCATTGACGAAGACGGAAGCTGCGGGCGAACGTTGGGGTGGACATCATGAAGGGCGTTGTTAGGGACAGTCTCGGTTAATGGCACTTATCATTACTGATTAAAACAGAAACGGGATTTTGCGTAAAACATTTACGTGTTGTCGATGTCATCCGGAAGACTTCATCAGGATCATGAGTACTGGGCGCTCGCCGTCGCGTCCCGCTTTTAATCAGTTACAATGTGCTTGACTTTTAATAAACCTATCATTACTGTTGAGTGTCTCAAAGTCAATTAAAAATATTGGAATTGTTTTTACACTAACATGACAAATCCTGACACACCCGCACCCTAGGTCTAGACTGAAATTTATCTTTGGGTTCCTACTATAATATACAGCGAAAGTGCATGAAACGCTGTCGCTTGTAGTTGAAGACTATCCCTAAAAGTATTCAAAATAATGTCACCCTACTCATCGCCTGCGGCTCCCTACTTCATAAAACGTTCCCAGACTAAATCTTACGAAAGTTGTTTCGTTTGAACCAGTACTATACTGGTACGTAACTCTGTAGTAGATTGAGCAACTACAATGATAGACATTGAAAATGGAGGATTTGATAAGAAAAGTGACGAAATTTCGTGGAAAAAGGAATTTTCATACATATATAGATACTATGCATGCATATAGTATATACTTGCTCAGCCCCAAGGCTTCGCCTGTAACTTACTTCAAACCCCTGTGGCACCCATTTAATGCCGTCTTATATTAATTGTACAATTACGTATGCCCAATCATTTGCCCAATTTATTTAAATTTTCATTTAGCTGCAACCGTTGATTTGGACGCCCTTTTCCAATTTAATACTGACACTTTCATTTCTGCCATATTGTGTATTCAAGTCAAACTTACGCTGCCCAATTTTCGTAGTGGTAGCATCAACACAATATTCAATATGCTATTATACAATTTTTGACATACACAAGTTTCACTACCGAAATACAACGTTGGCACTAGCACTGCGTTGTGAATCGCTAGGCGTGTTTCTTTTACGATGTCCTGACTCTTTACTAACAGGACCAAAACATTTACTTTTTTTAGTTGTAATAAATTTAAATAAATAAATATTGTGGGACACTTTTCACACAGCGCCATCTAGCCCAAAGTAAGCTAATGTTAGCTTGTGTTATGGGATCTAGATAACTGTTAAACATACTTATATATTTCTAAATACATACATATTATACATAGAAAACACCCAAACTCCGAAACACACATTTATTATTTCACAAATATTTTTTCCGACCCGGGAATCGAACCCAGGACCTCTTGCGTAGCAGTCGGATACACTCCCACCGCGCCGCAGAGGCAGTCAAGTTGACTTCGCCCATCTTGACAGGCAAAGGAAACTTAGTCCATACAGCCTTGTCTTCAGTATTAGTTTTAGTCATATCTTGTTGTTTGTCGATGTCAAGTCCTCAGTCCTTGGTCCTGGTCCTTGCCCCTGGCAGTGGATCCCTTATTGGGCTCTCTATGAAAATTTGGCACTAACATAAACAACTCGGCTATTCATTGCAGAATAACTCTTTCCCTCGCTAATGCACATTTCTGAACTCTTTTTGTACAATATTCCACCAGTTTTAAACACAAAAACACAAATTTTCCACTAATTTTGGAAAATAATATACGACATTATACGAAAAATTGCGTCATATCTAATGTTCGCGCCAAAAGCCCAAACCATTTACTACATCCGATATTCTTTTTATATTCACGTTATTTTACTAACTAACTAACTAACTAACTATTTTTATTTATTTATTTATTTATTTATGTACACACTAGGTAACATATATCAATAGTTGAAGGACACATAGGTACAATGGTACTGCTTATTTCTAAAAGAAATATCTCCCAGCAGACCGACGATAGGAGAACGTGAAATAGGAAAATAATAAGTAAAAGTGTGTAAGTAAGAGAGCAAAGATAGAAAATAAAATTAACACACATACAAAAGAGCGTAACTAAATAACACTATATAATATATAACAACAAATAAATATAAAATAAGATAAATAAATACCAAATAAATATACTTACACATATAAATAAATACTAATTAAATATTTATAAACATATAAATAAAATTGATTTACAGTGTAGAGAGATAGTGTTCACGGACTTTCCTCTTAAAAGTAGTAACAGATTTGCTGTCTCTGATAATAGGTGGAATTGAGTTCCACAATCTGACCGCATGCACAGTAAAGGAGTAGGAGCAGAAATTGGTTCTATGATTTGGAAACTTTAGGTTGGAACGTAGATTTGATCTGCAAGAAGCATCGGCAGAGCGAACAAACGTGAACCGCTCCCTTAGGTAGGTAGGTGAGGAAGGATTGTAAAGGATATTGAAAAGGAGGCAGAGAATTCGAGTGTTACGGCGAAGGCGGATTGGGAGCCACTTGAGTTTTTTGCGAAGATGGGAAACATGATCATACTTTCTAAGATTAAATATGAAGCGTATACATAAATTTTGCAACCTCTCAAGTTTATCTAGAAGCTCCTCAGTGGCGTCTAAATAGCAGGCATCAGCGTAGTCAATAATGGGTTGAATAAGAGTTTGAGCAAGACCAATTTTAGCTCCCAAAGGCAGAAAGCTCTGGAGACTTTTCAAGGAATGAAACGAAAAATGTACCTTCTTGCTGACGTCGCTAAGATGAGCGCTCCAAGAAAGCGAAGTATCCATAGTCACACCCAGGTTCCTCACACTATCCGAAAATGGTATTCGAGTACCAGCCAACACAACAGGACTCATCTCTTACACCGGAAGAATACCACATTGGTATTTACTACCAATGACAATGGCTTGTGACTTTGAAGGGTTTATACGTAATCCGACCGAACTAGCCCAGCTGCTTAGTTTATCCAAATCTAGGTTTATAGATGAAATCGCTGAGACGGCATCGGTAGGTGTAAAGTGGCGATACAGCTGCAGATCATCAGCATAGAGATGGAAGTTACTGGAAATAAGACTCGTAGCAGAGTTGATAAAGACAGAAAATAAAAGAGGAGACAAAACGCCACCCTGAGGGACCCCCGCAGATAGCCCAGACCAATCAGAGCATGTCCGACCAATACGAACACACTGGGAGCGCCCCCGAAGGTAGGAGTCGAACCAAGATATGGCAGAAGTGGAGAAATTTAAGGACTTCAGTGTACCGAGTAAAATATCAAAATCGACGGAATTGAATGCGCTGCTGAAATCTAATAATACTAATATAGTTAACTCTTTCCGCTCCATAGCCCAGCGAACATCCTCTGTCACTTTAAGGAGCGCTGTGACTGTGCTATGGCCAGTGCGAAATCCAGACTGAAATGGGCTGAGAGAGTTAGTAGATGTTAGAAACACGGAGAGCTGCCGATGAACAATATGCTCCAGGACTTTAGAGAGAAATGGAAGAATAGAAATAGGTCGGTAATCAGTCAACAGACAAGGGTTGCTAGTTTTAGGTAGAGGAACAACAAATGCTGATTTCCAAACTAGGGGAAAAGAGCCAGAGAATAGCGAGAAATTGAAAATATGAGTTATAACAGGAAGTAGAATAGGGAGAATAGGAAGAACCATTCTTGAGCATATGCCATCATATCCCGAAGCCGACGAAGAAATAGACAAGATAGATTTCTGTACATCGGACTCGGCGACCGAGTGGAACTGAAAGGGAGTAGTCTGTGGCAGTTGGGTACCTGAAAGTCCTAGTAAGGTGGCTCTTTTGACATCAACATCTAAGGAAACAGGTGGTCGTGAAAAATGTATGTTTAGCGCATTGATGTCAATGTCCCTAGTATCAGAGACAGGGGACTTACCTATACCGACAGACCTCAGGAATCTCCAGGTATCAGCAGAATTTTTGTGGTTAAGAGAATCATAAAAGTGGCGTCTCCTTGCATCTCTACACATCCGACTGCAGCGATTCCGCAATGACTTAAAAGCCACTAAATTTTGTTCCGAAGGACTCTTCCTGTACCGCCTTTTGGCGTTGTCTCTACGAATCATCAAGTTTTTTATAGTGGCATTTAGCCAGGGTGCCGGGTTATGTTTGATTTGGACTCGCTTAACCGGGGCAAGTCGATCGTATAACGCAATAACCATAGAGCTGAAAGTATTCACCATTTCATTAATATTAGTAGAATTAAATACCGGTGACCAATCAGCAGACCCGGCTTCCCATCGCAAAGCTTCAAGATCCATACCTCTAAAATTACGGAAAAAACAGACCTGCGGCCTACGTTTGGGCGGGCGAACACGATACGAAAGGTAAAGTAAGTCGTGAAAGGAGAAAGGAGCAGTCAACTGACCATGAGTACTAACATCTTTGGGAGAAGAGACTATGATAAGGTCAAGTAATGAAGGATTGCAGTTAGGAACGTGGTGAGTAGAAGAAAGTGGTAAGGCGAATAAGTTATAGGAAGACAATAGAGATACCAATTTGTGGGAGCGGGAATCATTCTTCAACAAACAGGTATTAAAGTCACCCATTATGACTACGTGACTGTATAGGGGAGTAAGATTATGTAGAAGGTTATCAAAAGAGTCGAAATAGTTAATGTGCATATTAGGGCAGTAGAAGACTCCAAGTAGGATTTTAGTGTGAAGTAGAGAAATTTCCAGGAAGAGGTATTCAGCAGATTCAGTGTAGGCAGAAGGAGATGCACTAACAACCTTATGAGGGATGCTAGCGCGCAAGTAGATTCCTACACCACCGCAACGTATTCCCGTTCTATCGTTACGTATTAAGATATAGCCTGGAAGTGAGCATTGGGTAGAAGGAATAGAAGGTTTTAAGAATGTTTCAGATATGAGGATAGCATCAAGGGAGGAATTGCTAAAAGACGCCAGAAGATCAGAGTAATGACCGTTAACACTCTGTGCATTAATATTAGCTAGATTGAGATTTTTAGGATAGTTTAAAGAGAAAGAGGAAAGTTGGTCGTGCAGGGTCAAAGAAGTAAAACCATCATCTTCAACACTGTGGAAACTATCAGAGTAAGAAGAGCATGAAAGAAAGCTGCTATTAAAATTACAAAGATCATCCGTATTTTGCATGATTCAAAAGGGATATATAAAAAATATGTACATATAATGCCTAATATAAATAATATCAATATAAATTAAAAGAATTAAAATGTCTCGTAACTCACTGATTCGCTGGTATGGTGGTAGAAATTTTAACAAGACATCATCGTCACAAACAGATAAGAGAACAAAATTAAAAAAAAAAAAAAAAAAAATAGAATTCGTAAGACAAAGCGTGTGTTGTGATATCAGAACAAAAAAAAAAAAAAACAAACAAAGAAAAGCAATATGGCCTCACACGCTATCAGGTTCACAATTTACAAAAAAAAAATAATAATAATATTAGTACCAGCGCCCGAGTAACTAAAAAGAAGAAATCATTCGGTAACACGAAAAACAAATTACATTTTTTTACGAATTAAAATTATCTCCTTTAAAAATAAAACAGTCGAACATGTATAGCCGGCATTATGAGTAATACAAATTAAAAAAAAAAAAGAAAAAAAAGAAAACAAAAATTAATGTCACTGTCAATCTGTCAACTGACAATGACGTACATCGCATTCCATCAAACTCAGCTTGTGTGAGTGTGACAACTATCTTCCCGCTGTATCCCTAACGGGGTAGTCAAAGAGGATAGATCGCCAGGCTTCGCGATCCATGCATACTTCTTTCGCTTCTTCAAGATTCATCAAATGCTTCATACACGCACGTCTGGGTATCCGAGTACTTTTGACTTTTCCATTTTTGAGCAATCTGCTCACGTGGTCTTCATATGTAAGTCTCGGCCTACCCTGACTCCTTCTACCCTCTACTTTCGCACAATATATATTCTTCGTCAATTGTTCCTCACTCATTCGTTGGACGTGTCCAAACTAACGGAGCACGCCCTTTTCCAGGTTAACACTGACACTTTTATTCCAACCTGCCATATTGCGTGTCACTTTGTTACGTTATTTAATGTTATTTTACGTGCAATAAATAACGAAACAAGAGTACCAAAGCGCTTATCAGTACAAAGCGGACTATTTAATTCATTTATGGCGCCCGTGCAGGCACAATGCGGTATTGGCGCCACTCCAAATACCGTTTTGCAGGTCTTTAATCAATTTCATCGAAAACTTGGCTCCTGATTTATAGAGTAAAAGGAAAATTCTGTGAAAATTCTGTTTTTCGAAGTCTTATTGAGTGTGAAATATCATTATCATTAGATTGAGATACGGTTTATAGCTATATCGTTTTTCAAATCGTTGTAGGTTTATGAATAAACTAGGTGCCCCACCCGGCTTCGCCCGTGACATAAGAACTCCCGTCGCACCTATTTATAATAATAATAATATAATATTGTGGGACACTTTCCACACAGCGCTATCTAGCCCAAAGTAAACTAATATTAGCTTGTGTTATGGGATCTAGATAACTGATAAACATACTTATATATTTCTAAATACATACATATTATAGATAACTAACACCCAGACACAGAATAAACCATCGTGCTCTTCACACAAAGTTTTATCCTGGGTGGGAATCGAACCCACGACCTCTTGCGTAGCAGTCGGATGCACTCCGACCGCGCCACAGAGGCAGTCAGTTAATCCCGTCGCTTATATATTCTACAATATTTCATAAAAATTTGCCCGATTTGTCCACATTTATGACTACTGCTCGGCTCTCCAGGGAAGTTGCGTGATGATTTATAGCCTATAGCCTGCCTCGATAAATATGCTATTCAAAACAAAAAGATTTTTTTTTAATCCGACCACTAGTACCTGAGATTAGGGCGTTAAACCAAACAAACAAATAAACAAACTCTTCAGCTTTATAATATTAGTGTAGATTAAATCTTCCGCCGCATCTGTCTGTCTGCCCGTGGTTAACTTAAAAACTATTGAACAGATTAGCATGCAGATTCAGATTTCTTTATTGCAAAACTTACAATTATGAGCATTTTAGATGTTGAACAATGAGAAAGTGACAAGTTTCTGCCAATAGGCAAGCATTTACACAATAAGTCAAACCCGACGCATCTATTCGATTCCGTCGCTAGTTTTACGAAAATGTATTAGTATATATTTGCCCGATTTGTAAACATTAATGATTACTGCTCTGTTCTCCTGGGTAGTAGCGTGATGATATATAGCATATAGCCTTCCTCAATAAATGGACTATCCAGCTATCCAACACAAAAATATGTTTACACATTTAACCAAACAAACCAATTCTCTATATATAAGTATAGATTTAAAATTTATCTCATCAACTTTTACGAAGACCTATAAAATGACTGATGGAGTTCTCTGCCTACCCCTCCAGGGTAAAAGTGTGATGTATGTAACCGGCGGGAACAACGATTATGTAAAGTTGCTAATATATTCGCATAAAACAACACATCGTCTCCTTTTCCCAATTAATATCCATACTATCGCGCTGAAGCAGGTCTCTAATACCCTATTATTGCGCTATTTATCAAAAGGAGGACTGGGGAGGGGTCATTACCTAGTACATTAATATAAAATACCTTAACAGAAAGAAATGGTTGAGGTTTAATTCGGAAGAATTTAAATTTAAAGAAGGCTCGGCCTCCAAATCCAATTAAATTTACTCTGAAAGTAGTCTCATAATAAATATACTGAGAGAATTAATTGAATGAGTGGTCGCTTTAAGACTGGGCAAATTCTTGTGTGTTTGTGTGTGTGTGTGTGTTTGCGTGCGAACTTGCGTGCGTGCGTTCGTGCGTGCCTGCGTGCGTGCGTGTGTGTGTGTAAATGTGCGACAGTTAGCATTTTTAGATTTTCAGCACTACTAACAGTTAATCCTTATTAACATTATAATAGTAATTATAGTAGTAGGTTAGTTCCGTGCTTCGGAAGGCACGTAAAGCCGTTGGTCCCGGTTGACAGTAACATGGCAGTCGTTAAATCAAGTTGAAGGCTTTATGGGCGGCTTAAAAAAAATCAACAGCAGGTAGCCACAACCTCCGTCTGTTTATTTCAACACGGCAATGAGCTCACCACCTTTTACGTGGGACATGAATACACATGGTGAAAGGTGGGCATATAATAAGCCTCTGCCACCCCTTCGGGGATAAGGCGTGATAGATAAATATAATATATATAAATGTGAAAGTCACTCTGTACAGTACAGCACTGAAATAGTCTAAAGCCCGAGAAAGTCTAGTCCCAGAAGCAAATTCCGGTAGAAAACTATAAGGGGAAAGCATTTTGCGGGCGAAGCGAAGGCGAATCCAAAATTACGTAGATATTCTTCACTGAAGCGTTAGGGTTGTCTAAGGTTGTCCTTGTCTGTGTCATCATCATCCGAGCGTCAGTCCCAGTTGCGTGTCGCGACGCCCGGGGTCCGCTTTCCTACATTTTCTCCTCCACTTCGCACGGTCGTCGGCATCCCCTGTAGTGATAATAACTGCCTCTGTGGCGCGGTGAGAGTGTATCCGACTGCTACGCAAGAGGTCCCGGGTTCGAATCCCGGGTCGAAACAATTATTTATGTGATTTACAAATGTGTGTTTCGGAGTTTGTGTGTTTCCTATGTATATTATGTATGTATTTAGAAATATATAAGTATGTTTATCAGTTATCTAGATCCCATAAAACAAGCTAATATTAGCTTACTTTGGGCTAGATGGCGCTGTGTGAAAAGTGTCCCACAATATTTATTTATATATTTGTAGTGAGACGTCAAGCCAACACTTCTTGGGTCTTTCCCTCTTACCGGGACCCGCCGGGGCTGACGGCCATATCAGCCCCGGCAGGCTTTACACATTTATTTCCTACTTAGCCCGGCGGTTGCCGCAAGACATGACCATACCAACGAAGCTCAATATATTTAGTGTGACCATAAAGAGAGTAATTATTGTCACACGCGCTCTTCTGGAGACGACTTACTCTATATCCATACTAATATTATAAAGCTGAAGATTTTGTTTGTTTGTTTGGTTGTACGCGCCAATCTCAGGAACTACTGGTCGGAATTGGAAAATTCTTTTTGTGTTTGATAGCCCATTTATCGAGGGAGGCTATAGGTTATATATCATTACGCTACTTCCCTGGAGAGCGTAGCAGTAGTTATTAATGTCGACTAATCGGGCTAATTCATACTATAACACAAATTACCACAGACCAATGGCAGACAAATGACAGATCGCGTATGTGATTCTAAAAGAAAGGCGTATCTCAAACGTACATTATAGGATTTAACTGCAACCGGGACGTCTCCCTAAGATGTGAGATAGTAACGGAACTTTCCACAAAGATATTGGAAATAGTTTCAAAGTAGTAATTAAGGAAAACGTTTAAACTTTGCGCAAGTTACTGAATAGTTTGAGAGTTTAGCCTTAAGAATGTCTTGTACAGTCAACGTCAGAAGCGCTCGTGGCCTCGCTGACTCAGTGTTCTGTAAACGAGCACTGCTTTAAACAACATTCGCTATAAAGTGGTCTACTTCCTCACATTATCTTCTGATTAATTTCGTTGCGGGTTCCAAGACATGCTAACTTCTCCTGGGACATCACCGAGATCGAGCTCGGTGTAACTTTTCTGGTGTTTTGGTCATTGCTGTAGATCCTGGTTTGCAGGAGTCACAGTAATGGGAATGTGGGTGGGATTAGTCTCAGCCCTCGTTTCGGACCAAACAGAAACTGCGCCGGCACTGAAATTTATTATAATGGCTATCCTGAAATTTACACGTTAGTAAAATCGTTTCGTTAATAATAATGAACAATGCTCACAAAAGTAATTATTCTAATATGAGCAGCGTGAGTGATTTTAATGTTACAATTCGTTGGAACTCATTTTTCTGAACAAGCACAGTTTTACTTCTTTTACAAGCTTACTTATGATATACTTACTTTATTTATAGATAAATATTGATAATTTACACCTAACCTAAAATTATTTCCCACTCTACACTGTCGCCATCCAAAAGTAGCCTGTAAGAGATTGCTTTGTGCGATAAGGCCACGAGTTGTTTAGCAACAAATCTAATATTTAACTTTCATATTTGTGTTTACTGTCGTAGAGTAAAGAGTTTTTACTTACTGTACAATCATAGGTCCTAGAATCGTAAAAAGGCATATTGTTCTGGGCCGTCAACCTAAGGGTCACTATCGGAGCCCTGATGGCTAGGATAGCGGCCCTCAGTCACGGATCGTCGTCTTTGCTTTTCATCAAGCGGGTGACGCCATTTTGGCGTTCCATTTATAAAAAAAACTAGCTGACCCACCCCGCTTCGCCCGTGACATACTTCGAACCCCGTGGCACCCTTTTAATCCCGTCGCTTATTAATTTCACCATAATGTATGAACATTTTCCAAATTCGTTAATTACTTCACCGCTCTCCATTACGCCCGCACGGTCCGGTCGAATTATATATAGTAACACGAAATTAATTTCGTTGTGCATTATTTTGATCTTGCTATAACTCGTAAGATATTCATTTAATTTGCAAGGTGTTAAGGGACAAAATAATCTTCATGAAACGTTGAAACCAAGTAACGTAGTAAAAATAATAAGGATTAATAGCATATTTGTGTAATTAGCCTTCAAATTACCGCTTTATAATTGCTGTTTTTTTTGGTATTAAAATGGATATAGTATATTATTCTTAAGAGATATAAATATATCGTCGGGAACTTTTTTATTAACCTACATTAGATACACAATTGCATCATACATTATTTTGTTATATCTCAAAGGGTTAAGGCAGGGTTTTCATTGAAAACTCCCAGACGGCTTATTTTTCCGACATCCCCAACAAATATTGTTGTAATTTAGTCAATGTATACAAAAACTTTATAAATCATACATAAAAACCTTCCATAGGAATCACTCTAACTATTATAAAATACCGCATCGTAATTCGTTGCGTAGTTTTAAAGATCTAAGCATACATAGGGACAGACAGCGAAAAGCGACTTTGTTTTATAATATGTCATGATAAAGATGAGTTTTATTTTATTTATACTCATGCATATATTTGTGGCCCTAATATACGGATTAAGTAATGACACCTGTTTTATTTCATTAAGAAGTACATTTAAGAAAAAAAAAATATTCTTTCATTTTACTCAAGGGTAGGCAAAAGCATACTGATACACATACGTAGTATACAATATACCGTTTCACATACATAATGGAAGTTCTGCAAAAAGACATTTTGCGAGAGACGTTTGCGAAAGTGACATTTTGCGAAAGAGACATTTTGTACATAGGTGACATTTTGCGACGAAGCCCTGTTGTAGTTCAAACGGCTTAATAAACTTGAACTATGACACAACGTAAGCAGATTGCTCGAAAACGGAAAATCCAAAAGTACTCAGATACCCAGACGTGCATGTATGAAGCAATTAATGAATTTGCAGAAGCGAAAGAAGTATGCATGGATCGCAAAGCCTGGCGATCTGTGCACTTTGACTACCCTGTCAGGGATACAGCGTAAAGATAGTTAGTTAGATAGTTAACTATGAGTTTCGCTGACGTGTTACTAGCTAGCGAACCTATCCATCACGGTAATTGCATAGGTTCTCAAAAATATCGGTGGAACCTCATTGCAGCCATTGTGTAAATTTTTGGGTTGAATAACAATTTATAAACAAAAGACTGCGGACGAATACAGTTCACTAGATCGAAAACAAACATCGAAATTTGAAAACTTTATTATTTAACTTCAAATCACTTTTGCAGCCAACTGTACAATCTCAGACAGAAATTAATCTATTGGTTAAGTTTTAATTAAAAATTTAACTTGAGTCTTATTTACGAGGGCTGTGTTCATGTACATTATTGGATCCGGTTCGAAGGACCAGTAACTAAGATATCAACGGGTCTAAAATGCTATTCTTTAATATAAAAGTAATATAATATATTAAATAATAATACAGATAATACTGTGATACTTTACACGCCATCTAACCTAAATTAAGCTTTAATCTTGTGCCATGGGATCTAGACATCGGATAAACATACTTATATATTTCTAAATACATACATATTATACATAGGAAACACCCAAACTCCGAAACAAACATTTCCATAAATATTTGTTTCGACACGGGAATCGAACCCGCGACCTCAGCGCGACATTCGTATACGCTACCACTACGCCACCGAGGCAGTCAAGGTACAATAAAGACAGGGCGCTATCATAACACTGGCGCGAATCCGGGGACTAGTTGCTAAGATTATTTATATAAGACTTAGTAGACGTGACGTGGCATAATTTCTGTTTTTGGGAATGGTATCTTGAGACTAGCTACTGCTCTTGGCGTTGTCTGTCGATATACAGGCTGGTTATGCAACCGAGGTAATCTTATACTTTTTTTTATACTACGACATGGAAAGCAATCTTACGGCCTACCTGGTGTTAAGTGGTTACCGTCGCCTATAGACACTTGCAATATTAAGGTTAACACTGCAAGTGCGTTGCCATCCTGGGGCCTAAGACTGGGCATGGAAGGCATATCCTTCCATGACCAGTAATTATATAATATTTGTACTATATTAGTATAATATGTATGTATTTATAAATATATAAGTACACTATGTGACCCCCGGCTTCGCCCGTGACGTACTTCGAACTCCCGTCGCACCTATTTAATCCCGTCGTTTATAAAATCTACAATAATGTAAATAAATTTGCTCGATTTGTCGACATTAGTGATTACTGCTCCGCTCCTCAGGACAGTAGCGTGAAGATATATATATATAGTCTATAGCCTTCCTCGATAATTAGGCTATCCAACACAAAAATATTTTTTCTAATCCGACCACTAGTTCCTTGTTTAGTAACTTTCACTATGGCTGGGTCACGGATGGGTGACTACTTTGTGGCATTTACATTTGCGAGCGTTTCCGTGCTTCGGATGGCACTCCCGTTGCCGGTAACACGGCAGTCGTGATGCCAAATGGAAGGTCTTAAAAAATTTCAACAGCAGGTAGCCACACTTGCGCTTGTCCAATATAGCACGGCAATGGGCTCACCTGCCATTACGTGGGACAAAAATGAAGACGGTGGAAATGTGGGCGTATGATATGACTCTACCACCCCTTCGGGGTCCAGCATTACCGAAGTGATCGTTTACAGAACACTGACTTAGCAGGGTTACAAAAGCTTCTATTTGTTTGTAAATGTTTGGATAATAATTAAAATCCCCTATGAGAAAACGCAGCCCTCTATAATCTATGGTAGGTACTTGAAAATGTATTTATAATCTGTGAATAAACATGTTTATAATCGTTAAGCGATTCTACGCGGGAAAAATGACAAGAGCGGACGCTTGCTGTATATTATTTTCTTATTGCATTTATCTTGTTTTATGTGCGGGAGTGGTGGTTTCTTGGACTTAAAAGTTGTGTTAACGTGCTATAGTGAAAGACAGTGATATGTATGCAGTGAAATGCGATTTTCTTTCTTGCTGCGTAAAATCCACTGAAAACCTCAGTATAAAAACCACTACTATACTGAGGTGAGACTGACCTTGACTAAGACTAGACTTGACTAAGACGTAGAGGACGGGGACTTTTTATATAATAAGAAAGAAGATTGAAGAAATATGTATTAAGATTTAGCTAAATAAAAGGTCTTAGTAACCAGGCCATAAAACAATTATCCATACTAATATTATAAAGCTGAAGACTTTGTTTGATTGTTTGGTTGAACGCGCTAATCTTAAAACTACTGGTCGGATAAAAAAAAAAATTGTGTTAGATAGCCCATTTATCGAGGAAGGCTATAGGCTATATATCATCACGCTACTTCCCTGGAGAGCGGAGCAGTAGTCATAAATGTCGACAAATCGGGCAAATTTTAATGCATTATTGTAGAATTTTATAAGCGACGGGACTAAATAGGTGCGACGGGAGACGAGCGAAAAAATAATCGTTAAGCGATGCCAATGGCAGTGACTTGAAGATTACTGCTTCAGGATCAGTTATTGATTTCCGTGTTTCCTGGCTACATCTAAAAGCCAGGAAGGCTTTTAGATGTGCCGTGATTATTATTGTGCGAAAGTAGAGAGTAGAAGAAGTCAGGGTAGACCGAGAGTTACATACGAAGACTACCTGAGCAGATATGAAACGATTACTGAATCTGCAAGCGAAAGAAGGAAGTGGATCGCGCGTCAGGGATAAACATCAAAAGCCGTTGATGCGTTCCTGGGGGCCGAGTCTACTATTGACAAGCCGTAGAATAAAACCAAAATCGCTGTTTTTAGCTATCAAAATGTTAGTACACTATTAAAAATGCAATTGTCTAGCGGCCACTGGCGCGGTACGTGTTTAATACATATGAAAGTATATACGGTACATTAAAATTTCAATATTATTACAATTTTAATTTACTCGGGCTATTTCAAAATCGTGTCGAAATGGAATTGAAATCGTCGCTCAATAGAAAGCCACCTGTACAATTTTGTCAGTTTTTCG
Source organism: Thumatha senex (assembly GCA_948477245.1). Lineage (NCBI taxonomy): Eukaryota > Metazoa > Arthropoda > Insecta > Lepidoptera > Erebidae > Thumatha > Thumatha senex. The sequence goes on along the minus strand of OX419752.1, from coordinate 14,286,846 downwards.
TAGTCTACTATTACAATCGTACTCCAATAGACTTCTATCGGTCGGCCGATAGAGTTCTCAAAAGTTGTTTATTCAGAATTAAAAACTTTTTACTTTTACTCCACTGGTACGGGAAAAATGCTATTGATGTCCGACCGTTCGTCCGTCCATTCAGTCTACAGGTCGCATTTTTCATCGGATCTGCATACAACTTGGCATGGACAATCCTTGATGTAGACAACAACTTTTAGCGAGGGTGTTTTTCGATCGAGGGGGAAATTGAGGCAGGGGAGGGGAAATGGTCCCGTAGTGGTTTGCAAGAGAACGAAAAAGAAAATCAAAAACTCAAAACAAAAAAAGAGATGTTGAGTTTCTATTTAAAAAGTAAAAAAAATAAAGGTAAAAAAAAATTACTCCGAAGTTCACAGAACCACTAATTTATCTGTATAGATTACCCATACTTCATGAATAATCCGGATAAAGGGTAAAGAATGGCAACGGTGGCTTTGTTTGCCCATAAACTGTTCTGTCGTAAAGCAAGTACACTCCCGCTGAATGCAAATTTTATGACACACTTTAATCATTATTATACTTTGTCAATATAAAGAAAGATTGGCAGAAGTTTCACTCTGTTGTGTTTAGTAATTCAATCAATCTATCTTATAAATGATGTCTCAGTTTCTTCCAAATCCTACCCAGACTTAAATGCTTGAATAGAATTTTATTTAGCTTCTAGTAGAAAATATCGATTGATTTTTATCTATCTCGCCGAAAGGGTGGCAGAGGCATATTATACGCCCACTTTTCACTATGTGTATTCCTGCCCCACGTAATAGGTGGTCAGCCCATTGCTGTTGAAATTTTTCAAGCCGCCCATAAGGCCATCAACTTGACTTAACGACTGCCATGTTACTGGCAACTGGGACCAACGGCTTAACATGCCTTCCAAAGCACGGAAGCGCTCGTAAATGTAAATGCCACAAAGTGGTCACCCATCCGTGATCAGCCATAGCGAAAGTTGCTTTTTGCAGTGATCGTTTACAGAACTTTTTCAAAATTTTCGTTTACAATTTTTTCTAAACTATCTATGGCCAGATGTCGTATTATGGGTCAAATTAGATCAAAAAGTGTTGAGTGGTTTGGGAGGAGTTCGAGGACAAAGCGAAAATCCAAATCTGGGAAGAATGTAACAATAAATTATATATTTTATAGGAATGTATCTAAAGTCCCTAATATTTTAAGTGGATTATTTTTTGTTCTTTTTTCGTGCATGTCTGCTTTCATACTAATTTGTTTCTTTGTTTTTGTGTGAAATAAAAAGGTTTTTATTTTCACCTAACGGTCTTATAAATGATCCAGTTTTATAGTTATGCTATTAAAACCAGTAATTTTACCCAATACCTATGCCGAGGCTCACGAAGACTCCATCTTGTTTGTAGTTAAACTATTGTTTAAAGTCTGCATTGTTGCATGTACCAACTGCAGTGCCCATTACTTACGCAATTCATATTTCAGTTAGTTGAACGGTTTTTTTACAATAAAGTTCCTGCTGGATAAAATGTTTTTTTTTTTGTAAAAATAAGGAATTTTTTGATTCCTTTTTGCCATATTACTAAGACTCCGCTGTGCATCTGTGTCTGTCACAAGGCTGCATCTCATGAACTGTGATGGATAGACAATTGAAATATTCACAGATGATATTTTGCCGCTAAAACAACAAATATTAAAAACAGAATTATATAAATATTTTAGTGGGGCTTATTAATTATTCACAGAATATTGGCTTAAATAAATAAATATTGTGGGTGTGTGTGTGTACACAGTGCCATCTAGCCCAACCTAAGCTTAAACTTGTGCTATAGGATCTAGACAACCGCTAAACACACTTATATATTACTAAATACATCCATGTTATACATAAGACTGGAGAGCCCCACCGCGAGCGCACGGCTCGTGGGGGCCATTCGGCCCGTCCTACGGCAGTGGGTAGAGAGGGCGCACGGTACTCCGACGTACCCACTCACTCAGCTTCTCACAGGTCATGGCTGTTTTACCAAATATCTGCGGGAGGTGGCGGGGGTGGAGCCGGATCCCATGTGCCGTCACTGCCCAAGTGGGGTCGTGGACACGGCGGAGCATACGCTCGCCGTGTGTGCGGCTTGGGACGGGCCTCGCAATGCCCTTATGGGCATTGTTGGGATGGATTTGTCGCCGACAATGCTGGGCCCCCGTCGCCTCCTTCGCCAGCGAGGTGATGGCGGCAAAAAGAGAGGAGCTGCGGGTTCGGGAGCGAGCAGGACGCACGCTCCCGTTCCGCCGGCAATCGCGAGGGCGCCGCCGGGTGGAGTCCCGGCTCGCCGCAGACTAGTTTATGGCCGTGGGCGGAAAGTCGGGGGACCCCGTTCACAATGGCCTTCAGGCGGCTGGCCTTCAAGTGCCCGCTCAATCGCTCTCCACTCCTCTCTGTTCTCACGGGGACGTTTGGGGACGGCTCGAAGCGGGCACAAACTAAATTCCGAACGGGAGATCGTGGGGAAAACCGCCAACATGGCACATCTGGCACCCCGAGGAGAGCCTCATCTTGGGGCATTCCCTTAGCCGGGTCGCAGTGAATAGCCCTCAGGCCTATTTTGCGACCCGGTTGGGAAGGAGACGGCACACCGCGGGGTTTAGTGGGTAGGACGGCCCCCAAAGGACCGGGACTGGGACCGGACACACCATTCCTGCTGCCCCCGAAGTAGGAATGACGGCGCGTAAATGCATTGCCCGCGGCAAAAAAATTAAATAAAAACATGTTATACATAGGAAACACCTAAACGCCGAAAAAAACACTTGTGTATCACAATGAAATTTTTGACAACCTGGGAATCGAACAAGGGACCTCAGTGCGGCAGTCACATACACTACCTTACGCCGCCGAGGTTATAGTAGCTTTTATATTCCCTTTAAAAATAAATATTTAAATTAAAATAAATATTTACTGGTACTCCTATACATACTTTTTTTTTTTTTTTTTTTTTTTTTGACTGACCGAATACGTAATGAAGTGATACGCAATATGGCAGGTTTGAATCAAACTTTCAGCGTTAAGCTGGAAAAGACCGTGCTCCGTTGGTTAGGCACGTCCAATGAATGTGTGTGGAACGATTAACGAAAAATATATATTGTGCGAAAGTAGAGGGTAGAAGGAGTCAGGGTAGGCCGAGATTTACATATGAAGACCACGTGAGCAGATTGCTCACAAACGGAAAAGAACTCGGATACCCAGACGTGCATGTATGAAGCGATTCTTCAGATTCAATATCTGCAAGAATATAAAATAATAAAAAATAAAAAGACGTGTGGCACTCGGAGACTGCCGCGGTAAAGCTATTGCATAGCATGCCTTTGTTTTTCTTTGATATTAATTCAATTTACACTAAAAAAAAAGAAAAAAAAAAACACCCTCACCCTCACCCTCACCCTCGTCCTCACCCTCGTCCTCACCCTCACCCTTCACTCTCACCCTCACCCCACTCTCACTCTCACAGTCACCCTCATCCTCACCCTCACACTCACACTCACTACCATCACGTCTAGATCCGTGCGAGCTTCGTACAATCGTACCATATAATATATCTATATGTACATACACGTTAAGCCAACGCTCGGCCGTGCTCGGTGAACTTCGTGTGACCTCGTCTCGACCTTGGTCTTAGGTTTTTTTCCTTACGGAATTTCTTGATTAAAGCCCACTCAAAGCCCGCGATAAAAACTATGCAATAGCTTAAAAATACACTTACCATAATACAATTACACATACAATTGCTAACGGCCCCACACAAATCAAGAAGCTAAAGAAGTAAGCATGGATCGTGAAGCCTGGCGATCTGTCCTCTCTGACTACCCCGTCAGTGATACAGTTCGTATGTTTGTTTGGTTGAACGCGCTAATCTCAGGAATTACTGGTCGGATTTGAATAATTCTTTTTATGTTGGATAGCCCACTTATCGAGGATGGCTATGGGCTATATATCATCACGCTACTACCCTCGGGAGCGGAGCAGTAATAATAAATGTCGTCAAATCGGGCCAATTTTTATGCATTATTGTAGAATTTATAAGCGACAGGATTAAATAGGCGCGATGGGAGATCGAACTATGTCACGGGCGAAGGCGTTAGGGACACCTAGTAACATATAAAATATTGCCTGATTTGTCGACATTTTTGAATCCTGCTCCGCTCTTCAGTATCAGCCGACGGCGGACGGGCGGATTTAAAAAAAAATGAGTTATATATGTGATAATATCTCTCTTTTTTTTTAAATCCGCCCTGTAGATCCTCTCAGGAAACATTCAGCCATACAAACTTTTCACATTTATATATTAGTATAGATAACTATATTTTTAAACTCCTTTTATTAGTCACACAACATTTCAAACACCGTTTAAAATCGATATATGACTCACCAGCGTCACATCTCTACAAATCGATTCCCATACCAATAAAACTAATGATTATTACATTTATGACTAATCGAATAGCCGCGTTTCTCACGTGTACTCGTAGGTAATCGATGAGCAATTTAACCGATAATCTATTGCAGGTTTGATAATTGACTCTTTTAATTATTAGATTAACAAATAGAAGTGTTCTGTGTTGGGATTTTAATCGATTTTGTTTATCTACACTAATATTATAAAGAGGAAAACTTTTTGTAATGAATAGGCTCAAAAACTACTGGACCTGGATTTAAAAATACTTTCACCATTTGAATGCTACATTATCCACGAGTAACATAGGCTATATTTTATTTTGGAAAAAATAGGGTTTCGTTAGATATTTGGGTTTTTCGGACACAAGGTGTAAAAAATCAACCAGAAAAGTTACTTATTTAGCGTACGCTGCCTAAACTATAAAAGATAGATCCATAAAATGTTCTAATTAATTGTAGATGTTATAAATATCTACAAAAAAGTCCCCGACACACTATACCTATCTATGTCGAGTGAGGCACAACAACCATTTTTTTAATTAAAAATCTTGAAATTTTTTGGCCTACATTTAAACGCGTTTATTTTACTCATGCTATTAATCCTTATCAAAATAAATTATTTCATCACGAAGTACAGTTTATGTAGATAATATTTACAAATTTCGACCAAGCCGTGCGGGCGTAGGTAGGTACTGGAGAGCGAAGAAGTAATCAACGACATCGGAAAAGCTTCATACATTATTGTGAAATTAATAAACGACGGGATTAAATGGGTGCCATAAGGTTCGAAGTATGTCACAGGCGAAGCCGGGCGGGACAGCTAGTAATATATAAAGTTGAACAGTTTGTTTTAATCTCAGGAACAATTAGTTTGGATTAAAAAAAAACTGTGTTTGTACTTATATACGACACATGTTAGAAGTTATACTGCTTTGCTCTAATAAGATTTCATCACATATACCACAACTCTTTGTTTGTAACAGGAATGATAAATTAGTAAGAAAAAAAAAACATCAATAGAATGGAAACTACTTTTAAAGTAGTTATAAGTTTTCATGGAAACACTTATCATCTAACTTTAGGGTGTCGGTTATTTGTAACAGTCTGCGCGCGCATCGTAAAAAATTACACTCATAATTTTTCCCTAAAGCGCCAAAAGAAGTATATCTTTTAAAATCTTTTTGTGTTAAATAGCCTATTAGAATTTATCGAAGAGGGCTATAGGCTATATATCCCTAAACAACTAACCTGGGAGACAATTCTACTATTTCAATCGCGTCAGAAAAGAATCGTAATCGTCGCTCAATAGAAAGCCACCGGTACAAATTTGACTTTTGTTCGTACTCTACCATTACAATCGTACTCCAATAGACTTCTATCGGTCGGTCAATGAGTTCTACTAGCACGTACTGCGCCACACTTAAAAAATCAAAATCAAATCATTTTTGATATTCTACTAACATTTTGACAGCTAAAAACTGCGATTCTGGTTCTATTCGACTTTGGCTTGACTCGGCGCCCTGGAGATATAAGCTAGCTTTAAGAAGGAAATTAAGTTCTAACCACATAACTGAAATAAAACTTCTGTAGCTCCTACTGGCTATCACCTACTGGCTACTGGTTCTCACACCTATCTCTCTTACCCCTACAGTAATATACGATACGTAGGTATCTCTCTCTCTTTCCATCTTTATTAATTTATAGGTATCTCTCACCTTTCTTTCATACAACACTTCTCACAAGTCAAGCCTACATAGCGTACTATCAATCAAAATGCCTACTGGTAAATCCTTCACGTTTTCACAATATATTTGCAGTGGAACGCCATCAAACAAGAAATTAGGAAGAGTTTATTAATTTTGACGTGACAGCGTCTTATAATTCGATAGAGCCGGCTACACTCACGAAAAAACATGACTCATGCGGCGTTACCTCGCTCTGAGGCGTTCCATGTAAGGCTTGTAGTGCAAGCGAGAGCGCGGAACGAGCGACAAAGAAGCACAATCGGCCTTTGCGTTCGGCAGCGTTCGACATCCGTCTCTCTCCTACTTGAGAGAGCGATGCGTCTGCGTGGACAGCTGCTATACTATAGTACATTTACATGTTTTGATCACGTGTCAACGTTGTCACGTTCAACTATCGTTAGTAAACCGACTTTACAGACAACCAATTTTTATTTAGTTCAATTTTATCACATAAAATGAATTTTAGTGATGTCAGATACAAATTAAGTGCAATTTATGATATCACCAACTTTAGTTACAGTGAGGAACTACTGAGATGGGAATTACAACTTTTTTTATAACGTTCTATCGCTGAAATCATTGATCTTGATCGCAGGCGAATTTAGGTGCTTATCCATACCAATATATAAAACTAAAGAGTTTGTTTGTTTGGTTAAAAGCGGAAATCTAAAAAACTACCGGTCGTATTAAAAAAATATAATTGTGTGGGATAGCCCTTTTATTGAGAAAGACTATTTATCATCACTCTACTTCCCAGGAGAGCGAAACAATAATCATTAAAGTAAGTAAGTAAAACTTTATTGTACACCAACATAAATTACATAACAACAAATCGTAGTGCATGAAAAGTACAAATGGCGGCCTTATCTTATCGCTAAGAGCAATTTCTTACAATCATTAAAGTCAACAAAAGTTTAACACATTATTGTAAAATTCAAAACTTCTATCTATCTATCTATCTTCACGCTGTATCCCTTACAGGGTAGTCAGAGAGGACAGACCGCCAGGTTTCGCGATCCATACTTCTTTCGCTTCCTGCAGATTCATTAATCGCTTCATACATACACGTCTGGGTATCCGAAGCTTGCGGAGCCGCGGGCGTCAATTAGTTTTTAAATACGTACATTTTATACATAGCTAACACCCAAACTCCGAAAAAAACATTTTGTGGATCACACAAATATTTTTTCCGACCCGGGAATTTAACCCTAGCAGTCGCATACACTACAATGGCCCATCCGAGACAGTTCATCAATTAAGTATTAATTCCTATCAACATTTTATTCTATCATTAAACTATAAATGATAATAATCATTGTGTATTAGATTTACGATTGTTATAAATCAAATATACAACGGTTTAATTAAACGAAATTAAGGATTAATGGCGGACAATAAATTCAAAATGAAATGAATTAAGTGACAATGTGATCTTTATTTATGCTTTTATCGTAATTATTGGTTAGATATCCTACTAAATATTATTAACTAGTTCATGCATGTGGCTCCGCCCAAGTGTTGAAGTTTTTTGTACCGTTTTCCTCAGAAACTTGTTATCGAAATAGCCTATGTCGTTAAGCCGTTAGTCTCGGTTGCCAGTAAAATAGCAGTCGTTAAGCCAAGTTGAAGGCCTTATGGACGACTTGAAAAATTTCAACAGCAGGTAGCCACAATCTGCGTCTGTCTATTTCAACACGGCAATGGACTCCCTACTAATTACGTGAGACAGGAATACACATGGTGAACAGTGGGTAAATAATATGCCTCGGCCACCCCTTCGGGGATAAGGCGTGATAGAAAAAATGAAATATAAAAAAACCACCTGCCCAGCAGGCTATTTGAAAGGAAAAATAAAACGTGTTAAAAAATTAAATTAAATTCGCTGTCTGATCTGTCCTCTCTGACTACCCCTTTTGGAATACGGCAGCGTGAAGATAGATGCCTAGCCATGCAAAGCCATGCCTATGCCACACTTTCGGGGATAAGGCGTAATGGATAAACAAATAAATAAAAAAAATGTTATTAAAGAAAATAAAAGGCAATCCCAAAATTATTTTAGTTTTGAAGTTAGCCTTTGAAGAAGCACATCAAAGAGTTATATTGTGTTATAAATATTATGTTAAATAAATCATATCACAGCAGCCATTACGGGCGTCAGCCGAGATATGAATGAACAACACATCTGAATTTATATAAGTAAATATGTTTTTTTTTCAAAATTTCTTCTGTTTATAATAATAACTAGATGACCCCCACAGCTTCGCCCGTGGAATATTTCGACCTCCTGTCTATTTAGTCCCGTCGCTTATAAATTAGACAATGACCCTAAAAAAATTGCCCGATTTGTCGACATTTATGACTACTGCTCTGCTCCTCAGTGCAGTAGCGTAATGATATATAGCCTATAGCCTTCCTCGATAAATGGGCTATCTAACACATAAAGATTTTTTCAAATCAGACCAGTAGTTCCTGAGATTAGCGCGTCCAACCAAACTAACAAACAAACTTTTTAGCTTTATAAAAATTATAGAACCACCATGTCAAAATGTTAGTAGACTATTAGTCTTTAAAGAATGTCAAAATGTTAGTAGACTATTAGTCTTCAATTTTACTTTCTCGGTTCACTTGCATTTCTAACCCGATTTTTCCGACGTAATGACTGGACTATATTAAAAATGCAACTGACTAGCGGCCACTGGCGCGGTAGATACATGTTAGTAGAATTGTATCGGCCGACCGATAGAAGTCTATTGGAGTACGATTGTATTAGTAGACTACGAAAACCTGTCAAAATTGTACCTGTAGCATTGAGAGGCGATTTCGATTCTATTTCGACACGATTGATCGATGAATCGCGGTTGTAGCAGTGCTCACGTTATACATAATATATGGAGTATAGCAATATTGATAATCAGGTTCCATAGAAAATTTATGAGAACAATAATTTTTTAATTATTCGTTAGAGATTAATTCGTTCGAGTAGAGATTACAAGATTACTTCAAGTAGCTGCAATTTGCTTACAGAACTTTAAGTAATAATAAAAAATGTTGTGGGACGTTTTATACACATACCTACATACATTGTCACGCCTTTATCCCCGAAGGGAAGGCAGAGGCATACTATACGCCCACATCTCACCGAATGCATTTTTGTTCCACGTAACAGGTGGTGAGCCCACTACCGTGTACATGTGTTTTTATACATAGCGCATTCTATTCTAAATAAGGCTAGCTATCAGATCTAGACAACCGATAAACTGTTCTAAATACATACATAAACCTACATAGAAACCATTCAGCCTCCGAAACAAATATTTGTGAATCACACAAATATTTATTTCGACCCGGGAGTTAAACTTGAGACCTCAGTACTACTACTGCGCCACCGACGTTGTTTATATAAGTATATAGATTGACATGATGATATACATATATATATGTTGATAGTATATAAGATAAGATAATTTATTTTTGTGATATATAGATTTGACTGCCTCTGTGACGCGGTGGGAGTGTATCCAACTGCCACGCAAGAGGACGTGGGTTTGATTCCCACATAGGATAAAACTTTGTGTGATGAGCACGATGGTTTATTCTGTGTCTGGGTGTTATTTATCTATAAAATCTATGTATTTAGAAATAAATAAATATCTGGTTACTATAGTACAAGCTCTGCTTAGTTTGGACTCAGATGGCGTTGTGTGACTAGTCCCAACGATATTTATTTATTATAGTTACACTCTTAACCCGGACAAAGGAGAAATCATCGTGCTCAGAACACGAAAATATGTCCTAGGAATCGAACCCACTACTTCGTTTCGCAGTCTCACAAATCATTCGACAAGCAACCCTGTCAAAGCCAATAAAGGTATAGGTAGTAGGTATATGACACAGACCTCCCACAGACCCTATTAAATACCGTGAGAAGATTCTCCTACTACTTGTAAAGTACCTTACTTATTAAGAAACCACGCACTTAGAGATGGCTAATGTATGTGGTTAAACCATTTAGTAGCACTTGAAGAGTTGTGCCATTTTTGTTAAGTTGATTAATAGATTTAGTTCATCATTAACTAGCGTTATTCCCGACCATAGAGCAAAGAATAAAACTTGATAAGGAATATAGCATAAGTGAAACTGTAAAAGAAATTAAGCTAGAAAAGGCGTGCTTCGTTAGTTTGGACCACAGACATATAAGACAGTAAGGTTTGGACAAGTCCAACGAATGAGTAATTAACGATTGATGAAGAATATATATTGTGTGAAAGTAGAGGGTAGAAGAAGTCAGGGTAGGCCGCTACTTACATTTGAGGACCACGTGAGCAGATTGCTCAAAAACGGAAAGTTTAAATATACACAGGTACCAAGCATGTTTGAAACGATTAATGAATCTGCAGGATGCAATAAAAGCATGCATGGATCGCGCAGCCGATCTGTCCTCTCTGACTACCCTTTCAGGAATACAGCGTGTAGATAGTCACGGTGATCTTCTTTGATCCTTTAGCTATCCAGCGGTGTAATTGAATTTTGGATTGAGATGATAAATATGTAACTGCAATACCAAACTCTATTCCCCGATATTGTTACCATAAGTCTTTTTTTGTAGTGAAAACTTCATTAGCGCGGTACGCATATTTTTAGATGAGATGAAATATCTGGACTCGCGGCACCGTTACGAGATGCAGCTATAGTGTGTGCATATATGCATGTACATATAGCAGACCGCGAATGCGTCTAGATAAATAAATTACTAATAAATTTAGTTTTCACTACTGTCTGTACTCCCGGAGTACAACCCGTAATTTTTTTTTTCAAATTGTCTGTCAATTTTATTAACGTCAAAAACATTTCGTGAATGATAAGCAGTTAATATATTGTGGGACACTTTTCATACAGCGCCATCTAGCCCAAAGTAAGCTAATATTAGCTTGTGTTATGAGATTTAGATAACTGATAAACATACTTATATATTTCTAAATACATACATATTATACATAGGAAACCTATACTACGAAACACACATTTGTAAATCTCACAAATATTTGTTCCGACCCGGGAATCGAACCCGGGACCTCTTGCGTAGCAGTCGGATACATCTCCACCGCGACACAGAGGCAGTCGAATCTCCCATCGAAAACTCCCATCCAAAGGTGTGATAAGTTTGAATAAACGCAGACGCAGGCGATCAGAGACAGCAGACTGCCAGTCTGCCTGTGACCACGGGTCAGTCTGCTTGTGACCACGGGTCAGTCTGCTTGTGACCACGATTGGTGCAACCCAGTCGAAACGTCAAGCTATTTATGGTAAATAAGCATGATCGCGTTAATACCTGTATTTTACACTAATTTTAATCATGCAATCCGAAAGTTTAAAAGTTAGTACAGTCCCGCCATTTTTTTCTGCCGGTTAAAAGTACTTTTCTTATGTTTCAGAGACCTGCAAGGAAATAACATCAGCATTGTGTTCCAGAGCGATTTCCAGAGTTTGAAGGAACTGAAGACTTTGTAAGTAGACTTTTATAGTACTATATATCATCACGCCTGTCTCACACCGGGAAACACACAGACTAGACTTTACACTCGCTACGGTCCTGACATACAACTTTTGCTCCTTCTACTTCATAAGTGTTTTCATACACACACGCCGGTTAAGGGTACTCTTGACCAGCTATGCAATTCACAAATCTCGGATCCAAATCCGCTACGGCGCAAACGTCATCGATATTCATAGAACTAGAATATCAATGACCTATTTCCAAAATGTCTTCTATTTGATTACGTCGAGGTCGCCCCTTACCAGTTTGCCCATTCACTCTCTTCTGATAAATAAGTTTCGTTAGTCTACTTTCATCCATCCTCTCCACGTGTCCAAACCATCTAAGCATACCTTTTTCTATCTTACTCAATACATCTTCTACCATCCCGCAATGTTCCCTTATCACAATGTTCCTTTCTTTGTCCATCAATTTCGCTCCAGCTATACTATACCGACTTCTCATTTCCACTGCATTTATTTTACTTCTATGCTTCTTCTGCAACACCCAACTTTCACTGCCATACATAAGTGCAGGAACAAGTACCTACTCCTCTATGCACAGTCAGTCTTCACAGACTCGTTCTGATAGTTCATAAAGGTGTACATAGCTCCATTCACTTGATTTCTAGCCAAAACTCCTCGTTCATTGTCAGAATCACACTTTTTCATCTCTCACAAATTTTAAACCTAAATATACAAATTCTTTCACCTTGTCTACTCGTTTTCCTCTCTTTCAAAAACCATTACTTTCGTCTTGTTTACATTCCTTTGCTTTTTAGCGCATCATGCATAATGTTAACCATCAACTGCAACTCCTCCGCCGATGATGCTAGTATTACTTGATCATCAGCGTATAGGAGGCATTAGACATTAAGTTCTTTCATTTTTAAACCGTACGCACTCTCTTGCAGTTCTTTCAGACAATTAACTGTCCATGTAGGTATAGGTTAAACAGCGCCGGCGACGCTACACAACCCTGTCTCACACCTTTTTCAATGTAAAAAAAGTCTGTGCAAGCTCGGTTACATACTTATATATTTCTAAATACATATATACATAGGAAACACCCAAACATCAAAGCGGAAGTCGCATACACTACCACTGCGCCACCGAGGCTACTATATTAATAGACTATAATAGTAAAGAATTTCAGCTTATTTTGGTAAGGTTCTGTAGCTCAGTGGTCACAGCATGGCCTTTGTTATAGAAAAGTGACCTTGTGGACCTTACCAATAAGGACGCACGCACAAAAACAATGCAACGAGTTCCCACGTTGGATGTTGTGGGATCTGCGCCCAGGCCTGCGCTGTTGGGAGCTGGCAATCCGTCTCTCTACCCGATTATTTTGAGACCAACGGCTTTTCCTGAAATCCGATAGAGATTTAATCCCTACATTTTATATAGAAGCGCTCGTGGCCCCGCTGACTCAGAGTTATGTAAACGACCACTGCGTTAAGCAACTTTCGCTACAGCTGGTCCTTGGATGGGTAACTTTGTGGTATTTAAATTTGCGAGCGTTTTCGTGCTTCGGAAGGCACGTTAAGCCGTTGGTTCCGGTTGCCAGTAGAATGGCAGTCGTTAAGCCCAGTTGAAGGCCCTAAGGCTTGAAAAATTTCAGCAGCAGGTCGCCACAGCCTGCGTCTGTCCATTTAAACACGGCAATAGGCTCACCACCTGTTACGTGGGACAAAAATACATACGTTCATATTTGGGCGTATAATATGCCACTGCCTACTAAAGTACTACCTTCGGGGATAAAGGCGTTTATGTATTTTATATAATTGTGAGAATTAATAATTGTGAGAAATTTCGCACTAAAAAGTAAAAATAACATTTATTTTTTGTCCCCGCGGTCTCAGTGTTCTGTAAACGATCACTGAGTTACGCAACTTTCACTATGGCTGGTCCTCCGATGGGTGACCACTTTGTGGCATTTACATTTGCGAGCGTTTCCGTGCTTCGGAAGGCACGTTAAGCCGTTGGTCCCGGTTGCCAGTAAAATGGCAGTCGTTAAGCCAGGTTGAAGGCCTTATGGGCGGCTTGAAAATATTCAACAGCAGGTAGCCACAACCTGCGTCTGTTTATTTCAACACGGCAATGGGCTCACCACCTATTACGTGGGACAGGAATCCATACGGTGAAAAGTGGGCATATAATATGCCTCTGCCACCCCTTCGGGGATAAGGCGTGATGGATATTTAATTTTATTTAATTTAATTTTTTGTTTTAGACAATTATCTGAAAACCTAATACACACGATAGAAAGAGATGCCTTCCTGGAGCTCAATGCGCTGGAACGACTGTAAGTATTATCAAATTTATTAAACACCTCAGTGCAAAGACATATCTTACAGAATATCATGACGTTCAAAATTCAAATCCATCATTCACGTTCTTTTGTGGTTTTGTTTCTGCAAGATGTGACTTAGTAACGTAGTCGTCATTAGGTTTAATGTCTTCAGCGTTTCTTAACATAAGAATTTTTATTATGTTTTTATTCATTAGTATGAAAACAATGTTTGATTAATTCTAATGGCAGTCGATAAACTTAAATATTTTTGTTTACTAAAATTCGTTTTAAATATGTCTATAAGATTATTTTTAAATAAATGATATGAAGTATCTTTATTTCTTTCATAAATATGATAGAGCAATATATTTTTTCAGAAAAACTTTTCCACAAAAGACTAAATCTAAAGTTTAAGACTCTGCCCAATAAGTCTTCTCCATTTTTTCAACAATTCCTTGTTAAGGAACGCTGGATAAAACAAATATTTCCAATTCCAGGAGACTCAACAACAACCGTTTGGGACAATTGCCAGACGGTCTGTTTTTGAGGCTGAGGCACCTACAGCGTCTGTGAGTAGAGGCCTGGCTGTAGTCAGGCCAGGTGTGGTCCCTGTATGGTCCCTTCGGTACTTGGTGTTGACTTAACCATCCGGGACGGTGCGGGGTTTTCGGTTAACTGAAGTCAGACTAACCGGTGGTTGATACAAGTGTATATAATAGTCTAACCCATGGGAATTTAAAATCTATCCGCAGATTAGTCTGATACTTGTTTTAAAATATAATTTAATATCGAATTCCAGTTATATATAGTCAGTCTAGTTTAGTTTGGTTAAAAATTAATCTTGGTAAATCGATTAAAAAATTTATTAAAAATAATGAATTTTTAATTAGTTAAAATAAACAGCAAAATTAAATGTAGAATTCCAATTCTGATTATAATTTTAATTAAAATTGCACAAATACATACATGCTTCTATAATTCAAACAACTTCGAAAACAATCCTTCAGAGAAACGGGTTAGATATAAATGGATTGTCATTAAATGAAGTAAATGAGATTTGACTTCAGTATACCGTTTAATTCAGCACTTTGTCCTTCACCCCAGCAGCTTGTGCCTAAAACGGGTTCTTCAATGTCCTTTGTTTATAAACATTTAATTTTCCACCCATAAGCTAGCTTGTAACAGATTAATATGTAAAAAAAATCACTTTGATAACTGTCAGCTTTTGTGGGAAATAAAACCTGTAAGGACACTATAGAATTTTAATTAGAACACTTGAGTCTTCTTTAATGTGTATATTAGTCATTTAGAGACACAAAAACTTATTATAGCCTGACACCAGTTGATTATTTATCAAAAATATAATTTTAAATTAGGAACAAATATAAGGAAATAAATTATGAAAATAAAATTGAAAACAGAATTAGAAGATTTAAATTACTCATTCGTGATTTCAATATCTATCACATAGGTGATTCTAATTGCAATTCTAATTGTGATTCCGATTCTGTTTCCAAAATGTGATATTTAATTTAGTTAAGTCTTAAAAATCTACTTTATTTCCCACAAAAACGTTACAAAATCGTCCCATAACCCCATGCCCCTAACAATTTCGCTTATTTTTTATTTCATGGGCTTCAGCTAACTATGGTGTCACCCCTACCATAGCTGGGCTAACCTCTCCTGTAACAAAATGCTTTCATTGTTAATAAAATCTGAAATTTTTTATTGTAATTTGAACATTTTAGAATTATTTACTTACTAAAATTATTTTAATATGTTTACATATTTGGTAAAGTATATTTCATTCTTTTTATTTACAAAATATTGAATAATAATATGAATGAGTGACGAATGATTGACGAGAAATATCTATTGTGCGAAAGGAATCAGGGTAGTCTGAGACTTACTTACGAAGACCACTTGAGCAAATTGCTCAAAAACGGAAAGGTACCAAGGTAATGAAGAAAATAGACGTTGCGAGTTGTGGAAACCTGCCGTTGAAACTTCAGGTTTTGGTAGGTCTCAGGCAAGGCTTTATGTCCTTTAACTTGTCTACAAATTCTACCTCCATTAGAAGCCCATTATTCAGAAGTAACATAACCATGTACAATTTTGTTACTATACAAGGGAGCGGAGCAGTAATGATAAATGTCAACAAATCTGGCAGGTTTCCATACATATTCCATATATATAACTCCGAAGCACTTGTATAACACAGGTGCTTCAGTGTTAAAATGGACGGCGAGTGGCTTGTGAGAATTTTAGGCACACACACTTCATAGCGTTTCCGTGCTTCGGAAGGCACGTTAAGCCATTGGTCCCGGTTGCAAGTAAAGTGGCAGTCGTTAAGCCTGGTTGAAGGCCTTATGGGCGGCTTGAAAATTTCAACAGCAGGGAGCCACAACCTGCGTCTGTCTATTTCAACACGGCAATGGGCTCACCACCTATTACGTGGGACAGGAATCCACACGGTGAAAAGTGGGCATATAATATGCCTCTGCCACCCCTTCGGGGATAAGGCGTGATGGATATTTTTTTTTTATTCACATTTCACGGCCTTTTGAAGCGGGATGACAACTACGTCTCTTGTGTCTATTGGCTAAGGGTTCGTCTTAGCCGATGGACACACAGAAAAGGCGTAGAACCCAGACGTGGCACACACACATGTCTCTTACGCGTCTGTTGCATACAAAATGAATAGAAACGTTGCGACATAAAGTATATAAAAGAACATGTCGTGAACACACGGTTTCGCGCCTGCGTCCCATAGGAAAACACACAGAAAAGACAGGACGCCGTCGCGATCGGACGCGAGCTTGCGAGCGATGGGCAATAAAAGTGCGGGCGGGATGATGGCCGGACGTCCTATATCTTTTGTTCTCTCTTTATACTGTGATCTCTCGCGTCGCTTTCACACACAGAGAGTCATAGCGTCATCTCTCGCGACGGACAGCATCACGTATGTGCTATGTTTTTGAAGTGAAAACTTCTTTTGGCGCACCGCACACAGATTTTTCCGTCGGTAGATGTTATGCTGATCCGTCACGCTCTGAGGTGAAAGGCTCGATCAGGTGAACTCGGGAATGCCGAGAGTACCCGAGCGAGAATGATACATCAGTTGCTCTTCGCTATTGTGTCACTGTGTTTAGTATATTAAATTGTTACGTAATAATTTATTGCGATTGCCAATCAATTTTTTACTTTTGCGGTCTGAGCACACACTCTTAAAAATTTTTACGTGTTGTAAAAAGACGCGATGGAGCCCCATCTGAGCCCGGTCTACGCCACGTCTTCGCTATGCGTCTTTTCTGTATGCCCAGTGCCTTAAATCAGGCCGCGATGGTAGCCAAAGACAGGAGGAATGGGACATATTACTCAGTGGTTACCGGGAGCGCTTGGTACTAGACAGATAGATATAGATCGTGCGGTTTTAGTTGGTTCGACTCCGGCATAACATAAGCGTTGATTTCTACATTTAAAAACAAGTGTGTGTGTATTTATGTACACGCGTCAAAAGAGAATAAAGAAATTATTATTATTATAGAAGCGCTCGCGGCCCCGCGGTCTCAGTGTTCTGTAAACGATCACTGAGTTACGCAACTTTCACTATGGCTGGTCCTCGGATGGGTGACCACTTTGTGGCATTTACATTTGCGAGCGTTTCCGTGCTTCGGAAGGCACGTTAAGCCGTTGGTCCCGGTTGCCAGTAAAATGGCAGTCGTTAAGCCTGGTTGAATGCCTTATGGGCGGCATGAAAAATTTCAACAGCAGGTAGCCACAACCTGCGTCTGTCTATTTCAACACGGCAATGGGCTCACCACCTATTACGTGGGACAGGTAAATCCACACGGTGAAAAGTGGGCATATAATATGCCTCTGCCACCCCGTCGGGGATAAGGCGTGATGGATGTTTATTTATTTTATTTATTTATTATTATTATTCTTCTATGGCGTAACAAGAAAAAAAATATAGTTCGTCTTATTCTACGTAGAAATAACTAAAACGTTGACTAAAGCTAACTTCAGGGTGTTTGAAAATTACTTTGAATGTAGTTATAAGTTGTCATGGAAACACTTATCAGCTAACTTCATAGTGTCGGTTTCTCGTGACGGTGTGCGCGCGTATCGTAATAATTTACTCTCATCATGTTTCCCTCACGCGCCAAAAGTAGTAAAACTTTAAAAACGGGGTTCGAAATATTCCACAGGCAAAAAAAAACAGTTTCATTACATACTTAGGGCGGAACAGTCGTCCTCAAAATTTGGGTCGTCAATTATAAAATTAAAGCAACATTATTTGTACAAGATGGTGGACTTCCTGCTGCAGTTGCGTTGTAAAATATTTTGATACCTTATTGAATGGTCTCTTGTACCGTGTTTTATAAATGAACCGTGATTCAACATGCGCTTGTCCACGCGGCCGACCCTGTAACCCTTTTGAAGAACCTCATACTGTAGACATTCGGGAAAACCCAGGCATTGTAGGCTACGAAAAACTGTCAAACTTGTATCGGTAGCTTTCTATTGAGCGATGATTTCTATACTATTTCGACACGATTGAAATGGCAGACTCGGCCCTCTGGTTATAAAGTTCACATAGGTAATAAGTACAAGTTTATTTTATTATACGCTATATTATATTTTACGCTAGATGGCTTTGCGGGTATGGGCACTAAATCATGCCCACCTCAAATAGTAATTTACGCTTGAAACATTTTATTTCACAACAAAATACTATGTTATTATGTTCTCCGCAACTCATAACACAGATTTTCTCGCACATATTTCTGTTTGTACCCGTTCCACGAGGCGTTAAGATAAAAAGGTATTTGTGTACGTATTGAAAAGAGCAACTCTAAAAGCTTTTCAACTTTACTCAACCGTGCTAGCGATAAAAGATTCAGAGTACACTGCGGTCCAAAAAATGGGTGCGACATATAATTTCTTTTTCACGAAATGGCCTCTAAATTTACTAGTGCTATAAAATAATCAACAAATTAAAGCTAGCTTCAAAGATCTTTCCTTTGAAGCCAGGTGTTTAACTAGTTGTGTACGTGTTCCGCTGCAAGATTTTCATATTTGTATCGTAATTTTTACTGCACTGTTTTGAACAGTTTCATTAAATACAAAAACTTAATAGTACACAGAGAAAATTTCTAAGCCAACCGTAAGTACCCAACAGATTTTGGGTCAAAAAGTTAAATGGTAGTACCCATAAACCTGGAATCACAAAATTTGGCAAAAGCAAGATAGCTTACAGCACAAATAAAAAAAAAGGTTAAAAAAATAATTAGCTAATAAATATGGGATACATACATACAACGCTACCTTCCCTACTACTACACATTGTGTATGATTCTGAACTCATCATCATCATCCGAGCGTCTGTCCCAGTTGCGTCTCGCGACGCCCGGGGTCCGCTTTCCTACTTTTTCTCCTCCACTTCGCACGGTCGTCGGCATCCCCTGTAGTTCGACTATTGGCACGCATGTCATCCCTTACGACGTAAAGCCAGCACTTCGAAAGAATGGAACTGTAAATGTCATCGATATTCATAGAAATCGAACATCGATGACATTTGCGCGGTAGAGGATTTGGATCCGAGATTTGTGAATTGCGCTACTGAACTCAAAGGCGATGTAAAATTTATCGGGGCAGCTAGTTTACTATTATTTTGTCCCGCAGTGTACCAACACAAAGGCGTCTTTGACCGCCCATGCGTACGTTGTACGGTTTCTTTCACTCACAAGAAGCCATTCCACACGAATTAGGTACACGTCGAATATGACTTAAATATGAACGGATTATATTTATTGACCTGACTGCCTCGGTAGAGCAGTGGAACTGCCCCGGGTCCGATTCCCGGGTCGCAACAAATATTTGTGTGATCCACAAATGTTTGTTTTGAAGTTTTGGTGGTTTCTATGTTTAATATGTATGTATTTAGAAACAAATAAGTATGTCTATCAGTTGTCTAGACCCATACCATACGCTTAAGCTTACGTTGGGCTAGATGGCGTTTGTGTTCAAAAATTGTCCCACTGTATTTATTTATTTATTATTATTGAAGTGAAACTTCTTTATCGACATAAGAATTTAAACAATCATGGTCCTTCACATGGGTAAAATATGAATTTTGGGATATTTACCAAGTACACTTTCTCACACGAGCATTCTATATTTCGGCACTGTTGCAAGCGCCATGACCATGGAGGAACTCTTCTTTATCGACGTTGAGAGAAATTCTATAGCTTTAAAAAAATTGTCTCATTTTTTATATATATATATCCATCACGCCTTATCCCCGAAGGGGTGGCAGGGGCATATTATATGCCCACTTTTCACCGTGTGGATTCCTGTCCCACGTAATGGTGAGCCCATTGCCGTGTTGAAATAGACAGACGCAGATTGTGGCTATCTGCTGTTGAAATTTTTCAAGCCGCCCATAAGGCCTTCAACCATGCTTAACGACTGCCATTTTACTGGCAACCGGGACCAACGGCTTAACGTGCCTTCCGAAGCACGGAAACGCTCGCAAATGTAAATGCCACAAAGTGGTCACCCATCCGACGACCAGCCATAGTGAACGTTGCGTAACTCAGTGATCGTTTACAGAACACTGAGACCGTGGGGCCACGAGCGCTTCTTCACGAGCGCGTCTCATTTTTTGGTGCGCGCTATGTTGTTTTGAAGTTAAACTTCTTTATCGGCGTATGAGAGAGACGTTATAACTGTTAAAAAATGTCGTAAAGACATTCACTTCTTACCTGTGTACTCCGGTACACACACATATTTTTATTTATTTACTGAGTTGAGAGGCAGAACACCAAAGGGGCAGGCAGAGGAATATTACAAGCCCGTCGTGTATTTAGGCCCCAATTATATATTACTTAGCTGATAACATATGGCCCACCTGATCGCAATGGTTACCATACCATAAGGATAAAGTAGACTATTGATGCGTTCGAAGGCTCGCTAAGTCAGTGTTCTGTAAACTGTGTTAAGCAACTTTCGCTAAGGCTGGTCTTCGGATGGCTGACTGCTTTGTTTCATTTTTATTTACGAGCGTTTCCGTACTTCGGAAGGTTCGGGTTACCAGTAACATGGCAGTCGTTAAGTCAAGTTAAAGATCTTACAGGTGGCTTGAAAAATTTCAATAGTATAACCTGCGCCTGTCTATTTCAACAGGGCAATGGGGTCATCACCTGTTATTTTAGTATAGTTTGCCTCTGCCACCCTTTTGGGAATAAAGGACAATTGTATTGAAATAACTAATTTTGGTGTTAAATATTTGCTTCAACATTGCCTCAACACTGCCTAGGTGGTGCAATGGTGGTATACAACTGCCGCACTTGAAGTTCCGGTTTCGATTCCCGGGATTTTTTTTTACACTTTGGGCAAGAGCCCAAAGTATGCTAATATAAGCTTGTGGTATGTGATCTAGACAACTGAAAAACATACTTGTATATTTCTAAATATACACATAGGAAACACCTAAACTCCTAAACCAAAACCAAATTACACAAATATTTGATACGACCCGGGAATCTAACCCGAAACGTCAGCGCTACACTACCTGTTACGTCACCGTGGCAGTCATAAGGAACTACTAGACGACTATCCAAATACTTAACCCTATTAAAACACTGTCAGTCTTAACTATTCAACAAACAAAACCGGATGCATTCTTTATACTATAGAGATGAGATTAACAAATCAACAATGCTACGTAGTACCGAACGTGCCAACACAGCTAGTGATGGGATTAACTCACCAGTATGTCGATAAAGACCGAATGAATGAATTGACTTTTATATTTATTGTGTTCGGTCACGGTATCTTTATAGGATTGTTACAATACTATTTAAATAATAAATGTAATGTAAGACGCGTGACTAAGTTGCTACTGTACAGATTTGGAGTGTTTTATATTGAACAGAAAATTTTAGTGTTGCGTATATAACGTTTAGAATTATTTGTTTAATTTTTAGTACGTTTATTTCCTGATACTGGGGTAGCACACGTGGAAGGACTTATTGGATTTTGGGAAAGTCGACAGAATTATTTGTTAGCCATGTGTCGAGGTCAATTTTAGTTATTAAAGTATGAGAGTTAAGGTGTCAGTAAATCCATGGAAATATTAATATTTTGAGAAAGTATTTTTTAAAATTGATTCTCGTATTTTGTAAAATAATGTTGCTCTATGTCTGATGTTTATGAGCATTTTAATTCTTTGAAAGGCACGTCAAGCAGTTGACCCATGTTACCATTAACATGGTAGCCCATAGGCTAGTTGCTTCTGCCTACCTCTTCGGGGTAAGTCGTGATTCTGTGTTCTTTAAACATTAAATAGCCATAAATCAATCCGACCTAGATATGAAGCTAATATCTGGAATATTTGAACCGATCTAGATAACCAACAACAAGAGGTTAGCTTGTGTAAACAGAAGTAACTTAAATTTCTTTTCAAAGAACTAGAATGGATATTTTATTTATGGTAATAAATTCTTATGGGAAACCGGTGAGAAAATATTTATAGTAAGTAATAAGACTTAAATAATAAAATAAAAAATAAAAATATCTTTATTTTGCATAGACCATTTTAACGGCGCTTACAAAATGTCATACACTATTTAAAATATTTAAAGCGACCAACGGTTCGGAACGCGGCGCACCTGAGAAGAACCGGCAAGAAACTTAGGAAGGCTTTTGTTTTGATGGCCTATTTACAATTTAATATTATTTTACTTTGCAAGCAGATCATTTCCAGGCGTCCCTGTCCTGCAAATAGTCTTTAACGGAGTGATAACCTTTTTCACAAAGCTTGTATTTAATTAATTTTTTAAATTTATTTAATGGTAAATTTCTCAGGTCACAGGGAAGCTTGTAGTAAAAGCGTATACAGTTACCCTGGAAAGAATCGCCAATCTTATGTAGTCGACTGTGGTGGACTGAAAGATTATTTATATTTCTAGTGTTTATATTATGTTTATCACAGAGTTTAGAAAATTGTGATAGATTTTTCTGGACATACATAAGATTGGCAAAAATGTATTGTGATGGTTCGGTGAGAATATTTACTTTCTTAAATTTTTCTCGGAGAGAAACTCTAACTAATTAACTATCTTCACGCTGTATCCCTGACGGGGTAGTCAGAGAGGAAAGATCGCCAGGCTTCGCGATCCATGCATACTTCTTTCGCTTCTTCGAGATTCATCAATCGCTTCATACACGCACGTCTGGGTATCCGAGTACTTTTGACCTTTCCGTTTTTGAGCAATCTGCTCACGTGGTCTTCATATGTAAGTCTCGGCCTACCCTGACTCCTTCTACCCTCTACTTTTGAACAATATATATTCTTCGTCAATCGTTCCTCACTCATTCGTTGGACGTGTCCAAACCAACGGAGCACGCCCTTTTCCAGCTTAAGTTAGGTCACCATTAGTAATATATAAGAATTACGCACGCCATTTTAATTCCTATCCAATGATAAGTATTAAAATTGAAGCGCTCGTGGCCCCGCGATCTCAGTGTTCTGTAAATGATCATTGAGTTACGCAACTTTCACTATGGCTGGTCCTCGGATGGGTGACCACTTTGTGGCATTAACATTTGCGAGCGTTTCGTGCTTTGGAAGGCACGTTAAGCCGTTGGTCCCGGTTGCCAGTAAAGTGGCAGTCGTTAAGCCTGGTTGAAGGCCTTATGGGCGGCTTGAAAATTTCAACAGCATTTAGCCACAACCTGCGTCTGTCTATTTCAACACGGCAATGGGCTCACCACCTATTACGTGGGACAGGAATCCGCACGGTGAAAAGTGGGCATATAATATACCTCTGCCACCCCTTCGGGGATAAGGCGTGATGGATATTTATTTATTTTATTTTTTAGAGTCCTGATCTTTTTTACAGCGTATGCAGCCGAACTTAACCTAGAGGCTGTCTTTTCTATGTGTGGGCCCCACTGCAAATTTGCATCAATAGTTATACCGAGGAACACAGTTGATTCTACAAACTCTAACACATGTTCATTCAGTTGAACATTGGCCGCAACTTGTTTTACATTTGGTAGAGTAAATTTTATACATTTAGTTTTATTTTCATTAAGGCCAAGATTATTTGAGCTGAACCAATGAACTACTTTTGCAATTGCATTGTTTACATCGTCATAGTTATCTAATTGTCTTTTAATTTTAAAAATTAATGAGGTGTCTACTTCAAACAAAACAATCCTATTCCTATCCCCTATATAAAATGGTAAATCATTAATATAAATGAGGAACAAGAATGGCCCAAGTATCGAGCCTTGCGGCACACCCATAGTAACCATGGATCCTACAGAACGTGTACCATTAATATCGACCCTCTGTATTCTATTGTTCAAATATGTAGACAGAAGGTCGAGAGCTTTGCCTCTTATTCCAATCGAAGAATAATCGAATCAGGCAGCTTAGAAGTATAATATCTTTTGTTATTAAATAAAACGCGATAAGGAAACATTGTGGTATGACAGAAGATGGAGTGACTAAGATAGAAAAAGGGATGCTTAGATGGTTCGGACACGTGGAGAGTTATTTGGCGAGAGTGAATGGGCAAACTGGTAGGGGTCGACCTCGGGGTACGTAAGTCAATCAAATCGAGGACTTTTAGGAAAAAGGCCAGTTCAAGAGTACCCTTAACCGGCAAGTGTGTATGAAAACACTAATAAAAGTAGAAGAAGCGAAAGTAGTACATCAGGATAGTAGGAAGTGGAAAGCCATAGTCTCTGCCTACCCCGATGGGAAACAGGCGTGATAATATGTATGTTTGTATGTTGTTAATTTGTAATAATTGCGCTTTTAAAGATTGTCACACATAACAAATATTAAATTTTATTAAGCAATTTTTGATATTGACAAATAAAATATTTTTTTATCGATATCGATAAATTGTGTCCCCAACCTAGCTCATAGTACACGTTTCTTATACGTCTGACAGCGTATGATTTATATGTATGTGAACACAGAGCGGATATTATAGTCGAATTTTTTCATTAGACGGCACTGCCCTAGTTGTGGGCATGAAGCCCTTTAAAATAAGTATTATCTCCATTTGAAATATCATCGTCGCTGTGTCTTCTAGTAATTTATTTATCTAGTACGCCTTATCCCCGAAGTGGTGGTAGGGGCATATTATTGGGCCACTATTCACCATGTGTATTGCTGTCCCACGTAATAGGTGGTGAGCCCATTGTTGTGTTGAAATAGACAGACGCAGGTTGTGGCTACCTGCTGTTGAAATTTTTCAAGCCGCCCATAGGGCCTTTAACTTGATTTAACGACTGCCATGTTACTGTCAACCGGGACCAACGGCTTTACGTGCCTTCCGAAGCACGGAACTAACCTACTACTATAATTACTATTATAATGTTAATAAGGATTAACTGTTAGTAGTGCTGAAAATCTAAAAATGCTAACTGTACGGAAAACTGGCTGATTTGTTGACATTTATCAATTCTGTTCCGCTCTCGTGGTAAGCGTGATTGTATATAACCTATAGCCTTCCTAAATAAATGGGCGGCCTACCAAAAAAAAAAAAAAATTTGAGCCAGTACTTCTTGAGATTAGCGCGTTCATACAAAAATAAACTATTTAGATTTTTATTTATACTGTTGATTGATGGCGCTTGGTGGAACGTGCCACAAATAACACCACTTTTAGTGTTTTAGTATACTTTCTAGGTCTAGTCGTCATATTGTGTACCTTTGAGAATGCCGTGAGGCGAAACCGGTCAGGTTTACAAAGTGGTGTTGTTTAATATATTTAGATTTTTCACCACTTTTAGTGTTTTAGTATACTTTCTAGGTCTAGTCGTCATATTGTGTACCTTTGAGAATGCCGTGAGGCGAAACCGGTCAGGTTTACAAAGTGGTGTTGTTTAATATATTTAGATTTTTCACCACTTTTAGTGTTTTAGTATACTTTCTAGGTCTAGTCGTCATATTGTGTACCTTTGAGAATGCCGTGAGGCGAAACCGGTCAGGTTTACAAAGTGGTGTTATTTAATATATTTAGATTTTTCATATTAGGATAGTCTATTTTCGGCAACGGGCTTATTACTATTGTTTGTTACGTAAGACAATAATGCTTATTGTGAAATGTCCCATATAGAATGTCTCTGCCACCCCTTCAGAGTGGCGTCACTGAAAAGTTAGTAAGTAGAACCCATAACACAAGCTAATATAAATAAATTTGGGTTACAAAGCGCAAAATACCCAAATTTAAAAAAAAGTTGTTACTAACATTGTTTACATAAATAACTTATTCGTTCGAAGCGCTCGTGGTACCGCGGACTCAGTGTTCTGTAAACGATCGAGCGTTAAGCAACTTGCGCTGGTCACGGATGGGTGACCAGCGCAAGTTGCTTTTACGTTTGCGAGCGTTTCCGTGCTTTGGAAGGCACGTTAAGTCGTTGGTCCCGGTTGCCAGTAAAATGGCAGTCGTTAAGCCTGGTTGAAGGCCTAATGGGCGGCTTAAAAATTTTCAACAGCAGGTAGCCACAACCTGCGTCTGTCTATTTCAACACGGCAATGGGCTCACCACCTATTACGTGGGACAGGAATCCACACGGTGAAAAGTGGGCATATAATATGCCTCTGCCACCGCTTCGGGGATAAGGCGTGATGGATATTTATTTATTTATTTATGATAAGTATAGGTTACGTACTTGTTTTCAAGTCTGTGTCACTAGGACAACAAAGTAATCAAAATGGTTGGACTAAATTGTTTTAAAAAAATTGAAAGGCATTTTGTACTAATAGATTACCTACCAATTGATTTGTGTAATTGCTTTGACCACATCCAATGGATTAGCTTAATTATTTCTTCGCAACCGTTCAGCACCGTTCCAGCCATTTTGTAGAGTAACATACTCGTAACAAACTTAAATACAGTTAAATTGGTTAAACATTGGAGCTTCTTTATTAATTGACTATAAAATTGTTCTTTACACAAAAACTTTGCAAATACTTATGCTTACTTTTTAAACATATTAAAATCATGAACATCGTTCTCATGACTGGTATAGCTTGCATTATACATACATATTGTGACGCCTTTATCCCCGAAGGAATAGGCGGAGGCATTCTATACCCCCACATTTCACCGTATGCATTTTTATCGCAGGTGGTGAGCCCATTGTCGTGTTAAAATAGCCAGTCCCATGGCAAGTCCAATAAGTATGGATGGATGTTTGTTACTGTTTCACGCAAAATGTACAGAATGGATTTTGATGAAACTTTACAATAATATAGCTTACACATCAGAATAACACATAAGCTACTTCTTATCATGGGAACAAGTTCTTGTGGGAAACGGGAACGGGAAGACTTCAAAACGTTTTACATAATATTTTTTTCATCTCGAATTTTCTCTAAAAATACACCAACTGTAAAAAAAATATAATCACGACGTACGAGTTCTATAAAAGCAACAATTTAGCATTATAACGGCTTCTAAGAGCGGCAAATTGTTGTGACTAAAAGGATTTTTCTGTTTTAGGGCAAGAAAACGGTTATGGGGTACCAAATGTCACTGTCGAGATTTTATTATTTTGTAGGGTGGCTGAAATGTTAACTGTCTTTGAGTGTTTCAGAAAGATTCAGGGTTGTCAAAACCTTTTTATGCCATGCAAAAGGGCAGATTTAAAAAAGTTGTTCTCATTTTAGGGATCTGAAGTAAAGTAAAAGTAAAAAAACTCTTTATTGTACACCAGGAAACACAACTAGACTCCATGGTATAACAATTGGTGGCCTTATCGCGCGAGGAAATCTCTTACAGGTAAACTTTGGATGGAGACTACAGGGTGAAGAAAGAGTTTCGTATGTAAACTGGAATAACGCTGTAACAATATATATCTTGGAGCCATCTAAACATCTCTTTCTTTCATTAGATCTTCATAGACGTTGAAATACCGTTGCAGTAGTACCAAATTACCTACAGTAGGAATAAACTGTCGTTTTTTACGCCGAAAAAAAAAGTATCGTTTGACACTAAAAAGTGTCAGAGTCTTCCCCTTCAGAGGACTCCCAAGGGTTTCACAAACGCATCACCATATATAATTTATTAAGGCATTTCATTTCCTACAAGGGGAGCTAGGGTTGTCACACAGGGATTTTAAAGGATATTTTTTTAAAACGTGCTTTGGCAAAAGTCTATAAATTTTAGAAATGCACGCCCAGCGCTTAATCCTTACTAATTAATGATGACTTATACATATTCACTGTACACACACTAGTCTGTAAACTTATATACATTATAATTATACTAGGTGATCCTCCGGGCTGCGACCGTGACATATTTCGAACTCCCGTTGCACCTATTTAATCCCGTAGCTTATAAATTCTACAATAATGCATGAAATTTGCTCGATTTGTCGACATTTATGACTACTGCTCCGCTCTCCAGGGTAGTAGCGTGATGATATATAGCCAATAGCCTTCCTCGATAAATGGGTTATCTTACGCAAATATAATTTATCAAATACGTACAGTAGTTCCTGAGATTAGCGCGTTCAATCAAACAAACAAACTCTTCAGCTTTAAAATATTAGTATAGATTTTTGAATAGTGGCAAAAAATGTAATTTCAAATAGATATTTGGGACAGCCCTAACGCTTTTTATGGCTTTCTAGTAATTGGTTCAAGAAAGGGAAAAATACCAAAGTAATTGTATCAATCAAGTTAATTTGCATGTTTTAAAATCCCCTATAGTATTGACAAGGGTAGACAGAGGTACATCGCTAATGCTTTTTTTGCAATTTACATTTTTATGCTACGAACAATATACAATCATGTCTATTTCTCTGACGGCTTCGGTGGCGTAAGTAGGAGTATATGCGACTGCCGCCAGAAGGTCTCAGGTTCGATTCCCGGATCGAAATAAATATATGTGTTATCCGCAAATGTCTGTTTCGGAGTTGGGGTGTTTTCCATGTAGTTTAGGATGTATGTATTTTGAAATATATAAGTATGTTTATCAGTTGTCTAGATCCTATTCTACAAGTTTATATTAGCTTACTTTGTTAGATGGCGCTGTGTTAAAAAATGTTCAACTTATAAAAAATATTTCTTCGTAAGGGTAGGCAGAATCATATTTCAATAATATTTTACTAATTGTAGTTCGTCCCACATAATTTTGGGGCCCCCTAAGCCCCAAAACTTCAGTAAAGGTTCGCTGTGTTAAGCATAACATAACGGTTCTATACAGAAATCAAGTTGAAGGCCTTATAGATGGCATGTAAATTTTTTAACAGGAGATAGCAACAATCTTTTCCTGTCTGTTTCAACCCGGCAATAAGCTCACCCTCAGGCATGACTTGTGGTCACACCCGTGGGAATATGGAAAACAAATGTAGCTTTAGTGCTCATTATAACGTAACCTATCTGTCAGTGAAAGTCCTGTTAAAATTGGTATTGTCGTTTTAGAGTATATCCAGAACAAATGGATACATAAATTCTTTTTATGTTAGTATCGTATTGTATGTCTCTGCCACTCCTTAGCAGATAAAAACTTAAATTATGAGTAAGTCATTTATGCATTCAGAGAAAATCCGATAAATTTAAATTTAAAATAAGTACTTCCATTAAGAAGCGCTCTTGACCCTATCTGACTCAGTGTTCTGTAAACGATCACTGCGTTAAGCAAATTTCGCTATGGCCGGTCACTGATCAGTGACCACTTTGTGGCATTTACATTTCCGAGCGTTTCCGTGCTTCAAAAGGCACACTATACCGTTGGTCCCGGTTGCCAGTAACATAGCAGTCGTTAAGCCAAGTTGAAGGCCTTACGAGCAGCTTAAAAATTTTCAACAGTAGGTAGCCATAACCTGCGTCTGTCTATTTCAACACGGTAATGGGCTGACCAGCTATTACGTGGGACAGGAATATACACGGAGGAAAGAGGGCGTACCTTTAATATGCCTCTGCCTACGGTAATAGTAGTATAAAAACCCCAATTTATCATTGAGGTCACTTCACTTCAGCTAGAAAACACACAAAGAGAAACTTTCAACTCTATGTTTGCCTACGGCTCTTCAAAGACAATAGAGCGGTCGCCATTTGCAAAAAATTGCCGCGATTTTTGTACTAAGATGTCGGCTTTCTACTTTATTTCAGTGAGATTTATGTAACAATTGTGGGGTTGTGATGAAAGTTGAAACAGATAGTTTACAATACCAATTTTTGTTCATGTCATGAAAGGACCCCGTAAACTAGTTACGCTTTTTTGGCGACTGATTCGAATACAGCATCGAAATCCCGCGTTTTGACGATTATTCCGATAGGTATATCGCACTTTTGCGATTTCCTGCGTTCAGGGGGCCTACTATTTTCGAATAGAAAGTCTTTCTAGTCTATTCTATAGCGTTTCTGTTGCGATTGGTCCAAAACTAGGTAGTCTACTAAAACTATTATATATTACACATTCACACTTCTCAATCTGTTGAATAGGCGCTACACGTGTTAATAACATTCTATCGGCCGGCCTATAGAATTCTATTGGAGTGCAATTGTAATAGTAGATGGGCTACGAAAACTGTCAATTTTTCTGTCGGCTCTTTATTGAGCGGCCATCATAGCGTGCCGCTAGTATAGTTAAAAAGTACACTCCTAGAAACAAATGCTCTTTTAACTGTCAAGTCGGTTAATATTACTCAAAAGCGCAGCTACCCTACATTTTCAAACTAATTAACTACCACTTCCGATCCTTAGAGTTCCAAGATGGAGGCACTTTCGTTCACTTAGAGGTTATAACTTTAAACTAATTATTTTCGCTCTGGGACGCTCAGGGACGGTCTTGAATTGTGTCACTGAGACGTGTAAGGGTACTTTGATAAATAATTATAATATACCTATTTATACTAATATTATTAAATCTAACGTCCCAGTTTTTCGATGACAGGATTTTTCTAATTAATCGTTGGCCTACATACATACACATATATTAATACGCCTGTTTCCCGTCGGGGTAGGCAGAGACTATTGTTTTCCACTTGCTACGATCTTGACATACCACTTTCGCTTCTTCTACTTTCATGAGTGTTTTCATACACCCTCGCCGGTTAAGGGTACCCTTGACCTGGCCTTTTTCCAAAAGGTCTTGGATTTGGTTGACATACGTACGCCGAGGTCGACCCCTAACAGTTTGCCCATTCAGTCTCGCCACATAAACGACTGCTTCGTCAGTCTATTTTCATCCATCCTCTCCACGTGTCCGAACCATCTAAGCATCCCTTTTCCCTATCTTAGTCACTAAATCTTCTGTCATACCGCAATGTTCCCTAATCGCGCTGTTACTTTCTTTATCCATCAATCTCACTCCAGCTATACTTCCCAGCCTTCTCATTTCTACTGCATTTATTTTACTTTTATGCGTCTTCTGCCATACTCAATTTTCACTGCCATACATAAGTGTGGGGACCAGCACACCGCTATGTACAGCCAGTCTTGCCTTCTACACGTTCTGACTGCTCATATAGGTGTACATGGCTCCATTCACTTTATTTCCAGCCAAAACTCTTCTCTCAATGTCATAGTCACACTTTCCATCTCTCGCAAATTTTGTACCTAGATATACAAACTCTTTCACTTGTTCTACTCTTTCTCCGTTGGCCTAATTGGCAAAAATCTAAATATCGTGGAAACTACTACCTCTAGCTATAATAATTTGAATTTTATTTTAACCCAACTATATTAATCTTGTCATAGTAGGTTGGAATTATGTATATAGGTTGCTAAATTGTATCGTTGTACGGATTTATGTTTGTTTTTCTTTCACGCAAAAACTACTGAATGGATTTTGAAGAAACTTTACAGTAACATAGTTTACACATTAGAATAATCTATAAACTACTTTTTATCACTGGAACACGTTCCTGTGGGTAACGGGAAGGGGAAAACGTCACCACTCGTGCGTATTATAACTAGTTCCTGCGTGATCGTAAAAGTTTGAAAGGATCTTCTTCTTCATCTTTGCGTATTCCCAGTTAGTCCAAACCGACAGACAAGTCCAAAACCTACCTAGATTTGACGCCTGGGGTCCGCTTTTATTGGCTACTAGGAACAGCTATGATTTAGTTTATCAATCACGCCGTATTCCTGTCCCACGTAATAGGTGGTGAGCCCATTGCCGTGATGAAATAGACAGACACAGGCTGTGGCTATCTGCTGTTGAAATTTTATAAGGTTCCTGTAAGGCCTTCAACTGGGCTTAACGACTGCCATGTTCCTGGTAACTGGGACAAACGGCTTAACGTGCCTTCCGAAGTACGGAAACGCTCGTGAATATAAATACCATAACACGGTTACCCATTCGTAACCATAACGAAAGTTGCTTAAAGCAGTGATCGTTTAGAGAACACTGAATTAGCAAAGGCACAAACAAGCGCTACATTCTGAAATTCCAACAATAATTTTAAAGATATCAATAAAACTTCAATAATATCACAAAGTGGGCACGTCTGCACCGGATGAATTGTAGACGTAGAATGAGTTCTACAGGAAATAATACCGCCGCCATCTTGCCGCAACCGGAAGCAAGGACAGCGTAATGAGCTCTTGAGACTTATGGTCTTTGCGATGGCGTGTTCCGGCTCATTGTGGTTCAACTTTGATAAGTTACTTCTGAAAGTAACTTTACGAGTTCCGATTTTTGCGAATATAGGTACCTATATTATATCCATACTAATATTTAAAGCTGAAGAGGTTGTTTGTGTTTTTGTTTGGTTGAACGCGCTAATCTCAGAAAGTACTGGTCCAAGTTAAAAAAATCTTTTTGTGAGCTATAGCATATTTATTGAGGAAGGCTATAGGTTAGATATCATCACGCTACTGCCCTGAAAAGCGGAGCAGTAACCATAAATGTCAATAAATTGGGCAAATTTTAATACATTGTTGTAAAATAATAAAAGATGGGTGCGATGGGGGTTCAAAATATATCACGGGAGTCTTATAAATAAACATTCAACATGATTCAATTGGGACTAGAATTTCGCTTGTTCTTGTTCCGATACGGTTCTGAAGCGTATTGGTAGAATATTACCTTGGGTTTTTACTGTCATCCCTGCTGCTGGGTTGGAGGAACAGTATGTAGGACCTTTAAAACACGCAGTGTTCAGCCTTCTTCCGAACCGAGTCACAGCGATCCGGCTAAGGGACCCGTACGCGGAGATAAGGCTCTTCTCGTGTGGTCAGATCTGCTGCTCTTCATATCTCCCGGAAGAAGATAAAACTACAGCCGCTCTGATCCAACGTCCCTCTGAGCAAAGAAGGGGTAGAGAGCGGACCAATGGGCATTAGAAGGCACCTTGGAACATGGGGTACCATGGCACCTGCCTGGGTTTTCCCGAACGTCTACAGTATGGGGTTCTTCAAAAGGTATCTTAGAAGGCTTATAAAGGGTCGGCAGCGCGAGTGCTGCACCTTTGGTGTTGCAAACGTCCATAGGCTAAGGTGACCACTATACATCAGGTGGGCCGTATGCTTGTCTGCCACCTCAGTGGTATAAAAAAAAGAAGAAAAGAAATGGGGTGTACCAGTCGCCAGACTGTCACTGAGTGCGGGGTCCCTCGACCTTCGGTCCACGTCCAAAACGAGCGCCGAACCGTGCGTCCAGCCCGCAACTCCTCTCTTTTGGCCGCCATCACCTCGCTGGCGAAGGTGGCTAAGGCAGTCCAACATAGTCAGCTGTCGGCCATGGCTGGCACCACAGCCTGTAGCAACAGATCCGACTAAACGCTACCCATGAGGGCACTGCGCGGCCCATTGCCCTTGGGGCCGAGTCTACTATTGACAAGCCGTAGAATAGAACCAGAATCGCTGCTTTTAGCTGTCTAAACATTAGTACACTATCAAAAATGCAACTGACTAGCGGCCACTGGCGCGGTACGTGTTAGTAGAATTCTATCTGCCGACCGATAGAAGTCTATTGGAGTACGATTGTAATAGTAGACTACGAAAAACTGTAAAAATTGTACCGTTTGTTGGCTTTCTACTGAGTGATGATTTCGATGGTTAGGTACGGTTACACTGGAACGACGTTCGTCGATAAATGTGCTATTGTAACCAAACAAACAAACAACTTCCTCAGCTTTAAATATTAGTATACATATAGATTTACCTGATGTATTGACATTTATGGCTACTGCTCCGTTTGCCTAGTAGCGTAATGATATATAGCTCATAGCATTCCATGATAATTAATATGCTCTTCAGCTTAATAATATTAGTGGATACGTATTATTTTCCCATTCACTTTGATCATGGGTACTATAGGCTCTCAAAAAACTATAATATATTATACTAGGTGACCCCCACGACTTTACCCGTGACATACTTCGAACTCCGTACGTCGTTTATAAGTTCTACAATAATGTATAAAAATTTGTTAAATATGACGACATTTGTGATTACTACTCCACTCTACATGATAGTCGCGTGATGATATAATAGCCTATAGCATTCTGTGGCGACTGCCTCTGTGGCGCGGTGGGAGTGCATCCGACTGCTACGCAAGAGGTCGTGGGTTCGATTCCCACCCAGGATAAAACTTTGTGTGATGAGCACGATGGTTTATTCTGTGTCTGGGTGTTATTTATCTATAATATGTATGTATTTAGAAATATATATGTATGTTTATCAGTTATCTAGATCCCATAACACAAGCTAATATTAGCTTACTTTGGGCTAGATGGCGCTGTGTGAAAAGTGTCCCACAATATTTATATTTATTTATTTATTAAAATTTAAAAAAAAAAATTTTAATACCTATTATTTTCCATTCATTTTGAATCCGGGGTACTACAGGCTCTCAGAAAACTATAATATTCTCGTATTATATAGAAAGCTATAGGACCGTGATAGCGTGCAGCGCGGCAATTTGAATGGTCATCAATAATTCACGCGAAACAGATAGAGACCAATTTGGCCGAGCCCTGAATCCGAACGTTGTATTAAAGAGGATAAGACTCACCTTACTGATATAGACAAATAAATAATTGAAGTTAGAAAAAAATTTAAATAAATAAATATCCATCACGCCTTATCCCCGAAGGGGTGGCAGAGGCATGTTATATGCCCACTTTTCACCGTGTGGATTCCTGTCCCACGTAATAGGTGGTGAGCCCATTGCCGTGTTGAAATAGACAGACGCAGGATGTGACTACCTGCTGTTGAAATTTTTCAAGCCGCCCATAAGGCATTCAACCAGGCTTAACGACTGCCATTTTACTGGCAACCGGGACCAACGGCTTAACGTGCCTTCCGAAGCACGGAAACGCTCGCAAATGTTAATGCCATAAAGTGGTCACCCATCCGAGGACCAGCCATAGTGAAAGTTGCGTAACTCAGTGATCGTTTACAGAACACTGAGACCGCGGGGCCACGAGCGCTTCAAAAGAAAAAAATTTAAAAAACAATTAATTAAACACAGCTAAATTTTGAAAATTTTAGTTTAAAACTGTAACTCAGTTCAGTCACGAGAAGGACTCGAACGCGCCAGACGCGTTTACCAAGGACACCACCGTGACCTGGCTCGAAACTAACGAATTAATACACCTCTTTACGTCTTAAGGCGACGTAAATAAAGACGCTACGGTTCCAGTCCAGCTCGTGATCGAATTCTTTTCCACTTTAAAATTTAAATATAAATAATTAAAGTGTCTGATTGTGATTCCATATTTTTTTTAATAATTATAATTTATTTATTAAAAATTGTTTACAACAAAAGTAAGCTCGTGGCCCCGCGGTCTCAGTGTACTGTAAAACGATCACTGAGTTACGCAACTTTCACTATGGCTGGTACTCGGATGGGTGACCACTTCGTGGCATTTACATTTGCGAGCGTTTCCGTGCTTCGGAAGGCACGTTAAGCCGTTGGTCCCGGTTGCAAGAAAATGGCAGTCGTTAAGCCTGGTTGAATGCCTTATGGGCGGCTTAAAAATTTCAACAGCAGGTAGCCACAACCTGCGTCTGTCTTTTTCAACACGGCAATGGGCTCACCACCTATTACGTGGGACAGGAATCCACACGGTGAAAAGTGGGCATATAATATGCCTCTGCCACCCCTTCGGGGATAAGGCGTGATGGATATATATATATTTTCAAATATCGTAAATTTATATATTCAAATATCGTAAAATTAAAATTACTAAATGAATTATAATTGAAGAGCTCGTAACCCCGCAAACTCAGTGTAAACGATCGTATCGTAAACGATCACTGATTTAGCAACATTCGCTATAGCTGGTCCTTGGATAGGTGACCACTTTATGGAATTTACATTTGCATAAGCGTTTTTCGAAGGCACGTTAATCCGATAGTCACGGTTGCCAGAAAAATGGCAGTCGTTAAGCCTAGTTGAAGCTAGCCCCCCGGAAACCTTGGCCCCTTACACTATATGACTAGAAAAATGTTACTTGTGAAATCCATACGATACTAACGTCAACAGGGCTGCCACATTAAATTTTAATATTTAACATCCCGTATCTCATTCAAACGACGCTTTATAGTCGACTATTATTTGTTTACATCCCTAGCAGCAATTTCATAGCTGTTAATGCCAGGGTAAGCAGAGTTCTACGTAGTTTAAATATTCAAGTGTTACATTCAATTCGGATTTATTGCCATATCAAATATGTATACAACCTAGGAATCTTGTTTAAACTAACATTAATATGGCATCAAGTCCCGGCTGCAATTTAAGGTTTAACTGTGGAGTTTGTAGATCTCAAACAGCTTTGTTTGAATTTTCAACTAATAAATAAAATTAATAAATATCGTTGGGACAACTATGTTGGGACAGCTTGTACTATGGTAACCAGATAACTGATAAACATGCTTATATATTTCTAAATACATACATATTATAGATAAATAACACCCAGACACAGAATAAACCATCGTGCTCATCACACAAAGTATTATCCTGGGTGGGAATCGAACCCACGACTTCTTGCGTAGCAGTCGGATATACACCCACCACGTCACAGAGAAAGACATCTTAAACTCTATATACTCTTTGTAGGAAGGAAGAAGCTTTTAATTTTTTTTATATTGATTCTGACACAATATAAAGAAGAAAAAAAAATGTTTTATTAATATACTGGTGTCCTATAGACCCTATACTACCCCGGCAATGGCAAAAGGGCTTTCAGGTACACAATAAAGTATCTATTTATTGTCCACAACCTTATCATTTCTGAGTTATTAGGTGTTAAATATTGTCTTTAGAAAGTTATTAATGTCAGTTTCTTATTAATTATAGGAAGCTGTCGCAAGCGATTTTTACAAAATTTAAAAAAAGTCTACATTCAGTTGGAAAAAAGAAATCATTTCGAAAAAAAAAATATGTTAAAGGGGGATATCGTGACAATTTCGGCAAGATAATGTAAAAATATATAATTTTTTTAGGTATTCTTGATGAAAAAAAACAATTTTTTTTTGGGATTAAGTGACTATAAGTCAACACACATAAAATAGTAACTAATGTGATGTAATTGGCGAATTTAGTCTTAAGAAAGAATGCCTACTGAGTTTTTCTCAGTAGTTTTTCGTTAAACACAGAACAATTTTCTGGAAGAAATGTGGATTCCAAGCAAATTATATATTTTAACGGATTAAATGAGATTATTATATAACTTTTTTAAAGAACCATTTAAGCAATACTGTTCCCGGCTTTCAGCTTAATACCCTCTTTATGGGACACCTTGTATTTCCTGCTAGAAACTGCTAGAATATTCTTTTTCCAGGACGTGAAAATGACTGGCTACTTCTACCACATTCCTAATTAATTTTATCTTCTAGGGACTTAAGTCGGAACGACCTGACAGCCATCAGTAGAAGGACCTTTCGAGGATTAACAGCACTGAAGAGTTTACACCTGGATGGAAACCATCTGAAGTGTATTGATGAGAAGGCGTTCGAAAATCTGAAGAGTTTGGAAGTACTGTAAGTAATTTTTTTTTTAAGGTAGTATACGCCCGCGATTTCGCTCTCGTAATTAAGTTTTCCTGTCGTTTCCAGATCTCTGGGATCAGATTCCTGGGGGAATAAAAATTAGACTATGTGTTAATCCACTACAAATTGAAATATTCCACAAAGAAAAACATATACAAACTTTGAAGCCCCTTTAACCCCCCAAAGGGGTTGCAAAATTCATTATATTTTTTAGGCCACTGAGTTGGCAGATAAGCATACGGCCCACCTGATGGAAAGTGCATGTTTGCAACACCAGAGGTGCAGCACTCGCGCTGCCGACCCTTTATAAACCTTCTAAGACCCCTTTTGAAGGACCCCATACTGTAGACGTTAGCAAAAACCCAGGCAGGGAGCTCATTCCAGAACCTAAGCGTACGCGGAAGCCAGCGGACTATTTATAACTGTAAGGTACTAAACGGTTTGATACGCGTTGTCACTGCAGTATTAAACGGCCTGTCACATTTCAGCTGAACAAGTCTTCATGGTTCTTCACAATGATACGACTTCTCTTTTATATTACTGATCTGTCTTACCGGTCTCGGTCTCTACCGGTCCACCTGGTCTGAAGTGGTTACTTAGCTGCATATTCCATCCGCTTTAACAACCTATAGACATAATACCGACATTGTTAGGGCGAGCCGTAATTTTAATAAACTATCCAAACAACATGATTTTGATGTCTTCTTCACCAAAGGGGCCTGTATTAAGAAAACACTAAGCCTAGGGCTTTTTGGTATACCCGACTAAATAGGTAATAGTAATTCGTTTGTTTTGTACTATTCTTTTTATTTATTGTCTTATTGTGAGATGTGCGCTGTTTCTGTCTGTGCTTAATTTAACAAGAAAACTAAAAGTGAAAACTTGTTATTGGCTTTCTGTAACTTATGAGTTTGATATATAGGTTTAAAAACTGTAAGTTTTCTATAAATAAATAAATAAATACTGTACCCTATGGAAGGTGCTACACTCGCGCTACCGATCGACGCTGAAACGGTCTTTGAAAAGCTACGAATCTTATTCGGTGTGGTTGTGGCAAATCTCAAATCTTTGATGCGTTTTAGAATCTGATTTTTTTTAGGATCCACTCGATTAAAGACATCACTCTTAAACTTAACTTAACTTAACTATCGTCACGCTGTATCCCTGACGGGGTAGTCAGACAGGACAGGTCGCCAGGCATCGCGATCCATGCATACTTTTTTCGCTTCATGTAGATTCATTAATCGCTTCATACATGCACGTCTTTGTATCCGAGTACTTTTGACTTTTCCGGTTTTGAGCAATCTGCTCACGTGATCTTCAATGTAAGTATCGGCTTACCCTGACTCCTTCTACTACCCTCTACTTTCGCACAATATATATTTTTTGTCAATCGTTCCTCACTCATTCGTTGGACGTGTCCAAACCAATGGAGCACGCCCTTTTCCAGCTTAACACTGACACTTTCATTCAAAATTGCCGTTCTACTTTTTTTAATAGTTTCTAAACTCCAATATGATTAATAAGTCCAATAAATTGGGTCAAATTCAATATAAATATTCCATTGATAATTATGACTTAGAGACTGGGGGTCGAATCAATACTACGAGGTCAAGACGGGTCAATATGTCGCCTTGGTTAATAGAATTAGACTTAATACAAAGTATTCTTCTTCGTCTTAGGGTATTCCTAGGTTTTTTAAACCCTACCTGATTTGGAGTCTAAGGTTAAATTTTTTTGGGAATCTAGGACCTCCTATACTTTGGTTTTTGATCTTCGGTATTGCCTGCGCTGTGGTTGTGTATACGACTGCCGCGCTGAGGTCCCGGGTCGGAACAAATATTTGTCTGATCCACAATGGGTGTTTGCAATGGATAATATGTATGTGTTGAGAAATTTCAGTTGTCTAGATCCCATAGTACAAGGTTATAGCTTAGCTACTTTCAACTCAACATCCTTACACATCATCTATGCATTATTTTAACACAACCCAAAAACATTATCAGATGTAAAATATTGTATGCCCACTTTTCACGATGTGTATACCTGTCCCACGTAATAGGTGGTGAGCCTATTACCGTGTTGAAATAGACAGACGCAGGTTGTGGCTACCTGCTTTTGAAAATTTTCAAACCGCCCATAAGGCATTAAACTTGAGTTAACGACTGCCATGTTACTGGCAACCGGGACCAACGGCTTAACGTGCCTTCCGAAGCACGGAAATGCTCGCAAATGTAAATGCTACAAAATGGTCATCCATCCGTGACCAGCCATAGCGAAAATTGCTTAACGCAGTGATCGTTTACAGAACACTGAGTTCTCATAGGTATATACAGGTAAAATATTATTTTAACTGCAAATACATAAGTATCAATCAGGCTTTTATCCCTGAAGAAGTGGTAGAGGCATATTAATACGCTTATATTTCACCGTGTGCATTCCTGTCCCATGTAGTAGGTGGTGATCGTATTGTAGTCTAGCAATGGACAAGCGCAGGTTATAGCGACCTGCTGTTGATTTTCTTTTACCTAACTTATCTATCCACACGCTGTATCCCTGACGGGGTAGTCATAGAAAACAGATCGCCAGGTTCAGCGATCATTGCATACTTCTTTCGCTTCCTGAATATTCATTAATCACTTTATACATGATAGGGTTTGCTGTATTCTACCTCGCCGTACAGTTCTGGCGTGTCGCCATTATCTCTATATTAGCTCTAAGCTGTACAACAGAATGAACAGGATATTGAATATCTACCCGCTCCTTTTAAAAGTGTCTGTACTGATTGGCTGCGTACTTTGTCATATAAAGACACTGAGGATCTCATAGCGTGACCGCTCCAATGACTCACTCACTCACTCACTCACACACACACACACACACACACACACACACACACACACACACACACACACACACACACACACACACACACTCACACACATACTAACTTAGTTTTATCACATTCCCCTTATATAATTTTGCTACTTCTTTGTTATATATGGCTTGCAATGTCCATTTTGGAACTTTATTTGTATTCCTAGGAGAGGGCGTTGATGTCTGCGTCACAGTTTATTACTATTGCAGATATCATCGTTCAATTGTCAAATATGTAAAATATGTTTATGTCCAAATAAACGAATTTGAATTTGAATGCACGTCTACTAGAGTACTTATGACCTTTCCGTTTTTAAGCATAAACTATTGAATGCCTTCAACTTGCTATTCTTTGCTATATGAGAATAACCTTCCTTTAAACTACTTGAAATTAATTTAAATTTTTTTTTTCAGAACTCTGAATAACAATAATCTGACATATTTAGCTTTGGAGCCGGCCGCCATCACAAGACTGAACACCCTGCGTCTGACCGACAATCCTGTTGTATGCGATTGTCGCGTCGCACGGCTGTCAACTGCTGTAAGGGCTGCTGGGATCCTGGGAGTTGGTGCTAGGTAATGTTGCTTTTTCAACTTGCAATTATTGATATATAAACTAAAGAGATAAGAAAAAAGCGCGCGGCGCTGTCTTTCTTTTCAGAACAAGCGTTTATAATTTCGATTTTAATGTACCTAAATAATTTGCTTTGTAAAAATGTAGTACGGTCACTTGAGTCAATAATTGATGTGTGAAAGCCAATGAGTAACATTACTTCAAAGTGTGTGATGCACATTAGATTACGTATTAATTTGTATATATGACCCGTATGTGGCACTGTAAGAAGTAGTGGGAGAAACTTGGAGCCACAGGTTCGCATAGTAAACACTGCGGTCGCCATATCTCTTTAATTAAGAAATATAATCGTGATATATTATGCTTATATTACATTATTGTGTTTATATTATATTACAGTCTGAGACTACCAGGACTTTAATTGGTTGTGCTAATTAGTGTCTAGCACATAAAGACCTTTTAGCCTTTTTGTTACCACCTCACTAAAAAGGCAACGGGTGCAAAATTTATTCCAAATTTAACATCTAAAATAGACACATTTTATTAAATTAATTCGGCCCTTGAGACTCACCCCAGTTCCGTGCTTCGGAAGGCACGTTAAGCCGTTGGTCCCGGTTGTCAATAAAATGGCAGTCGTTAAGCCAAGTTGAAGGCCGAATGGGCGGCTTAAAAAATTTCAACAGCAGGTGCCACAGCCTGCGCCTGTCCATTTCAACACGGCAATGGCCTCACCACCTGTTACGTGGGACAAAGATGCGTACGGTGAAGTGTGAGCGTTTAATATGCCTCTGCATACCCCTTCAGGGATAAAGGCGTGACAATATGTATGTATGTATGTATATTATGCTTAATTGTTTACTAGTTACATCGGGAGTTGTTTACTATACACGGATATATATACTATACTCGGATCTCGTGGCATCGAGGGTGAATTTTCGTGCTTTTTAAAGTTTCTCATACATATTACTGGAATCAAACATAGCTCACATAGGACCCGTAATATACTATTACCGTGGTGCTTCCCTATTTCTATAGGATTTACACCTCATTGCTTTCCAGGTGTCCCGCTTTGCAAAGCAGGAAAGAGGCGTTAGGTTCTTTTCCTACATCCTCAAATTATCTTCTGATTAATTTCGTTGTGGGTTCCAATACTTACTTTTGACTTTTCCGTTTTAGTGCACTCTGCTCACGTGGTCTTTATATGTTAGATATGATAATGATATGTTATTACGATTATATTATCATAAAATGTAATTCAATATATGCTTCTAGATGTCAAGCGCCAGCTACTTTGAGGGGAGCTCTTCTCACGGAATTGGAGGCTCATGAGCTGATCTGCAACGGTAAGGAGTAATTTATATATTTGGTTCACGGTTATATGCTATTTTCTTCATTATAGTGTTTTTTTTAAGCCACTGAAGTGGCAGGCAAGCATACGGCCCACCTAAAGGGAAATAATCACCGTAGTCTATGTGTACAATATTGTAGCGAACTGTATGATGATGTATTGAGAACATTACAAGCAGATAAGAAGATGGGGCAAAAGTACAGTGTTGCCACAGTAAATTTTCTATAATTAATAAAAAACAGGATTTGGTTATCAGTCTATTGAGACAATTAGATATTAATGTTGGTGTTCCCAACACTATAGACGTTTGCAACATCAGAGGCATTGCGACCCTTTCAAAATCTCCTAAGATCCCTTTTGAAGAATTCCATACTGTAGACGTTTAGAAAAACCCAGGCAGGGAGCTCATTCCGCAATCTGAGCGTACACGGAAGAAGGCTCCAATCGGAACTTACCGTATGCTCACGCTCCGGACGCAAAGTGTGAGGGTGAACACCCTGTCTATGGCAAGCGGTGCGATAATAGAAAGTAGCCGTGGGCATCATATCAAACAACTCCTCAGAGCACAGACCGTTGTACAGGCGATAGAACACTCATAAGGAGGCGAAGTCTCTCCTGTCGCAAATGGGCTCGACATCTAAGCCCTAGGGCTTGGATGCTTCCCAGTAGCATCCAAGCCCTACCTGGATGTCGAGCCTGGAGTTCACCTTTTATTCAGCTGCTAGGAGCATCTATCTTTTGGCTTTTTGAAGTGAAACTTCTTTTTCGACGTTGAGAGACTTTTTATAGTTGTTTAAAAAAATCGTCACTTTTTTGGTGACGTGACATGTTGTTTTGAAATGAAACTTCTTTATCTTATGTGAAACTTTTTTATCTTATGTGAAACTTCTTTGTCGACGTATGAGAGAAATTTTACAGCTGTGAATAAATCGTGAAGCTTGAATCGTGAATCCTGAAGCGCTCGTGGCCCCGCGGTCTCAGTGTTCGGTAAACGATCACAGAGGTACGCATCTTTCACTATGGCTGGTCGTCGGATGGTTGACCACTTCGTGGCATTTACATTTGCGAGCGTTTTTGTGCTTCGGAAGGCACGTTAAGCCGTTGGTCCCGGTTGCCAGTAAAATGGCAGTCGTTAAGCCTGGTTGAAGGCCTTATGGGCTTGATAAAATTTCAACAGCAGGTAGCCAAAACCTGCGTCTGTCTAT
The DNA here is from genome assembly GCA_948477245.1 of Thumatha senex. Classification (NCBI taxonomy): domain Eukaryota; kingdom Metazoa; phylum Arthropoda; class Insecta; order Lepidoptera; family Erebidae; genus Thumatha; species Thumatha senex. Next base: position 14,242,831 of record OX419752.1, on the reverse strand, counting down.
TTCACAACACGGCAATGGGCTTACCACCTATTACGTGGGACAGGAATCCACACGGTGAAAAGTGGGCATATAATATGCCTCTGCCACCCCTTCGGGGATAAGGCGTGATGGATATTTATTTATTTTGATTATAAGCTTCAAGTTTCAATGTATCATACTCTCTCCCAAAGGACCAACGACATCAGTGACAGCGGAATGCTCTGCGGAGCCCCGGTGTCCACCTCCATGCCGCTGCACCCCTGAGGGTACAGTGGACTGTCGGGAGAAGCTCCTGTCAGAACTACCCGTCACCATACCTCATAGGGCGACTGAAATGTAAGTAAATAATTATTATGGGAAACTTTTTACACAGCGCGAAATTTTTTAACCCGCCCATAAGGCTTAACCCTAACACTTGGGACCAACAGTGGCTTCGGGGAAAGCACGGAAATGCTCGTAAATGGAAATAAAGTGGTAACTCATCCTAGGACGAATCATAGCGAAAGTTGCTTAACGCTGTGATCAATTACAAAATAATAAAAAAAAAAATTGCATAGACCATTTTAACCGCGCTTTCAAAATGTCATACATAAGAACTAAAGATAAATTTTATATATTTAAGGTGACCACCGGTTCGGAACGCGGCTCACCTGAGAAGAACTGGCAAGAAAGTTAGGAAGGCTTTTTTATGGCCTATTAACTATTTAATATTATTGCACTTTGTCAGCAGATTGAGACTTTGAAGCGCTAGGAACCCCAAACCCCCAACATTTGCTTCACCAGTTAATTTCGTTCTAGAACATTCGATGCACATCAGCAGTTTTTCTAGGACATGCGTCACTTCCGATGAAGTGCCGAGTTAGCAATAAGTTAGTATATAAGATCAATAATTTGTCAAAATTATTTAATTACTGTTTTGTATTACTACGTTGTAACTCTGTCAGTTAAATAAATAATTGTTTACACTGTTGATTGATGGCACTTGGTGGAACTTCAACTTCAAACATATTGAATACAATCATATTGTATACAATGACATCTGAAATACATACAATATGTGCTAACCTTTGAAAATGCCGTAAGGCGAAACCGGTCAGGTTTAAGTAATAAATAAGTGGAACAGTACAAGTGTTTTAGTTCAAGAAATAAATAATTATTTATTTAAAATCCGGGTTTTGAGAACGATCACAACATTCGCTATAGGTGGTTCTTGGATGGGTGACCACTTTGTGGATTTACATTTGCGAGCGTTTCCGTGCTTCAGAAGGCACGTTAAGCCGTTGGTCCCGGTTGCCAGTAAAATGGCAATCGTTAAGCCTGGTTGAAGGCCTTATTGGCGGCTTGAAAAATTTGAACAGCTGGTCGCTACAGCCTGCGCCTGTTCATTTCATCACGGCAATGGCCTTACCACCTGTTGTCTGGGACAAAAACGCTAACGGTGAAATGTGGGCGTATAGCATGCCTCTGCCTACCCCTTCGAGGATAAAGGCGTGACAATATGTATGTAGTGTATGTCAGCAGATCATTTCGAGGCGTTTTATCAAAATTACAGAACACTGGTTTAGCGGGGCTACGAGCCCTTCTACCTAGCGTGAACTTGAGATGACTCCTCAAAGTACTTACTAGACCTGCTCGAAGCTGTGCAGCAGTACGTAGGGTACATTCGAGCACGCGAATGTTCCCTCATACCATATTTCTGTAATTACGATTTCTATGCTTGAAACACACTGCCAGAATACGTGTTTCCTTTCTCTTACAACCCCGGATTCTTCAAACGGAGCGTGAAGATGCACATCATTGGGTATCCAACTTGAGAGTCGCTGTCAGTAGTCATGTGCACTGAGGGTAGCCCGTAAGTAGAGTCGCTGTAGTAGGTAGGCGTGTAAATTATTTTGACGAACTGGATATTTAAAAAAAACTGATTTAAATAGATCTCGATATACCTCGATTGAAGACCTGATGGAAAGAGGTCACTTTAGCCTATGGACGTTTGCAACACCAGACAGAGGTAATTGGGACTAAACCTTTTGCTTTTTCCAGCCGCCTAGAACAGAACGAGATAACCGAGGTACCTGCAGGAGCCTTTTCATCAGTGAAACGCGTCGCCAGAATTGATCTCTCAAATAACAAGATAACAAAATTAGCTGCCGATGGGTTCAGCGGTTTGGTACATTTAACTTCTCTGTAAGTAGTTTCTCTTTATCTCTTGATAGTTGCTTCCAAGATCTACCTGGATTTAGAGCCTGGAATCCGAGGCATTATTTGACATAGAAACTGGAATTGAATGGAAAATGGATGAAGCGTGTTATAGTCTATAATCATCCAAAAAAACTTATTAAAGTGAAAAAAGTCAACTTGGTTCGAGACGGGGATTGAACCCGTGGCCTTTGCCTAACCAGGGCAATGTTCTAGGCACTGAACCGCTGACTCAGAGTTTACTGAACGATCACTGCGTTAAGCAACATTCCCTGTGGGTGGTCCTTGTATGGGTGACCACTTTGTGTAATTTAAATTTGTGCGAGCGTTTCCGTGCTTCGGAAGGCACGTTAAGCCGTTGGTCCCGGTTGCCAGTAAAATGGCAGTCGTTAAGCCTGATTTAAGGGCTTATGCCTGAAAAATTTCAACAGCAGGTCGCCACAGCCTGCGCCTGTCCATTTCAACACTGTTACGTTGGACAAAAATGCATACGGTATAGTATGCCTCTGCCTACCCCTTCAGGGTAAAGGCGTGACAATATGTATGTTTGTAATCCTACTAAAATTATAACGCGTAAGTTTGTAATAAGGGATGTTTGTTACTCTTTCACGCAAAATCTACTGAATGGATTTTGATGAAACTTTACAATAATATAGCTTACACATCAGAATAACACATTAGCTATTCCCGTGGGAAACGGAAACGAGAAAACCTCAGCACGCGTGCAAAGCCACGGGCGTCAACTAGTGTGAAATAATTTGGATAAATTTATTTAAATCAGTTAGCATGATAATTTTCATATATATTTCTGTTCATTTTGATAAAAAAGTTTATGGCGTATTTTTATTTTATAGAGTGCTGTATGGGAACAAGATCAAAGATCTACCGTCTGGAATATTCCATGGACTTTCATCTTTACAGTTATTGTAAGTATTTGCGGTATTATTTAATAATAATAATAAGCCGCTCACACCGGTGCTGCACGCTGTCGCCTTACAGGCTTACCATGCCTATGGCGATTGTATAGGCACATCTAGTGAGTTGGCAAGTCACCGTCTGCCAGTATTTTTACATAATACTGGCAGACGGTGACTTGCCAACTCAAATAATATATAAAAATGGCAGACGCCGTCTTCATCCATAGTTTTAGTTACCTACTCCATTTAACCTTCAACTCAATAGCCCATTTTGTAGTTAGCATATTTTACAATAGTTTAACTCCCATTGGAGGTGGTCCATTATCGTTCTTCTACATGCGGCGGGCGTGGACTGTCTGCAGTGGGGGTCCCATTTCCTATTAGATTAAAAAGGGCCTCAGCGTGCTGGACCAGTATGTCCCCATGTACGCCTACCAAAAGTCCGGGTATCTTCATAAAAAAAAGAAGATACTCGGGAAAAGAAGGAACATAATAATCATGTAAGTTTAATATTGTAAGCCATACCTGCATTATAAAATAGCTCTCATTTTGATTTGATTTGTTTTTTTTTTTGTAAAGACTCATTACTATATAATTTGTTCAAATATCATGTAAATAAAACTAATGTAATTACTGGCAGTTAGAAAAGAGTGGCCATGAGTTTTATTGCCAGGTTCTTCCTCAGGCTCTACCTATTGCGTTGCGAATCTGGCAGTAAATGTAAATGTAGAAGCAATAATCTTGACGTTTATAAGTGTTACTTTGTGACCTACATGAATAAAGATTTTTCACTTTTCACAAATTTATTTTGTGGTATTTTTTTTTATATAACGCTCTTTAGCCCAAAGTAAGCTAATTTTTGCTTGTGTTATGGAATCTAGACAGCTGATAAACATACTTATATATTTCTAAATACATACATATTATACATAGGAAACACCCAAACTCCGAAACAAACATTTACGGATCACACAAATGTTTGTTAGACCTGGGAATCGAACATTATTGTAGAACATTTTGAAGTTAAATATTATAAAGTACGATTTGAAAATTCTATAAAACGAAAAAGCAATAGAAAAAACAAACATTCATAAGTAAGGTTTAGCCTGCGAGCCTACCCCGTCAGGGATACAGCGTATACAGATAGATGGATAAATAAATATTTGTTCCATTTCGGTATTCTAACCTACGACCTCGACAATCAAAAATCAACCCTAATAACTAAACCTAAGCCTCTGTGGCGCGGTGGTAGTGTATTTCAGTGCTATGTACGAGGACGTGGGTTCGATTCCCATCCAAGATAAACCTTGTGTGATGAGCACGATGGTTTATTCTGTGTGTTATCTATAATATATATGTATTTAGATATATAAGTATGTTTATCAGTTATCTGGTTACCATAGTACAAGCTCTGCTTAGTTTAGAATCAGATGGCGTTGTGTGAGTTTACCCCAACGATATTTATTATTATAATTAAAACCACTTTTCTGATTACAGGCTTCTCAACTCCAATGAAATTACATGTGTAAGGAAAGACACATTTCGTGATCTGCAGAATTTAAAGTTATTGTAAGTTGTTTTTTTTTAATATATGACACTTCAAAATGGCGTCGCCTGCCTTATAGAAAGCAGAGACGCCGACCCGTGATTTGGAGCCGGTATCCCAGACGGTAGGGACCCTCAGGTCAGACATGTGCCTTTTCAAGCTTCTCTTAATGGACCCAGGATTGTAAGAGGAGGGAAACATGTGGGCTGGCTAAGAGTTCCATGCTTTTATGGAGCGACATAAGAAAGACCTGCGAAATCTTTTGATTCTGGGCACAATTGTGTCCACAGTATGAGGATGACATCTATGCCTCGCCCATGTTGTTCGGGTACAAAAAGGACAGGGCGGGATCAAGTGAAAGAGTTACCCTCACCGTGGTAGATGTTGTTTTAAAAAAGATATAAATAAATATTAATATTGTAAGAAATTTTTTTTACACAGCACCGTCTAGCCCAAAGTAAGCTAATATTAGCTTGTGTTATGGAATCTAGACGACTGATAAACATACTTATATATTTCTAAATACATACATATTATACATAGGAAACACCCAAACTCCGAAACAAGAATTTGTGTGTCACACAAATATTTTTTTCGACCCGGGAATCGAAAACCTTGAACTCAGTCGCGGCAGTCGCATACACTACCACTGCGATATTGAACTATTAATTCTCGTTGCAGGTCTTTATACGACAATAACATCAGGTCCCTGCCCAACGGAACCTTTGACGCTTTGACTGGAATTCAGACATTGTAAGTATTTAAAATTTCGTTGATCGTTTCCCTTCTTCAACCTACCTTTAACTACCTCTGTGAAAATAATCCATCTAACATCTATCACGCCTTATCCCCGAAGGGGTGGCAGTGAGCATATTATATGCCCAATCTTCACCATGTGTATTCCTGTCCCACCTAATAGGTGGTGAGCAGCCCATAGCCGTGTTGAAAAAGACAGACGCAGGTCGTGGCTACCTGCTGTTGAAATTTTTCAAGCTGCCCATAAGGCCTTCAACTTGACTTTGTAACGTAACAATTTTCCGGGAGGGGAACAATGTAAGGTCTAGGAGATAACTATCACCAGAACTGGAGGAGTCCCGGCTTAAAAGGAAAAGGAAAAGGTAAAGTTAATTTAATAAATGTTAAAATATAAATATAAGGCCAGGGAAACCGGGGGTAAAATGAAGGTCTCGCAGGTTTCTTTAAAAGAGCAGGTTATCAGTTAGGCCTCGAGTCAGGCCTCCACGTCGCCAAGAAGGGGGCCTCGAGTCAGGCCTCCACGTCGCCAGGAAGGAGCCTTGAGTCAGGCCTCCACGTCGCCGACCTCGGAGAAGCAGGTCGCGGTAGTTGAAGGCAGGCAGAGGGCTGAGAGCCACCAGCCGTCGGCTTCACAAGCCACTGAAGACAACCACGTTATTATTTCAGAGGGCGCAGCCCTCTCACTCAGCACTATAATTCCAGCACCTCCTGCCAAGACGAGCTCCAAAAGTAGACTGATTTGACGGCCCCGGCTCCCTTCTTTTACAGATTGTTTAGCATTTCAAAATTTAAACAATAAAATCTAAACATATTTTAAGAATATTAATTTATAACAAGGTCTAATACCTATACAACCAGTTTGTATACTGGCAGCTCTAGCAATAAATTAAAAATAAAACCTAGGCTTGTCATTAGCTGAAATTACAAATTACAAAAGGTAAACAAACATTAAGAGAGCATCGAAAAATAAAGGCCTAGGAAAGCTACAGATCAAAGAGTAATGGCTCTATATTTCAATAAGTAATATTGAAATAACAAAGTCACTTTTCGCTGTCTGTCCCTATGTATGCATAGATCTTAAAAACTGCGCAACGAATTACGATGCGGTTTTTTTTAATAGTTAGAGTGATTCTTATAGAAGGTTTTTATGTATAATTTGTTAAGTTTTTGTATACATTGACTAAATTATGACGATATTTGTTTGGGAAATCGAAAAAAATAAAAATCCAGCAATTCTAAAGTGGTAATATAAAGGCTATTTACACAAATACGTTATTAATCCTTATCATTTTTAATATGTTAGTTGACTTCAGCATTTTATGAAGATTATTTTGTCATTACAAATTGTCATTACAAACACCTTGCAAATTAAATGAATATAGGAGATACGGCGAAATCAAAATTTTGCGCATAGAAATTAATTTCGTGTAACCATAATTCGACTGGGCTGGTACTGGGGGCCGAGTCTACTATTGACAACCCGTAGAATAGAACCAGAATCGCTGTTATTAGCTGTCAAAATGTTAGTAGACTATCAAAAATGCAACTGACTAACGGCCACTGTCGCGGTACGTTTTAGTAGAACTCATCGGCCGGCCGATATAAGTCTATCCATGGAATTATTAATTACTTACGTAGTACTTAATAATTCCATGAGTCTATTAGAGTACGAGTGTGATAGTACGAGTAGACAAACGAACAAAAGTAAAAATAGTACCGGTGGCTACTGAGCGACGATTACGATTCTTTTATGACGCGATTGAAATAGTAGACTTAGCCCTCTGGATAGCAGAGAAGTAATCAACAAATTTGGAAAATGTTCATACATTATTGTGGGCGAAGCCGGGCGGGATAGCTAGTATATATATATATCTATATTTTTATTATTATTTGTATGTAAATGTATGCAAGCATATAAGTATACCTAGTCGCACTATAAGGATTGATGTTTTTCAGTAAACCCGTATATACTTATATGAGGATTTGTATGGTTACATTCATATATAATAACCAAATCAAATGTCATAAAAATTTATAAGTTTCTGAAAAAAGACGATCCTTATAGGGCGGCCCGGTATCCTTTGCCCACTGTACTTAGACGTAGAATAGCTGCACAATGTACAACTGAAACATTAAACATGATAAAGAGACAACAAATAAAATAATAATATACATACATACATACATATTATCACGCCTTTATCCCACGTTTCACCGTATGCATTTCTGTCCCACGTAACAGGTGGAGAACTCATAATAAATAATAATATAATAATTATAAATATAAATATCCATCACGCCTTATCCCCGAAGGGGTGGCAGAGGCATATTATATGCCCACTTTTCACCGTGTGGATTCCTGTCCCACGTAATAGGTGGTAAGCCCATTGCCGTGTTGAAATAGACAGACGCAGGTTGTGGCTACCTGCTGTTGAAATTTTTCAATCCGCCCATAAGGCATTCAACCAGGCTTAACGATTGCCATTTTACTGGCAACCGGGACCAACGGCTTAACGTGCCTTCTGAAGCACGGAAACGCTCGCAAATGTAAATGCCACAAAGTGGTCACCCATCCGAGGACCAGCCATAGTGAAAGTTGCGTAACTCAGTGATCGTTTACAGAACACTGATACCGCGGGGCCACGAGCGCTTCATAATATCTAATATTAATTTAACTGTAAAAAAAGTATCATTAATCCTTTAATCCTGCGTCTGTTTATTTCCACACGGCAATTGGCTCACCACCAATTACGTGGGACAGGAATACACATGGTGAAGAGTGGGCATATAATATGCCTCTGCCACCCCTTCGGGGATAAGGCGTGATAGATATATAAATATAGATTAATCCTTTAATATTTTTACATATAGGTCTAACCTTTTCGGTTTTGAACGTCAGGACTTTGTGTATAAGTCTCAGAATACCCTGACTCTTCTACCCTCTACTTTCACACAGTAAATATTCTTCGTCAATTGTTCACTCAATCCTTAGACCAGTAACGCGAGACCCAACTATCGGGCTACTTTACAAGTTTGATTTCAATGAATATTTTTAAACTTCGTATTATAACCATTTTAGGGCCGTATTCCAGAACGTTTATCAACACTCAAGAAACACTTAAGAGTAGATATTATAAAGCAAAATCTAGTCTCAAGCGTTGATTGAGTATTAAGTAACGTTCTGGAATACGGACCTTAAACTTTGATATGATGGACCCCACTCAATGTGTGGATTACTAGTTGACGCACGCGCGGCTCCGCACGCGTGGTGAAGTTTTCCCATTCCCGTCTCCCACAAGAACTTGTTCCCGGGTTAAAAAGTAACCTATGTGTTATTCTGATGTTGAAGCTATATTATTGTACAGTTTCATCAAAATCCATTAAGTAGATTTTGCGTGAAAGAGTAACAAACATCCATACTTACAAACTTTCGCGTTTATAATATTAGTAGGATTATATCTGTCCGTCTTCTCGGGCATCTTCTTTTTTCTTTTTATGAATTTACCCGGTCTTTTGGTAAGCGCACAAGGAGACATATTGGTTCAATACTCAGAGGCCATTAAGAATTTTAATCTATTAGGAAATGGGATCTCCACTGCAGACAATTCACTCCCACCTTATGTAGAGGAACGGCAATGGACCACCTCCAATGGCAGTTAACTATTGTATAATATGCTAACTACGAAATGAGTTATTTGGCTGGGGATTAAATGGATTGAGTGACTTGGTGGATGGATATGGATGAAGACTGCGTCTGAGATTTTAATGTCTTTATTTTAAAAGAATGAGTGAGGAACGATTGACAAAGAATATATATTGTGCGAAAGTAGAGGGTAAAAGGAGTCAGAGTAGGACGAGATTTACATATGAAGACCACGTAAGCAGATTGCTCAAATACGGAAAAATCCAAAGTGCTTGGATACCCAGACGTGAATGTATGAAGCGATTAATGAATCTGCAGGAAGCGAAAGAAGTATGCATGGATCGCAAAGCCTGGCCATCTGTCCTCTCTGATTTCCCCGTAAGAGATACAGCGTGAAGATAGATTGATAGAATTTCAAATTTTAAATATCATTGAAGGGCTCGTAGCCCCGCTAACACAGTGTTTTTTAAACGATCACTGCGTTAAGCAACTTTCGCTATAACTGGTCATGAATGGGTGACACTCTGTGGCATTTACATTTACGAGAATGTAAATGCCACAAATTTATAAATCTACAGGTAGCAAAGGAAGTATGCATGGATCGCGAAGCCTGGTGATCTGTTTTCTCTGACTACCCCGTCAGAGATACAGTGATAAGTAGGCGTAAAATAAGCCATTGGATTATGCGTGTTTGATAAACTGTATTATTTGAATATAGATTGAGTGGATCACATCAATAAATGTTGTTGTGTTTGTGCTTGTAACAATGAATGGAGAAGGTTGAATTACAAGTTTAGTAAAGAAATTCAACAAGCTCTAAAGAACCAAACTCTAAAGTATTATATGGATTCTACGCGGGAAAGTTGACAAGTGCGGACGCTTGCTATATATTATTTTCTAAAACTAGTGCATTTATCTTGTTGTATGTGCGGGAGTGGTGGTTTCTTGGACATAGAAGTTGTGTTAACGTGCTATAGTGAAAGACAATGATATACATATATGCAGTGAAATATTATTTTCTGTAATCCACGTAAAATCCACTGTAAACCTCAGAATAACAACTACCATTATACTGGGGTGAGACTGACCTTGAATTGAGACTAGACTTAACTAAGACGTAGAGGCCGGGGATTTTAGATACTTAATAAGAAAGAAGATTGAAGAAATATGAATTAAGATATCATCTTGGCTAAAATATCTTAGTAATCAAGCATTAAAATAATTTTAAAAAAAGTATTACATTCGATTTTTTTTCTCAGACATCTCGGTAGAAACCCGTTTGCCTGCGACTGTTCGCTGCGATGGTTGGCCGCCTATTTAAGGAAAAACCCTATCGAAACCTCCGGCGCTAAGTGCGATTCACCAAAACGCATGAATCGCAAAAGAATCGACGCGTTGAGAGAGGAAAACTTTAAGTGTAAACGTAAGTATAAATAAATAAATATTGTGAGATTTCAACTTCACCACGCCGTGGGCGTAAACTAGTAATGACATATTTTGAATAAAACACTTGTACTTTAACACAAAATTGTCAACCTTTGCAAATGCCGTAAGGCGAAACCGGTCAGGTTTAAAAGTAAATTTTGTGGAAAAGTGATTTATTCACAATGTGTAGCAAGTTCCACCAAGTGCCATCAATCAACAGTGGAAACAGTTTTTAGTGATGACATATTCAGATGATATTTTTTTCTTTATTAGCACACAACACAAAAGTACATAGCAAACACATAAAAATACACATAGAGAAAAAAAATACACATAAAAAATACAAATGAAGAACAAATAAAAACAAACAAAAGCCGAGACCGCTATTTCCTACTTCAAGTGGGTTATTTCTGTGTATGACTCGGCACCACGTTTGGTATCGGTGTCTAGGTACAGTGCTGTGTGACTAAAAGGCCACAGCTCAGCATATGCTGCAAAATGTTTGCGGCGTTGATTTTCAGCTGAAGCCTCATTTCGTATGTTGCAGCGGGTGAAGAATCTCCAAACGCGTGTGGTTCGACGGCGGCTTGTCCTGCCGCCTGCGTGTGCGAGTACGGCGCGCGGGCTGTGGGCGTGACGTGTTCCCGCGCCGCTCTCACCGAAGTGCCGCGAGACCTCCCACTCAACACTGACGCGCTGTGAGTCTACAACTTTTATATAGTCTATCTAAAAGGCAAAAGGTTGCCTGTAAGAGATTGCTCTTTAGCGATAAGGCCGCCCTTGTACATTTATGGAACTGTAATCTCTTTCTGTAAGTGTTTTATATTTGGAATCGCTCGTGGCCTAGCGGTCTCAGTGTTCTGTAAACGATCACTGAGTTACGCAACTTTCACTATGGCTGGTCCTCGGATGGGTGACCACTTTGTGGCATTTACATTTGCGAGCGTTTCCGTGCTTCGGAAGGCACGTTAAGCCGTTGGTCCCGGTTGCCAGTAAAATGGCAGTCGTTAAGCCTGGTTGAAGGCCTTATGGGCGGCTTGAAAACTTCAACAGCAGGTAGCCACAACTTGCGTCTGTCTATTTCAACACGGCAATGGGCTCACCACCTATTACGTGGGACAGGAATCCACACGGTGAAAAGTGGGCATATAATATGCCTCTGCCACCCCTTCGGGGATAAGGCGTGATGGATATTTATTTTATTTATATTTGTGTACAATAAAGTTTATTCTATTATATTCTATCTATCTATTTGCAGTGGCCCCGCTAACTCAATGTTCTGTAAGCGATCACTGCGTTAAGCAACATTCGCTTAACTTAATGTTTTATTTTTTTAAATTGTTAACTTGTATACCTAATAAATTTTTATTATTATTTGCCCTGGTAAGGCAAAGGTCACGGGTTGAATCCCCGTCTCGAATCGAATTGTCTTTTACCACTTTATTAAAAATTTATAAGGAATTTAGCATAATAATTGCTTTAAAAATTTATCCACTTGTATACCTATTGTTTTTACAGCGCCATCTACGTAAATAGATGTGGATCTGGTTCGATTTATATGAATAAAGGAAAAGGTTGAATCCCAGCAATCTTGTCCTTTATCTTGTCTTCTTTTACCTTAATACCTTTTTACCTGATCCTCTATTTTTTTAAATTTTGTACGAAGTTTGTTAATGTTGCACTAGTGTATTAGAACATGTAACAAGACATTATTATTATTATTTTTTAACCATAGTAATGTTCAATGAAATCTATTTTAATTTGATTATTGATGGTTTTTTTTTTAATTTTAGGTTTTTTTAAATATTATACTACTGTAACATCGACATTTTTATCGTTAAATAATGTACCTAATATCAAACACAATGTAAATTGTTTTTGATTTCAATAAAATACCATTATCCACTATTTTTCTGAAATTTATTATTTTTAAATTAAACAATTAATCTTTTAATTCTTTTTTCAGTCTTATGTCTGATAACAGTCTTGGTCAAATTAAGTCTGACGGATTGTTTGGACGTCTCCCAGACCTTACCAAGTTGGACCTCAGGAATAACGGTAAGATTAAGAACACTCAAGTACTTAAACATTTTGAAAAGTCCCATTGCCTTGAGGACAACTCACGCTTGAACAAAAAAAATATTGTCTTTTTTTTATTACAAAAAGGAATAAATGGTTCTCAAGGTTGTTTCCCTTTATTTTCTATAGTTTTGGATGTCCCCATACTGGCCTAGTTAAAAAAATAACACATTGTATCCTAGCTACTATGACGTGGGACCAACAAAACTGCTGACAAAATGTAGATTCCCATTGCCTTGAGGACAACTCACGCTTGAACAAAAAAAATATTGTCTTTTTTTTATCACAAAAAGGAATAAATGGTTCTCAAGGTTGTTTCCCTTTATTTTCTATAGTTTTGGATGTCCCCATACTGGCCTAGTTAAAAAAATAACACATTGTATCCTAGCTCCTATGACGTGGGACCAACAAAACTGCTGACAAAATGTAGATTTGTTAATTACCTCTGTCAACTCTCTAGGGGATATAGGTATGATTTTTGTAGTTATATTTTTTTTGCGCGTTAGCGGAAAATGATTAGAATAAATTTTCACAATGCGCGCGCAGACCGTCACTAAAAACCGACACCATGAAGTTAGCTGATAAAAGTTTTCCATGACAACTTATAACTACATTCAAAGTAGTTATCATTCTTTTGATGTTCTTATTCTTACTAATTTATCATAGCGCTTGTGGCCCCGCGGTCTCAGTGTTCGGTAAACGATCACCGAGGTACGCAACTTTCACTATGGCTGGTCGTCGGATGGGTGTCCACTTTGTGGCATTTACATTTGCGAGCGTTTCCGTGCTTCGGAAGGCACGTTAAGCCGTTGGACCCGGTTGCCAGTAAAATGGCAGTCGTTAAGCCTGGTTGAAGGCCTTATAGGCGGCTTAAAAAATTTCAACAGCAGGTAGCCTCAGCCTGCGTCTGTCTATGTCAACACGGCAATGGGCTCACCACCTATTACGTGGGACAGTAATCCACATGGTGAAAAGTGGGCATATAATATGCCTCTGCCACCCCTTCGGGGATAAGGCGTGATGGATATTTATTATTTTTTATCATTCCTGTTACAAACAAAGAGTTGTGGTAATATGTGATGAAATCTTATTAGACTAAAGCAGTATAACTTCTAACGCATGTACATTGATTGTGTCCGAAACTACCAGGACTTTAATTAGTCGTGCTAATTAGTGTCTAGCACATAAGACCTTTTGGCCTTTTTGTTACCACCTCACTAAAAAGGCAACGGGTTCAAAATTTCTTCCAAATTTAACTAACTTTCTAAAATAGACACATTTTATTAAATTTATTCGGCCCTTTAGACCCACCCCAGTTCCGTGCTTCGGAAGGCACGTTAAGCCGTTGGTCCCGGTTGCCAAGTCGTTAAGGTAAGTTGAAGACCTTATGGGCGGCTTAAAAAAAATCAACAGCAGGTCGCCGCAGCCTGCGCCTGGCCATTTCAACACGACAATGGGCTCACCACGTGGGACAAAAATGCAAACGATGAAATGTGGGCGTTTAATTGCCTCTGCCTACCCCTTCGGGGATAAATGCGTAACAATATGTATGTATGTATGCATGTACATAAGTATACACACACTTTTTTATATTATGTTCTTTGTAGGTATAACCGTAATAGAAGACAACGCATTCGACGGCGCTGCTAACATTCAGGAACTGCTGTTAGATGGCAACCTGCTACAGACGGTGACGGACAAGATGTTCTTTGGTCTTCACAGCTTAAGCGTCTTGTAAGTGCTTACGTCACCATTCATCTTAAGTGTTTTCCCAGTCGCTCCAAGCCTTGCCTGGGTTTGAGCATGCTATCAAATTTTATAAGTCTGCTTACAGCAGCGACTGCCGTTGTGCCCCCCATAAGACCGATAAGTCTTTAATTAATTCTTTCTAGTCGTTCGTTAGTCAGCAGGTGCACCCCTAGCAGATGATGGTACTTGGGCCTCTGAGATCTTGGTAGAACTCCTTACATCCTAAGTCTGTGTCAGCAATGGAACTATATCCCAAAGTTTGAAGCATCCAAAATATATATTGTGACACATTTTTTTTTACACAATGTCTAGCCCAATGTAAGCTAATATAAGCTTGTGTTATGGGATCTAGACGACTGATAAACATACTATATTTCTTAATACATACATATTATACATAAGAAACACTCAAATTCCGAAACAAACATTTGTGAATCACACAAATATTTTTGTGACCCGGAAATCGAACCCGGTACCTCAGTAGCGTACACTACCACTTTGCCACCGAGGCAGGCATTCTCTCCATGACATATCTAAAATTACGCTTAAATCTTTGAGTGGTTTTAAAAAGCGGGCTGGCATTATCCTCCGACCATGGTTCGTTTTCGTATCAGCAGTCTAAAACATAATAGTTGATGTTGAGCTGTTATCTTTGTCCATTGTAAATACTCTTATAGTGCGATGTAGAATCGGTAACTTCGAACTGGTTTGACGGCTATTCACTAGATGGCGCTATTACAAATAAAGCTACTTTTATTTTATAGCTTGTAAATTTTATTAATTTATTTATTTATCTATCACGACTTATTCCCGAAGAGGTAGCAATTCCGGTCCTACGTAATAGGTGGTGAGCCCATTACCGTGTTGAAATAGACAGACGCAGGTTGTTGCTACCTGTTGTTGTAAATTTTATAGTTTAGTAAAATCTGTATTGGCAATTTCAATGAGTAATCCATTGACGTGAACACGCCATTAAAATTGCTTCCATAGAGAGGTAATTTAAAAAATCGAGAATTTATTACTCTAAGTAAAGACTTATAAATTGATTAGTCACACTAATCGCGACGGAGTAGCAAGCACGCCATTTTGAGGTAATTTTGCTGCGTATTGAGATTTGCATATAATTTTTGACTCGGAGAAGCTACGACGTTCGTTTTAGTTACAAATAGGTACTATTTTCCGTTACGAGACATCTTCACGTACAACACTCGATTTGGGGAGTAAGCTGGTTACGAAAAGTGTGATCGGACGCGAAAGAAAGTTGAGAGAGAGATATAAGGTAGTAAAGATTGAAAAAGAGGAAATACGTTTCGTATATTACTATAGGGGCAAAGGACAGAGTGCACATATTTCCTTTCTTTCTCATAGCATAGATGGACTAAAGACTTTATACTTCAGTAGTAACACTCGATTTTTGTAACACTTAAGTTATTATATTTTCTTTTTCAGATCTCTGACGGACAATAAAATCAAATGCATAACACCTGGAGCTTTTGATCACCTCACCATGTTATCGACATTGTAAGTAAAATATATTTACAAAAAGCAAATCTTTCACAATGCATCATTTTCGATCACTTCGAAAATTGTACAGTGTGACTTTGGCCGACCGAATACATAACGAAGTGATACGCAATATTGCAGATTTGAGTGAAAGTTTCAGCGTTAAGCTGGACAAGGGCGTGCTCCGTTGGTTTGGATACGTCCAACGAATGAGTGAGGAACGATTGACGAAGAATATATATTGTGCGAAAGCAGATGGCAGAAAGAATCAGGGTGGGAGCCCTTTCGATCGCATAATTTTTTTCAGCATAATGTAGTTTGACCTAACAATTTCAGCATAAAGTTTTCTCGCATAAATTATGATAAGTAGAGTGTTATAAACGCATAATGGTTTTATTGGCATAACATTAACTTACTCTATTTTTTTATCATAATTTTAATCAGCAAACATGTAAAGGGTATAATTGTAATACGCATAAAGAAAATTTATCATAAAATAAAAAACGCATAATGGAGGTATGGATAACCGTTTAAATTATAAATGAATAAAAAATTTGACTAAGAATATTTAAGAAATGATAAGACACCATTGTAAATAATCATCTCACTCATAGCCAAGTTTGTAAGCTGTAACATATAAAACTATATTTTAAGTGTTATTTTTTTTAGACTAGTTTTATAGCAAAGTCGTAAATAGGTACGACGACGAGCGAAGCGAGGAGGAGTGTTAGGTCACCTGTGACTACAACGCGCGAACTGAATCGCTCGTTTTAATCTACCTACTTCTTTTTGTATTTTATTTATACATCTATATATATAAAAGAAAGTCGTGTTAGTTACACTATTTATAACTCAATAACGGCTGTACTGATTTATCTGAAAATTGGTGGGGAGGTAGCTTAGAGCCAGGAGACGGACATAGGCTACTTTTATTTTTGGAACAAGTTCCCGTGGGAAACGGGAACGGGAAAACTTCTCTACGCGGGCGTAGCCGCGGGCGTCAACTAGTTCTATATATAAGTGTTGACATTTTGAACTTCAGTATAGTGACTATCGACATTTCTAATCAGTGGGCATTTCTATCTTAGACAGTTCAAGCTTACATATAAAAACATATGTATATGTATGTACTTGTATTTATATAATATATATGTATGGTATCTTGAATATGTGTATGTGTTCGTATTTAAATATATAATTCTTTCTTTTTTATTTTATTAATTAGTACCTATGTTATTTGTGCCATTATAACTTTCATTAAGCACCCACCTTGACTTATCTCTGTAACGCCCAAAGGTTGACTGGTAGAGAATGCCTATTGCATTAAGTCCGCCTGTGTACATGACTGTGCAGAAAGTTTTAAATAAATATATAAAAATAAAAATATGTACTCGTTAACATTATGGTATTCTATATGTATGACTTGTAATCTTTATGCGAGAGTGAGTGAGATGCCAATAAACGTTATGATTAGAAATCGTTATTGTAAAAAAAATTATGCGTAAACATTTTATGCGGGTATATCATTAATATAAAGAAGTTATGGGAAAATAAAGTATGCCTAATGATTTATTCTGTTTGAACGTTATGCGAAACGAAGAGTATGCCAAAAAACGTTATGCAGTTTTAAGTTATGCCTCTAACATTTATGCAACCCAATACGGACCCAGTCAGGGTAGGCCGAGACTTACATATAAAGACCACGTGAGCAGATTGCTCAAAACGGAAAGGTCAAAAGTACTCGGATACCCACACGAGTACTGTCAAAAAATTAAAAAATCCCGTTGGACAAATCAACTGTCCAGTGGAACCAACCAACCAACCCACGTAAATGTATGCAGCGATTAATGAATGTACAGGAAGCGAAAGAAGTACCTATGCATGGAAAGCGATGCACACAACATGCACGGTTGATAGTAGTCAACAATTCTTGTATATAATTGGTTTTTGCACGTTTAACCAAATCAGCCTATGACAGTCTACTATTGAATGTGGACCTCTCCCAATTCACGCCACAGCGCACGGTCCTGCGCCTTCTGCATTCAGTCCCTTCCTGTGACATTTTCTAGGTCCCTGATCTATCTGGAGGGGTTGTCCTATTTACTGGTAAATGCCTCCTAATGTTTGACTGCCTCGGTGGCGCAGTGGTAGTGTATGCGACTGCCGCGCTGAGGTCCCGGGTTCGATTCCCGGGTCGGGACAAATATTTGTGTGATCCCCAAATCTTTGTTTCAAAGTTTGGGTGTTTTCTATGTATAACATGTATGTATTTAAAAATATATAAGTTTGTCCATAAGTTGTCTAGACCCATACTACAAGCTTATATTAGCTTACTTTAGGCTAGATGACGCTGTGTAAAAAAAATGTCTCACAATTTATAAAAAAAAAATGGTGTAGGTATTTCTCACAAATAATAAAATGTAGAGTAATGAATATTTAGTTCAAAGAGAAAAATATTTCAGGCTTAGTTCAAACCAAGTGTAGAGTCAGCCGCTGTCGAGCAACCGTATTAGTAAAAAAAGAGAAAATTTAAGCTGCCAATGCTGGGTGTATCATTTTTGAAGTGAAACTTCTTTATCAACGTTGAGAGAAATTTTAAAGCTGTAAAAAAAAAATCGTCGCGATTTTCGGTTACGCGCCATGTTGTTTTGAAATGAAACTTCTTTATCAAAAGTGCAACTTCTTTCTCGACGAATGAGAGAAATTTTTTAGCTGTAAAAAAAATAAGTAAAGAAGTTTCACTTCTTACCTAGTTGTGTACTCTGGTACTCACACATATTATTTTCACTTTAATATGTATGTAACAAAATTCTTCTCAGTGTATTACTAGTTGCTTCGAAACGCCACTGGGATTTGCAACCTGGGACCTACTTATATTTAGTTACGGTTGTTTGGTTTTTAATTTTCGGCATATGACATCCTCGCCTGAGTCATTTCCTCGTATAATGGAAGTGCTCGTTACCTCGCTGACTCATTGTTCCGTAAATGATCACTGGGTTAAGCAACTTTCGCTCTAACTGGTCCTTGAACGGGTGACCACTTTGTGGCATTTATATTTGCGAGCGTTTCCGTGCTTCGGAAGGCACGCTAAGCCGTTGGTCCTAGTTACCAGTAAAATGGCAGTCGTTAAGACTGGTTGAAGGCCTTATGGGCGACTTGAAAAATTTCCCCAGTAGGTCGCCACAGCCTGCGCCTGGCAATTTCAACACGGCAATGGGCTCACCACCTGTTACGTATTACGAAAATGCATCCGGTGAATTGTGGGCTTATAGTATGCTTCTGCCTACCCCTTTGGGTATTATGTATGTAATTGGTCTATCGAATATATGTATGTATGTAATTGGTCAGCAAGTGCAAGGCTAGCAGATGAGCTAGCGCTTTGGCTCCTGAGATCATGGCGGGGCCGCTTGTACTCAAATGTGTTTTGGAGTACTCTATAAATATCTATAAGATTGTGTTATTGACAATAACTAATTTATTATTCCAGAAACTTAGAAACAAATCCTCTGGACTGCACCTGCCATATATCCTGGCTTCCGAATTGGCTCCGCACCAGAAGACTGTCACCTTCAGCGACCTGTAGGACCCCAGCGGCGCTCAGAGATGCTAATCTTCAACATCTGGAAGTGTCTGACTTCAAATGCACTGGTAAGAACAACAAGTACTTATAGGCTGCTAACTAAGTTTAGTCGACTGTTCTCACATAACTCCAAAGAACAATGTTTGTTAATTATTGTAAGCCATTCTATTATACCATTTTAAAATAGGATCCATGGAGTTTCTTGCCAAATTCTTCTCTATGAAGGGTAGGGTTCCCTTGGAACTGACTACTAGGATCCAAAATAGAACTAGGATCGCTCTCATTTTAATTATTGACAATAATTATGATTATATTAGTATGACTATTCATAAAAGTCTAAAATGGTCTACATTAATAAAAATATTATTGATTTTGATTACTGCTGGTTATACTAAGATTGAAAGTATTTCACTTATTGATTTGGAACATACATACATATTATCACGCATGTCTCCCATCAGGGTAGGTAGAGACTATGATTTTACAGTTGCTGCGATCATGACATACAACTTTTGTTTCTTTTACTTTCAGGAGTGTTTTCATACACTCTTGCCGGTTGTTCATTTAGAAAAACAATATTAATAAAATTACTGAATGACTCACTCATCTATTAAGCGTATTTCAGTTGTAATTCAGGCGCATAGAAACTTGATTTTCTTAAAGGTACCCTTATAATGCATGGGCATATTTCAAAGGGGGTAAAATAGGGAGGTGAAGTTTTTAGCGATTTCGGAAACGATTAGGGCTTGAATTTTTTTTTTTGACATTTCTAGTTAATTGAGAAAAACTATACTCGTATAATATCCTAAAATATCATCATGGTTTTCCGCAAGAGAGCAGAGCAGTAAGCATAAAAGTCTACAAATTGTAAAATCAATTTAGTATCACATTGTCTTTAAGTTTAAAATGTATTTTTAGTGTAACAATTAAGAATATATCAGCCAATCAAATTAGATGGACTTCAATACGTTATTTGAAAACTAATTAACGAGGCGCTCGTGACTCCGCGGACTCAGTGTTCTGTAAACGATCACTGCGTTAAGCAACTTTTGCTATAGGTGGTCCTTGGATATGTGACCACTTTGTGGAATTTACATTTGCGAGCGTTTTGATTTTAGGAAGGCACGATAAACCGTTGGTCCCGGTTGCCAGTAAAATGGCAGTCGTTAAGCCTGGTTTAAGGCTTTATGGGTGGCTTTAAAAATTTCAACAGCGGGTCGCCACAGCCTTCTCCTGTCCATTTCAACATGGCAATGGACTCAACATCTGTTACGCGGGACAAAAATGCATACGGTGATATCTTGGCGTATAGTATGACTCTGCCTACCTTTTCGGGTATAAAGGCATGACAATATGCATGTATGTATGTATGTAAACGTGGTACAACGGGAATTCGAAGTATGTCATGGGTGAAGCTGGCGAGCTCATTTAGTTACTTATAGATGTGTCTATATCCCACAGCGGAAGATAAAGGCTGTTTATCATCAGACTACTGCCCATCCCATTGCACCTGTACTGGGACTGTGGTAAGGTGCACGCGAGCTCAACTCACCAGCGTACCGCAAAATATACCGAAACAGACAACAGAACTGTAAGTCATTTGTATCTTAACTTCTATTTTTACTACTAATTATTTGCTGTGCGAAAAGTTAGCTACAATTTATTTGCTGAGGGTACAGTTTGCTACTTATAGTATGCATAGTGTGAGGATGATTTTTAAATCAAAATTGTCCCAGTTATGTTAAAAATAATGTAAAGAAAAGCTCCTAATTGAGTCGTATGGTGACCCAAGGGGCTTTCATTTATATCTCTCAGCTACTATTAAAGAGAAAATGTTGCTTTAATTTTTAGAAATCTTCAGTTTAATTAAAATAATTTCAGCAATAATTTAATAAATTAATTGTTTACATGATTTAATTGACTAAAGCCAGTTTTTTGAGCACCAGAGAGTTGTATTTATATTTAGTTTATTTATTTGTACTTACTTACAATCTTTTGTAATCTTTTTTTATAAAATAATTATTTATATTGCATTTGTAAGAATTATTGATTTGATTTGTTGAAAACTGGTCTCGATATCGGACACGTCTAATACTGCGAGGAGATGATACTTTAAAATAGAAAGAAAAAGACTGAATACGTTTTGATTACATTATAAAATAATTTATCTTGAGAACATTATGAGTTTTAAATACTCCTTCTGTAATTTTATTTGCCACACATACAAAATGTTTGCAACTTTTTATAAGCCAAGCAAATAATCTGCCGCATATAGTTAGCTAACACTTCTTCTCTTTTTCAGATACTTAGAGTCGAACGATATCGCTACCATCTTACCGGAGCAGATTCGTCACCTGACTCAACTCACGAGGCTGGATTTGTCCAACAACGCTATCAGTGTTATAACTAATAACACATTTGAAGGGCTCACAAAACTGTCTACGCTGATTGTCAGCTATAACAAGCTGAGATGTGTGCAGGTATGCCATTACAATATTAATTACTAGTTGACGCCCGCGAATAGAAGTTTTCTAGTTCCCTTTTCCCACGGGAACTTGTTCCCGGGATAAAAAGTAGCCTATGTGTTATTTTGATGTATAACCTATATTATTGTAAAGCTTCATTAAAATCCATTCAGTAGTTTTTACGTGAAAGAGTAACAAACATCCATACAAACTTTCGCATTTATAATATTATTAAGATTAAGATTATTTGTTGATGCACTTTAGATTAAATTGATTAAAGGTCACTGTGTACGTAAATTATAAAATCACGTGTGTCTTGTACGAAGTTTATTGTTAACTGTTTAACAAGTTTCACACATAGTCTTACAACATACGTTTTTGCTTCAACTTTATTACTTTCCAGTAAGGACGGTGACGCAACCAAGGACGATCTAACCTTGCGATTTACGATTTCATTAATTTTTCCATGCTCCACCTCAGGAGATGCATTTGAGTTGGCAATTCCATCTCGTTGACTCGCGACACTGTTACTAGACGCAGCTATAGTGTGTGCATATATGCATGTACTTATAGCAGACCGTGAACGCGTCTAGATAAATAAATTATTAATAAATTTAGTTTACACTTCTGTCTGCGCTTCCGAAGTGCAACCCGTATTTTTTTCTACTTATGAAGATCCTCACTGAAGTCATGACTTGAACCGATGAAACCAAACTGTCCCGTAGCTATCTGGCGCCCCAGTTACCTATATAAGTCCTCGGAAGGGTGTCTCAGACTAATATCAGGGGTCCATCTATTCTCTCAAAATTCTTCAACACTTTTCACCGTGTGTATTCCTGTCCCACGTAATAGGTGAGCCCATTGCCGTGTTGAAATAGACAGACGCAGGTCGTGGCTACTAGCTGTTGATATTTTTTAGCCGCTCCTAAAGCCTTCAACTTGGCTTAACGTCTGTAAACCAACGGCTTAAAGTGCATTCTGAAGCACGGAAACGCTCGCAAATGTAAATGCCACAAGTGACCAGCCATAACGAAAGTTGTATAACGCAGTGATCGTTTACAGAACACTGAGTCTACGGGGCCACGAGCGCTTCTATTGTATAGTAGATTGAAAAAAAAATAAAACATTAAATAATTTTTCAGCGAGATGCTTTAAAAGGTTTAACCCAACTGAGAGTGCTGTCTCTCCATGGTAATAACATATCGATGCTGGCTGATGGAGTCTTCAGAGACTTGGAATCTATATCTCATGTGTAAGTACAGATTACGTATAGTTTGCTGCAAATCGTAAGCTTAGTGTTAGAACAGATATGGAATTTAACCATATGGACTATGTACTGGAAAAATATGGACTGTAACATATTTTAGGTTATCGTTTTTACTGGAAAAGGTTTTTTACTTTTTTTTTATATCACTAAGGACTACCTTTTTTATACCCACCTGATGGAAAGTGGTCACCGTAGCCTGTGGAGGTTTGCAACACCAAAGGTGCAGCACTGCTATCAGAACTAAGAGAAACAGAAACTAAGAGGCTCTTGAGGCTTTTGCATGTATGAAGCGATTGATGAATCTGCAAGAAGCGAAAGAAGTATGCATGAATCGTGAGGCCTGGCAATCTGTTCTCTCTACTTACTCCCCCGTCAGGGATACAGCGCGCAGCGTGAAGATAGATAGTTAGTTAGGCTCTTGAGCACTTTTTTATAGGGGTTGTCGGGTCAAAGAATAGAGCTCTCATCAAAACTGAAAATACGTCAGAGAAAATTGTGACCCGCAAATGTTTGTTGCAGAGTTTGGGTTATATAAAGAAAAATATATAAAGAAAGCAGAATCTGTACTGTTTACTTTAGTTTGTACATGTTATATACTAGAGGAGGCATCCTTTTAATATTTGACTGCCTCTGTGGCGCGGTGGAAGTGTATCCGACTGCTACGCAAGAGGTCGTGCATTCGATTCCCACCCAGGATAAAACTTTGTGTGATGAGCACCATAGTTTATTCTGTGCCTGGGTGTTATTTATCTATAATGTGTATGTATTTAGAAATATAGAAGTATGTTTATCAGTTATCTGGTTACCATAGTACAAGCTCTGCTTAGTATCATACGTATATCATGTTAATCAAACTAATGTAATTACTGGCGTTTAGAAAGGAGTGGCCATGAGTTTTATTGCCAGGTTCTTCCTCAGGCTCTACCTATTGCTTTGCGAATCTGGCAGTAAATGTAAATGTAGAAGCAATATTCTTGACGTTCATAAGTGTTACTTTGTGACCTAAATGAATAAAGATTTATTATTATTATTATGTTTCTTCTTTTCACGGGTATCTTCTTTTTTTTATGAAGATACCCGGGCTTTTGGTAGGCGTACATGGGGACATACTGGTCCAACACGCAGAGGCCCTTTGAGAATTTTAATCTAAAAGGAAATGGGACCCCCACTGCAGACAGTCCACGCCCGCCTTATGTAGAAGAACGATAATGGACCACCTCCAATGGGAGTTAAACTATTGTAAAATATGCTAACTAAGAAATGGGCTATTGGGTTGGGGGTTTGATGAACTAGGTGATTATAACTATGGATGAAGGCGGCGTCTGCCATTTTAATATCTGATTATCAAAAATTTGGCAGACGGTGACTCGCCAACTCACTAGATGGGCCCCCTATACAATCGCCATAGGCATGATAAGCCTGTAAGGCGACAGAGGGCAACACCGGTGTGAGCGGCTTGGGGTGTCGAGCGGTGCGGCGCCGGTTTCACCTTCGCGGGACAGGCCCGGAGCGGGCTTCCCCGTAGTTATGCCCTTGAAAATGACACTTCCACCCCCGAGCATATAGCTCTGGCTCCCTCCCTCTGACCGGCCAATTAAGGCAAGCCAGAGTTGAGCTTTGCTGCACTCCTGGGAGTAGCACTCTCACTGCTCTCCCGTTAGGCCATTAAATCCTAACTGGTGCAGAAGGGCAACAAAACTCTGAGGAATCGGGACCGATGTGTAGCCACGCACATTCAGCTCGCCACAAGCTGCCCTGCGGATGTGAGCTTTTCAATAACTTTCTGATACATTTTTTTGTTGATATCAGAAAGTGGATGACTCAAAAAGCTAATCTACTATGCCCTCATAGGGTTGCGTTAATCCTATAAAAGATAACGAGGTCCTCGAGGGGTTTAAATTATTATTTATTATTATTATTATTAGTATGAAATCAGATGGCGTTGTGTGAGTTGTCCAGCGATATTTATATTTTATTTCTCAGTGCCTTAGGATCGAATCCGCTGTACTGCGATTGCAACGCCCGCTGGTTATCAGAATGGGTCAAGAGCGCTGGGGAGTACGTGGAACCTGGGATCGCCAGGTGCTCAGAACCTGCTGCAATGAGAGACAAGTTGATACTGAGCACACAGTCCACTGCTTTCGTATGTAAAGGTTGGTAGAATCATTTTATATTCTAACTAGCTGACCTATAGAATATATTGAAGCGCTCGTGACCCCGCGATCTCAGTGTTCTGTAAACGATCACTGAGTTATGCAACTTTCACTATGGCTGGTCCTCGGATGGGTAACCACTTTGTGGCATTTACATTTGCGAGCGATTCCGTGCTTCGGAAGGCACGTTAAGCCGTTGGTCCCGGTTGCCAATAAAATGGCAGTCGTTAAGCCTGGTTGAAGGCTTAAGGGCGGCTTGAAAATTTCAACAGCAGGTAGCCACAACCTGCGTCTGTCTATTACAAACACGGCAATGGGCTCACCACCTATTACGTGGGACAGTAATCCACACGGTGAAAAGTGGGCATATAACATGCCTCTGCCACCCCTTCGGGGATAAGGCGTGATGGATATTTAATTAACTAGCTGTCACATACACCTTAGCCCGTTATTTAATTCCGTCGTTTATACATTTTAGCTGATTACCGCGGTCTCGCCCGTGATATACTTTGAATCCCGGTCGCATCCATTTAATCTCGTCGTTTATTATTTTTACTGAAACTTTACCCGATTTGTTGACATTTATGATTACTGCTCCGCGGGTCTTAGGTAGTAGCGTGATACTATATAGCCTATAGCCTTTCTCGGTAATGCACGTTCCTATACAAAATTAATTTTCCAATTCGGACCAGTAGTTCCTGAGATAAACGCGTTCAACCAAAGAAACAAACAAACTCTTCAACTTGTTATATTAGTATAGATAGTTCGCTAAAACGACATCTGATGGATGCCCGCCTGATGGAAAGCTTTAATGGCATCTAGCAAATTGACAATCTCGACCTCGGCGTACGTCTGTTAATCAAATCAAAGACCTTTTGGAAAAAGGCCAGGTCAGGAGCACTTAACCAGCGAGCGTGTATGAAAACATTCATGAAAGTAGAAGAAGCGAAAGTTCTATGTCAGGATCGTAGCAAGTGGAAAGCCATAGTCTCTGCCTACCCCGAAGGGAGACAACTTATAACTACATTCCAAGTAGTTTTCATTCTTTTGATGTTTTGTTTTCTTACAAATTTATCTTTCCTGTTACAAACAAAGAGTTGTGGTATATGTGATGAAATCTTATTACACTAAAGCAATATAACTTCCAACGCATGTACATAAGTACACGCACCCTTTTTTTTATTTCACTCTGCACCTAATTCTAATTTAACGCGGATGAAGTTGCGGGCAGAAGCTTTTAACTTTAAAAAATAAGACATACCTATTTAAAAAAAAAATTGTTGAACATATTTGAAGTGAAATTTCTTTATCGACGTTGAGGGAAATTTTATAGCTGTAAAAAAAAGCCGTCACGTTTTTCGATTACGCGCCATGTTGTTTTAAAGTAAACTTTTTTATCATAAGTGAAACTTCTTTATCGAGGCATGAGAGAAAATTTATAGCTGTTAAAAAATGTCATACAGAAGTTTCTCTTCTTACCTGTGTACTCTGGTACACACACATTTTTTTTATGATGTAAATTGTCTACTGTTAGGTTAGGTTGCAGTTATTTTACTAATGAACATATATATGTCCATTCCATAACACAAGCTAATATTAGCTTACTTTGGGCTAGATGGCGCTGTGTGAAAAGTGTCCCACAATACTTATTTATTTATTTATATGTGTATGTATCTATGTATTGTGAATGTATATTTCACATAGTATTTTTTAAAATATAATTAGTTCTCATCATACCCTGAGCACCTACCTAATGTTATTATTGCATCACCCTAAGGTTGACTGGTAGATAATGCCTAAGGCATTAAGTCCATCTTGTACTCTGTGCTGAATATTGAAATAATAAATACATAAATTTTTATTAAAGTGAGAGAAGATAACTTTTTCGAGACAGGGATTGAACAGGTGACCTTTACTTTTTTCACTTTAATAAAAAAATATGTGAAAGTTAGCATACTAATTGCTTTAAAAAAATCTCTATAGATTGAGTGGAGTCCATCGCATCAATGTTTATAAATGGTTGTACAGTGTTCATTGGTATCAGAGTTGTTAAGTAGATCGGTAAATGGCTCTGGTCATACTCTGAAATGACGATTTAAATATAGTAAAGAATTTCAACTTGTTTCGCTACGGTTCGGGTATTTCAGTGGCTAGAACATTGCCCTGGTTAGCCAAAGGTCACGGGTTCAATCCCCGTCTCAAACCAAGTCGTCTATTTAACTTTAATAAAAAGTTATACAATTTTTTTTTAATTAGCCATCTCTTTCTCTTACAGCAAAACCACCGGCAGAAATCATCTCAAAATGCGACAGTTGCTACAGCAATCCTTGTAGGAACGGAGGCTCTTGCCGAGCAAGAGGCGCGGGAGGCCACGAATGCGTCTGCGCAAGGGGCTTCCACGGAGACTCCTGTCAGCATCAGATAGACGCGTGCTATGGGTCGCCGTGTGCACATGGGATCTGTCATGTCTTAGAGGAAGGAAGGTTCCGGTAAGTCTTTTTGAAGGAAAACGTCATTCCGTCGCTCGTGGGCTCCTCGGACTCAATGTTCTGTAAACGATCACTGAGTTATGCAACTTTCACTATGGCTGGTCCTCGGATGGGTGACATCTTTGTAGCATTTACATTTGCGAGCGTTTCCGTGCTTCGGGAGGCACGTTAAGCCGTTGGCACCGGTTGCCAGTAATATGGCAGTCGTTAAGTCAAGTTGAAGGCCTTATGGGCAGCTTGAAAATTTTCAACAGCAGGTAGCCACAACCTGTGTCTCTCTATTTCAACACGGCAATGGGCTCACCACCTGTTACGTGGGACAGGATGAATACATGGTGAAAAGTAGGCATATAATATACCTCTGCCACCCCTTCAGGGATAAGGCATGATATCTAAAAAACTTCACTCCGTACACTTGGGAGTGAACTGCTGAATGCGTTACGAGAGCGTTACGAAAAGTGTGATCGGATAAGACGAACGGAAGTTGAGAAAGAAATATAAGTTATTTAAAGTGGAAAGAGTGAGTCTTACCTATTAAATTATTTTTTTTGTTTAGGCAGGTGTCATCAAAAGTTGAATGATTATAGATGCAATTCTATACATTCGTACTGAGCAACTTTGCTAAGTACCGGTAGATGGCGCCTTGCGTCGCCTTAACACGTAGAGAGGTGGATTAATTCGTCAGTTTGGAGTAGGTCTCGGTGATGTAATTGGTAAAAGCGTCTGGTGCGTCGAACCAGAAGACGCTGGTTCGAGTCCATCTCGAGACTGAAAAATTTTTGCACATTAAAATTTTAAAATAGAAAAAAATTATAAAGCAATTAGTATTATTGCTTTTCAAATTTATTACTAACGTTAGGTTTCGTACATTACTGTAAAAGCAAGAGAGAGAGAGGTATATCATAATTTAGGTTATTCATAGAAACCGATAAGAAAAAAATTGTGTGTGCACCAGAGTACACAAGTAAGAAGTGAAACTTCTTTACGACAATTTTTTTTCTAGCTATAAAATTTCTCTCATGCATCGCTAAAGAAGTTTCACTTATGATAAAGAAGTTTCACTTCAAAACAACATGGCGCGTGAAAAAAGTGATGATTTTTTTTACAGCTATCACTTCAATAATAATATAATAAGCGCACACTCTTTGCAATGGAGTTATGTGGTCCAGCGGTTTTGGTGAAACTAACCACTGATATAATCCTTGCAGGTGTTCATGTCAAGCTGGATATACAGGCGCCAGATGTGAGGTCAATATAGATGACTGCGTGGCCAACAAGTGTCAGAATAACGCGACCTGTGTCGATCACCTGGAGGGATACTCCTGTAAATGCGCGCCAGGGTTTATGGGTAAGTTATTTATAAATGCGAAATAAAATATCTCTTTAACGCCAAAACTGCTGAACCGATTTAAATGAAATTTGGTACTAAAGCGTTTCTTTTGGGAAACGGGAACGGAAAAACTTCACAGTGCAGGTGGAGAGATAAAGAAGTTTCACTTCAAAACAACATGGCGCTTAACCGAAAATCGTGGCGATTTTTTTATAGCTATAAAATTTCTCTCGTACGTCGATAAAGAAGTTTCACTTATGATAAAGAAGTTTCACTTCAAAACAACATGGCGCGTAACCGAAAATCGTGACATTTTTTTTATAACTATAAAATTTCACTCAACGTCAATTTTTTTTATACCACTGAGGTTGCAGATGAGCGTGTGGGCCCATCTGATGGAAAGTGGTCACCGTAGCCTATGGACGTTTGCAACACCAGAGGTACAGCCCTCGCGCTGCCGACCCTTTATAAATCTTTTAAGACCCCTTTTGAAGAACCCCACACTGTAGACGTTCGGGAAAACCCACACAGAAAGAAAAAAGTTTCACTTTAATAAACAAACTAAAATATTAATTTTCCAGGTGAATACTGCGAAAAGAAGATCCCCTTCTGCACAAAAGACTTCAACCCTTGCGAGAACGGCGCAGTGTGTACCGACCACCATAGTCATTATACCTGCGCGTGTCCCAAGGGTTACTCCGGACAGAACTGCACCGTCAATGCTGATGACTGCATCAATCATATGTGCCAGGTGTGTTTGACTTTTAATTTGAAGACCATATTCTTCGCCTTGAACCTTATGAAGCGCTCGTGGTCAATACAATATTAATACCAATGATAATATTAGTAAAATATAAAAAATAGATAAATCTATGTTAACAAACTTCAGAAACTATGTGTCTTACAATTGGACAACCTGTATTATAAGACACAGTGTTTGGCTAAGAATGTAAGATTTATTTCCTAAAACTTTTTATTTACTAAACCAAAAAAATATAACAAAAATTGCCAAAATAAAAGCGCGTGCGTTTGTTATCGCTTGTAAGAGTATTTGTGGGTGTGTATGTTAGTATTTGCGAGAAAATGCATTGCATTACTCGTAATATAAAATCATCAATATAATGTAATAGAAAAATGTATAAAAAAAAAGTTTTTGGAACGAAGTTCCTTATGGCAGGCTTGGAGGAGATAGGGATTTTGCAGCGCGACCGAACTGAAAAATATGTGATAGTAAAACCGTAAGAAAAATTGGGTGTAATAAAACCGTTAAATGAGACGTGCGCAGGCGCGAAAGTCGTATACACAAGCGAGTAGTGTATAATACCGTTCTCTGTCTCCCTCTTTCAGTGAGGGTGGGGTGAGGGTGAGGGTGGTTTATTTTTTATATTTTTTTTGTTCTACATTAGTTTTTTTTTCCTACCTGGTGTCCCACGACGACACCACATCATTTTTTTTTTTTTTTTGTAAGTGAAGGAGTAACTAACATCCATTCTTACAAACTTTCGCGTTTATAATATTAGTAGGATGTCTACAATATCATTTTGGTCTGGTAGCATCATTCCGTGTATAATTTGTTCATGACAATTTCATGCCAACTGCGCAGAACGGCGCGACTTGCGTAGACGGGTTGGACGAGTACCGCTGCGCATGCGCGGGAGGTTACGCGGGACGCTACTGTGAAGCGGCTCCTCACGCGGCACTGGGGACTTCCCCGTGCGCGCATCATGACTGCGTACATGGCGTGTGTTATCTACCGCAGACTCGCTCTGGTCCTCCACTACAGGTAAGATCCTGGGAGGTAGGTTGGAAGTAACTCTTTAGCCACTTTAATTGTGTCTAATAATATTTATCCACGGCAATAGGCTCATCAACTCTGCCTACTGTGAAATGTGGGCGTATAGTATGCCTTTGCCTATCCCTTCGAGGATAAAGTCGTGACAATATGTATGTATGTATGAAATTTGCCCTTAGTGCAGTTTAAGTATTAATTGTTTTGTTCTGTTATTAAAAATTGATGATAACCGGTATCCGGCCGGATACTCGTTTCATATCTGGTATTCGGCTGAATTTGAAATTTGAGCCGGATAGGTAGGTTACTGGATAGTTACCGAATATACGTTTCATCTCTAATTTAAACTCTCATCGAATCTCATTCTCCTATTTGTCATACTTCCGACACCAAGTGTAGTAGATTGATATCGATAATTGAGTATCGAATAGTTCGACTTCTCTCATAATCCCAAACCCATTTCTCTAAAAAGTTTTAAAAATATCCCAGACTACAAATACAGAATAGATTTGGAAGTAACTGGAAATACATTTCGATGAAATGATGACAATAGTTAAATTACATTTTCTACTTTCAGGATGACATAATTATGGAACGGCCTCTCCTCAACACTGCAAATGACTATCTCTGCAAATGTGCCCCGGGATACTCAGGTATGTACCCATACATACATACATTTCATCACGCCTGTCTCTCATCGGGGTAGGCAGAGACTTTGGCTTTCCACTTCCTACGATCCTAGTATACAACGTTCGCCTCTTCAACTTTCAAAATTGTTTTCATACACGCTCGCCGATTAAGGGTACTCTGGACCAGGCCTTTTGTCAAACGACGATTAAGGATACTCTTGACCTGGCCTTTTGTCAAAAGATCTTCAATTTGATTGGCATATGTACGTCCTGGTCGACCCTTACCAATTTGCCCATTTACTCTCTGTTACCATAGTTCCTTTAATAGAGTGAATTTGGTCGGCAGTGTGAATGCAGCACCTCTGGTGTTGCAAATATCCATATGCTACGGTGACCATTTTCCATCAGGTAAATCGTATGCTTGCGAAGAAAGAAAAAGACGACAAAACATAATTGTAAAGGTTATTTAGGTATGTGAAAATAATCCTTTTTTTTAAATTTGCAGGTCGTCTGTGCGAATATCTGACATCGCTGACATTCAGTCACAACGACTCTTTGGTGGAGCTTGAGCCTTTGAGAACGTCACCTCAAGCTAATGTCACTTTAGGTTAGTAATTTACCGTAATTTTAATAAATTATCCAAACAACATGATTTTGATGTCTTCTCCACCAAAAGGGTCTGTATTAAGAAAACGCTAAGTGTAGGGTTTTTTGGTACACCTGACTAAATGGGTAATAAGTGGTAATTCGGTTTATTTCTTGTATTCTTCTTAATTTATTATCTACTGCGTTGTGTTCGCTGTTTCTGTCTGCATTTAATTTATCAAGAAAACTAAAAGTGAAAACTTGTTATTGGCTTTCTGTAACTTATGAGTTTGATATATAGGTTTAAAAGCTGTAAGTTTTCCATAAATAAATAAATAAAGTAATCAAAATCTATAAGCCATAAACGTATGTCTATAGTATGGGGTTCATCAAAAGTCTTAAAAGGGTTAAAAAGGATCGGCAGCGCGAGTGCTGCACCTCTGGTGTTGCAAACGTCGATAGGCTACGCTGATCACTTTCTATCAGGTGGGCCGTATGCTTGTCTACCACCTCAGTGGTATAAAAAAACAAAAACCATCTTTTAGTAATTATCTGACATATCGCTGACATTCAATCACGTAGATTGTTTATAACAACTAGAGCCTTTGTCGACGGCACCTCAACGTCACCTCATGTCTATTATAACTAGGTGAACAAACGGTTTCGCCCGTGACATACTTCGAAATCCCGTCGCACCTATTTAATTCCGTCGCTTAAGAAATCCACGATAATGCATAAAAATTTGCCCGATTTGTCGACATTTATGACTATTCCTCCGCTCTCCAGGGTAGTAGCGTGAAGATATATACCCTTCCTCGATAAATGGGCTTTCTAACACAAAGAATTTTTCAAATGTAATCAGTAGTACCTGAGATTAGCGCTTTCAACCAAACAAACACACTCTTTAGCTTTATAACATTAGTATAGATTAAAAAGTAAGTTCTATTGTTATTTTTATTTAACAATGAAAAGTGCACAAACAAAACAAAAATGCACTTTTGCTTCGTGAAATCTCGAAGGAAATGTGACTTTTACTGCGAGCGTGAGGCAAAGTAACTTTTAAAATAAATTTGAAATTAATAATAGCGCGGTTCGAAACTCAAGACTAGCGCTGGCCGTACAATTATGAAATTAAATTATTTTATTTTACAGTTTATTAATTTATGGACGATTTATTGAAAAATAATAATAAATAAAAATTCAGTAAACAATATGTCGTTTTACAAAAAATATCATTAGTATTTAGTTTTCAAAAATTGACATGCATTATAATTTCAGACGGCAGCTCTAAAATAATCTGTGGACAAAGCGGGAATTTGAAAAATATGATGATTTGACTTGTGTTTATATTTAATTGTGATTAACTTCAGGTAACAGTATTCTCGCTGGAGAGGTGAACAGTTGTATGTTTCACACGAGAGCAATATTTTTTTACTCCTGTAGTTAAATCACACACTGCGCTCAGTAGTCTAACTGCGAATCACTCGCTGTGCTCGTGATTCAATTTTAGACTACTTCGCTGGTTCATGATTTAACATCAGCACTCGGTGCAAAAAATACTTTTGCTCACTTGTTGGACAAATAACTTGTACAATATATTCTAAAGATAACGAAATATACAAAATATTATCATTCAAATTGTTCAAATCTTTTTGGAGGACTGTGATTACAAACACATTGACTTAACTTGACTTTTATATATTCTATTCTCTTCCAGTGTTCAGCACAACACAACTACACGGAGTTCTTATGTACTTTGGAGAAAACGAACATCTTGCTGTCGAACTATTCAACGGGAGAATTCGCATCAGTTACGATATAGGCAACCATCCCACGTCTACTATGTATAGGTAAGGCTATATTAGGTACGCTAGAAAGGGGTGTAAGGGAGCCCTTAAATCCCTATCCCCTCTGTAAGGGAGCTTCTAACATCTGCTAGCATCGTGAAATAATATTGATTATTTTATTTTTTAATTATAAGGCAAAAACTAACCTCAAGCGTCGATTGAGTATTGAGAAACGTTCTGGAATACGGCCCTAAGTTTCGTAGAAAAAATATTCGTGTCATAATTTGCAAAAAACACGAATCGAACTCGAGCGCCAAGGGTTCAGTAAACAATTAGAACCTTGAGGGTCACTCCCCAGTTTAGTAATATTTGGGCAGCGCACCGTTTGGAGCGGCTAATGACAGTTGACTGCCGCTCGGCTCGCACGATTCTAAATAAACCAACTAGGTACAAAACTTGTCAAGTGACAACCCCGCGCGGACTTCGCACCGAGCGTCATAAAACTCTGGCGCGCAATGAAATCTCAACGTTCGCGCGCAGTTATAAGTTAAAACAGTTTTAATTTTGCTTGCAGGCGGCGAGTCTAGGTATGTTTTCATACCTAAAATTGACTTTTGTTAGGGAGTGAAACTTCTGTACGTAGGACCACCTATAGCGAATGTCGCTTAACGCAGTGATCGTTTACAGAACACTGAGTCAGCGGGGCCACGAGCTTTTCACGGAAAATAAAATATAGTAAAATTATGGCTTCATGTGTTTTTAGTTAAATAGTTTGTGACTTTTTCTGTTTATCAGTTTCGAGATGGTATCGGATGGGAATTATCACAAGGCGGAACTCATCGCCATCAAGAAGAACTTCACTCTGAAGGTGGACGATGGACCGGCCAGATCTATTATCAATGAAGGTACTATAACATATTTTTACTTAATACATACATACATACATACATATTGTCACGCCTTTATCCCCGAAGGGGTAGGCAGAGGCATATAAAACGCCCACATTTCACCGTATGCATTTTAGTCCCACGTAACAGGTAGTGAGCCCATTGCCGTGTTGAAATGGACAGGCGCAGGCTGCGGCGACCTGCTGTTGAAATTTTTTAAGCCGCCCATAAGGCCTTCAACTTGGCTTAACGACTGCCATTTTATTGGCAACCGGGACCAACCGCTTAACGTGCCTTCCGAAGCACGGACCTGGGGTGGGTCTAAAGTGCCGAATAAATTTAATAAAATGTGTCTATTTTAGATGTTAAATTTGGAAGAAATTTTGAACCCGTTGCCCTTTTTAGTGAGGTGGTAACAAAAAGGCTAAAAGGTCTTATGTGCTAGACACTAATTAGCCGACCAATTAAAGTCCTGGTAGTCTCGGACTTAATAGTATAAATTATTTCTCTTTCTCATTCCTATGTTCGTTACCAGGTTCTAAAGAGTACCTTCGACTGGAGAGGCCGATGTACCTCGGTGGAGTACCAGAGGATATCGCTAAGGAAGCGTTCAGTAAATGGCATTTACGGAATATAACCAGTTTTAAAGGTGCGTTTTTTTTAAATGTAATGAATGAAATGAATGAAACGAATGAAACAAATGAAACAAATGAAACGAAATTAACGAATGAAACAAATAAAATGAATGAAATTAATGAAGTGAATGGTGAGCCCATTGCCGTGTTGAAATCAAAGACCTTATACTTATAACTAGACTGTGCACTACTGCGAAATAATCGGTCCGCGTGAGATGGCTCTCGGCAGTGGTGGTGTCCCTTTCTAAATAAGGGACCATGGCCAATTAGAACACAGGACAAATTCCTTGAACGATTGTTCGAACCTACTGAATTTATTGTAAGTAAAAAATATTATAAAGAATATATATAATATAAAAATATTATACATTCCCAGTCGGGGACCCCTGTCAGAAACGAGGTATACTCGTACGTAAAAAAAAATAATGTGTTATTGCAGAAAAAAACGTATATTGTGACAAACAGAGAGAGAAAGATTGCACACCCCGGCTGCCCACTCACTTGTTCATGTGCTCATTTGTAGGTTCGATATACACACGTGGCTGATGTCATTTCATTATTACGACGATTTCTACTAAATAGCACTTATAGCACCATCCGTAAGCCGCTTTAAACAACTTTGTTACAAAAATCTAAATGTTAGATTTTGTCCCTTTTGTACACTCTCAGGGTGACCGGCACATCTCCAATTTAAACAAATGCTGCGTATCATCATCATCCGAGCGTCTGTCCCAGTTGCGTCTCGCGACGCCCGGGGTCCGCTTTCCTACATTTTCTCCTCCACTTCGCACGGTCTTCGGCATCCCCTGTAGTGAGACCATTGGCACGCATGTCATCCCTTACGACGTCAAGCCAGCACTTCTTGGGTCCGGGACCCGGCGGGGCTGACATGGCCAGACATTTGTTACCTACGTAGCCCGGCGGTTGCCGCAAGACGTGACCATACCAACGAAGGCGACACTCTTGCAACTTGTCTGCAATGTCACGGACGTGAAGGCTGCCGCGGATGCGAGAGTTTCTCTCGCGGTCCATCCGCGTGACCCCACACATCCACCGCAGCATCTTCATTTCCGTGACACGCAGCTCCTGCTTGTATCGCTCCAATATCGGCCACGTCTCACTGCCATGTAAAGGGACAGGTCTAATAGTGGTTTTGTAGACCTGTCCCTTCAACCGGATCGGCATTTTAGGGTCACAAATGACACCGGTCATCTCCCGCCATTTGGCCCACGCGGCAGCAATGCGTGACTTGACATCGCAATCGATGTCACTGGACGTGTGAAAAACAGATCCCAGGTATTTAACCTGGTCCGTGCGCTCGACCAAATCACCGCCTATGCGGACGGATGTGGGATCTGTCGAGTTTAGTGCCAAGTACTCGGTCTTCGCCACATTTAGTTTCAGACCGCCGTTCTCAAGCGTCTCCTTCCACGCCTTTACACGTCGCACCAATCTGCCCCTGTCCGCGTCTGCCAGCGCAATATCGTCAGCATACATGAGCAACCATGGAGGCTGCTCATGTGGATTTCTGATGCTGTCCGACAATTCGTCTAATATTACACTGAACAGAAGCGGACTAAGGACCGAACCCTGGTGTACCCCGACGGTGATGGGGAGGGGTTTCGTGTCGCCAACAGCAGTCCGAACCATTGAATCGGAGTCACAGTACATGTCCCGGATAGTGTCAATATAGACCTCTGGAACCCCTTTGGACCGCAGTGCCCACCAGATCATCGCACGAGGAACACAGTCGAAGGCCTTCTGCATGTCTAGAAACAAACAGTGCAGAGGCGTGTTCTTTGACCTGTATGTCTCTGCGACAACCCTCAGGGCAAAAACAGGGTCCGTGGTCCCATAACCAGGGCGAAACCCATATTGACACTCCGAGAGAGTGCACTCCTGCCGGATCCGAGAGTCTATAATCCTCTCGAAGATCTTCATGGTGTGGGACATCACCTTAATACCGCGGTAGCTCCCGCACTCCTGCACTGACCTTTGAAGACTGGAGTAATAATACTCAGTTTCCATTGGTTTGGAATCTGCCCGCTGAGGAGTATGCGGTTAAAAAGGTTTACTAAGATGCCCACACCGCGAGGACCCATCACCTTCCAGGCTTCGATGGGGACTCCATCGGGTTCGACAGCTTTCCGATTCTTCATGCGGCGAAGCGCAGTCAGGACTTCTCCAGGCGTTACCGGTGGCACTAGTCCCTGATTCGGAGGGAGGTCCGGAGGCTGAACCTCTTTGTGCTGTTTATTAAGCAGCTCGTGGAAGTACGAGCGCCATCTCTCCTTTACCGCGAGGTCTTCGCTTAACAGGTTGCCCTCAAGGTCTTTTACACAGCGACACTTGGTTATATCCTGTGCCGCTTTGACCCTGGAGCGCGCCAGCTTATAGTTGAGCTTCTGCCCCTCAGACGATTCCAGCTTATCATACAGAGGTTGTAAGTGGTCACGTCTGGCTATGGCTACAGCTCTCTTTGTGGCGCGCTTGGCAGCCCTGTACGCGTCGCGGTCTTCAGGAGATACGGTCGCTTGCCACTTTTTAAAGAGGGCTTTCTTCTCCCTAGTCTCCCTCTGGACTGCGTCGTTCCACCACCAAGTTTCCTTGTCACATTTGCGTCCACCCTTAGACTCACCGAGCACCACCTTCGCCGCTTCAAGGATGGCCGCCTGAACTTTGTCCCAGCAATCTTGAACTGGTTCGCCTTCAGTGTCGGTGCACTTGTCACCGACAGCTGAGACGAACTCCTGGGACCTAGTTTCATCAAGCAGCCACCATCTGATGCGGCGCTGGCACCGCTTGAAGCGTTTGCCTTTGGGCTTCACGCAGAGGTCCATGACAAGGAGACGGTGTTGTGCAGTAAGACTCTCACCGGGTATGACCTTGCAGTTGGCCACCTTGCCGATGCTGTGTCGCCT
Source organism: Thumatha senex (assembly GCA_948477245.1). Lineage (NCBI taxonomy): Eukaryota > Metazoa > Arthropoda > Insecta > Lepidoptera > Erebidae > Thumatha > Thumatha senex. Next base: position 14,204,521 of record OX419752.1, on the reverse strand, counting down.
AGTGAGTAGGAAATCGATCTGAGTTGTACGCCTCCCGCTCTTGTAGGTGATGAGATGTTCGGATTTCTTTTTGAAATACGTGTTCACAATGGCCAGATCGGCAGCCGCACACGTTCTGAGGATAGTTTCTCCTTCAGCGTTGCGGGTGCCGTATCCAAAACCACCATGAACACGCTCAAACTCCTCACACCTCTCACCCACATGACCGTTTAGGTCGCCGCCCAAAACGATTCAGTGTGACAACGGAATGCTCCGAAGCACTCCCTCGAGTTGACCCCAAAACGACATCTTATCGGCGTCGCTACAACCGGCCTGTGGCGCGTAGGCACTTATCAGGTGGGTAATAATCCCATCGATAAGCACCCTCACGATCATAAGCCGGTCGCTACAGCATTTCACCTCCAAGATGCCACTATGCAGCCCCTCGGAGAGCAAAACGGCCACCCCGTTCTCCCCACCAGGCGCACCCGCATAATACAGCTTGTAGCCGTTCTGCAAGGGCCGGGCTCTGTTGCCCTTCCACAGAGTCTCCTGCAGGAACGCCACGTCCACCCTCCGCCTGGAGAGTACTTTGGCCAACTCTACCGCACGCCCAGTCAGCGTGCCAATGTTCCAAGATGCGAAGCGGATTCGGGTTGGGGCTAACTTCTTTAGCCGTGCTGGCCCGACACACGGCAGCCCTAGCCCACTTGCCACAGGAGTCGGGCGGGGCTCCTGCGCGCCGTTTTGCGGCGGCGCCCTATCTCTATCAGCATTCTTATAGTCCTTTTCCATTTTTGTTTCGGCGGGTGGCTTTAATGGGAGCGACGCCCTCAGACCTCCCAACCCCAGAGGGGAAAGCCAGCGCCAGAGCCTCGTCCGTTAATCAGCAGGTGCACGCACTAGCACGGGAGGTTGTCTTGGGCCCCGAAGATCTTGGTGGGGCCCCTTACACCTTAGACAAATGCTGCGTTTCTACCTACCTAATCTAATACTAAGAGATTGAAAAAAATAGATTGTGTGGTTTTATGAAACTACGGTAAAAGTGAAACTTTTAGTGAAAGTTTTAGTGTCCCTACTATGTAGTGGCGATAATATGTAGTGGTCCTACTATGTAGTGGCCCTAAAATGTAGCGGCCCTAATATGTAGTGGCCCTTATATGTAGTGGCCCTAATATGCAGTGACCCTAATTTGTCACGCAACATGCAACACACAGATCAAAAATTTTGAGACGATGTGATAAAAGTTTCACTTTACAAATCTTTAATCAACAAAATACTATGTTACTTAAAAAATATGGTTGTTGTTGTTACTTACCCGTGGAAAGAAAAGCTGCTACCGTTATAAGTCTCATTTTTACACCTTGTCACACAACATGAATTCACCTCACCATATATCATGAAAATCTAACAGGTTTAATACGAAAATTTACATAATCGCAAATCGAAGCACGAGCATCCAATGAACTTATAACGGTACATCTCCAATTTAAAACAATCGATACGTTAGTATCTATCTACCTATTACGAGTATTATGAGATTGTAAAAATATTTGATCAATAAAATTTATGGTGACCCTTCACTTTAAGCAAGATGGCGGGTCCAGGCGGTTTTTTTTTTAGTAGTCTTCACCCATCTTGGGCAGGCAAAGGAAACTTAATCCATGCAGCCTAGTCTTCAGTATTTATTTTTCTTGTTATTATGTTTTAGTCCTGTCTAGTCGTTTGTCGATGTCAAGTCTTCAGTCTAGGTCCTAGTCCGTGCCCCAATAAGGCATTGGATCCCTTATTGCAGCTCTCTATGGAAATTTGGCACTAACACAAGCAACACCGCTATTCATTGCAATATGTCACTTTCTTTAACTAATGCACTTCCGAACTCTTTATGTATAATATTCGACCATTTTTAAACACAAAAACACGAATTTTACACTAGTTTTGGAAAATAATATACGACAAACGTGCGTCACTGCTCATCTTCGCGCCAAAAGTCTCCATGCGGATCTTGCATTTAGTATTACCAAACTCAAACATTTAAGTACTACTCTTACTAAATTTTAATAAATATTTTTTTAATACTATGAAGTTATTATTAATAATTATAGGAACTGTAGAAATATTTAGATAAGTTCCAAAGTTTATGAATAATTAATTTTACTAAATCATGAAAAAAGAAATATATAAAATTTTCTACCATTTCTACCAAATTTAATGGTTATTTGAGCTGGCAGCGTGTTAGACAAGGACACAGCACCTTTCGGAGCTCTCTCGCCAGGACCGTTTTCAGCTAGCTACCGCTTATAAGGAACTAGCTACCCTACGGGTAACAAAATACATGTCATTTTAGCTCAACGAAATTTTTTGGTAATCAGTCTAGTTATAAGTGTAAGGTCTTTGGTTGAAATAGATAGACTCACGTTGTGGCTACCTGCTGTTGAAACTTTTCAAACCATGCCAATAAGGCCTTCATTTAAATTTCAATTTAACCTTAACGACTGCCATGTTACTGGCAACCGGGACCAATGGCTTAACATACCTTCCGAAGCACGGAAACACTTGTAAATGTAAATGCCACAAAGTGGTTATATCGTTTAGGTGTGAACCCTGTCGTCTGTGATGCCGATGCGCAATAGACTGGATTTTTTTATTTTCTTTTTTTTATGGTCCAGGGTGCTTGAAAGAAGCTTGGATAAACCACAAACGAGTAGACTACGTAAATGCGGTGAGGGTCCAAAGAACCTCAGCTGGCTGCGGAGAAGATGAACCTACTACCCCATCAATGGCTACAATCTTTATTCAGGAGGACGCTGGCAGACATAATCAGGTTAGTAAAATTCAGAGATTTGGAGTGAGCATTTCATTTGACAAATATTTCTATCACAGATCAAGGAATGTGTGAGTGCCTCGGTAGCGCAGTGAAGCGATGTCGCGCTGAAGTCTCGGGTTCGATTCCCGGGTCGGAACAAACATTTGTGTACACATTTTGAACATAACACTTTACTTTTCCACACCGGTTTCACCTTGGTGCATTTTCAAAGGTAAATCTATTTCTGAAGATTACACATTGTTTATCAACCACACCTTTTTCCTCGAAGGGATGGCAAAGGCATATTATACGCCCACATTGCACCGTTATCAGAATTTTTTTTAATGCCGTAAGTCGTAACCGGTGAGGTTTAAAAAGTAATTAAGTGGAAGTTTATTTTTATAAATATATCGCTGGGACAACTCCCAAAACGCCATCTGATTCCAAACTAAGCAGAGCTTGTACTATGGTAACCAGATAACCGATCATCATCATTCGAGCGTGTGTCCCGGTTGCGTCTCGCGACGCCCGGGTTCCGCTTTCCTACTCTTTGTCCTCCACATCGCACGGTCGTCTGCATCTCCTGTAGTGAGACCATTGGCACGCATGTCATCCCTTACGACGTCAAGCCAGCACTTCTTGGGTCTTCCCCTCTTACCGAGACCCAGCGGGGCTGACATGGCCACACATTTGTTCCCCGGCGGTTGCCGCAAGACGTGACCATACCAACGAAGGCGACACTCTTGCAACTTGTCTGCAATGTCACGGACGTGATGGCTGCTGCGGATAACTGATAAACATACTTATATATTTTTAAATACATACATATTATCGATAAATAACACCCAGACACAGAATAAACCATAGTGTTCATCACACAAAGTTTAATCCTGGGTGGGAATCACCAATCACACTCATGGGATACACCCCCACCGCGCCACAGAGGCAGTCAAATAATTATTGGACGTGGCCCAATTATAAGAAAAATAAAACCTCGTCACTCACAATCACACTTCTATTGATACACTTTTATCTACTTTGACTGTACACTAAACCTTGTAATCTATACTAATATTATAAAGCTGAAGAGTTTGTTTATTTGTTTGTTCGGTTGAACGCGCTAATCTCTGGAACTAATGGTCGGATTTGAAAAATTCTTTTTGTGTTAGATAGCCAATTTATCGAGGAAGGCTATAGGCTATATATCATTACGCTACTACACTGGGGAGCAGAGCAGTAGTCATAAATGTCGACAGATTGGGCAAATTTTTATGCATCATTGTGGAATTTTTAAGCGACGGGATTAAATAGGTGCGACGGGAGGTCAAAATATTCCACGGGCGAAGCTGTGGGGGCATTAAACATAAAAAAGCCACTTTAGAACTTCTTACTTCATCGAGTGTCCCCATTTGACTGACGATCGAACCGTTTTATACAAGAATAAAATATTTCTTCCCTCGTCACACCGGTGGGGGTGATTTTTAATGTAGGGTAGATGGTAATATTTATAAAATGCATATAGTTTAAAATAAATTAACTAGATTTAAGATTAAAAAAATCAGATAAATAATAAATTCATAATCATTTACTTATTGCCTTAAATCATAAATAACCACAACTTTAATTTCATTCTTTCGCTTAGCTACCCGTAAATTAAAAAAAGTAAAATATAACATCTCTTGCTGGAAATGACCTAACACAATGTTCTACTACTGTGGTTCCAGGACCCCTGTGTACCCAACCCTTGTGCTCGAGGGGGTCGATGCGTTCGCGAGGAGGGTTCCCCGTCCGACTACACTTGCCGCTGCCGTGCGGGCACAGCCGGCCCTCAGTGCGAGCTCAGGGCCTCCATAGGTAAGGAAATCTACATAAAAATAAGAAAGGGACCTCTATTAATAATATATTTTTAAGGTTATATTTAATAATAAGATTATTTATTAATAAAAGTAAATAAATACCCATCACGCCTTATCCCCAAAGGGGTGACAGAGGCATATTATATGCCCACTTTTCACCGTGTGGATTCATGTCTCACGTAATAGGTGGTGAGCCTATATATATAGTTATTATATGTTTCTTTCAAATGTTAATATAAAATATAAATATTCAAACCATAGGCAACACAGTTTTAATAAGTTTTGGAAGGACGGGTGTAAAGAAATTTTTTTGGGCTGCTTAAGTCGCCTTAACGATTGAGTGGCTATTTTGCATAGTCCATTTTAACGGCGCTTACAAAATGTCATACACAAGAACTAAAGATAAATTTTATATTTCTAATGTGACCACCGGTATGGAACGCGTCCCATCTGAGAAGAACCGGCAAGAAACACAGGAAGGCTTTTGTTTTGATGACCTATTTGCTATCTAATATTATTTCACGATGTCATCAGATCAATCATCGAGGCAATCACAGTATGATTTACAACTATTCTTTCATTCTTGTACCAGGCGGAGCGCCAGTCATCGCACAGAGTAAGACACCTTCGAGGAAGCAAGCTATCAGTAATGTGCAAGCTTCGCCAGGTATATATCTCCCTCTCCCTCTCCCTCCCTCTCTCTCTCTCTCACTCCCTCTATTATTTCCCTTTTTTATTAATTTATGTACCTATATAATTTGAAGACTTCAAGGTCTCGGGCCCCAAACGGCTCAATAACGTAATTGCTAGTGTGATGCAAATATTTTGTGGTTTACTTTTTAATGAACAAGTTGAACATGATTTGTTCAATTCTATGAACTTTTAAATAGGAACACTATAATGGTAGATTTTATGAGTATAATTTTTTTATACAATATGTCCGATCCGTTTTTTTTTATGTGTGCAAGTCCCCGCGGATTTTATGCCGGTATCGAACCGGCTAAAACCACACAGTCCTCGCCTAAACCACACAGTCCCCGCCTAAACCCTGTCCGACCCGTATCACACTTACCCCAATTTCCATAAAATATAGCAATTTTTAAAAAAACTGAGAACACTTTTGTTGGCATGCGGTGACGAGTGTATATGATATCTTATTATGATTATATATATTAAGAAACCGCCGGCAGGTGTAAGGTGACCTCTTAACCTTGCATTTCCGAATAGCCCTTTCCCTGTATTGCTATGTAAGCTACCACATTTTATTAATTTTGTATTAATTTTTATTCAGGGTAAATTTTTGGGGTAAATCTAAAGTGATCACACGAATAAAATCAAATCTCGATACCTACCTTTACGGATCAGACAGGGTTTTTTTAACATATTGTATTGGCACGACAAAAAATCGTCGTCTTTGCTCGCTTTGCACGCACTCAACCCGCAGGTTCCTATAGCGATTATGACGGATTATCCTGTTGATTTTTTTTTTCTAATTCTCAGCTGCACCGTCACACAAACAGCAAATGCCTTCAGAACACGCGCCATCACCCCCCACATCGGCAGCGGGTGCTTGCAGAAAGGTATTTTGTTACTTATTAAATTTAAAATTTGTCATAAACAAAATTTACCCACCATGAGTAGGTATGACAGTAATAATGTCCTAGTTCGGTCCAGAAAAATTACAACAAACTATACTAGCGGCACGTTATGATGGCCGTTTTGACGTTTGTCCACTCACTAAGTTTCGTATTAATTTTAATTACATTTTATTTGTAAAAATATGTGAATAGTCGACCACATTAGGGGGTATGTATACTACGGTAGAAAACATAGTACTTATGTAAAACAAGTAAAAATCATTACTATTGTAGCCGCTAGTATAGTTACTCTATATAATAACAGCTATCAGCTAGTAAAAGCTGAAATTGATCCTGCCGTTATGAGGATTAAGGAGAAATAGTTTTTGGAGTAGGTAAGTGTTTATGGATAATAAATAGATAACTTTCATTTAGTTAAATAGCATTCCAGTTATTCACTTTTGTTTGTCATAGTGTCACAAAACGAAATGAGCCGTTGTTGCGGGACCTGTAAATAAATAGTGACCTGTAAATTTTCATTTGATGTGTTACAATGACTTGATACTTTAATTTATTTCTTTAGTTTTATCAATCATGCCCGGTATATTATATGCCCACTTTTCACCGTGTGCATTCCTGTTTCACGTAATAGGTAGTGAGCTCATTACCGTGTTGAAATAGACAGAAGCAGGATGTGGCGACCTGCGTTTGAAATTTTTCAAGCCGCCTATAGGCCTTCAACTTGGCTGAACAACTTCCATGTTATTGGCAACCGGGACCAACGGCACTCAACAACAACTCACGGCTACTTACAAATGTAAATGACACAAAGTGGTCACCCATCCGTGACCAGCCATAGCGAGTTGCTTAACGCAGTGATCGTTTACAGAACAATGACGCAGCGGGTCCAAGAGCGTTACATTTAATTCTATAGTATAAAAAAATTGGCTAAGCTTACAATACAATCATACTAACCCATCGCAGTCCATTGCTAAACGTAAGCCATCATTTTGGAAAAGTGATGGGCGTTATTGAATCACACTGACCAGACAGGATGCTCGTTCAATATTTAGTAGGTGCACCACTTGCAGTTGGGACTGACTTGGACCCAAGAAATGTCAGTAAAACACCATTGCACCTAATTGCAATAATGTCACACAAACACAAAGAAAGAAAAAAAGAAACAAAATTAATACTTTTATAACATTTTTTTTAATAAAGACACATTTATTTGGCACATACAATAACAACAATAAAAATAAGAACAAGTTAAATAAAAAACCTTTTATGTAATAAAAAATAAATAAAATTATTAAATGTGCCTAGAAGACTACATAGCTAGCTTAGCATAAAACTGCGGAGTACCACAGCGGAGTACACGGCAATGAGCTCACCACCTGTTACGTGAGACAAAAAAATGTATACGGTGAAATGTGGGCGTATAGTATGCCTCTGCCTACCCCTTCGGGTATAAAGTCATGACAATATGTCCATGTCTTTTCTTTTTTGCAATTGCAATAATGTCACAAAAAGAAATATGTCGTTATTGTAGGAAGCGGCCCGATCTAGTGATAATCGAAGGCTCTTGTCGAAGTATGCTTCTGCCTAACCCTTCGGGGAAAAAGGCGTGACAATATGTCTATGTCTTTTTTGAAATTGCAATAATGTCATAAAAAGAAATATGTCGTTATTGCAGGAAGCGACCCGAGAAGTGATAACCGAAGGCTCCTGTCGAAGTCGACGCGCCGTGCGAGGGGCTCGCTGCGTGTGGCGCGGCGCGCGGCCCTCGTGCCCCAGCGGACACTGCTGCGCTCCTCGGAAGACCAAGAAGAGAAAGGTATGCGCAGTGGTAGTGTATGCGACTGCCGCGACTGAGGTCCAGTTCGATTCCCGGGTCGGAAAAAACATTTGCGTGATCCACAAATGTTTGTTTCGGAGTTTGGGTGTTTCCTATGTATTATATGTATGTATTTAGTAATATATAAATAAGTTTATCAGTCGTATAACACAAGTTTATATTAGCTTACTTTGGGCTAGACGGCGCTGTGAAAAGAAAAATGTTCCACAATATTTATTTATATTAATCTGATGATTTTTCTCGGGATATTTTTTTTTATACCAGACAGGTGAGGTGGCAGACAAGCATACGAGCTGATGAAAAGTGATCAACGTAGCCTATATGGACGTTTGCAACACCAGAGGTGCAGCACACGCGCTGCCGACCCCTTTTAAACATTCTAAGACCCCTTTTGAAGAACCCCATACTATAAACGTTTGGGAAAACCTAGGCAGGGAGCTCATTCCACAATCTAAGCGTACGCGGAATAAAACCTCTATCGGACCTAACCGTATGCGAACGCTCCGGACGCAAAGTATGAGGGTGAACACCCTGTCTATGGCGAGCGGTGCGATGATATCGTATAAATGGAATGGGATGAGACAGACGAAACGTGATGCTCCAGGGTTGAGTGATAGGAGGTGCAACCGGACTGTCGATAGACCTGGATAGGACGCAAAGGGATGGATTGGAGTGATTTAAATATTAGTATTTGCTTCCAAACCCTGGATTTAGAACCTAAGGTTCATTTTTATTAGGCAGCTATTGTTTGGCTTTTTTCGCATTATTGGGAGAAACTTTTCTCGTCCGTTAGCAGCAGTTAGCGCTAGCACTAGGTGAGGTCAACACCACGTGATATAAAGATAATTGAATATATATTAGTTTATAGAAAAACTAAACTTACCTCAAGGTTAAAAAGGACATTTTGAGATGAATTAAAGAGAAAGTGTAACATTTTTTCCTTTACAGATAAGATTGGTCTGCGCTGACGGCACAAAATACACCAAAGATATCGAGATAGTCAGGAAATGTGCTTGCGGCAAGAAATGTCCACGCAACTCCCCGTTCCACTGAACCAAGACTGACACCACCACACAATCCCCCAAATATCATAAAATGTCACAAATATCATAAAATGACCTAATTATCACAAAATGTCTAAAATATCAATAAAATGTCCCGAATACCATAAAATGTCCCAAATACCACAAAATGTTTCAAGTATTAAAAATGTCGCAAGATCAAGATTTATATAATTTTATGTCTTTAATCCTATGTAAATTAATATATTTCACAAAAACATGTAATATTAAGGTTAAAAATGTCCATCCACCAAAATTCAAGGTCATCCTTAAATTCATTTTCATAATAGTTTTTTACTTTTCATTGTAATGTTTAAGAAAATATCGAGCTATAACCCAGTAATAGACAATAAATAAAGCTTTTTTATTAATATATACAACAGACGTTTGCATCGTAATAAACGAATTTAACCTCCCATTTTTTCAGTAAATACTTTAAGAATAGAAATATTGATTATCAATATAATCATGAACTATAAGGTCAATACTAACTTCGTTGATTTCTTCACGCTGTATCCCTTACGAGATTGGTCAGAGAGGATCTACTAGACATTGCGATCCATGCATACCTACTTCTTTAGCTTTCTGCAGATTTATTCAACGTTTTATTCATGCACGTCTGAGTATCCGAGTAGTTTTGACCTTTAAGTTTTTTAAGCAATCAAGTCACGTGGTCTTTTTACGTAAGTCTCGGTCTACCCTGACCCTTCTACTCTCAACTTTCGCACAATAGAGATTCTTCGTCAATTGTTAAGCAAACCAAAGAAGCACGCCCTTTTCCAGCTTAGTGCTTACACTTTCATTGAAACCTCCTAAATTGCGTATAGCTTCGTTTCGTGAATTTCATTTCAACATTTCGAGGTAATGGCTCCTAAATTGAAGTTTTTACGTCAAATTTGTAGTTATTGACCTATATATGTTCATGATCACACAAAAAGTAGATACGGCCTAAATATGTAGTGATATCCTTTTATAATCTGTAATAATATAGAAAACCGCTCTATAAACTGTCAATAAGGTGTTAGAATAATTTAATTTTTCATAAACAATAAACATTGACAACGGAACTTTTGTGTCAGTATTGTTCGAAACATTATTATTATTTTTTGTAACTAACATTAAAAATAAAAGACTTTATTATATTTTCAATAAATTTCTTGCCAATAATTATAAATTAAATAAACCATTTTGCAGATTTTATACGATTATCTAAAGATATTTAACAATTAAAACATGTTTTTGACAGTTTAAGGCTCGCAAAATAACCTCAGTTAGAAATATAAAAATAAACAAATAAAATTTGCAAACATTTTTGTATGTTAGTGCATACAGACTTATATCCCCTTATATATATAAAATAACATATAATTTTAACTATTAAACGTTTTAAATATATAGAAAAATACTGACCTGAAATCTCATTACTTTCAATTCGCGCTTCGTGTTGCTAATTATAAAACTACAAGATAGTCAACCACATAAAGAGACAACACATACCTAAACTAGATAAATACGGTATGTCTCTTTCTGCACTATGCAGAATGGTTATTATAGAAAGAGATAGCAATTTTATTATTCCTACAGTTGTTACATTACCTTTTTCGCATGCAGTATTTTTGGGTATTATGTCAACAAAAGGTAAGATGGACATTGTTTTAAAACAAGATATGCTATTAATATTGAAAGAAGATATATAAATCAAAATTTATGTTCGTTCCTTATAACAGTATGACCGATCTAGAAACTTTGAATAATATTTAAAAAATAAACAAAAATGTGTTCATTTCAATGTAATTAATATTTATTTATTGTCTTCAATATTTTTATGTTGTTTATTTTACTATTATTTAAGTTAGTTTTTAAATATTGTGAAAATATAATTTATGTAAGTTATCGAGTAGCAAAATTATATTTAATCTAGGATTAATAATAATCATAACGTTGTAATTATGCCATATATTAATTTAATTTAAAAATATATTAATTATTTAATAATTAAGGTTGAAACTCTGTAATTTAAAATTGGCGGCTTTAAATGTTTGTAGTTGCTTTAATTTTTAACGGGTTTTACTGACAGTTAAATGTCATATTTAATATTTATTGTCCTAAACTATATTAACACATACAAAGAGGCTCATAAAATTCGTATAAAACAAATAATATATTAAAATGGAACGTATGTTTTATGTATTTTATAAAAATATAAAAAAATAGTACTGCCACTTCAAAAATATAATACCTATTAACCCTAGTTTTAAGGTATTACTATTTCAGGGCGATATTTTGCATAAATGCTTCTCTTTTAAAAAGATAATGTATATTTATGCCTTACATTTATTTAGTCCAGTATATTTTATTATATTGTGTGTAATGGAGAATATATTTGCACCAATAGCCATTACTTACACTGAAATAATTTTTATTATTTCACAAAATTATGTTATTGTTTTTTTAATAAATTTGCAAATTTTTGTAAAATTTTCATATTTGTCCAAACCCAAATCTCACAAATATAAAATGAGGCTAATCTCGCTTAAATTATATAACGTCATATCCTCAATTATATCTCTTTTGTAAAATATATTTAAATAATATTTAAGAATTTTGTTGCAAGTCATTGTAAAGTTTAGATTTAAGGTTTCGGTAACATATTAGTGTACTGGTTATAAATTATACTTTTTATGGACATTAAAATAACAAAACATAACTTTTTTCAAATTATCTACTACACTAATACCTATTATAAAGAGGAAAAATTTGTAAGTTTGTTTGTAATGAATAGGCTCAGAAACTACTGGGCTGATTCTAAAAAAATATTTTACCAGTAGAAAGCTACATTCTTCGTGAGTAACATAGGCTATATTGGATTTCAAAAAGTTTAGGGTTCCGTATAAAATCTCAAATAGGAAACTATCACGCGGGAGAAGCTGCGGGCATCAGCTAGTGTTTCAAATTTTGAAATAACACAAAATAATACAGTACACTATAATAATATCCGAATAGAAATAAGAAAATGTAATTTAAAGCATTCCTTATTTATTTTCTACTGTAATGGTAGAAATTTATTAAATGGTAATACTTATCAACGCATTTACGACCTAATTATTGTCATCAGTATTATAATAGGTAACAAAATAGTTTTAGGAGATGAGAAATATTACCAAGAGACTTATTATTTTGCCATTATTAACATAAAATAAATAAAATTGAAATGTCTGTTTGTAGTTTCAAATTAATAGCTTTTCACTAAAGACATATGAAAGTACCTACGGTATTTACATAAAAAAAAAAATTTTTCTCTCTATTTCTGTTTGTACCGACTAATCTCTGAAAAGACTCAACCGTTTGTAACGCAACTTTCGCTGGCAGATAGCTGATTTTATAGGGAGTAGCTCAGTGTTCTGTAAACGATCGCTAGGTTAAGTATCTTACACTATGGTGATGGTCTTAAGATGGGTAACTATTTTATGGCATTCCTTTAAACCGAAGGCACTTTAAGCAGTTGATCCCGGTTGCTAATAACGTGGCAGTCGTTAAGCCGAAAGTCTTATGACTTGAAAATTTACAACAGCATGTCGCCATAACCAGATTTTGTCCATTTCAACACGGCAACTGGCTCATTATAGATAACGTGAGAAATTGAAATAGTCAAATGATATCGATAGAGTTCCTCTGCCTACCTTTTAGAGAATAAAGGTGTGAGTATGTATGTAAGTTTTTTAAATCCGCTTGGACTCTCATTCAGAAATCATCGAACTAATATAATTACTCTACATTTTGCAACCGTGTAACTTTGCTAAGGTATCTACCGGATAGCGTCTAACATCGCCTTAAGACGTAAAGAGTTGGATTAATTCGTCAGTTGCGAGTAGGTCTCGCTGGTGTAGTTGGTAACGCGTTTTACGCGTTGAGTCCAGCACGAGATTGAAAAAAAATCAACTTTAAAAATAATATTTAGTAATAGTAAGCATACTAATTGCTTTTCAAAATTGTTTATAATGACTCTTCTTCCAAGTACACCGTCAAATACCATATACATATTCCCTATATGAACGATCCACATTAACCATCATCATTTAAATGACTCATTTCTATGGACAACTCACGCTTGACCAAAAAATTACCATGTCAATTTTTTTATTACAAAAAAAGAATAAATGGTTCCTAAGGCCGTTTCCCTGTATCTTCTATGGTTTTGGATTTCCCCATACTGTCGCAGTTAAAAAAAACACTATATAGATTTTTAAGCAAACAGAGCATTTAATAAGCAATAATATTTTTTTTGGTAATTTATCTTTTAGGTTAAGAATAACGTACCTATTACAATGTGTTGCTTACAACAACGCTAGAGGGCGTCGCATGCGCTTCTTATAAAAGTATATTAAGATAATTTGTCTATACACTTTATAAGTTATTTGTCCTAATAAAAGATGTTAGATATAATTTTAATGAGTTTTATTTTCAATGCCCTTTAACAATTCGCTTTTTTTTATACCACTGAGGTGGCAGACAAGCGTACGGCCCACCTGATGGAAAATGGTCAGTAAGTGGTCGTAGCCTATGGACGTTTGCAACACTAGAGGTGCAGCAGCACTCGCGCTGCCGACCCTTTATAAACCTTCTTAGACCCCTCTTGACCCCATACTGTAGACATTATTTACTCGAGTATATTGAAAGATAGTTGCCTATGCTTGGGTTAATAGTTGGTAAAATGAAAAATCATTTTACTCTTTTACTCTAAGAATATGTTTCCTCTATGGTAAGTATATCAGCAAGTTATACACGTGGTGAGCAACTCTTCTGCCCTACGTAGGGTACAGCTCAATGCAATTTAATACATACATTATTGATATTTTTGAGCTTGTTTGTGTTATGTCGGTGGGATTACCATTTTAAAGTTTTTACCACAGTATACTTTATAAAGGAGAATGGTCTCACCTTCCAATCGCTATGTGTGTTAATTCTCTTAACAGGTATTTGTAAGCTGAATAAAAGTTCATATAGCGCCAAGTTCCTAATATTAGTCCGTTAAGTTAGTAAGTAAAACTTTATTGTACACCAATATGAATTATATTACAACAAATGAAAACATGAAAAATGTACAAATGGCGGCCTTATTACTAAGAGCTATTTCTTACAGGCACCCTTTGAATGGACAAAATGATTGCAAAATTGTGAGAAATTGGTAGTTTTGGGTGTGAGAAAGATAAAAACTAATATCAGAAAAGTTAAGTCCGTTCAAAGTTCCGGGACCTCGTTGCGGGTCTGGGTGTGGACGTCCTCACGCTGGAAACCATGGTAAGAGCCATGATCTCCAGCGGGAGCTGCGTCGCGCTGAGGCGGCGGAGAGGGAACGGGAGGGAATTCTCCCTCTCGAGACTGATCTACGCCCAGGACCACCGGCCTCCATGACCAGGGGCCTGAGGACGGAGAGTGGGCTGCTCGCCGTCCTTACAAAAGCAGGCCTTAGACGGTGGCGTGACGTGAGAACTTTATTAGATTAGCGGGATAACACCCGACGCGATTTAAAATAGAAGACTTGACCCCTATAAGTTTAATTACTTTCAAAACGTAGCTTTAAAAACTCAATCGCTTATGTTTCGCCGAGGACTTGTCAATTCCGACAATCCTACCCATCCTTTACAAAATGATTGTCACTGACTTTTTAATCTGTGACTTAGTACAAAATATGAGATGAATTATTTGGAGGGTTATCCAAAAATAAAACCAGAAATGCAATAAAATATAACTGTATTTTGTTTTAATAAAATATAAACATTGCATTAATATTTTCAACAGAATAAATTCTTGGTTACAATAAGTACACCGTTATTATGTGGCAATATTAAAAAAATAGGAACATTAAAATAATCATAATGATCTTAAACCTTTTTAATATAGTCAGGGGCATAAGAAACCTTTTGTTTTAAGTTTACTCCAATCAAAAACTAATACACACTGTTTTTGGTACATTACATTATCTTTAAAATAAAAATAAATAAATATCCATCACGCCTTATCCCCGAAGGGGTGGCAGAGGCATATTATATGCCCACTTTTCACCGTGTGGATTCCTGTCCCACGTAATAGGTGGTGAGCCCAATGCCGTGTTGAAATAGACAGACGCAGGTTGTGGCTACCTGCTGTTGAAATTTTCAAGCCGCCCATAAGGCCTTCAACCAGGCTTAACGACTGCCATTTTACTGGCAACCGGGACCAACGGCTTAACGTGCCTTCCGAAGCACGGAAACGCTCGCAAATGTAAATGCCACAAAGTGGTCACCCATCCGAGGACCAGCCATAGTGAAAGTTGCGTAACTCAGTGATCGTTTACAGAACACTGAGACCGCGGGGCCACGAGCGCTTCTCATCACATTATCTTTAATGTTTACAAGGACAGTAATAATAAAAGAGCAATGGTGAGTGTCACAGAGTAATCGCTCCCTCTCACTCACGCCCTAATAGCGTCAGCTTATCAAGTTGAGAACTTATAAAACCCATCTGGACTCAATTTAAGCTCTTCAAATAAGGTTATTAAAAGAAATTGTACCATATAATATTAAAAATAATTGTAATAAAAAATACCATAGTTTATTGGAATATTGTAAAATAATACCAATCCATGATAAAATTAAGTACACTTTACTAAATGAAGAATTCTTTAATGAACAACTTAAAGAAGTATAACAGTAACACGGTTCAAACACGCCAGATTCTAAAAAATAGGTTAACTAGGAACAGTTAACTCCGAAAAATATAAAAAATAAACTAAAACAGTATTTCTTGCAACATATATCAAATAATTTTTAGTCAGCCTCCCCGTTGTATACACGACAAAATTAATACCATGATTACACTCGTCTACATTCACACACAATATATACACGCAATTACACATTAATTGTAAACAAAATTGTAAAATAGTTAACAATTAAGTATGTTCAGTTTATATTTTTAATTTGTTTTAATGCAACACTCTGTATAATGTGTGACTTCATCTATGCACAAAACCGGTTACGATAGGATCGACGCAGCCGAGGTGACAGGTCGGCTGTGTTCGGCAGGTAACTCGGTTTGGTGTGTACCAACATATTTACCAATGAATCCAATATTGTATTTTGTCACTTGTATAAATATCGTAGAATTATAACTAAAGCAGATGATTTCATGTACTTATCTGAGAATGCTATTTGTTATTGTGGACTGGTAGATGTAATAATTTAGCAGCATGTTTATCTATATATGAATACGAGAATAATTAACTATAGATAGGTACTAATAAATGTACCTGAAATATGTCGATGACGCTGATGCACAGAAAAACTCAAATGAGTTTATGCGGCATCTTACAGTTGTTAAGTTCATGTATTTTCTTGATTTGTAACAATAAAAAAAAAAAATAGAGTCAAAAGTAATAATAAAGGGACAGCAGACGAGGGACTTTTGTCTGCGGAGGAAATAAATCCCTGAAACGTGAAGAAAATGTTCGCCGAGTACTTCTTACGTGGACTCAACACAGGTCTACAGACATTTGTTGCACAGAAATTGAGTGAAGCGCACGCATGTGCGTTGCTGCGCCTACCTACGTCAGTTCAATTTTTTTCGAGGAATCCCGCGTACTTTTGTCTAGTCCGGTCTGTTGATGTCCTCAGTTTTTTGGTGGACTTTTCGTACGGGGTACTTTTATTCCACCATGTGCGTTAGTCTATATAAAGGTAAAGGATCTACATATTTTTAAGGACAAAAAATTACGCGAGAGATTGACCCTCGTTGGCTCTAATACTGCGTGTCAAGTTTACTTCCTGCTGTGTATGAAAGTATTATACGCGGCCTGTCAGCTGCCTTTCGTGCGTTTGTAGTAAATGTGTAACCGAAATACCTCATAGGTACTCTCGTGCGAGCCACGAGAAGAGCTGCGAGACGAGCCGCGAGAGTAAACACATTAATATGGTACCTGCGGCTCGTCGCGTAGCTAGTCTCGTTCGCTCTTGTCATGTTTCCCGCGTAGAATCTATAGAGTAAGGCTAGGCACTTGCTTAGCCTTACTCTATAGATTAGATATTAGAGCATTCTTATAGATATAAGAGCAAGGAACTAATGTCATCCGCACTGTAGTCTACTTAGACTACAGTGCGAATGACATTAGTTATGTCTGATGGAACATTTGAAATGAAAAATCTAGGTCAATCACTAGGTGAATTTAGAATCTTAGTAATACAATAAAACTCCCCGAATTTAGGTGAGTTTTGGGAGTCAATATTCTTGCAAGTTGATATCGAGTTTGTAGTTTCATAACATTAACATAAACCTCTACCAAAATAGGGAACCAAACTCGGGGCTGACTGTACTAACGTCACTATAAGACGCGCTAATAAACGATAAGGATAATGTTAAGTTTAACGATACTTATAGTAAACTTACAAATGTATACAATCATGCTGTTGAACCTAAATATATATTTTATAGTAGACTGACGGGTTCTGAACGTCATAGATTGAATAAAGTTTATGGATATTCTTCATGGATTGATTATTTTATAGAAGAATAAAAAAAACGAACTTATAACAACATCCTGTCAAAACCACTACAAGTTTATTTAATTTATTTGGTCTATCTTTCAAATAGAGTATAATGACATATATAATTTATTTTTCTATTTAAATAACGATTAGTATTTAGAAATGTTTTCATAAGTTTTCTTTTTATTAACTAATTAAATCTATTGAATATTTACTTTTACTAATGTGTCAAAATTTTGGGTTGACACAATTTGAAAATAATTACTTACCTTATATTTGATAGATTAAGTACCTATGTATGAAAACATTTACTATATCCAAGTATCTAACTGGTTCTTATATTAATAAGCTAGATGTAAAGATATATCTGATGGGACATTTGAAATGAAAAATCTAGGTCAATCACTAGGTGAATTTAGAATCTTAGTAATAAAATAAAACTCCCCGAATTTAGGTGAGTTTTGGGAGACAAAAAAGAAATTACTTAAGATTAAGAAACTGTGGAATTACTAAAAAAAATATTTAATGTTAAATCTAGCTTATAAAATGATAAGAAACAGTAAGTTTAAAATTCTATATTTATTTTAATTATTTGCAAAATAAATTCAACGTCTGATATATAGAGCTTAAAATATTACGATATCTTTTAGGTCACTGTTGATGTTACCTTTAAATCAAACGGTTTCCGACATTGCGTTAATGTGCGTATTTTAACAAACCGAGCCATATGTTCATGATTTTATTAAATTACGTATCTTCAGTTTTGGTGCCCGGGGATAGCTTGTTCTTGGAATTAACGAGTAGGTTTCTACTCGTTAATTCAAAAATATCATTTATAAGCTCACAGAGAAAATGTTTGGACATTCTTCGTAACAGCATATTTCATCCTCATCAGCATCAATTTACGGATTAAATCCGTGTTGGTTAGCAGATGCATGAGTTTAAAAAAGAAGTTTCAGATTATTTTGGACCCTGGAGGCTTAGATAGAATAACATATATAGATGTTTAATAAAAAATGTGTTTAGTAGTTATTCCAGTCCACGTCTTTATAATTTAAACACCATTTTTAATGAATTTATTGATTCATAACCAGTTTTACATTATCTAAATAATTGCCTAAATAGGAGCTAATTGAAATTACACGTAACAGGTGAGAATATTAGAAATTTTATTTTACTCACAAAAATGTCATATTTCTGTAAAATATTTCATTATTAATAATTATTATACATTAAAAATGATTTCATAATTCAATTCAATAATATAACTTATTTCAATCCAATTAGATCATATAATATAAATTGTCAATAATAAATTAATGAGATACATAAAAAAAAAAACAAAATAACATTAAAATTAGAAATGATAATGTTAGTGTTTAAGTTATAAAAAATGTATAATTACAATATTTATGTCTATATCTCGCTATTTGATTGAAACCCCAAAAAGATCAGATCAATTTTAATTATATGTTCAAGAGATAGATATTGTAAAATTTTCTATTTCGATTGATCGAGGCAAGATCATTCCGAGGTTCATAGAGTGAAATGACTAGCACTAACCCCGTGCTTTACAAACTTACATTCTTATAATTTAATTATAAATCCAAATACCTCTAATCGCAGAGCAGGGAGAATGATGGGACAACGACTTATTTTTTAATTGCACCCGCACAAACATATTGACATCTCACTTACACTAAACTAGACTTGCTGTAGGAAACAGAATAGCGTTCGGAAGCGCATTTTCAATGCCAGAGTACAAATCTAGAATTCATTAGATAGGCCAAGCGCTATCGTAAAAATCTTGAGAGCAGATCTAATTGTTGAAGAGTTGACGATGAAACTTAATTTGAACTTTATTTTAAATGATCGCGGAGCAGTAACAATATATTTGTCTCTATCACTCTCGTATGATTTTCGACTTGCTTTCACACTTTCACATAATATATGAGTCGACAGTTTAATCATTGGTACTGAGTTCAAAGTTAAAGTTCACCCTACTCTACGATCAGGCCATAGTAGTATACATACAAGTCTTGGTTTTTAATCCAGACACCATGAAATTCTGGGAATTTTTTATTTCGTATAAATTCATTGCTTTGTTTTAACTTAGTTTATTTTAAAAGTATTGTTTTAGAATTTGGGGTTTTGTTTTTATGAGACACCTAAATATGTGTATCTTTAAGTACAGTGTCTTTTTTAATATCAGGTTTGTTATTTTTGTTTTCAAAAACAGCCGGCTTCTTTTCTATTTTTCCTTCCTTTTCTGCAACATATTTGTCAACTTCCGTAACCATTTCATCTGATTCAGTAACATTTTTGCTAGTTTCGGCACTTAGGGTACATTTAATAGGCTGTTTATCAGTTACGTCTAAACTACCAAAACTATCATAATCCTCACCGAGCATTTCATAATCGGTGCTCAAATCTTCTTCAATTTCAATAAAATTTTCTTTAGTTTTAGCTATTTTCACAATGCTTCGTTTACTCGTACGCTCTAAACTTGCGTCACCACACCCTTTATCAATACCTTTTTTATCATCGTCTTGTAAATCTTCTACGTCATCTAAACTTGCTTGCCCACCTTTGTAATCTGTGGTAGTACTAAAAGTACCTGAGCTCAGGAAAACTTTTTTTGGACTTTTGATTTTGTCTTGTTCTTCATTTTCTTCAATTATCTCTAGTCTCGATCTAGAAAAGAATTTTTGAAGGTTTTCTAGTTTTTCCAAAGCTCTTTCGCTTATTTCTGGACTAGATGTAGATAGAGTCGTGTCTTCTGTCATGCAAGCAGAATCTATCCTTTTGGATAAATCAGAAAGTGAATCAGAAATTTCTGTAGTAGATGTTGATTTATCCACTTTGATGACTTTAGGTTTAATTATCATACTAGGAGGTAAATCTGGTATATTTCTTAAATCTATTAAACTTATCGACGATCTCTTAAAGCTGGAACTGATTTCAAATTCATCATCTGAGTCATTTTCAAAGTGCTTTGAGACTTTATCCTCGATATACCTGACCAAATCTTGTGCCAATTGCCTTGTTTGTGATAGTCGATCATCTCTAGAGGATGGTTCTTCTTCTTCAATTATATCTGATAATTCTATACTATAAGGTAAACAGTAAGAAAATGAAGGTGGTTTTGTATATGATTCAAAATTTTCAATATCTTCTTGCTCAGACATAGTGTCATTGTCTAACTTTTTCAATTCACATATTCTTTCAATTGCTTTATCAAAAATACTTTCTAAGTCATTCTTTATATTACTCAAATCAATCACCGTTTCTGAAATACGTCTTTCTGTTGTAGAATCTTCACCTCTTTCTATAACAGTATCTTGAGTATGTGTCAATGTAGAATCTGATTTTGTTTTACTTATATCGCTAAACGTTTCAAGCTTATTAATAGTGATATCAGACTTAGATTTCTCAGATAGAGTGGGTGTTAAAGATTTTGAATTAAATTTATCTCTTGTTGAATAGTTTTCCATATATTTAATCAACATTTCTACTAAAGTTTCAGCTTGTTCTTCAGGCGTGTCATCAATGTAGGACAGATCTTTAATATTTATATTTGTTTCCGTCAACCCGGCATCGGCATCAACTACTTCAATACTTGGATGTACATCTTCAGGACCAAATAAAAATTCCATTAAAGTAATTTTATTGTCAGTTGTATCGTTTTCCTTCTCCATACAACCTGTAGAAGCTAAAAATTCCATTAAAGTTTCCATTTTTGCTTCTAATTCCGTATTTGCTTTACTAGTCACAAAGGGTTTAGTTTCTTCAGGTGTAACTTCACTCTTAAAACAACTGCCACTGCTTCCTTTTCTCTCTCCTCTCTGACTTTTAACAATTGTAAAGAAGAAATCAATCAAATTTGCTATTCTTCTTTCAGTACCTTCTTCTATTTCCGTACTTAGATCTGATTCTTGTTTCACCAAAGGACACCGTTTTGGAGTTTCTTCAAATTTCTTTGAAAATACTGTTTCTTGAATAACTTGCAATAAATCTCTTGCTAATCTGACAGGTGATTTAGAGTCTGAATTGATGGGTTCATAACCGGTAGTAGCTGCAGGAGCCGATCGCCTTCGATCTTTATCTATTCTGATGAAATCCCACAAAGAGCCAAGTTCTGATGAAATTGACGCCCTGTGATTGGCTAAACGCGTGCCTAGCCGACGGAATACCTGCAAGTAATAATTTTTCTGGTTAAAATTATATTCCGAAATTTTGTTCATTCTATTATCTATATTTTTATTTATCAAAGAATTAGTTAGCCTATCTTATTCCACTACTTAACAAAGGCCCCTCTCCCAATCCAATTTTTGAGAGAGTATTTGATTTTTCTGTACAACACTGGCCAGACTGGTTGGTACAGGGTTTTGTTATGACATTTCCATCCATACAGTTCATCATCAGAAAATCTGTCATCCATGCATAAAATTCCGGTTGTAGGAATTTAAATCTAGAACGATTTAACCAATGGACGCGCTGCGCTATTTTACCGTTTGCGCCTATACCCCGCTTGCCATTTGCTGAGCATTTTTAGCTAAGTCGTTGTCTTAATCGACCTATATTCAATATACTTTCATTCTCTATTAACATTTTACAAAGAGTTACCATCTCAAATTAGCCGAATAATATTATGTCAAATTCGTATTGCATAGCTACATTTTTAATGGTTGTTAGACAGTGACAACACTTCATGCAAGAGTAAGAAAACAATATGTGTGGCGTTTCCCCCCCGCACGAAAGTTGGTTGATGTGAATTCATATTTTATTGAGTACATTACCCGTCAATTGATTAAATCGTCCTAGGTCTAAATGAATTAGATTGGATCCAAATAGATTAAGTTATTTGGAATTTTTCCACTACTGCTTCCGTTCCAACCCCTTTGAAGAAGCATGCACCATATTCCAGTACTATAGTAACCAGTTGCACCAATTGAAGCTTGGTCTCCAGAAAACATGGCGAATCCATTACACTTTAATGTTCTTACCTGCCACACTCAGGAGCGCCAAGCCCTGAGTTTCCGTAATGAGAGTCTCTTGAACCGCGCTACTTGTGCAGCCAAAGCCTCCGCTCCCGTAGACATCCCTGGTGAGTTGCTTTCACCTTCAGAGTGTACCTGGAAATAATATAAAAAGATAATTAGGCACGTACAATTTCAGAAACGTACTATCAATTTATCTATCACGCATACATACATACATATTATCACGCCTTTATCCCCAAAGGGGTAGGCAAAGGCATACTATACGCCCACATTTTACCGTATGCATCTTTTGTGAGCCTATTGTCGTTTATCTATCAAATTACTAATATTATAAATGCAATATCTACACTAATATAATAAAGCTGAAGAGTTTGTTTGTTTGGTTGAACGCGCTAATCTCAGGACGGATTTGAAAAAAATATTTTGGTGTTTGATAGCCCATTAATCGAAAAAGGCTATAGGTTATATGTCATGACGCTACTACCCTGGAGAGCGAAGCAGTAGCCATAAATGTCGACAAATCGGAAATTTTTAAGCATTACTGTAAAATTTATAACGGGATTAAATAGGTGCGACGGGAGTTCGAAGTATGTCCGGAAGTCACCTAGTAACTTATAAAGTTAGTGAGTGTTATATAACACTCACTAACTTTGCATACAACAATATATACAACAACATAAACATATTGTCACGCCTTTATCCCCGAAGGGGTAGGCAGAGGCATATTTAACGCCCACGTTTCTAACACAAAAAGAATTTTTAAATCCGACCAGTAGTACCTAAGATTAGCGCGTTCAACCAAACTAACAATCAAACTCTTCAGCTTTATAATATTAGTATAGATTATGTGAAATAAGTATATTTAAAAAAAAGAAATATATTTATCAAAATGTACATTTTAAAGAAGCGCTCGCTCCGCTGACTCAGTTTTCTGTAAACGATCACTGTGTTAACAATATATACATATGTATATTTTGTAATAGACTTTTGATATCAGTTTAGAATTAGTCTTAGGGCCGTATTCCAGAACTTTTCTCAATACTCAAGAAACACTTGAGTAAGAGTAGTATTATAAGGCAAATACTAGCCTCAAGCGTTTTTTGAGTATTGAGAAATTGTCTGGAATACGGCCCTTAGAATCATAAATCATGCGGGTCTCACACATTTAGAAACAATTTTGATCTATTGCACTATTTGAGTACCTGTTCTGTTTGTGGATCATTAAAAAAAATATCACTAGGTATCACTTTTTAAACGGTGACAGAACGGTGACTCAAGCAGCTTAGACTTAGGCCTAAAGTTAAACTTTGTTTCAACAGCAGGTAGCCACATCCTGCATCTGTATATTTTATCACGGCAATGGGCTCACTACCTATTATGTGGGCCAGGAATACACACGGTGAGAAGTGGGCGTATAATATGCCTATGCCACCTTTTCGGAGATATAGCGTGATTGATAAAGTTAGTACTCCTAAAGTTACTTCTTCTTCTTCTACCTGGCGTTAGTCCCGGCTTTGGCCAGGGTCCGCCTTCCGACTGAGCTTCCTCCACTTTTCCCGATCTTCAACATCCATTTCAGTCAGGCCATTGGCAATCATGTCGGACTTGACGACGTCCAGCCAGCGCTTGCGAGGGCGACCACGGGACCTAGCCCCAAGGACAGCCATATTCATGCATGTCCGACCAACGTACGCCATGGTGCGGCGCATGATGTGGCCATACCATCGCAGACGACACTCCTGCAGTTTTTCCCCCACGTCACGGATACCAAGACTACCTCGGATGAATGAGTTGCGTATGCGATCGGATCACGTTACGCCGCTCATCCACCTTAGCATCTTCATTTCCGTGACGCGAAGCTCCTGAGTGTGTCTGCTTAGTGCTGGCCAACACTCGCCGCCGTACAGGAGGACAGGCCGTATGATGCATTTAAAGTACTCCTAAAGTTACTATCTCCCGAAAATTAAGCAACACAATGATCTTTTATTTGACCTTTGGGCCGAGTCTGTTATTTCAATCGGGTCGAAATATAATCGAAATCGTCGCTCAATAGAAAGCCACCTGTTTAATTGTGACAGTTTTTCGTAGTCTGCTATTACAATCGTACTCCAATAGACTTCTATCGGTCGGCCGATAGAATTCTACTAACACGTACCGCGCCAGTGGCCGCTAGTCAGTTGCATTTTTGATAGTCGGGTCATAAACAGAACATCAAAAAAAACTGTGCACGGTTTAAAACTAAATGAAAAAACACTAAATATATTATTAATTTAGTGAAAAAAATTATTTTCATTAAATTAAATTAAATAAGGTACTAATTTACTTCAAAAAAAAATATTTTTGTTAATTGTCTAAAAAAAATAATTTAAAAAAAGTATCGATAACATCCCTTTCTGTGGACTGTTTCCAGTCCAAGATCATATAAGTTTATGTACAAATTAAAAATAATCTTAG
Source organism: Thumatha senex (assembly GCA_948477245.1). Classification (NCBI taxonomy): domain Eukaryota; kingdom Metazoa; phylum Arthropoda; class Insecta; order Lepidoptera; family Erebidae; genus Thumatha; species Thumatha senex. The sequence goes on along the minus strand of OX419752.1, from coordinate 14,179,408 downwards.
CGAAAAGTTTCAATTTATTTATCATTAATTTTGTTACCAATATTATATAGTTACATAAAAATAAAGGAAAAAAAATATAGGTAAAATACGTATAAATATAGGTTGAAGGGACAGGTCTACAAAACCATTATTAGACCTGTCCTTTTACATGGCAGTGAGACGTGGCCGATATTGAAGCGACACAAGCAGGAGCTGCGTGTCACGGAAATGAAGATGCTGCGGTGGATGTGTGGGGTCACGCGGATGGACCGCGTGAGAAACTCTCGCATCCGCGGCGGCCTTCACGTCCGTGACATTGCAGACAAGTTGCAAGAGTGTCGCCTTCGTTGGTATGGTCACGTCTTGCGGCAACCGCCGGGCTACGTAGGTAACAAATGTCTGGCCATGTCAGCCCCGCCGGGTCCCGGTAAGAGGGGAAGACCCAAGAAGAGCTGGCTTGACGTCGTAAGGGATGACATGCGTGCCAATGGTCTCACTACAGGGGATGCCGAAGACCGTGCGAAGTGGAGGAGAAAATGTAGGAAAGCGGACCCCGGGCGTCGCGAGACGCAACTGGGACAGACGCTCGGATGATGATGATGATGATGACATAAAAATAACATAGTAAAAAATAATCCACGTAATTATGGAATTTATTACATATAAACACGATGTTATCAGTGCTTACGACCCCTTCCGTGGACTGATTAAAATATACGTTTTGACGCTGAATAAACGAAACGTAACATGACTTAATTTATTTTAGTTGGCAATACTGTCAGAACTAACTAACTACTGTAACTGTCAGTTGAAACTTGTAATTTAAAGTGGTGGTGGACTTTTGGCGCTAGGATGAGCAGTGACGCACGTTTGTCGTATATTATTTTCAAAAACTAGTGTAAAATTTGCGTTTTTGTGTATAATAATGGTGGAATATTATACATAAAGAGTTCGGAAGTGCATTAGTTAAAGATAATGATATATTGCAATGAATAGCGGTGTTGCTTGTGTTAGTGCCAAATTTCCATAGAGAGCTGCAATAAGGGATCCACTGCCTTATTGGGCCATGGACTAGGACCTAGGACTGAGGACTTGACATCGACAAACGACTAGACAGGACTAAAACATAATAACAAGAAAATAATAAATACTGTAGACTAGGCTGTATGTACTAAGTTTCCTTTGCCTGCCTAAGATGGGCGAAGACAACTAAAAAAAATTAAAGTGGTGGTTTTGCTCTGTGGGAAAATCAAATACAATTTTGTTTAAATAAGTGTTTCTTTGTGTTTAATGTCAAAGATCGTTGCATCTTTTCTGTTACAGTGTTATTTAGGTAAGTATTATCATGAAAAATACTTGTTGTAATTTTTCTAGTGTCATATCTGTGGCCATTTGTAAAAACTGTATGACTTTGACATTTGGCGGGAAGAGTGACAAGTGCGGACGCTTGCTTTATATTATTTTCTAAAACTAGTGCATTTATCTTGTTTTATGTGCGGGAGTGGTGGTTTCTTGGACATAAAAGTTGTGTTAACGTGCTATAGTGAAAGACAATGATATATATGCAGTGAAATGCTATTTTCTCTCTTGCCGCGAAACGTCCACTGACAAGCTTAGTATAAGAATCACCATTATACTTGAGGGCAAGGACCAGGACGTAGCCTGAGGACACGACATCGACTGCACAGGACTAATAGATAAGATTGAAGAAATATGATATAAAAAATAAGATTTGGCTAAAAGGTCTTAGGAACCAGGCCATTAAATAATTATTAAAAAAAAAACTGTATGAATTGTTTACTAACCTCAAAATTTTGTATTTTGCTTTGTATTTTATGATAAGTTTACCCTTCCGTGGACAAACTTCTCTGTGGACACTATGTCCACCGAAGGGTAAAGGTCCACGGAAGTGATCTTTATTAAGTTTCTTTATTTGTTTGAAATAAATTTTATACTAACCGAACACTTGAAAGCCCATGTTTCTTGGCGTTTTTAGTACCTAACTATTTGAATGTTTTATTAGTTTTTTGCTGTGATGCATCGTTCAATGTAAATTGCGTGCTGCTGTGTCCTGCTTGATTTATATGCATGAAGCGGTGTGTATATGTAGGATTTTACAAAATTTCAGGTAGAAATTCCGCGAATATCTAGATCCAAGCTCCAGTTAAGCGATGAAGGGAAAAAAATTAAGCGACGTGGGCAAAAAAAGATGAGGCGCCGAGTGCGCCAAAAACTAAACGTGACGGAAAGGGAAGAAATACGTAAGCAGGATAGAGAAAGATACCACAGGAAGAAAGAAAGGGGTGACATTAAAACTATTGATCGTAGTAGTACGTAGACAGCGCCAGATAAGAAAAATGTGGCGTGAAAAATCAAAGGAACGCTGGGATATGTTACAAATGCAAAAAGCTACTGCTATTCTTCCGTCGAGTCCTTCTTCATCGTTTTCACGCGTTGAAGTTGGGAGGGCAGTTGCTGCTCGCAATAAGAAAAAATTGAAGGATGAAAATGAAGGTTTGAAATCAAATGTTTTAGAATTGTGGAAAAAAATTAAGAAGTACAGAATGCGTTTTAGAAGACTGAAAGAAAATAAACGTAAAGTCGGTAATAATGATAATGCTAGTGGAAAAACATTAAAGAGAGACTTAAGGAAGGCTGTGCATGATTTTTTAATACAAGATGAGTACAGCAGGTTGACCGCTGGCAAAAACGAAACTATTACGATAAATAAAAGCAAACGCCACATACGTTTACTGAATGACACTCTTTTAAATTTACATACTGTTTTTCAAAATCAAACAGGGATGAAATTTTTTTATCAAACCTTTCGAAGATACCGTCCTTTTTGGGTTGTGTTTCCGAAAGCTTCTACAAGAAACACATGGCTGTGTGCATTATATGAGAATAGTGACAATGTGGTACGATCACTACAAAAAGTACAAATTATATCCTATGAGTCTGCTTCTGATGTTTCTAAGGCGATTTGCTGCAATAATACACTTAATCGTAATTGTTTAGAGCGAACATGCAAGCACTGCCAAAATAAAAAAAAATAACATTTAATAATTTTAATGAAAACGATCTATTACATACGATAGATGGATTATTAAAAATGTTTGCGTATTTTTTTAAGGAAAGGAGAAACAATGTAAGAAATTTATTAAAGAGACAGTGGTGCTAATTCTGTTGTTAAGACCACTAAACTAAATTTCTCTAAAACTTCCTTATTTTTATTAAGAGATTGCCGTTGTAACATGAAAAATGTACATAGACAGTAGAATGTAAATACATGCCGACGAACTTGGTGATTGAACTGCCTATGTACATTTTTCACGTTACAACGTTTTACACGTTTTCACGTTTCAAACGGTTACTAAAATTAATAAACGTCCCACTAAAATTAGACATTTCGTCTAAATTTTGTGTGACGTTAAATTTGTATCTAATATCACTAAAATTCATTTTATGTGATAAAATTCAACAAAAAGTGAAAAATGTACATAGACAGTTCAATCACTAAGTTAGTCGGCATCTAAATACATGTTTTGTTAAATTTTATCACATAAATGCAATTTTAGTGATGTCAAATACAAATTTAGTGCTGTTTATGATATCACCAAGTTTAGTTCGACATAATAACAGAATAGCATTTGGCAATCTCTCAATAAAAATAAGAAAATTTTAGAGAAATTTAGTTTAGTGATTTCAACAACAGAATTAGCACTAATAAAGACTACAAAGATTTATCTTGTACGATTGTTTAACTCAAACTTACCAGTGTATATGCGGCATATGGCAAATTTAATTCATCAGGTTAGGAATAATACAAAGTTTAAACAACAATTATCTTCAGAAGGTTTGTTACATATCGATTTCTCGGAAAACTATAACTGTAAATCCAGAAGTACAATCTGCTCACTTTAGTAGATCGAAGCCCCAATTCTCCCCACACATGTGTGTACTACGATCATAACTTGCAGTCTCCAGAGAGAGGTTTTAAAACAACATCAATGTGCACTATCTCGGAAAATTTGCGACTCGACCCGGTAATGATATGTGCACATCTTAGACCTATTTTGCATAGAATAAGGGAAATAAGTCCCAATTTGACAGATTTGCATATATTAAGTGACGGTCCAACTACACAATACAGAAATAAGTCTATGTTTTATTTGATTGCATGTTTTTTGGGCAAAGAATTGGATAATGTAAACAATATTATATGGCACTACAGCGAAAAAGGTCACGGCAAAGGAGCCCCAGATGGTGTAGGTGGCTGTGGACAGGAATACACATGGTGAAAAGTGGGCATATAATATATATGCCTCTGCCACCCCTTCGGGGATAAGGCGTGATAGATAAATAAAAAATAAAAAAATAAACTTTCCACCGTGTGGATTCCTGTCCCACGTAATAGGTGGTGAGCCCATTGCCGTGTTGAAATAGACAGACGCAGGTTGTGGCTACCTGCTGTTAAAATTTTTAAGCCGCCCATAAGGCTTTCAACAAGGCTTAACGACTGCCATTTTACTGGCAACCGGGACCAACGGCTTAACGTGCCTTCCGAAGCACGGAAACGCTCGCAAATGTAAATGCCACAAAGTGGTAACCCATCCGAGTACCAGCCATAGTGAAAGTTGCGTAACTCAGTGATCGTTTACAGAACACTGAGACCGCGGGGCCACGAGCGCTTGTCTCAAATTACGATGGTATTATGACTTGTTTATAGGAAAATTGTAGAGGTATAGAGATTTATGGAATAGGTGATCCTAATATTCAAGAAATACAAGATATTGTGGATCAGAACTCAGTCAAAGCTTTTAAGAGGACATTAAAAATACATCAACTCTCTTGGAGCCGAAATGAGCCAAATATTTTACATGCTACACGATTACGTTGTTTATCCTGTTCAGCACAAACGATTCGTCCACATTTTGAAATCGGCCAAATCACAGTCCAACACTTGAGGGCTATATCGAATTCTCTTCCAAGTTTGGTGACTATCGTCGGTGCTTTATCCGCAAGAAGCGTAGCTTCATCTCAATCAGACACAGGCACTTTTAGGTCAAATTTAATAACATCAGAAGGAGATTTTTTTCAAGTGTGCCTGCTCCTCCTAAGAAAAGATTAAGAGTATTTTCTGATTCTGATGAGTCTGACATTTTTCCTATGCAACCAACAAAAAAAAGAATAATCATCCCATTTTCAGACAGCGATAATGAAGATTCCATATTTTGATTTAAAGAATAATAATTGCTCATAATCACAGTCCAACAATCAGCATCCAAGTCACAAAAATTAATTATGTCCATTTTGAGTTTGAATAAATGATTATTTTTTTCTTATTAAAATTATATTTTATTTACTAACATAGTTATTAAGTCCTTTGTAACTAACACATATGGGTAACTGCCCGAAATAAATTGTTTTTTTTTTTATTTTAAAATTGTATTTTCATATATTTTTGTTATTTTTATGATAAGTCAGGCCATGTCAACGGAAGAGATATCTCTTCCGTGGATAATTTGTTTTTATTTTTTAAAACTGAGATTATTGTATGACTAGTTTTGTTTTTAATGTTAAGCAATAATGTACACTCTAAGTATTACCATGTGCAAGTTTACAGAGTTTTAATATGCCTATTACTGCATTAAGACCTAACTTTATCTTTCCTGTTGATTTTTAGGTCTTTTCAGTGGACACTGAAAAATGAAAACATGACCTATTTTCTTTTAACTAACGTTTTAATCTCAAAATCTAATCATAATCCTTTTGTTACATTTTATAATAAAAGTTGATTTTACAGTACAAAAACACTTTTTTTTTTTAAAGGTTTGATAACCGCATTTGTGTATCACCCGGTCTACTAACATTTGGACAGCTAAAAACAGCTAAAAACAGCTATTCTGGTTCTATTCTACGGTTTATTGATAGTAGACTCGGCCCCCTGTCTTACCTCGCGGGTACTGGTCCTTCTCTGCATGTAACTCCTCATATCTTTTTCCGAATGGCCTTTTGCCCTTGCGATGCCCTTACCGAGAGGGGCTGCTGATGCTCTCCTGGAAAATAAAGTTACAAAATCAAAATTTCAAATCCAGTATTTGTATATTTATGTATTTCAAATTTAGTATTTGTATATTAGTACCTTTGTATTTGTATTCACATAAAATCATTTAGTTTAAATTAAGCTAATATAATTTTGTGTTATGGAATTTAGACAACTGATTAACATACATAATTATATATTTCTAAAGACATGCATACTCGTATCTATACTAATATTATAAAGCTGAAAAGTTTGTTTGACTGAAAACTACCGGTCGAATTAGAAAAATTATTTTGTGTTAGACGGCCCATTTATCGAGGAAGGCTATAGGCTATATATCATTACGCATTTGCCCTGGAGAGCGGAGCAGTAGGTAGTCATAAATGTCGACAAATAGGGCCAATTTTTAGGCATTATTGTAGAATTTATTAGCGACGGGATTAAATAGGTGCGACAGGAGTTCAATTTATGACACAGGCGAAGCCGGGGGAGTCACCTAGTTATACACAAAAATACGTCTGTGAGCCACACACTCAAACACATACAGAAACACTAACAATAACATAATATTGCATATATAGGAATAACATAATAAAATATTAATAGAGTAACATTGGGCATTAGGATTCAAATTGATAAAAAAAATTGTGTGTGTGTGTGAGAGAGAGAGAGAGATAGAAAGAGAAGGAGAGGGCGATAGAGAGTATAAAGTATGCAGGTATGGGTGTGGGTGTGAATATTGATTACTTACCGGCCATGAGAAGGTGGTGTTTGTACCGGTGTCCTTACTTCGGATATCGTTTCTGCTGCATTGAAACCCCCCAAAGGGAAGCCTGTTGTCCCTGAAGAGTACAAATCTGACTTTTAACTTCATCTGAGTTGAAACGGATAAAGACAGGCTGTGGTGACCTGCGTTAAAACATTTCAAGCCACCCATAAGCCCTTCAAATCGGTATAACGACTGCCATGTTACTGGCAATGAGGCTTATTGTCTTCTGAAGCATAAAACTGGTTATAAATGGAAACAGACCTAATGGTCGACCATGTTCCGTCATTTAGGTTGAAATGGGCTCCATCAACATTTTTGGGGCCCAAATTGACCAGAAGCGGTGCACCAGCTGATGAATGGACAAAGATACGGCGTATTTTCTCGTAATGTGTCCCGTAGCATATTTTTTGAGTTTGGAGAGACCACTATGTAGTCATGCAAAGCCCCCAAGTAACCCTCGGGCTATTCAGCGGAAGCACGTCGGGGTTATGTGATAAAAGTATATTTTTGCCATTATCGAAGGCACGTTAAGCCGTTGGTCCCGGTTGCCAGTAAAATGGCAGTCGTTAAGCCTGGTTGAAGACCATATGGTCGTCTTCAAAAATTTCAACTGAAGATCGCCACAGCCTGCGCCTGTCCATTTCAACGCGGCAATTGGCTCACCACCTGTTACGTGGGACAAAAATGTATACAGTGAAATGTGGGCACATAGTATGCCTGTCTACCCCTTCGGCGTAACAATATGTATGTATGTATCGTAGCCTCAATCACAGGTCATCATCTGTGCTTTTCATAAAGCTAGTGGCGCCATTTTGACCTGTTATATAAAACAGAAACTTAAGTCACAGGGATAGTTTACAGAACACTGAGCTAGCTTTACTTCTTCAACTTCTGATAACCGCTGACCATCAGAGATCTCACCTGTAATAGCACCTCTAGTCATGCTCAATCCTCGCTGGATTCTTGCAAAAGCAGCTTTATGCCGAGGTACTGGTGCGGTACTCCCCTTTTCTTGTAGTACAAATCTACCCAAGGTCTTCCAACCAGCCTGGAAAAGTGAGTCTTGGTTAGCGAAAGTGCTGGAAGGTTTTAGTTTAACGACTGGGTAGCAAGGTCACAGGGTCAGCGGTAATGAAAGGAAAATAAATATCACAGATATCGTAAAAATGGGAGAAATGGTATTCTGGATCATTCGTGTTTCGCTGCTACAAGCTTATCAATCAAATACCTTCAAATACGAATCAAACCTATACTATAATAGTACTGGAATTGCGTACCATAGATATTGTATAGTGATGCGTCGTTCCGGACATAAATAGGTCCGGGAACTATGTCCTCTACTGGAACGATTTCGGTGCAATCCACAATGTCAATCGAAGTCGGTCCGCATGTCCGCGGTAATCGGTGCGAGTGCGAGCGAGTTAGGTAATAGTCTAAAGGAACTCTGTGTCGCATCACACACAGACCGTACCGAACCGACCGACGGCGATAGCCGATGACTCACGAACCGAACCGACCGCTCTCTCTTTATCCTATTAGGCTCTTGCTATTTTGGAATAATGTAACTTATTCGATCCAACTTAAAGTCGATTATATAATAATATGTAGTAAAATACACACTTGTTAGATGCAACAGCGTAACCCACGGCACGTATATGTATAAATATTTTTTAAACTAAGTCTGTAAATACCTGTGTAATTTGTTAATATTTTTGAATGATGTATATAATCAGTTGATTTATAAATACGCCAATCAAGTGCAAAAGTTCTTGTTTAGTAATATGTGACGTGTTTTTTACAACGTAAATGTATCATATCATGTGCCAACTAAATATTTCATCTAGCTCTTGGTTGACAATTGTAGTTGGTTGTCTTTGCCCATTTTGGACAGGCAAAGGAAACTTGTTCCATACAGCCTGATCTTCAGTATTTATATTTTCTTAGTATATTCTGTTTTTAGGATCAATATGGAAATGTCATGTGGGTCGCAAAATAAAAATTATGAATGTCAAAATTATTGCTTCTACATTTACATTTACTGCCAGATTCGCAAAGCCTGGCAATAAAACTCTTGACCTCCCTTTTGTAATAAAAAAGCATTACTTTTCGTCTACATAATAAAGACTAGAGGGATATAATTATATATGATTGGGTTTTCCCGTACATCTACAGTATGAGGTTCTTCAAAAGAGGTCTTAGAAGATTTATAAAGGGTCGGTAGCGCGAGTGCTGCACCTCTGGTGTTGCAAACGTCCAGAGACTAAAGTGATCGCTTTCCATCAGGTGGGCCGTATACCACATATATACAGGTATATAAATGAAAGCGCAGGTATATAAAGAAGCGCTCGTGGCCCCGCGGTCTCAGTGTTCTGTAAACGATCTCTGAGTTACGCAACTTTTACTATGGCTGGTCCTCGGATGGGTGACCACTTTGTGGCATTTGCATTTGCAAGCGTTTCCGTGCTTCGGAAGGCACGTTAAGCTGTTGGTCCCGGTTGCCAGTAAAATGGCAGTCGTTAAGCCTGGTTGAATGCCTTATGGGCGGCATGAAAAAATTCAACAGCAGGTAGCCACAACCTGCGTCTGTCTATTTCAACACGTCAATGGGCTCACCACCTATTACGTGAGACGGGTAAATCCACACGGTGAAAAGTGGGCATATAATATGCCTCTGCCACCCCTTCGGGGATAAGGCGTGATGGATATTTATTTTATAAATGAAAATCTAATTATTTTGCTAAAACACATAACGCACTTAGAATCGTCACTTCTTCCTTTCTTGTAGAATCGTAGTGTATGCGATAATAATTGAAGTGAAATTTCTTTATCGACGTTGAGAGAAATTTTATAACTGTAGAAAATCGTCCAGTATATTTGTTACGTGCCATGTTGTTTTTAAGTGAAACTTCTTTATCAACGAATGAGAGAAATTTTATAGCTGTAAATAAAATGTCGCAAAGAAGTTTCACTTCTTACCTGTCTACTCCGGTACACACACATATTTTTTGTCAATGTGTTTCTTTTTTTTATACCACTGAGGTGACAAGCATACGGCGCACCTGCTGGAAAGTGGTCACCGTAGCCTAGAAGAACCCCATACTGTAGACGTTCGGGAAAACCCTAGATAGGATGATAACTCACCTGGGCTGCATAAACCACCTCATCATCAGACAGTGCTCTCTGCTGAGGACCAGTTCCAGCTCTTCCACCCCATTCCAATTCTTCTACCAGAACAAATCTGAAAATTAATCAGTTTTGTGATTAAACACTGTTAAGACAATACCTGTAGGACCCCAAAATTCACACCATTGGTCGCGGGCAACAGCGACGACGGTCAGAGAAATAGTCCCGCGGACTCAGTGTTCTGTAAACGATCACTGCGTTAAACAACTTTCGCTATGGCTGGTCACGTATGGGTGACCACTTTTTGGTAGCCACAACCTGCGTTTTCAATTTTCAAATTCAACACGGTAATGGGATTTTTAAAATTTACTAAAATTAGGCCTTCCGAGGCCCAGCGATAGCGAAAGTTGCTCAAACAGAACTCTGTGTTGAAAAAGAGTGAAAAAGCATATTTCTGGGCCATCAACCTGAGGGCCACTATCGGAACACTGTAGGCTATGACAGCCCTCAATCATTGGTCGTCATCTTTGCTTTCCATAAAGCAAAGACGCCATTTTGACGTGCCATATAAAAAAAGAAGACTAATTTTTTGCCTGGTTACTAAGACCTTTTAGCCAAATCTTGTTTTTTATATCATATTTCTCCAATCTTATCTTCTAATTTAGTCCTGTCCAGTGTTTGTCGATGTCAAGTCCTCAGTCCTAGGTCCTGGTCCTTGCCCTCAGTATAATGGTGGTTCTTAAACTGAAGCTTTCAGTGGACTTTTTGCGGCCAGAGAGAAAACAGCATTTCACTGCATATATATCATCGTCTTTCACTATAGCACGTTAAGACAACTTTTATATCCAAGAAACCACCACACCCGCACATAAAACAAGATAAATGCACTGCACACACATGGTTTTAGAAAAGAATATACAGCAAGCGTCCGCACTTGTCACTGTTCCCGCGAAAGTCCAAAAAGAAGACTAATATTGTTTACCTTTTAGGGTCATCGTTACCTTTTAGGGTCATCGTGACATCTAGCTTTTGTCAACGCTTGATACACGACGTAGGACGCTGATGCGTTCAAAGGTACCTGTAAATTAAACGCACTTGTAAGCAAAGTAAAATGTAAAAAAGCATAAAATAAAAGGAAAACTAAAAACTCATCGACTCGTGCACAAATAGTTTCGTACCACGATATATAAAAACTGTAAAAAAAATTACGGGATGCACTCCAAGAGTGAGCACAGAAGTGAAAACTAAATTTATTAATAATTTATTTATCTAGACGCGGTCGCGGCTTTCACTTCAATAGTTGACCGGGATCGACGTTAATGATGATGATAAAAAAATACTATTTAAAAACCTAATTACTTTAAGAAAAAGACAAAAATAAATCTGAAAAGAATTACAAAAAGAGTTACTTCGAGCCGGATTAGAACCAGCGACCTATGGTTGATAACTGAGTTCGAAATTATCAATATATTAGTTTAAAACACTTTATAGCATTTCGGTAACGGTGTCGCGAGACCAGAACGGAACGATTTAATAGATCGTTTCTCTGTCGAACGATAGTAACCTGGAACGCTCGGCCAGAGCACGTGTTTCCTTCCTCTTACAACCCAGGGTTCTGCAAGCGGAGCGTGAAGAGGCACATCATTGGGTCGCCAACTTGAGGGACGCTGTCAGTATAGTAAAAAAGAATGACTCTCAATTCGCTAGATGTCATCATGGCTTTCCATAAGACGGACGGCGTCTTTTTGGCGAGCTAAATTTTTTTTTTTATATACCGCTGAGGTGGCAGACAGGCATACGGCCGTAATATGATAATATATAATAGTATAATTACATACATACATATTGTCACGCCTTTATCCCCGAAGGGGTAGTCCGATGCATACTATACACCAACATTTCACCGTATGCATTTTATCCCACGTAAAAGGTGGTGAGCCCATTGCCGTGTTGAAATGGACAGGCGCAGGCTGTGGCGACCTGTTGTTGAAATTTTTCAATCCGCCCATCAGACCTTCAACTAGGCTTAGCAACTGCCATGTTAATGGCAACCAGGATCAACGCTTAACGTGCCTTCCTAAGCACGGAAACGCTCGCAAATGTAAATTCTACAAAGTGGTCACCCATCCAAGGACCACCTATAGCGAATGTTGCTTAACGCAGTGATCGTTTACCGAACACCGAGTCGGCGGGGCCACGAGCGCTTTATAAAAAAATGGCAAATATAAATTGCGTAAATAACTTACCTTGAGAATAGCATAAGGTATCTCATGGGACACGTTATGTACACAGACTAGGAAGCTATCTGGTCTTCTGGGTTCCTCGTCCTGGGTACTGGAGTCTTCGTCTGATGGTACTGAGCGGTCACGACCGCGATCTGTTGACCTGTTACCAAAAAGGATTTTATAATGTTTTCTTATGAAACTTAACTTAACTATATTCACGCTGTATCCCTGACAGGGTAATCAGAGAGGACAGATAGCCAGGCTTCGCGATCCATGCATACTTCTTTCGCTTCCTGCAGATTCATCAATCGCTTTATACATGCACGTCTTGGTATCCAAGTAATTTTGACCTTTCCATTTTTGAGCAATCTGCTCAAATGGTCATGAAACTATAGGTATTAAAATCTTGTGGGTTTTAAAATGATATATCTGTATGTTTGTTTATCAGTCAGCATTATTGTTCCACGTAACAGGTGGTGAGCCCGTTGCCGTGCCGTAATAAATAGATTACTACAAATTCCTTACCTAATACTAGTCAGCCAAGCCCTACTGCTGGGGTCATCCCCAACTCTCTTCAGAAGTAACCTGGCCCCAGGTCTCGCAGACGCAGTCCTCAGAACCCTCTCATTAGGACCCAGCACTCTCTGAGTTGGCGTCCTTGAGGGTACTTCTTCTACAAGAACGTAGCTGCCTCTAGCTGTTCTGCAGACTCCTGCTTTGGTGAGACATTGAGCTATAGCCTGGAAAGATTTATTTTGTAAGTATCACATACAGAAAGTATTCAACATAAATTGACGTAAGTGGTACCTCGGTAGCTAAGTAACACACACACACACACACACACACACACACACACACACACACACACACACACACACACACACACACAAACACACACACAACCACACACACACACACACACACACACTCACTCACACAAACACACACTCACACACACTCACCGAGGCAGTCAATTGCTATTAAGATAATATATAGGTATAATGCGCTCGTGGCCCCGCGGACCCAGTGTTCTGTAAAGGATCACTGCGTTAGGAAACTTTCGCTATGGCTGGTCACGGATGGGAGACCTTGTGGCATTTACTTTTGCGAGCGTTTTTATGCTTCAGAAGGAACGTTAAGTCGGTGGCCCCATGTTACATGGCAGTCGTTAGGTCAAGTTGAAGGCCTTATGGGCGGCTTGGAAACGCAAACTGCGTCTGCCTATTTCAAACACGGCAATGGGCTCACCATCTATTACGTGGGACAGGAATAAACATGATGAAAAGTGGGCATATAATTTGCCTTTGCCACCCCTTCGGGGATAAAGCATGATAGTTAAATAAATAAAATAATATATGTGATGGTACATACCTCATTGGCCGTAGTGTCTTGGGTAACCTTCAAAATGGAGTATGCCTCATGCCTGGCTACAGCATATACCACCAGGAAATGGATCTTCCTACGTTCATGAGGAGATGTTGGTTCCAGGTCTCCTCGGCAACTTTCTCCAGCCTGCTCCTCAGAGCAGCGGGAGAAGATAAGCAGGGATGCCATGTTAAGAGATTGGTTTGTTGGCGACCTGTAGAATTTTTGGAAAAAAAATTATCTACAGCGCAATATGAAATCTCTCTCTACTGGTCCTGTACCGCACTATTAGAGTTCTCAAACTGGAGAATCTATATTAATATTTTAAAGCTGAAAAGTTTGTTTGGTTGAACTCGCTAATTTCTTTACGAAGTACTGGTCGGATTTGAAAAAATATTTTTGTGTTTGATAGCCCATTCGTTGAGCTATAGGCTATATATCATTACGCTACATCCCTGGAGAGCGGAGTGGTAGACATAAATGTCGACAAATCGGGCAAATTTTAATGTATTATTGTTGAATTTATAAGCGACGGGATTAAATAGGTGCGACGGGAGTTCGTAGCTTGTCACGGGGCGAATCCGGGGAGGTCAGCTAGTTATATTTATAAGAACCTATTGACAAACCCGCCGCCCGGGTCTAATCATCTTGCCTATTTGGAGAATCTCTCCTTAGTGTCGGGGGGACCATTTCGACCCAATCTTAACATAACATATTGTCACGCCTTTAGCCCACATTTCACCGTATGCATTTTTGTCCCACGTAACAGGTGGTGAGCCCGTTGCCGTGTTGAAATGGACAGGCGGAGGCTGCGGCAACCTGCTGTTGAATTTTTTAAGCCGCCCATAAGGCCAAATCTTCCACAGTTGTTAAAAACTGTTTATGAAATCTTATGGCCAGTAGCAGCAAGGGTCCAGTTTCACTTGTTCTTCGCTTAGATGTTCTTCCGGTATTTTAACGAGTTAGTACTTATATTGCGTAACCATGTGAGCAGGGGGCCGAGTCTGCTATTTCAATCGTCTCGAAGTAGAATCGAAATCGTCGCTCAATAGAAAGCCACCGGTACAATTTTGACAGTTTTTCGTAGTCTACTATTACAATCGTACTCCAATGGACTTCTATCGGTCGGCCGATAGAATTCTACTAACACGTACAGCGCCAGTGACCACTAGTCAGTTGAAATTTTGATGGTCTACTAATTTTTTGACAGCTAAAAACAGCGAGTCTGGTTTAAATTTTACGGCTTGTCAATAATAGACTCGGCCCCCAGATTGCTCAAAAACGGAAAAGTCAAAAGTACTCGGATACCCAGACGTGCATGTATGAAGCGATTAATGAATTTGCAGGAACCAAAATACGAATCGCAAAGCCTGGCCTGGCGGTCTGTGCTTACTGACCATATAGTCAGTAAGCAGTCAGGGATACAGTGTGAAGATTTATCAAAAGTTAAAAAAGAGGTAAAGATCACACGATCGCTGCATTTTGCTTATAAACTCATACTAAACGCCTAAATCACCGCTCTCCGAAGCTAAAAGTGGCTGGGCAGAGCTGTTCCTTAGGAAATAAGATTTTGTCCATTAATATACAAATCTTGTTTTATAAGTTAAAGGGTTTATGGAATTCCACCCAGTATAAGCTACTTCTTTTTCTACGTCGTGTCGACGGCTACTTACAAACATAAATAATTATATGACCAATATTTTGCCATTTTAACGGCCTCATAGCGGCCTCAAGGTCTTGTAGTGTACATGTGTAGGAGCACTCCGTGTATATTGGAATGTGCGGCATGGATTGTGGATCTCCTACATTCGTGTAGCCCCATCATCATCATAGAAGCGTCTGTCCCAGTTGCGTCTCGCGACGCCCGGGGTCCGCTTTCCTACATTTTCTCCTCCACTTCGCACGGTCGTCGGCATCCCCTGTAGTGAGACCATTGGCACGCATGTCATCCCTTACGACGTCAAGCCAGCACTTCTTGGGTCTTCCCCTCTTACCGGGACCCGGCGGGGCTGACATGGCCACACATTTGTTCCCCACGTAGCCCGGCGGTTGCCACAACACGTGACCATACCAACGAAGGCGACACTCTTGCAACTTGTGACGTGAAGACTGCCGCGGATGCGAGAGTTCCTCACGCGGTCCTTCCGCGTGACTCCACACATCCACCGCAGCATCTTCATTTCCGTGACACGCAGCTCCTGCTTGTGTCACTCCAATATTGGCCAGGTCTCACTGCCATGTAAAAAGACAGGTCTAATGATGGTTTTATAGACCTGCCCCTTCAATCTGACCGGCATTTTTTATGCCTGCGAATCATTATCACTAAGTACCGCTCGTTTGAGTTTACATCGGCCCACTTGCGTAGAAGTTGAGAGACTTTCAAACTTACTCACCGTAATCTGACATGCCTGTAACCAGGTCTGAGGCACTGCAGCGGTATCACTCGCTGAGACAGCATGTAGTTTGTGTCCACGTCATAGATATCAAAGCGTATGAACGCCAGTTCGGGAAAGTTAATCTGTTAAAGATAACAAATAAATGAAATTTGTACTATATTGTATGTACGTATATTTTAAATTGGGACTAATCCCACCCGCATTCCCATTACTGTGACTCCTGTAAACCAGGATCTACAGCAATGACCAAAACACCAGAAAAGTTACAACGAGCTCGATCTCGGTGAAGTCCCAGGAGAAGTTAGCATGTCTTGGAACCCGCAACGAAATTAATCAGAAGATAATATGAGGAAGTAAGGAAAGAATGTAATGCCTCTTCCCTCCTTTGAAAAGCGGGAACTTATACTTATATTTTTAAGCTGAAGAGTTTGTTTGTTTGAACGCGCTTATCTCAGGAACCATTGGTCGGATTTGAAAAAATATTTTTGTGTTAGATAACCCATTTATCATAGGAGGCTTTATATCATCACTGTACTTTCCTGGAGAGCGGACCAGTAGTCATAAATATCGACAAATCGGGCAAAGTTTAATGCATTATTGTAGAATTTATAAGCGACGGGATTAAATAGGTGCGACGGGAGTTTAAAGTATGTCGCTGGCGAAGCCGGGGGGTCACCTATTTTGTACAGCAGTTCTTTTATACAGCAGCATCTAGCCCAAATCTATACTAATATTATAAAGCTGAAGAGTTTGTTCGTTTGTTTGGTTGAACGCACTAACCTCAGGAACTACACGTTCGATTTTCAAAATTATTTTTATGATGAATGGACCATTGATCAAGGAAGGCTATAGGCTATATAACATCACGCTACGACCGACGACGAATAGGTGCGGAACTGCAATGATAAATGTGGCAAAATCGGGGACAAAATATTCCTTTCGATAGCTTCCGTTGCGAACGCTGCGTAAACGATTAAAGTTACGCAAAAACTGTGTATTACATAATTATTTCCCTTTAAAAGTTCTAAAATAAAGTCCGCGACAGCATATTATTATGTCTATCTTTTAAGGTTAACTTACTATAATCATTTTATTGTGATAAAAAATGTTCTTAAAATGACAAGTGAAAAGTATGGCCGATGAGTTGCGATTTACGCATGCGCGACGTCGCGACTAGCCAATAGCGAGCGAGCTCTGCGAAGTCCTCGCGTCTTCAAATCAACTCAAACAAACGCGTGCTCGATTCGACCACGTACGGATGTGTCCTGCTCATTGGTAACTATAATAATACAAAGTTAACTATACTAATATGTGTTGGATAGCGCATTTATCGTGGAAATCTATAGGCTATATCATCACGCTACTACCCTGAGGAGCGGAGCAGTAATCAACAAATCGGGCGTGACTGATAAACTGACGGGAGTTCGAAGTTTGTCACGGGCGAAGCCGCGCGGGTCAGCTAGTTAAATTATAAAGCTTGTGGTATGGGATCTAGACAACTAATAAACATACTTATATATTTCTAAATAGATACATAGTATACATAGGAAATACCCAAACTCTGAAACAAACATTTGAAGATCACAAAAAATATTGGTCCCTACCCGGGAATTGAACCCGAGACCTCAGCGCAGCAGTCGCACACACTACCACTTACGCAATCGAGGTAGTCAAATTATTAGCAGCTAATTCCACATGCATACATACATACATACATATTGTCACGCCTTTATCTCCGAAGGGGTAGGCAGAGACATACTATACACCCACATTTCACCGTATGCACTTTTGTCCCACGTAACAGGTTGTGAGCCCATTGCCGTGTTCCCACATGTATTCCCATTAATATCACTCCTGTATACCAAGATATACAGTAAGGTACCAAGACCACTAAAGATCGGTAGAAGGCGAGCTATGAGGATTATCAACGATCCTCTACTAGCCTTAAGACGTAAAGAGGTGGATTAATTCGTCAGTTTCGAGTAAGTCTCAGTGGTGTAGCTGTTAAACGCGTCTAGTGCGTTGAACCAGAAGACACTGGTTCGAGTCCAGCTCGTAATTGAAACTTTTTTCCACTTTAAAATTTAAATTAAGTTATAAGTTTTTTTAAGATACTCACCCTGAAGCTAAAAGTCTCATTCCAGATAGGATTCAACGCGTTCTTCCTGGCGACTTTCGTCCTAATCTTCTTGCAGTCAGCTGGAACGCCCAGGATCTCAACTTCTACGAAGGCATTATAGAAGGAATAAACGTTTTCTGCCACGTACTGTCCAGATATGACGGCTAAAGTTAGGTGTGATGCGTGGATCCCGTCGAACTCCTTGTCCATTGGATTGAATCTGAAGAGGAATTTTTGATCATATAATTATATCGATTGGCTTTGAAAATGGACCACCTCCTCCTTTTTTATGTTGTTGGTTTATTATTGTCTTTTATTAAATGAACTTAAAATCACTTAAATGTATTATAACAACTTATAAATCGAATGGAAAAGAGTGGCCGTGAGATTTCTTGCCAGATTCTTACTCACAGGCTTTACCTGTTGCTTTGCGAATCTGGCAGTAAATGTAAGAGTGGAATATTTTAAGCAATGTTTAAAATTGATGTTTTTTATTGATGTAATTTACCTTATTATTAAAAATTGTGTAAGCCATTGGCAGATTTGGAGAACTTATGTGTTATTTCTAAGATCTTTGTACCCACTTCACACATAAATATATAAATAAATCATTCATAATGACGTTAATAAGTGTAATAATGTGACCTAAATGAATAAATATAATAACTATATTCAGGCTGTATCCCTGACGGGGTAGTCAGAGAGGACAGATCGCCTGGCCTCACGATCAATGCACACTTCTTTCGCTTCCTGCAGATTCATCAACCGCTTTATACATGCACGTCTGGGTATCCGAGTACTTTTGACTTTTCAGTTTTTGAGCATGAGGCCATAAGCACCGCATCATCAGCATACAACAGAAAATTTACTGTTAAGTCACCCAAGTTCACATCTTTCAACTTCTGCAGGCAACTGTCCAGATACACTATGAACAGCCAGGCGGACATGACACATCCCTGTTTGACGCCTGTACAGACATCAAAAAGAGGCGATACATCCCCCCCTACTCGCACGCAGCCTTACAGTCTCTAAAACTGTATATAATTAATTACGTTAAAAAAAAACTATTTAATCAGAATTGCAATTGGATGAAGAGTCTCACCTTCTATAAGCAATGTGACCAGGATCTCTCATAACATGTGGCTTTCTGACATATCCAGTACATCCATTGCTCTCAAACATGGCAGCATTCACTGCCATTGCAGCATCTTCTGTCTGGTAGTTCAGCGCCACTAGTTGTACTCCGCAGCTCCAGAAGGTCACTGGGTCGAAGTTTGAGGAGTCTATTCTTAGGCTGGAAGATAGAACGAATTGGATAAATAAAGCAGTCGTGGCTCCGCTAACTCAGTGTTCTGTACACGATCACTGCGTTAAGCAACTTTTGCTAAAGCTGGTTCTCGGATGGGTGATATTTTAATATACAAGCGTTTTCGTGCTTCGGAAGGCATGTTAAACCCTTGATCCCAAACACGGCTTACCACCAGGGGGCCGAGTCTACTTTTGACAAGCCGTAGAATAGAACCAGAATCGTTGTTTTTAGCTGTCAAAATCTTAGTAGATTACCAAAAATGCAACTTACTAACGGCCACTGGCGCGGTACGTGTTAGTAGAATTCTAACGGCCGACCGATAGAAGTTTATTGGAGTACGATTGTAATAGTAGACTATGAAAAACTGTACTACAGTGGCTTTCTATAGAGCAACGATTTCGATTCTATTTTGACACGATTAAAAAAGCAGTCTTGTCTTACGTGGAACACATGAAAAGACAAGTAAAATTGCATGACCCTCAGAACATGACTCTCAGTCATAAATTTAGCAAAGGACTACATAATGATTTGATTGACAGATTTCTGCTTGGTGATTCAGCCCCCCTATAAAATCGTTCTGTAAAACCTCTAGTAAACTTTCCGACAACATTCAACAACTCATCCGAAAATTCATTGTACTTTGTGATTGTGCCCTGGAGATCTTCGTAAGGCCCTTACACCAAATACAACTAAAAAATATCATTAACTCACCCAGCAGGATAAGTTCTAACCAACTGCGTCTCTGTATGAGCTATCAAAGCCATGGGGTGCTTTCTGCAGATCTTCTTTCCTATAGCTTCGTTCACTGATGAGCATCGGTAGCAGGGGTGATGGACGGCGGGGGTGTTTAGGCATCGGGGTCGAGGCTGCTGTGCTATTTGCTGAAACAAAATGTGTGATGTTTTGGTTTGAAGAGTCAAGCATCTGAGTAATGCGAGTACCATTTTTGTTGCAAGGGTCGGCAGCGCGAGTGCTGCACCTCTGGTGTTGCAAACGTCCATAGGCTACGGTGACCGCTTTCCATCAGGTCGTCTTGTCTGCCACCTCAGTGGTATAAAACAAAAACTGTCATTTCAAGCCTTTGGGTTGGAACAAAATGTAAAAATATGATTAACAAATGGTTTTTTAGGAGTTCGTGTATTCTCATAGTAGCGTTGCATTGTGGAAATCCAAAGTGGAATGATAATAAAAGGAGGAAGGAAGAAATACTTGCACATAAATGCTTCTTCTTCACATTATCTTTGGTTAACTTACAATTTAGGCAATTGCCATATTGGCACTATTTTAATTTAATGACCCGAATAATAGATGGCGTTGCTATAATGATTAATGGGGTACTTACTGTGCCAGTGCTGTCACTGCTCTCTGAAGATTCAAAGCTGCTGCAAGGCGCATTTTCCTTTGTCACGTTACTTGGCTGTTTCATTGAACTACGAGGCGATAGCGGGCTTAGTCCACGGAATTTTATCGCCTGCGAATAATGAATGAATGAATGAATTTATTTTATTTCAGGCAATTAACCCATAAAATACACATTATTTATATTACAAATTATAGATACATAAACATCAATAAAAAATAAATTAAAATTATTAAAATTAAAAATTAAAGATGCGATAAATATAAAATTCTAACCTACTAACATTATTTAACACAAAAATTAAATACAATATTAAAAAGAAAAAATTTAAAATTTTGCTCTAAGATAGAAAACATTAAATATTGGCAAAAAAGGCCTAAAATATGACAACCTCGGTGGCGCAACGATCGTGACTGAGGTCCCGGGTTCGATTCCCGGGTCGGTTCAAACATTTGTGTGATGCACAATTGTTTGTTTTGGAGTTTGGGTGTTTCCTATGTATAATATGTATTTTTATTAATTTATCTATTACGCCTTATCCCCGAAGGGGTGACCGAGCCATATTATATGCCCACTTTTCACCATGTGCATTCTTGTCCCACGTAATAGGTTGTGAGCCTATTGCCGTGTTAAAATAGACAGGCTCAGGTTGTGGCTACCTGCTGTTAAAATTTTTCAAGCCGTTCATAAGGCCTTCAACTTGACTTAACGACTGTCATGTTACTGGCAACCGGGACCAACGGCTTAACGTGCCTTCCGAAGCACGGAAACGCTCGCAAATATAAAAGCCACAAAGTGGTAGTGATCAGCCATAGTGAAATTTGCGTACAGTCATCGTTTACAGAACACTGAGTCCGCGGGGCCACGAGCGCCTAAATAAAATCGCTTATTTTGAGCTAGATGGCGCCTGTATAAAAAAAGGTATTTATATAAAAAAAAGTATTGCAGTTGATGACAGACGTAATAGGCAGAATAGGCTAGGAACGGAGCTCAAAAGAAGTCGGAAGATCTTCAATGGTTCAAGTCTAAAAAAGACAAATAGGCACATGATCCCACTTGCTCCGGTATCGTAAATGAATGCCCGGAATAATAAATAATAATAAATAAATATTGTGGGACACTTTTCACACAGCGCCATCTAGCCCAAAGTAAGCTAATATTAGCTTGTGTTATGGGATCTAGATAACTGATAAACATACTTATATATTTCTAAATACATACATATTATACATAGGAATATATGGCTGGTGATACCCTTGTAGATGTTTAATGAAGAAGATAGCATAATTTTTTATATACCACTGAGGTGGCAGACAAGCCTAAGGCCCACCAGATGGAAAGTGGTTAACGTAGCCTATGGACGTTTGCAACACCAGAGGTGCAGCACTCGCGCTACCGACCCTTTATAAACGTTCTAAGACCGCTGTTAAAGAACCATGTGAGCAACATTAAAATAGTATGCCTCTGTCTACTCATTCGCTGATAAAATCATGACAATATGTAAATATGTATGTATAAACTTAACTATTTTATTCACGCTGTATGCCAGACGGGGAAGTCAGAGAGGACAGATCGCCAGGCATCGCGATCCATGCATACTTCTTTCGCTTCCTGTAGATTCACTCGCTTCATACATGCACGTCTGGGTATCCGAGTACTTTTGACTTTTCCGTTTTTGAGCAATCTGCTCACGTGGTCTTCATATGTAAGTCTCGGCCTACCCTGACTCCTTCTACCCTCTACTTTCGCACAATGTATACTCTTCGTCAACCGTTCCTTACTCATTCGTTGGACGTGTCCAAACCAACGGAGCACGCCCTTTTCCAGCTTAACGCTGACACTTTCATTCAAACCTGCCGTTTTGCGTATCACTTCGTTACGTATTCTGTCGGCCAATTTGTATGTAAATCGGTATAAATATTTAGACATGTAACAACAAACAAACTTACATACCTGCACATAAGTAACCATATCACTTAATTCTTTAGCTATTTGATTACTTCTTTTTCGTGTAGTTGCTTGCTTCACACTACCCGAAGTAGTTTCTGTGTCTCCCTCACTCCTCATAAAGCTCTGGTAGATAGAAAGAGATGTCCTACCACACTTGTCTTCCATGGAGTTTATCAGCTTGTGTAGTTCCTTTTCTGCAAATAGAATTAATGAAATTATTGATGAGGTTTTCAGTGAGTTTATGTGAATCTTCACCACCCATTGCGTCATCCAAACGCATACGAAAAAAATCATTCAAATCGGTCCAGTCGTTTAGGAGGAGTGCAGTGACATACAAACGTACAGTAGAATCTATACTAATATTACAACGCTAAAGAGTTTGTTTTTTGTTTGGTTGAACGCGCTAATCTCAGGAACTTTTGAAAAATTAATGTTTTTAAACTTTCGCGATTGTCACTCTTATTTATGATTATTCAGTCACCCCTGACCACGGCTGGTGTAATCCGGTCGAAACGTCGGGAAGTATAAGGTAGGCTTTGTACCTAATAATATATGTCGCGATTAAGACCCGAATTATCATAAATATTAAAAAAAAAACCATTTATCGATGAAGGCTATAGGCTATACATCATCACGCTCCTAGCCTGGAGAGCGGAGCAGTAGTCATAAATGTCCACAGATCAGGCAATTTTTTATAAGCTACGGGATTAAATAGATGCGACGGGAGTACAAAGTATGTCACGGGCGAAGCTGGGGGGCATCTAGTATATAATATGTATGTATTTAGAACTATATAAGTATGTTCATCAGTCATCTAGATCCCATAACACAAGATTATATTACCTTACTCTGGGCTGGATGGCGCTTTGGGAAAAAAAATGTCCCACAATATTTATGCTTTATTATTAAATAAATAAATAAATATCCATCACGCCTTATCCCCGAAGGGGTGGCAGAGGCATATTATATGCCCACTTTTCACCGTGTGGATTATTATTATTTGTTTCTTCTTCACGGGTATCTTCTTTTTTTTTTCTTACGAAGATACCCGGTCTTTTGGGAGGCTTACATGGGGACATAGAGGTCCAACACGCAGAGGCCTTTTGAGAATTTTAATGTAACAGGGAATGGGACTCCCACTGCAGACAATCCACGTCCGCCTTATGTAGAAGAACAGTAATGGACCATCTCCAATGGGAGTTAAACTATTGTACAATATGCTAACTACTATTGGGCTATTAAGTTGGAGGTTAAATGAACTGAGTGATTAGAACTATGGATGAAGACGGCGTCTGCCATTTTAATATATTATTTATTATTATTATTATTATTGTCTCTTCTTCACGGGTATCTTCTATTTTTTTTTCTTGTGAAGATACCCGTTCTTTTAGAAGAACGGTAATGGATCACCTCCAACGGGAGTTAAACTATTGTGAAATGTGCTAACTATGAAATGGGCTATTGGGTTGGGTGTTAAATGGACTGGGTGATTTAAGCTATTGATGAAAACGGCGTCTGCCTTTTTAATATATTATTATATAAAATAGTGGCAGACGGTGACTTGCCAACTCACTAGATGGGCCCCCTATACAATCGCCATAGGCAAAATAAGCCTATTATTATTATTATTACTTTATTATTATTTTATTATATTTTAGTCAAAAGATGCCTTACCATCAAGTTCCTCATCATCTTCATCATAGTCTTCATCGCTGAAGTATTCTGTTAAAGAACTGCCTGCCGACTGGTTGGACATGATAGAACTGGTTCGATTGCTCTGTTCTGGTAGTGAGGTGCTGGTGTGACGGTTTCCATTGGCCCTGGATTGGAGAGAAATCTGGATACAATACTGTCACAAGGGACTCGTCATGATCTCCGGAGTCCAAGCAACTTCTTCTGCTAGTGGTGCACCAGCAGACTAACAGGCGAGGGTAAGACGCAAGCTCTCTTAAGGAGTAGGGAAATCAGACGACAGTCGCTCTTAAACATCCTATCGCACTTACTTGGGGCTGAATCTGCTGTACGTATATGCTATGTGTCGAAATAGAATCGAAATCGTCGCTCAATAGAAAGCCACCGGTACAATTTTGACAGTTTTTCGTAGTCTACTATTACTCCAATAGACTCTATCGGTCCGTACCGCGCCAGTGTCCGCTAGTCAGTTGCATTTTTGATAGTCTACTAATATTTTGACAGCTAATAACAGCGATTCTGTTTCTATTCAACGGCTTGTCAATAGTAGACTCGGCCCCCCTGTCGCACTTCCTGGGGGCCGAGTCTACTATTTCAATCGTGTCGAAATAGAATCGAAATCAACGCTCAATAGAAAGCCACACAGACAGTTTTTCATAGTCTACTATAACAATTGTACTCCAATAGACTTCTATCGGTCGGCCGATAGAATTTTACTAACATGTACCGCGCCAGTGGCCGCTACTCAGTTTTTTCTTTTAATAATAATTAATTTAATTTAAAATTACATACAGACATTATAATTTTATTTATCTCTATATACTTAAAAGATATTTACACAATTTCTTTACCTGAAGGTGTTTGACAGTACACAGCCTGTATATCCTTGAGCTGAACTGGCTCCCGTCAAACCAATCGTAGGGCTCGATTCAATATGTAACAGCTTCTTGTTCTTAATCAAAACCTGCCAAAAAAAGAAGTTATCAAAACTGAATCATGATCATAATAGGAACTCTAAGGCATCACGATTTTAAAAACTCAGCAAGTTTTTATTTACCGACCATCCGGCTCGGAGGACCACTTAGGGTGGTCGGTAAATAAAACTTTATTAACGAAAATATTGATTTTAATTAGCGAATAATGCGATGTGCACAAATCGAGCTGGCCGCCATAAGCAAGACCGGGGACATGAAGAAGAGAGTGTTTCCATACCGAACATAATTAAAAATTGCGCTCGTAGGCGCTCTAACGCATTGTTCTGTAAACGATCACTACGTTATGCAACTTTCGTATTTGGCTTGTCCTGAGATGGATGACCGCTTTGCTATAAACGAGCATTTCCATGCATCGGAAGGCACTTTAAGTCGTTGGTCCCTGTTGCCCGCAACCAGTCTTTAAGCCAAGTTGAGGCCTAATGAGCAGCTTGAAAAATTTCAACAGCAGGTAGCTACAACCTGCGTCTTTCTATTTCAACAGGGCAATGGGCTCACCACCTTTTACGTGGGACAAGAATAGGGATAAAGCGTGATTGATACATACATACATATAATGACGGCTTTATCCCTGAAGGGGTAGGCAGAGGCATACTATATGCCTACATTTCACCGTGTGCATTCCTGTCCCTCGTAATAGGTGGTAAGCCCGTATCCGTTATGTGAAATAGACAGACGCAAGTTGTGGCTACCTGCTGTTGAAATTTTTCAAGCCGGCCATAAGGCCTTCAACCAGGCTAAACGACTGCCATTTTACTGGTAACCGGGACCAACAGCTTAACCAGGCCTTCCAAAGCACGTGAGACAGGAATGTACATGGTGAATAAGGCGTGATTGATTGATTTACGACAGAGCTACCTTGTATTTGAGCTGTTCAGGACTCGGCAGTCTCGGCTCATCGGTATAATCGACCTCGAACAGAAACGTCGTCACCAGTTTGTCTCCGAACACTGCCTGGATGAAGAGAACATCAATAGAGGATCAGCTTAAACAAAATATTATATGTATAACAATTGTAGCTTCATAAGATTGTTTTTGTTGACGCGGCGTCATTCCTGTTACAGGGGCAGCAGGAATAGTCTGTGGGACCTCCTGGCCATTGTGGGCCCTCCTACCCAGTAAACTCCACGGTGTGACGCCTTTTTCCCAACCGGGTAGCAAGATCCCAGGTCGCGGGATAGGCCTGAGGGCTATTCAAGGCATTCCCGGTTAAGGGAATGCCCCAATATGGGGCTCGCCTCAGGGTCCATCAGTGTTGTACAGTAACCCTTAGAACCAGATTAAAACTATTAAATGTTTCTAAATATGTTTGTGAATGAAAACATTAATATTTCTTCGTATATATGTCAAATTGTTTAAGGTCTATGTGTTAAACTGGTCATGACTAATAAAACCACTAGCATAGATGACACTTCGAATTTTATCGTAAACATAACCGAATGCAATTGTAAGTGCAGTATACATATTCAAAAATTCTATTACAACTATTTAGTACATAGCTTGAAACCATATCGTAATACAGCACGGTTATCAACGCCATCTAGGGAATCTACATTAAAACAATGCATCAATGTCGCGTAATAGTAGCGTTGTAGCGCTGTGTTATTTAAACAAATGCAAGCAAGTTGGTTGCGGCCAAGGTTTGTACAATAAAATGATCAGATCATGATTGGTAAATTGAATTCTACATTGTGCTTTTAGCTGCACTCATCATCCGAGCGTCTGTCCCAGTTGCGTCTCGCGTTCTCCTCCACTTCGCACGGTCGTCGGCATCCCCTGTAGTGAGACCATTGGCACGCATATCTTTTAGCTGCACTAACCGGCTTTTAAAATCTTTACTTTACTATTTAAAAGATAAAAAGAAAGATACAGTAATAAGTTTAATTATAAGGGGATGAAGAGTAGAAGCGTGCACGTCGCCATCCCTGCCAGCTACGGCTGCAATTCTATTCCAACACGAGTGCCACCAGGGCGAATGATGCTAGGGCGTGCCCCCGAGGCGACGCGCACCAGTTCGTCCCCGCTGGTGCGTGCGGTGTGAGCCAGAGCGGCGTAGGGGACCGCCACCCTACACGCGAATGTTAGGGGAGGAATGACATAAGATGAATGAGTTGATGGATGTCATGACTGAGAGAAAGTTAGATGTAGTGTGCTTGACAGAGACCAAGCGCAAGGGCAGCGAAGTCTTGGAGCTCCCGGGTGGGGTGCTCGCGCTCTGGTCTGGAGTACCAGAGAGCGAGCATGGCAGTCGGGGGGTTGGAATTTTGCTGTCCTCGCGATTGGCCTCCGGTATGTATGAGTACAAATTGGTAGGTCCTAGAATCCTCTGGATCCGTGTAAAACTTGGTTTGACGAAGATTTTCCTGGTAGCTGCTTACGCGCCAGTATCTTCGTCGGACGCGAGTGACCTAGAGGACTTCTGGGAGAGTATGAGAGAAGCTCTAAATGTGATAGAAGGAAATGAAAGACTTATAGTATGTGGAGACTTGAATGGATGGGTGGGTACCGCTCGCGGTGGTTTTGAGTCGGTACTCGGGAAGTATGGGGATAAAAGGGTGAACGACGCTGGCAAGCCAATACTGGCATTTTGTAAGGAAAAGGATTTGTTTGTGGCGAACACAATGTTCAACCACAAACAAATTCATATGTATACGAGGAGATGTAAGTCAAAGAGAAGCATGATAGATCTATTCCTAATGGATAGTCGACTCCGTAAACAGGTGATGGACACAAGGGTTTATCGAGTCATAACTAGGATTAGAGGTCTGTTCGCGGGTTGGCGTCATCGTACCGAGTGTCCTGAACCTGGGCCGACTTATAGCATCAAAAGCTGGAAGCTGCAGGATGCATCCATTAGGGATAAATATAAAGAAAGGGTAGCCGAAAAGCTTGGCGACGTCAATGTAAGTAGTGAGAATGTGGAAAGTGTATGGCAGAACCTTATGGATAGTATGGTAAATGCCGCTGTGGAAGTGTGTTGAGAAACGAAAAGAGGCAGTAGTAATAAGCGTGATGGATGGTGGAATAAGGAAGTGAAAGAAGCAGTTCGAATGAAGAAGAAAGCATGGCTAGACTACTTAGCCTCGCGGAATGATTTTAATATGAAAGAGAGATACAAGCTGTAGAAAGTTAACACGAAGGCACTGATAGAAGAAGCTCGTGAAAGGTGCAGAATGAAAGCGGATGAAAGATTGTTGTCCAATTTCCGGGATAATGCCAAGCTCTTCTGGAAAGAGGTAGGCAAGACCCGGAGTTGTTCGGCAATCTGCAGTATGAATAAAGTGCTTAGTGTTAACAATGACGTCCTAACAGACCAAAGTGACGTCCTGCAGAGATGGAGTGAATATTATGGAAAGATGTATGCAAGAAAAGACAGAGATGCCACATCGGGAACTAGAGCTCACTTCGATGCTCCGGATCCCGATGTCATTGAAGTCATTAGTATGAAAGAGATTGAACAAGCGATAAGAAGTATGAAATGTGGTAAGGCTGCGGGAAAAGACAGAGTTACTGCTGAGATGATCAAGTACGGTGGGTCGCGCGTCTGTGACACTCTATGTCTGCTATGCAACTTATGCTGGCGGACGGGTGAGGTCCCAGATGACTGGCAAATAGCAGTTGTACTACCTTTCTACAAAGGGAAAGGCTCTCGCCTAAACTGCTCCAGCTACAGAGCGATCAGCTTGTTCAGCTTAGCTAGTAAGGTGTATGCAAAGGTTATAACAGCAAGAATGCAAGAAAAGTCTAAAAGGTATTTGTGGGAGGCTAAATGCGGATTCCGACGTGGAAGAGGTTGCATGGATCAAGTGTTTTCTCTCCGCATGATCGCGGAGAAGTTTCTGGCTGTTAGCCAGAAGGTTTTCTGCGCTTTTGTGGATCTAGAGAAAGCATTTGATAACGTTGTGAGAGAAACGCTGTGGGACTTGCTGCCCGGATATGGTGTGGACGGCTCGCTACTGCAGGCAATACAGTCGCTTTATAGGTACTGTAAGGCTTGCGTGCGAGTAGGGGGGGATGTGTCGCCTCTTTTTGATGTCTGTACAGGCGTCAAACAGGGATGTGGCATGTCCGCCTGGCTGTTCATAGTGTATCTGGACAGTTGCCTGCAGAAGTTGAAAGATTTAAAAATGGGTGTGAATTTGGGTGACTTTACAGTAAACTGTCTGCTGTACGCTGATGATGCGGTGCTCATGGCCTCATCAGGCAGTAGTCACTAATATGAAAGAGGAGTGTGAAAGTAAGGGTCTTCGCTTGAATGCAAGTAAAACTAAGTTTTCTCTAGTTCTAGTATTTGAAAGAGGAGACTTAAGAACTAAATGCAAGATTAGGGTAAACCAGGAACGTCTAGAGCAAGTGAATGAAATTGTGTATTTAGGAAGTATGTTTAGCGCGGATGGAAGATGTGATTCGGATGTAGAACGGCGAGTAGCTGCCGGAAACAAAGTTAATTGTGCTTTGTCCCAGTTAGTAAAGCGACACAGCATCGTAAAAGAAGCACGAATGGCGATTCATAACGCAGTGCTAGTGCCAACTTTGCTTTACGGTAGTGAGACCTGGGTGTGTCAGCAGATGCATGAAAGTAAATTGAATGCTGTGGAGATGAGATCACTTCGAAAATTGTGCGGCGTAACTTTGGCCGACCGAATACGTAACGAAGTGATACGCAATATGGCAGGTTTGAATGAAAGTGTCAGCGTTAAGCTGGAAAAGGGCGTGCTCCGTTGGTTTGGACACGTCCAACGAATGAGTGAGGAACGATAGACGAAGAATATATATTGTTCAAAAGTAGAGGGTAAAAGGAGTCAGGGTAGGCCGAGACTTACAAATGAAGACCACGTGAGCAGATTGCTCAAAAACGAAAAGGTCAAAAGTACTCGGATACCAAGACGTGCATGTATGAAGCGATTGATGAATCTTGAAAAAGCGAAAGTAGTATGCATGGATCGCGAAGCCTGGCGATCTGTCCTCTATGATTACCCCGTCAGGGATACAGCGTGAAGATAGTTAGTTAGTTAGTTAATTATAAGGAAAAAACGAGTGTAAGAAATCTTGGCAAGATATCTGGACCCAGGCGATCGCCTTCTACCGGAGCACCAGACTGGTGTAATAGTTGAAACAGGCCTCTTGAATCATTTTATATAGCTAAAGATTTAGTAAAAATTCATTAAAAATATACCTATAGATGAAGCGCTCGTGGCTGACTCAGTATTCTGTAAACGATCACTGCGTTAAGAAATTTTCGCTATAGCTAGTTACGGATGGGTGACCGCGTTGTGATATTTCTATTTAAGAGTATTTCCGTGCTTCGGAAGGCACGTCCTAATTACCAGTAACATGGCAGTCGTTAAGCCAAGTTGAAAGTCTTATGGGCGACTTGAAAAGTTTCAACAGTAGGTAGCCACTACTTGCATCAGTCTATGTCAACACGGCAATGGCTCACCACATGAGACAGGAATGCACACGGTGAAATGTAGACGTATAATATGCCTCTGCCACCCCTTCGGGTATAAGTCGTGATTGATAAAGAATAGATGAACTGACCTCAAATGTGCTTGCCATGACTTGTTGCTGCGGGAGGCTGCAGTGGTTCTCGATGCTTAGAATCAGGGGATAAGGAGACGCGACGAATGCACTCCTGTTGGCAAAAGGTATAATAAATAAATATCGTTGGGACAACTCACACAACGCCATCAGATTCCAAACTAAACACAGCTTGTACTGTGGTAACCAGATAACTGATAAACATACTTATATATTTCTAAATACATACATATAGATAAATAACACCTAGACACAGAATAAACCATCGTGCTCATCACACAATGTTTTAACCTGGGTGGGAATCGAACCTACGACCTCTTGCGTAGCATTCGGATACACTGCCACCGCGCCACAGAGGCAGTCAAAAGAGGTACTTTAACGTATTCTTCTTCTTGTATTCTATTTTATACAACCCATGTTACGATAAAATCTTTATTTTCTGATGTCTGGTAGTCGAAATTCAAAGATTGTTTTGGAATAAAGGATTATCAAAATCGGACTACTCTGTAAAAAGTTATGCGTGGT
Organism: Thumatha senex; assembly: GCA_948477245.1. NCBI lineage: Eukaryota > Metazoa > Arthropoda > Insecta > Lepidoptera > Erebidae > Thumatha > Thumatha senex. The sequence continues at coordinate 14,148,017 of OX419752.1, read as the reverse complement.
CATACCTTACAATCAGTACGTGAACAAACAATCATCCCTGTTTTCCTACCCTAAGGGTTGAATTTTTATTTTCAAATTAATATGGGACCAACTTCGGGCTATACTCTTTCCAATAAAAAAAGAATTATCAAAATCGGACTACCCTGTAAAAAGTTATGCGTGGTCTGGTCATAACTAAAAAAAACATACGCGTGCGTCGTTGATAACATCCTCCGTTTTTTCGTCGGTTGAAAAAGCCTTTCTTAGTGGGTGCCTACGTCATAAAGGGGAGATTTATTTTATTTCGAAATTTTCCCACTTTCTTTATATGGTTAGTTAGTGTACTAATTGCTTTTCTAAATTATTTTTAAGGGTAGTCTACCCTAAAACTTCAAAGTTTCTAGGTCTAACGGTTTCCTGCTGGACGTTGCTAAATGTGTGAGACACCCAGTAAATTTATTATTATTAAAATAGATTATATTATTTATTTTCATCTCTATTAGGCGTGAGCGAGAGGAAGAGAGCAACATAAGAGTGCTTGCTCTGTTTATTAACCACGGCGCTGTGTAAAAAACAAAATGTTTCTTGGTCTCACTCCTAGATGGAGCGCATTCACTATTTTCATCTATACCAATATTATAATGAGAAAAGATTTGTAAATTTGTAATAAATAGGCTCAAAACTAAAGGGCCGTTATTAAAAATTCTTTGACAATTCGAAAGCTACATTCTATGTGAGTAACATAGGCTTATATTGGATTTTCAAAAAGTTTAGGTTTCCGAACGAAATCTCGAATAAGAATACGTCACCACGCGGGCGAAGATGCTGGCATCAGCTAGTCAAAAATAAAAGTAAATTTCACATACCTCGCAATGGCCTCGACTACTCTTCGAAAAGGTATTTTAGTGGTGAAAGTGTGGCCGTGGTATATCACAGGACTTCCGTCGTCTCCATCCCAGCAATCCAGCTCCACACACCGGCATCCGGTTAAAAGTACCTCAAAATAAATAAAATAATAAGATATAGGTACTTAGCTTACATCAATTAACCGTAGCATCACAATAAAGTTTTGCCAATCTTAAGTATGTCCAGAAAAATCTATCACAGTTTTCTAAACTCTGTGATATGAACGTTTGCAATACCAGACGTGCAGTTCTCTGCCGACCCTTTAAAAACTTTCTAAAACCGCTTTTGAAGAACCCCATACTTTAGACGTTCGGAAAAACCCAGACAAGAAGACAGACCCAGACAGGCTCACACCGCGCCACCGGCCGGGACCTGCTTCTGTAAGAACGGCGAGCAGCCCACCCGCCGTTTTTGGGTCACCAGAGGTGTTGGAAGTTGCAAAACTTTTTATACAAGTATCTACTCCTCAGAGAGCAGATTCCATACCAATGGAAGCTGAGAATAATTAGGTATTCCAGTCTAAAAAGGTAAGGGGTCGGCGAAGGATTACGGGAGCTACCGCGGTATATAGGTTAGGTTAGTTTAGTTTAATTAATTTCGAAAGGATTATTAAGTGTCGAAATGGGTTTTAACCTGATCATTGGGCCACAGACCCTGTTTTTGAACTAAAAATGGTCGCGGAGAAATACAGGATGAAGAATACGTCCTTGCACTGTCTATTAGTGGCCATGGAGAGCTTTCAACTGTGTTCCTCGAGCGATGATCTGATGGGCACTGCGATCTAAAGGGATTCCAACGGTTTATATTGACATAATCCGGGACATGCACCGCGATTCCGATTCCGTGGTTTGAACCCTTTTGGTGAAACAAAACACTTCCCCATCTCCTTCGGGGTACACCAGGGATCAGACCTTTTCCGTCCGTTTATAGAGTTCCGTACCTCAAAAGGAAAAAAGAAACGGAACCCTTAGAATTATTCTGAAACTAAATGTGGCGACGACAGAGTACCTACCTACTTGGCATTAAACCCTAAGAGAGCTAACACACGACCGGATTTGGTCTACCGGACCTCGACAGATTTGATCCGCCGAGTCTGCCGACCAAATGTGTTGTCGCAACTGACGACCGGATCAGACCGCACCGGACGACCAGACGACCAGACAGGGTGTTCAGATTAGGGGCTTTTTCCCTATTCTAGGGTAAAATTATATTTTTTAAGGAACTTTTGTGGAAATGAAATGTTTCTAATAACGTATATTATTTTATATGCATTTACTGTAAAGCTGCAAATTTGAAATTACACACACACACATTTAAATTTTACTTATCTATGTAGATAACTGGTACATAGAGTAAATAAACACTACGTTATGTATTAACGTAGCTCTTTTTTCTTTCTGGCAAAAAAATGTATGAAAAAGTAATTTTTTGGGCAAAGGTAAAATCGGTACTGGGGATATTTTTGACAAACTAACTAAGATGGCAACATTGGGAAAAAGTGACTATTTGGAGAAAAATTAAATTAAATCTGGGGAAATTTAGGACAAAGTAGCTAGAACGACAACATTAATCATATCCAATGCGGATCGAGGCGGACTCAATTAATAATAATTACGAGGTCAATAAGTCCGTGACTTTTTGAACTTCTGACCTCTTTACTGAAAAAGAAACACTGCTCCTGTCAACAGGAATCTGTCAGTCGACTCCTGTCAAAATTTGAACTTACTGCGTCAGTTAGTTTGTGTTTGGCAGCTATTTTTATCAGACTACCCAGCAATCTGAGAAGAAAATGGAAAAAAGTGAATTTCGTGTGCTTATTAAGCATTATTTTTTGCGAAAAAAAACCATTACCGAAACCAAGGCTAAGCTTGATAAATACTATGGGGACTCTGCACCATCGATTTCAATGGTGAAAAAGTGGTTTACTGAGTTTCGTTGTGGCCGTACAAGCACTGAAGATGCCGAACGTCCTGGACGCCCAGTTGAGGTGTCTACACCCGAAACAATCGAAAAAATTCACGATATGGTTTTGGCCGACCGAAGATTGAAAGTGCGAGAGATTGTGGAAGCCATAGGGATCTCGCATGGTTCAGTGGTTTCAATTTTGAATGATCACTTGGGCATGAGAAAGCTTTCCGCAAGATGGGTGCCGCGTTTGCTCACAGTCGACCACAAACGCAATCGTGTAACAACTTCACAGGAGGGTTTGGCGTTGTTTAACCGCAATATGGAGGAGTTTTTTCGCCGTTTTGTAACCGTGGACGAAACGTGGATCCACCACAACACACCAGAGATCAAACAACAGTCAAAACAGTGGGTTTCTAAGGGTGAATCGGCGCCAAAGAAGGCCAAAGTGGGTTTGTCAGCCAATAAAGTCATGGCGACTGTTTTTTGGGATGCACGCGGGATAATCCACATTGACTACCTTCAAAAAGGAAGAACAATCAATGGAGAATATTATGCCAACTTATTAGGCCGATTCAATGACGATTTAAAAAAAAATTGCCCTCTTTTGGCCAAGAAAAAAGTTCTTTTCCACCAAGACAATGCAAGGGTGCACACATCTGCAGTTGCCATGGCAAAAATCCATGTATTGGGCTATGAATTGCTCCCTCATCCGCCCTATTCTCCAGATTTGGCTCCGAGTGACAACTTCTTGTTTCCAAACCTGAAGAAATGGCTTGGTGGAAAAAGATTTGACTCGAATGATGAAATCATCTCACAAACAAAGACCTATTTTGAGGACCTCGACAAATCTTATTTTTTGGAAGGGATAAAAAAAAAGGAGAAGCGGTGGACAAAGTGTATAGAGTTCAAGGGAGACTACGTTGAAAAATAAGATGATTTTTTAATCAAAAAAACTGTGTTTTATTCAAAAAGTCACGGACTTATTGACCCGCCCTCGTATGTCCGCCGGACTGCTCTACAGACGGTAATATTTGGTCGGGCGGCCAATCAAATCCGCTGTCTGGTCGGATCAAATCCGGTCGTGTGTTAGGGCTTTAATAGGGCTAATACACGACCGAATTTGATCCGACCAGACCGGCAGTTGCCTTTCCGAAATGATATTTTGAATACAAATAATCGACAATCAAATAAAATTTTATATTTATACCCTCAATGAGTGTCATAAACTAATGAGATAATTTAATTACCCTCATCATTAGTATATTACCCCGATACCGAGAATACATTGTGATCATGTGTGATCGGCACTTCTCGCGAGACTAGCAGTCAAGTTTTTGATAAATAATTTTGAACTTTGTTACTGTTTCCAATTAAAGTCGAATACAGATTGAATAAAACCCACCGGAAGTTCTTCGCTAGACTACTAGTATCGCTAAGAACTTTCGGTAATGACGTGATGACGTAAAACTCTTTTTAAAATCATTCTACTTCGTTTATTATGTCTTAGTGTTAAGGTTGATAGTAGAATGAATTTAAATAATTTACAAAGACAAATGTTAGTTAGTTAGATGGTTTAAGGTCTAGGGTTAATATTAACTGAAATAACCACCTAGTCTGCTATTTTCTCTAAAATTCTGTGCAGTTCTAGGCTTGTTAGTCAATAACTTAGAGCATGCGCAGAATTATCGATTTTAAAATTAGAACCCGTTCGTTCCCTGGCGGCAACGGTTACCACCTGTGATTTATCTACACAACTTAGTTTCATTTATTCGATTTAAGGATTTCTTGTTTACTTAATTAGTTGGCAATTCGAGCATTTAGTTTAGCAAAATTGTAATAATCGACTAAAAAGCATAGTTTTACGCAGTGAAACCATACCTTTTCTCTAGGTACAGAACTATAGACAAAAGAAATTTAAACGTCAAACCTGTTGCCAAACATAACCTACTACACGTAGTTTTGTTTTAATTTGCCGGTTCTAATAAATCAATTTAAACGAATTTCTTTGCCACCGGATTTGAAAATGAAGGAAATTTCAGGTGACGTGGATAGCAGAAATGTTGTAAAGAATCGTGAGCTACTATACCGCTTGATTATAAGGTAATATGTTTTTGTTAACTTTGTGCAGTTCGTAGTCTATTTGTGTTGATAAAATATAAACAAGATGTAGTATTCTTTGCTTTAAGTGCTGCTAATGATGCTGTACAATAAATATTTGTTCTGTTACCGTATGTGCAATAATTGAAATGACGATACATTTGAGGTTATATAGATATTTTAATTGCTAGGTCTTTTAAGTGTATTTTTAAATTAGATTGAATCAAAGCTTACTAGAAATGAATTTGTAAACATTTTCAATTCTACTAAAGATAAGAGTGAAAGTTTGCGATAGTGTGTCTATGTTTGTGCTTTACACTTAAACAACCAGTGTAAAATTACACATAGGCTACTTTTTATCTCGGCAATGGGTTCCTGTGGAAAACATGTACAGTGTACAGGTAGATGTAGTTATGATCATATAGTTGCTCTATGACATCCATTTTAAGCAATTTTAAATACTTTTTTTTTTTAGTTGTCTTCGCCCATCTTGGGCAGGCAAAGGAAACTTAGTCCATACAGCCTAGTCATCAGTATTTATTATTTTCTTGTTTTAGTCCTGTCTAGTCGTTTGTCGATGTCAAGTCCTCAGTCCTAGGTCCTAGTCCGTGCTCCAATAAGGCAGTAGATCCCTTATTGCAGCTCTCTATGGAAATTTGGCACTAACACAAACAACACCGCTATTCATTGCAATATATCACTTTCTTTAACTAATGCACTTCCGAACTCTTTATGTATAATATTCCACCATTATTAAACACAAAAACACGAATTTTACACTAGTTTTTGAAAATAATATACGACCAACGTGCATCACTGCTCATCTTCGCGCCAAAAGTCCCAATTTTAAATACTAAAAATTGATTTCTATAATTGTTTTCTTACAGCCAGCTCTACTATGATGGCTTTCAACCAATAGCTAATACTCTAGCAGCGGCTGTCCATGCTGATCCACCATGCCCCCCAAGTGATAGGTAACTAATTAAAATTTAGATAGTTTTTTAAAGCCTAACCAGGCAATCTTCTAGCCACTGAACCACCTGAACCGTACCAATAAAATATAGTAAAGAATTTCAACTTGTTTTGGTACGGATCGGGTAGTTCAGTGGCTAGAATGTTGCCCTGGTTAGGCAAAGGTCACATGTTCAATCCCCGTCTACAAAGGTTGTCTTTTTACACTTTAATAAAAAAATATTTTTAATTTATCATTGGGCTAAGCTGCCTTGAGAGAATTGGAATTTACTGATTGAAATACTACAGTATAATATGAGATTCATTTGCAAAAACTATTCAGTATTGTGTGATCAGTTTGTTTAAAATGTCTATAAAAAGCATAGAATAAATATTATAAACCATTTTAGGGTTCATCAGACTAGGGTGGTTGATTGATTGATTGATATATTCTTTATTGTAACACCATATTACATTTAAACATAAACATAATGTGATAACAATTGGTTTTATAATTGGCGGCCTTATCGCACAAAGGCAATCTCTTAAGGCAACCTTTGTGGGTGATTATGGGTTAAATTCCCATTCATCTGTGTGATATGCATGTTGATTGGTTCTTCATAAGCTGTAAGTTATCCAAGGGCCCACTACACCCCCTACACCATTATATATTGATTAACCATTATTCACCTCAACAGACTGCTGAATCTCATGGTTGTTGGGTTGCAACATGAACCTGATCGCAAGGACCGCTTAGCAGCTTCCAGCGGTGCAGAACATTTGCTCGGAACTACTGGGTTTGGTGTGTATAAATTTTGTTATTTACAAGCACGACTTTATCTCTGAAGGGGTGGCTATAATGCCTACATTTCACCCTGTGCATTTCTGTCCAAAGTAACATTTGGCGAGCCTATTGCTGTGTTACTATAGACAGGGGTGTGAGCTCATTGCTGTGTTGAAATAGACAGGGGTGTGAGCCCATTGCCGTGTTGAAATAGACAGGGGTGTGAGCTCATTGCCGTGTTGAAATAGACAGGGGTGTGAGCCCATTGCTGTGTTGAAATAGACAGGGGTGTGAGCCCATTGCTGTGTTGAAATAGACATAGGTGTGAGCCCATTGCCGTGTTGAAATAAACAGGGGTGTAAGCCCATTGCCGTGTTGAAATATACAGGGGTGTGAGCCCATTGTCGATATTGAAATAGACAGGAGCAGGTTGTGGGTACTTCTTGTTGAAAGTTTACAAGCTGCCTATGCCTCCGGTTTGAATTAACCACAGCCATGTTACTGGCAACTGGACCAACGGCTTAACGTGCCTTCCGAAGCACGGAAACCCTCGCAAATGTAAATGCCACAAAATGGTCACCCATTCAAGGACCAACCATAGTAAAAGTTGCGTAACTCAGTGATTGTTTACTGAACACTAAGTCCGCGGGGCCAAGAGCGCTTGTCAAAAGTTATTGTAAAGTTTTTTATAAAAGTAAATTTATACATTTTACAGACTTGGAATATGAGATGGATGCCTCATCTCTTGCCCCGGAGCCAGCTACATATGAAACAGCCTATGTTACATCGCACAAGATGGCTTGCCGATCAGGAGCATTCAGTGCTTGTGGCCAATTAGTGGCTACAGGCTCTGTTGATGCCAGTATTAAGGTAATGTCAACTCTTTTCTCTAACAGGCAACCCTATATATATAAAAATGATTTGCTGTTCGTTAGTCTCGCTAAAACTCGAGAGTGACAGGCCCGATTTGGCCAATTTTGAAATTGAAAGGTTTGTATTAGTTCAGAGGTTTAAACGGTTAGAAACAAACATCTTAATAATATAATAAATTCGAAAGTTTGTATGGATGTTTGTGAGTCTTTCACGTAAAAAACTAATGAATAGATTTTAATGAAACTTTACAATTATATTGCTCATACATCAGAATAACACATTACTATTTATCCCGGGAACAATTTCCTGTGGGAAAAGGGAACGGAAACACTTCTCTACGCGGGTGAAGCCGCGGGCGTAGATAATTGAATAGTATTAAATACAGGAAAATACTAAATATGACCATTAAATTTTTCAATACAAACTATGATGTTCGGATTTCATTCAAAATTCAATACAATCCGGTCGAAACGTCGTAAGTAGGCTTTGTACCTATTAATATATGCCGCGAATAAGACCCGAAATATCATTAATATGCGTTTAGGTGTTGTCTAGATGCCATAGCACCGGCTAATATGAGCTTATTTTGAGCTAAATGGCGTTATTGTGAAAATATTTCCAAATAATTTATTTTATTTATTAAATATTTATGAAAATGAATCCCTATTTCCCTTGGTCACGCCATCACGCGTGAACGGCAGGACCGATTTAAAAAATTCTTTTTGTATTGGATTGCTCATTTATTGAGGAAGGTTATTAGTAGCTATATATTATCACGCCACAACACAGGAGAGCGGAACAGTAATAAATGTCAACAAATCAGGGAAACTATCATAAATTTTTGGAAAAGTAATAGGCGAAGGGATTAAATGGGTGCTACGGGGTTGAAAGTATGTCACGGACGAAGCCGGGCAAGTCAACTAGTTTATTAAATATTTAAATAAATAAAATAAATATCCATCACGCCTTATCCCCGAAGGGGTGGCAGAGGCATATTATATGCCCACTTTTCACCGTGTGGATTCCTGTCCCACGTAATAGGTGGTGAGCCCATTGCCGTGTTGAAATAGACAGACGCAGGTTGTGGCTACCTGCTGTTGAAATTTTTTTAAGCCGCCTATAAGGCCTTCAACCAGGCTTAACGACTGCCATTTTACTGGCAACCGGCATTAAATATTTATTTTTCAGATATTGGATGTAGAACGTATGTTGGCTAAATCAGCTCCGGAGGAAGTTGACCCAGGACGGGAGCAACAAGGACATCCCGTTATCAGAACTCTGTAAGTTTATGATTCAATATCAAATCTAAACTAACTAACTATCTTCACGCTGTATCCCTGACGGGGTAGTCAGAGAGGACAGATTGCCAGGCTTCGCGATCCATGCATAGTTCTTTTGCTTTTTCAAGATTTATCAATCGCTTCATACATGCACGTCTGGGTATCCGAGTACTTTTGACCTTTTCGTTTTTGAGCAATCTGCTCACGTGGTCTTCATATGTAAGGCTCGGCCTACCCTGACACCTTCTACCCTCTGCTTTCGCACAATATATATTCTTCGTCAATCGTTCCTCACTCATTCGTTAGACGTGTCCAAACCAACCATCGCAACTCCACAAAACAACGACAATTAGTATAATTGACAATATCAAATATCTTCTACTTGTATCTTTTTTAAACTTCAACAATGTGGGAGCCAAGTCATTTCAATTGCGTCAGAATAGAATCGAAATCGTCGCTCAATAGAAAGCCGACGGTACAATTTTGTTAGTTTTCCGTAGTCTGCTATTACAATCGTACTCCTATAGACTCGGTCGGACGATAGAAGTCTACTAACACGTACCGCGCCTGTGGCCGCTAGTCAGTTGCATTTTTTATAGTCTACTAACATTTTGACAGCTAAAAACAGCCATTCTTGTTCTATTCTACGACTTGTAAATAGTAGACTCGGCCCCCAGATAGTTCTCAAGTCATCTGTATTTTACATAATTATAATGTTTTGACCTTAATTTATAAAATAAATAATAAAATAAATATCCATCACGCCTTATCCCCGAAGGGGTGGCAGAGGCATATTATATGCCCTCTTTTCACCATGTGGATTCCTGGCCCACGTAATAGGTGGTGAGCCCATTTGTGTTGAAATAGACAGACGCAGGTTGTGGCTACCTGCTGTTGAAATTTTTTAAGCCGTCTTTAAGGCCTTCAACCAGGCTTAACGACTGCCATTTTACTGGCAACCGGGACCAACGGCTTAACGTGCCTTCCGCACCTTAATTTATGTAGACAAAGTAATAAAATATCGTTCAAAGTTAGGTTAAAAAAAAAAAAAAATTATATTTATCCAAATATGTTTAAAATTTATTGTTCCTATCCCAATAAAGACTCGTTGCTATGTAACGGACAAAACAATAAAAAAATACTTTTTGTTTATCAATCACGCGCCTTATCCCTGAAGGGGGTGGCAGAGGCATATTACACGCCCATTCTTCACGGTGTATATTCATGTCCCACGTAATAGGTGATGAGCCCATTGCCGTGTTTAAATAGATAGACGCAGATTGAAGGTTTTTAAATTTTTTTAAGCCCTTAGTCTACTCTAGAGTTATATCTAGAGTTATAGGTCATACTGTTAAAGTGACCATTAAAATATGGTGAAGAATTTCAGCTTCGTTCGATACGGTTCGGGTGGTTCAGTAGCTAGAACATTGCCCTGGTTAGGCAAAGGTCACGGGTTCAATCCCCATCTCAAATCGAATTGTCTTTTTTCACTTTTATTAAAAATTTATGAAACAGGTTAAAAATTGTTCTTTACTTACTCTGGAATGCAATAATGACAATCTTAAGAATAAAGAAGTGTAAATTTTTTTTTTTTTGTTAAAGGTACGACCACACTGACGAGATTACGGCTTTAGATTTCCATCCCCGAGAACAGATTTTAGTGTCAGCATCTCGCGATTGTTGCATTAAGCTCTTCGACATCACTAAAGCATCGGCGAAGAAGGCTTACAAGAGTATTACGGTTAGTAAGCGGTTAGTAAGTCTCGCGGTCTCAGTGTTCTGTAAACGATCACTGAGTTACGCAACTTTCACTATGGCTGGTCCTCGGATGGGTGGTGGACTTTGTGGCATTTACATTTGCGAGCGTTTCTGTGCTTCGGAAGGCACGTTAAGCCGTTGGTCCCGGTTGCCAGTAAAATGGCAGTTGTTAAGCCTGGCTGAATGCCTTATGGGCGGCATGAAAAATTTCAACAGCAGGTAGCCACAACCTGCGTCTGTCTATTTCAACATGGCAATGGGCTCACCACCTATTACGTGGGACAGGAATCCACACGGCGAAAAGTGGGCATATAATATGCCTCTGCCACCCCTTCGGGGATAAGGCGTGATGGATATTTATTTATTATTTTATTTACGGTTAGTAAGCATTTTACAGTCTAGTGACCAACAAGCCCTATCCTCACAGTTTATACTAATCCCTACTAATTTCTTTTAATTTCTACTAATTCCAACTAATTTATACTAATTCCTACTAATACCTACTAATTTCTACAAATTCTTACTACATACTAATTACTACTAATCTGTACTATCCCTACTAATTTTTTGAATGCAAAAGTAACTATCTGCCTCTCTGTTCGCTTTCACGCCGTTATAGATTGTCTAAAGCCCGTGAAACGACATAGGTTACTTTTTGTCCCGGTAACATCTTTCTTGTGGGAAACCGAAATGGTAAAACTTCACAATTTTGATTAGAGTAGCGCCTGTGACTGACTTGGTATGAGTATGATGAGAAGGGATGAAAGTCATGTCACTAAAAGAACCATGAATATGAAAGTTGATGAATGGAGAGCTAGAGGAAGGCCAAAGAAAAAATGGATGGACTGTGTAAGGGGTGATATGAATATGAAAGGAGTGAATGATCAGATGACGAATAACAGGGATGAATGGAAGAGGAAGACATACTGCGCCGACCCCAAATAAATTGGGACAAGGGCAAGAGGATGATGATGAGTCGTTTGATTCCAACACATGCAAATACATACATACATACATATTGTCACGCCTTTATCCCCGAAGGGGTAGGCAGAGGCATATTTAACGCCCACATTTCACCACATGCACTTTTGTCCCACGTAACAGGTGGTGAGCCCATTGCCGTGTTGAAATGGACAGGCGCAGGCTGCGGCGACCTGCTGTTGAAATTTTTTAAGCCGCCCATAAGGCCTTCAACTTGGCTTAACGACTGCCGTTTATTGCCAACCGGGACCAATGGCTTAATGTGCCTTCCGAGGCACGGAACTGGGGTGGGTATGAAGGGCCGAATAAATTTATTAAAATAAAATGTGTCTATTTTAGATGTTAAATTTGAAATAAATTTTGAACCCGTTGCCTTTTTAGTGAGGTGGTAACAAAAAGGCTAAAAGGTCTTATGTGCTAGACACTAATTAGCACGACCAATTAAAGTCCTGGTAGTCTCGGACTAACATGCAAATAAACCCGATAAATAATACTTTTGATTCCGGGAACTTGTTTCTATGGGCAACAGGAACTGGAAAACTTCATTACACGGGTGGTGAATGACATGAATTTGAGGTGTGTTCTTCACATCTGCTTATTCCCACGGGTATTTACGCTTTGTATATGTTTTGTTTTAGGATGCTGAACCGGTCCTCTGCGTGGCTTTCCATCCACTCGGTGACCATATTATAGCTTCTACTACCCATCCGGTTATCCGGCTGTATGACGTCACGACCAGCCAGTGTTTCGTATGCCCAATACCCTCCCACCATCATAGGCAGCAAGTCAATTCTATCAAGTAAGTGTATCGTGTCATATTTCCACCCAATCCCAGTTTTTTAGTAATTTAATTCTTAGCTATCCCAATTTTTTACACATTATGTTTTCTGCCAATCCCAATTCTATTAATCAAATACTTCTTAGTAATTGAATTTCTTAGCTATCCCACTTTTAACTCCTTTTCCTGTCATTCCCGCTTCTATTAACATTAATTATTTACGTTAATATATCTATACTTAATATAAAGCTAAAGAGTTTGTTTGTTTAAGTTGAACGCGCTATTCTCAGGAACTACAAGTCCGATTTAAAAATTATTATTGGATTAAATAGCTCATTTATCGAGGAAGGCTATAGGCTATATATCATCACGCTACTACCCTGGAGAGCGGAGCAGTAATCATAAATGCCACAAAGTGGTCACTCATCCTAGGACAATCCATACTGAAAGTTTCTTAACGCAGTGACCGTTTACAGAACACTGAGTTAGCGGGGCCTCGAACGCTTCTAAATTAATATTAATAATAAAAAATAAAAATCTTTTATTTCCAAGCAACATAAAGGCTCACAGTGTGTTAGTAAAATTATAAACTAAGTTACTGATTAAATCATACATACAACGTACATACATACATATGTATGTTGTATGTATGCGCTCGTGGCCCCGCGGACGTAGTGTCCTGTAAACGATCACTGCGTTAAGCAACTTTCACTATGGCTGGTCCTCGGATGGATGATCACTTTGTGGCATTTACATTTGCGAGCGTTTCCGTGCTTCGTAAGGCACGTTAAGCCGTTGGTCCCGGTTGCCAGTAAAGTAGCAGTCGTTAAGCCTGGTTGAAGGCCTTATGGGCGGCTTGAAAATTTCAACAGCAGATAGCCACAACCTGCGTTTGTCTATTTCAACACGGCAATGGGCTCACCACCTATTACGTGGGACAGGAATCCACACGTTGAAAAGTCGGCATATAATATGCCTCTGCCACCCCTTCGGGGATAAGGCGTGATGGATATTTATTTATAGTTTTTAATTACGTATATTTTTTATTGTTTGTTTTACTAAGATTAATGTTAATTTGATTTTTGTTTTGTTTTTGACTGTAATAAATTAAATTTAAAAGAGATTTAATAAAAAAATTCCATCTCCCCTCCTCATTGCCAGGTTCTCCCCTAACGGCAAGTACTTCGCAAGTGGCAGTGCCGACGGTACAGTGAAGCTTTGGGACACGGTGTCCAATAGATGTTTCAACACCTTTGTAAATGCACACGACGGAGCAGAGGTTTGCTCCGTCGCGTTTACAAGGAATAGCAAGGTATGTTGTACTTTTAGAATAATAATAAATAAATAAATATCCATCACGCCTTATCCCCGAAGGGGTGGCAGAGGCATATTATATGCCCACTTTTCTCCGTGTGGATTCCTGTCCCACGTAATAGGTGGTGAGCCCATTGCCGTGTTGAAATAGACAAACGCAGGTTGTGGCTACCTGCTGTTGAAATTTTCAAGCCGCCCATAAAGCCTTCAACCAGGCTTAACGACTGCCACTTTACTGGCAACCGGGACCAACGGATTAACTTGCCTTCCTAAGCACGGAAACGCTCGTAAATGTAAATGTCACAAAATAATAATAATATAAGCCGTTATTCAGACAAGCATTACATTTTTTTTTCTTTTTACAATTTATCTAACCTAAAATACACAAAAAGCATGATTTACATAAAGATATTTAAATGTTTAATCTCCCTCCGCCTGTCACCAGCATGTCTAGTCCATAAACCACCAGCAAAAGCTTTTATTTCGTCGACCCATCTTTGTAAAGGTCTTCCCCTTCTTTACTTTTAGAAACCGACTTTTAAAAAGGGTAGGCAGACAAGCGTACGGCCCACCTAATGGAAAGTGGTCACCGTTGCCTATTGGCGTTTGCAACACTCGCGCTGCCGACCCTTTAAAAAACCCCTCTAAGACCCCTTTTGAAGAACCCCATCCTAGAGACGTTCGGAAAAACCCAGACAATCTAAACGTATTAAGGTCATTATAAATAAATAAATATTGTGGGACACTTACACAGCGCCATCTAGCCCAAAATTAGCTTGTGGTATGGGTGACAACTGAAAGACGTGGATCACACAAATATTTTTTCTGAACCAGGAATCAAACCTGTGACCTCAGCGCAGCATTTTTTACACTGCACCATCTAGCCCAAAGTAAGCTAATATAATGTGGTATGGGTCTAGACAACTGAAAGACATACTTATATATTTCTAAATACATAAATATTATACATAGGAAACACCCAAACTCCGAAACGTACATATTAATTCGCTCTAATGTTGATATGATTTTAAACACAACATTGATTTTGTTTTTATAATAAATTCATTACTGTACGAGGGCGGCACTGAAAATTTTGGGAATCAAGGAAGTGACACAACATTACTATTTAAAAATGTATGTATTGCTTTTCGAAGTATTCTCCGCGAAATATGACACATTTTTTTCATACGATGGAACCAATCATTGAAGCAACCATTCCATTCGCAAGTTGGGGTATCCAAAATGGCCGTTTTGTAGGCGTCCACAGCTTCTTCAGGTGATGAAAATCTCTGACCACGGAATTTCTTTATTTTAGGGAAAGTATAGAAATCATTAGGGCTTAGGTCGGGGCTGTTAAAATAAAATAAAATAAAAAAATAAAAATGTCTTTATTTTGCATAGACCATTTCAACGGAGCTTACAAAATGTCATACACTAAAACTAAAGAAAAAAAATTGTATATTTAAAGGGACCACCGGTTCGGAACGCGGCCCACCTGATACGGCGGATGGTCTAATAATTCTATGTTTTCTTGCTCTAAAAACTCATATATGTACGTCATATGTGTACGGTATCATGTTTGTAGAAGAACCGATGACCGATGGAGCAAATGTGTTCTGGGGGCCAAGTCTACTATAGACAAGCCGTAGAATAGAACCAGAATAGCTGTTTTTAGCTGTCAAAATGTGAGTAGACTATCAAAAACTCTTTTGTTCTGTGCGCGGTGTGAGAACTCGCATCGTCGTGATGGAGGATGATGCGGCGGTTGCAGTTCTCTTTACGGAGTTCAGAAGCGACCTGTGGCAAACAAATGCTAGCATACCATTCTGCATTAACCGTTCTTTGTCCCTCAAGAGGAATAGTCGCAACATGGCCGGTTTTGGAGACAAACGTGGCCACCATTTTTTTGCAACACTCCGTGAACGAACAGTTTTTGTTGGCTTTAACTCATTTTCGAACACCCAAACTCGTGACTGGTTTTTTGTTTCGGGTCCGTACGCGTCTAAAAAGGATTCGTCACCTGATACGATGTTGTATACAGCATTTGAGGATCCTGCGTGGAATCTTTCGAGAGTTCTGACGCACCAAGTAACGCGAGCCGCTTTTTGCTCTTCACAGAGCGAATGCGGTATCCATCGGGAAAACAACTTTTTTACACCTTTCATTCATGCAAGATTATTTGTATTTGACTCATGCCAATGTCTAAAGTTGCCTGAATTTCGCGGTATGTCACATGTCGATCTTCCTCAATCAGCTTACACAGCACAGCATCAACGTTTTCTTAGGTGACTGCAGTTTTTGGACGACATTGACGGGGATCATCACTGAGCTTGACACGTCCACGTTGAAATTCAGCAAACCAGCGATAAATTGTGGTTTTGGATGGGGCCATCATCATCATCATCATCACTAAATGCAGAAATCATCCGGTCAACACACTGTTTTTGTGTTAAACCACTTCAAAAGTCATAATAAATCATTGCTCTTGAATTTTCTCGAGTCAATTCCATTTTCTCAACGACTAAACAAGTTTGACAAGACCGAGAATCTTTTTTTAAAATAAATATTTTAAAAAAAGATTCTCGGTCGGTTCGGAATTCGATTTTTAAAACCAAGGAGATTTCAATTAAAAAGATTTTAATATGACAGTAACAGTGGAAATGTTCCATTCCCGATACTTTTAGTGCAGCCCTCGTATAAAGAAGCCCGGTCAAATATCATGTTAATCAAACAAATGTAATTACTGGCGGTTAGAAAAGAGTGGCCATAAGTCTTATTGCCAGGTTCTTCCTCAGGCTCTACCTACTGCTTTGCGAATCTGGCAGTAAATGTTAATGTAGAAGCAATAACTTTCATAAATGTTACTTTGTTACCTACATAATTAAAAAAAAAGTAAAAAAGAACACTGTTGGATCACACAAATATTTGTTCCAACCGTGGACCACAGTGTGACAGTCGCATAAACTAACACTGTGCCACCAGTCAAGTAAACTATTCATCTTAATGTAAAATCGTTTTTAATTTTTCAGTATCTCATGACATCGGGTTTAGACTCGTCAATTAAATTATGGGAATTAGCTAGCAGTCGTTGTCTCATACAATACACTGGAGCCGGCACTTCAGGTAATTTTGGTTTAAGTTATTTTCATTCACACTGTTTCACTTACACTATCTCACTTATAGCTCATTGAGTATCACATTTACAATACATAATTTTGACTATACTATTCTATTTAGCTCTCCTCTACGCATTTTTTCAACTATCTCACTGTGTGTTACTAGATGACGCCACACGGCTTCGCCCGGGACATACTTCAAACTCCCGTCGCATCTATTTAACCCCGTCGCTTATAAGTTCTACAATAATGTATCAAAATTTGCCCGATTTGTCGTCATTTATGACTACTGATCTAATCTCCAGGGTAGTAGAGTGATGATATATAAGCCTATAGCCTTCTTTGATAAATATCTAACAACAAGAATTAACAAAAAGAATTTTTCAATTCCGACCCTTCATTTCTAAGATTAGCGCATTCAACCAAACAAACAAACAAACTCTTCAGCTTTATTATATTAGTGTTATAATTTCACTTTTTACTACTTTGGTGTAGTGACCATCCTATATTACTCGAAGATTACAATCCCTACTGTCTGTACACGGCTACTTCACCTACAATACTTCGATTTACACTTCATACTCCTACACTATCTCACTTATATTAAGTACAATACCTCACTTACGATACTTCACTAACTTAACTTGTATATACTTCATTTTATACTTCATTCTCTCACACTATCTCACGTATAGTACGAAATACCTCACTTATATTACGTCGACATCTTTACCACAATGGAGTCGCTGATATTAGCTAGCAATAAGTAAAGACTCTTTATCACTTATAAAGTGTAAGTGATTACACTTTTAATAAAGTGTAAGTCTTTACTTATTGCTAGTTATGGCTTTACTATTGACACTTTTTCATTTATAAAGTGTAAGTAAAATTGACACTTTTTCACTTATAAAGTGTAAGTGAAATAGTGTTAACTAAAAAATGTAGTAAACCATCATCTTCATCATCAGGAGGGCAAGACCATCACGCCCAGGCAGTGTTCAACCATACTGAGGACTATGTGATGTTCCCGGATGAGGCAACCACGTCCCTTTGCACGTGGCACTCTCGTAACGCCAGTAGATGTCAACTGATGTCATTGGGACACAACGGGGCTGTCAGGTAAGTTACATCATTTTATTTAATATATTTTATATCACTACAAATACTACTATTTAAATTTAAGGCAAATTAAGTTTAGTCGACTGTTCTTACATTACTCCAAAGGAACAATGTAAGTTTAATATTGTAAGCCATACCTACAATTTAAAAGAGCAGCCATTGAGTTTCTTGCACATCTTCACATTCTTCGACATAAGGGTAGGCTGTCCTTAGAGCTGGCAACTAGAAACGATTCGATGATAATCTTGAATTTTTGTTTACTATATAATTTGTTGAAATATCATGTAAATAAAACTAATGTAATTATTGGCGGTTAGAAAAGAGTGGCCATGAGTTTTATTGCCAGGTAATTTAAATTCAGAAAAAGTTAGCATACGAATTGCCTTTCAAAATTGTTTATAAGGCCTATTTTACTTCCAGTAGGCCCGAGAGACGTATATTTAGTAAAGATAAAGATTAATAAAAATAAATAAACTAATTATATAATATTGGCTATGGATTTTGCCGCTTTGCTTGTATTATATTAATAATGCTGTTTATTTTTTCAGGCACATTGTCCATTCCGGGACAGCACCTGCGTTCCTCACATGCAGTGACGATTACCGCGCTAGGTTCTGGTACCGCCGTAACACTCATTAATAGCGTGTATATATGACGTCATATGATCACAAACTTTAATTTGGAAATCACCTAAGGGCGAATATTGTATAGCAAAGTGTTAATATTGTGTAAACGTGTTTAGGGGACTATTTTTTTGTCGTGGAATTTTCAACCTTCTCGCAAAATATTTTGAATAAATGGCACTTATAAATTAAATAAATAAGTAAATTCAGGGATTTAATTTCCTATAAATTTAGATGTCAATTACAAACTTGGAATAGGTTATGGGCCCAGTGCGTTTTTACAGTTCGCTGCTTGTAACTTGGCTTGACTGCTTCGGTGGCGTAAGGCGTGTATGCAACTGCCGCGCTGAGGACCCGGGTTCGATGCCCGAGTCGAAACAAATATTTTTGAGATCCGCAAATGTTTGTTTCGGATTTTAGGTGTTTGCTATGTATAATATGTATGTAGTTAGTATGTATCAGTATCTAAATCCCATAGTACAAGTTTATAGCTTAGTTTGGGCGAGATGGCGCTGTGTAAAGAGTTACCCACAATATTTTTTCTTGTTCAGTCACACTTTACACATACTTGTAATTCCGTGTGACTCATTGGGAAAAATAACTCATTATGACACACGTGTTACTTAACAGGAATTCAATTCCTAATGAGCCACAATATCATAACGGAGTGTTACTCAACGGGAAAAAATCTATTTTGACCCGAGATTTGAATCCGACACCTCAGCACGGTAGTATAGTAGTCCTATAGAGAACCAGAGTGGTTGAAATAAGCGCTTTGTGGCAAAGGGTATCATGTTTGTAGAAGAACCGATGACCGATGGAGCAAACGTGTTCTGGGGGCCAAGTCTACTATAGACAAGCCGTAGAATAGAACCAGAATAGCTGTTTTTAGCTGTCAAAATGTGAGTAGACTATCAAAATATGCAACTGACTAGCGGCCACTGGCGCGGAATGTGTTTGTAGAATTCTATCGGCCGACCGGTAAACGAAAAACTCTTAAAATTGTACCGGTGACTTTCTATTGAGCGACGATTTCTATTCAATTTCGACATGATTGAAATATCAGACTCCGCCCCCAGCATTGGACTGATCATAGGCTGATTGGGTCTCAAATTGAAGTTTATGATTATGAATATGTATAAGAATAAAATAAATATTAAGTAATATCAATCTGTTTTGTCATTTAAGTATCTAGATACCCAGACGTGCATGTATGAAACGATTAATGATTCTGCAGGAAGCGATAGAAGTATGCATGGATCGTGAAGCTCCGTGATTTCCGAAGCACAGAAACTAAACATTAAAGTGAAAAAATTTTTGTTTCGAATGGGAATCAAACCCGCTACTTCTCACTTGCCGGGTGAGACGCTTATAAGCTACAAACCACACTCATTACTGATGAATTACGTACGCAACGTAGCCCAAATATGATTGTATTACAAACTAGAGGACCCCCACGGCTTCGCCCGTGGCATATTTCCAACTCCCGTCGCACCTATTTAATCCCGTCGCTTATAAATTCTATCAAAATGTTTAAAAAAATATATCTTATTACCTAAAATAATAAAAAACAAACATTTTTGTGTTTTGTACGTATCGATTCCAAATTCTAAGGGATCGTAGAACTGTCAAAATTGTCACCCTATATTCGACACAGTGTAAAGGTTTCGTTTTTTCCTTGTAAGGTACGAAACCGTAAAAAGTATTATCGTCTTCCCGCTAAATGGCGCTGTAATTAATAACTTTTATAGTCTGCCCGTTAGATGGCGCTGATATTAATAAATTTGATATTCCACTTACTTGACTGTACAACTCGACCGACGACTCTCCCTTCAGCTGATGGCCAGTAAGGTAAGTATTGTGTGAACTGGCGATGTAGTACTGGCTGAGAGGACCGTTCATTTCCTTCGCCAGAGACTTCTGGGCGTCCTCTTCGGGGTTTGGTTTTCTGGTGAGGAATATGTTGGATTAGATTTCGGTGGAGATGGTACATCCATCAGGCAGGTTATCAGGCCTCAAGTCATTGTCATGTTAGGTCTGTTAAAAGGCATGTAACATCTGACGGACACCCAAGTACTATGGATTCTGAGATAAAAAAACAAGTGGAACGTCTAGAGCAAGTGAATGAAATTCTTAACGGCCTTTGGTCCCAGTTAGTATAGAGATAAAGCATCTTAAAAGAAGTACGCCTCGCGACTCACAACGCAGCGCTTAGTGCCCAAGTTGCTTTCCGATAGTGGCACATAGTCACGTCAGAAGACGCATGAAAGTAAATTTAATGCTACGGAAATGGGTACACTTCAAAAATTATGAGGCGAAACGTTGGTCGATGTAGCGATACGCAATATGACAGGTTTGATTGAATATATCGGCATTAGCTAGCTACGACGTGCTCCGTTAGTTTGTTCAACGAAAGAGTGAGACACGGTCGATGACGAATATAAATTGTGCGAAAGAGTGTAGAATGAGTCAGGGAAGGCCGAGACTTACCTACATATGAAGATCACGTAAGCAGATTGCTCAAAAACAGAAAAGTCGAATGTTCGCGGATAGACGTGCATGTAAGTAAGAAACGATTAATGAATCTGCAGGAAGTGAAAGAAGTAGGTAAGTATCCATGGGTCGCGAAGCCTGGCGACCTATCCTTTTTGACTACCCCGTCAGGGAAACAGCGTAAACATTGTTAATCACTACATATTATAAAACAAAGTCGTTTCTCGCTTTCTGTCCCTATATAGATCTTTAAAACTAAGCAACAGATTTTGATGCGACTTTTTTAATAGATAGAATGATTCATAAGGAAAGTTTTTATGTAAAATTTGTGTATACATTGACTAAATTATAACGAAAACGCTGCCATACCCCTTTGAAATAGAACAAAAAAATGTATGGTGGAATTGTGTACCTAATATAGGTCTACAAAAAGTCCGCGACGGTATATTGTCTATCTCTTAAAAATAACATACTATAACCTTTTTAATACTTTAAAAAACTAGCAATTATAAAGCGGTAATTTGAAGGCTATCTACTCAAATACGTTATAAATCCTTATCATTTTTAATACGTTACTTGGCTTGAGCATTTATGAAAAATATTTTTATCCTTTTACATCTTGCATTAATACCTTAGGAGATATTGCGAGATAATGCGCAAAGAAATTAATTATTAATTTTGTGTAACCATAATTCGGCTGGGCCATGATGATAGGAACTTGAGAGCGGAGAAGTAATCAACTAATTTGGAAAATTTCCAATTATTGTGAAATTAATAAACGACGGGATTGAATTGGTGCCACGGGGTTCGAATAATGTCACGGGCGAAGCCAGGTCAGCTAGTATAAAATTATTTATAAAAAAGGCTATTTACCGTGTGTAGTTGCTAGCCCTCATCTGTTCAGGCACGAAGGCGTAGTTATTTTTGTCGGTGAGAAACCTTACGAACCCTTCGAAGGATAGGCAGTTCTCTGCGCGTAGTGTTGGGTCTGGCTCATGTCTCTGAGAAAGAAAGAAATATTTTTAACAATTTCGCACAGCGCCATCTAGTCTAACATAAGCAAAACTAGCTACAATGTTTTTTTATTGCTTATTCATTAATCAAGTCCCGAATGGGTCGCAGAGGCATACTATATGCCCACTTTTCACCATGTGTATTACTGTCTCACACATACGCAGGTTGTAGCTACCTGCAGTTGAAATTTTTTCAAGCTGCCCATAATGCCTTCAACGTTGCTTAACAACTGCCATGCTACTGGCAACCAGGACCAACGGTTGTCGGTTAGTAACATGCTCTCCGAAGCATGGACACAATTAAAAATGAAAATTCCTCAAAGCCGTCACCCATTTGAGGACCAGCCATAACGAAAGTTGCTTAACGCAGTGATCGTTTACAGAACACTGAGTCAGCGGGGCCACCAGCGCTTCATGGGAATCTTTACCTGTATAATATCCCTCAATTGCTGCTCAGTCTTTGGTTCGCATTGTCTTGTCTCGCAGAACTTGCCCAGGGTTGGCAAAGACAGTACACGGCCGGTCACATCTGGGCATGCTCCTGTGGAAACGAAAATGAAAATATCTTTATTCATGTATGTCACAAAGTACTTAGATAACACTTATGAACGTCAAGATAATTGCTTCTGCATTTACATTTACTGCCAGATTCGCAAAGCAATAAGGAGAGCCTGTGAGAACAGAAACGGGCAAAATAAACTTACTCATAAATAAAAATATCAGGACCAACCGTATTGTAAGATTTTTAAACACAGTGAACTAGCAAATCCACACAGATAAATAAAATTGAATCGTCTGTTTGTACTACTAAATTAATATCTTACTAAATGCATATGAAAGTAATTACGATCCGTACAAAAAAGAAAACAATTTGTTGAAATGAAACTTCTTTATCTTTCTTTAGTGAAATTTTATAGCTGTAAAAAACAATCGACACGTTTTTCGGTTAAGCGCCATAGTTTTTTGAAGTGAA
Organism: Thumatha senex; assembly: GCA_948477245.1. Lineage (NCBI taxonomy): Eukaryota > Metazoa > Arthropoda > Insecta > Lepidoptera > Erebidae > Thumatha > Thumatha senex. Next base: position 14,125,071 of record OX419752.1, on the reverse strand, counting down.
ACTTTAAGAAATTTCACTTTTTACCTACTCTTGTAGACACACATTTTTTTTTAAATTTTTGTTCGCCTTTCCTATTATTCCAGCTGATCTCAGATACAGAAGCATTGATTTTAACGTGAATTTCACAGGCAGTTAGCTGATATTATAAAGAGTAACTTAAACAAAATTTATACCCGTATTCCCACGGGAACTGGAACTACGCGGATGACACCGTTGTGCGTCTGGTAGCTCTGAATAAAAATTTAAAGAAATTGAAAATATTAATAATATATGACCATACCTGGTAATGCAGCGGCTGCCAGCACATCAAAAGCTTTCTTCCTTCCCACTTTATCGCTTGGTGGTTCCAGGTCTAAAGATCCATTTCTTGTTAATAGACCTGGATGAGAAATATATCAATTTTTTTAATATCGTTTTCATTCTTTGATTGTTTGAGGATTAAGGGGCTCTGGACCTGTACTCTGTTTATCAAAACTTACAAGTCTACAAGTAATTTATACATTGTATATTGTATTACGAGTACAAGCAATGCATCTAGTTCACAAGTATATTTTTACACATATTTAAATGTATTCGTGATTTTGTTCATGAAATAATTCCTAAACTTACAAATTGTAGAAAATCATGGCAAATCCTGAGAGTGTCCGGCGACTCTTCATTCCGTCTTACAAGTTACAAGTGTCGTGCTTAGTACCGCAATAGTTTTTTTAAACTAGATTTTTTCATTTTATTTATTAACTTGTGAATGTGCAGACTTGTAAGTTTTGATAAACAGGACACTGATCTCGGCTTCACCCGTCCACACCACATATTTTGAAACCCCGCCCCGTAGCTTTTACTTTTACAAAAATATTTGCCCGATTTGTTGTCATTTATGATTACGGCTCCGCTCTCCAGGGTAGTAGCGTGATGATATATAGCCTGCATCGATTAATGGATTATCAAACACAAAAAGATTTTTTCAATTCGGACCAGTTTCTGAGATTAGCGCGTTCCTTTTATCCAAACAAACATACAAACAAACTCTTCCGCTTTATACCTATACTAGTAAGTATAGATATAGATTGCCTCTGTGGCGCGGTGGGAGTGTATCCGACTGCTATGCAACAGGTCGTGGGTTCGATTCCCATCCAGGATAAAACTTTGTGTGATGAGCATGATGGTTTATTCTGTGTCTGGGTGTTATTTATCTAAAATATATTACGAGCGCTTATTTAGAAATATATACAAGTATGTTTATCAGTTATCTGGTTACCATAATACAGTTAGTAGTTTGGAATCAGATGGCGTTGTGTGAGTTGTCCCAACGATTTTTATTTATTTTTATTTATTTAGATTACGTCGAAAAAAAGTTATGAATTCAACACTCACGTCGCGTCGCTGAAAAGTCTCAAATACCTTAAATTGACAATTTTTAGGTACAAATGCTTGTTTGTGTTAACCACGCCTTATCCCCGAAGGGGTGGCAGAGGCATGTTATACGCCCAAATTTCATCATGTGTATTCCTGTCCCACCCACGTAATGGGTGGTGGGCCTATTGCCGTGTTGAAATAGACAGACGCAGGATGGCTACCTGCTGTTGCAAGGAAACGCTCGCAAATGTAAATGCCATAAAGTGGTCACTCAGCTGTGACCAGCTACAGCGATAGTTGCTTAACGCAGTGATCGTTTAATAAAGAGCTAACACACGAACGGATTTGGTCTGCCGGACCTCGACAGATTTGATCCGCCGAGTCTGCCGACCAAATCTGTTGTCGCAACAGACGACCGGATCAGACCGCACCGGACGACCAGACGACCAGACAGGGTGTTCAGATTAGGGGCTTTTTCCCTATTCTAGAGTAAAATTATTTTTTTAAGGATCTGTTGTGGAAATGAAAAGTTTCTAATAAAGTATATTATTTTATATGCATTTAGTGAAAAGCTGCAAATTTGAAATTACACACACACACACACACACATTTCAATTTTACTTATCTATGTAGATAACTGGTATGCATAGTATTCCTCTACATAGAGTAAATAAACACTACGTTATGTATTAACGTAGCTCTTTTATCTTTCTGGCAAATATTTTTTTGGGGAAAGGTAAAACGGTACTGGGGACATTTTTGACAAACTAACTAAGACTGCAACATTGGGAAAAAAATGTAAAAGTGTCTTTTTGGAGAAAAAAAAATAAATCTGAGGAAATTTAGGACAAAGTAGCTAGAACGGCAATATTGATCATATCCGATGCGGATCGAGGCGGACTCAATTAATAATAATTATGTCTGCTTTACAGACGGTAAGATTTGGTCGGGCGGCCAATCAAATCCGCGGTCTGGTCGGATCAAATCCGGTCGTGTGTTAACCGTATTACATAACACTGAGTCCGAGGGGCCACGAGCGCTTCAACAAAAGGGTTTGCATGGGTGAAAATTGCTTATAATAACCAAAAATACTTTATCTGTTTAATTTTAAAAATATATAATTAAAGAATTTTAAAATTTTTAAAAAACAAAAAAGTAAAGCGGCCGAAAAGAAAGTATGCGATTTTTAAATTTTTGAAACGTGTTTTTGAAATCTAATTATCTTAAGTTTACGAGTTATTAATTTAGGTTATTAATTTTAAAACTTACCAGTCCTAAAAATGCCTCTACTTCGGAACAGTTCGGGTGAACTTCGGCTTTTCTCGGGCCCGAACAACGGCGATCTATTTCGTGGTACAGCCAGCTGCTCAAATATATCCCGGAGTTCGGAGCGCATCACTAGGCTGGGATCAAGAGACTATAATAAGCGACTTGTGATAGCGTCATCTAGTATAGAAAAGTAGAATTATTACGAAGGCAACATTGTGCAATGAAAATTCACATATTTAAGATTAATTAATAGTAAAGGATCCCTGGTCTATTTCTAAACTTTATTACTATCAAGCAAATTATCCGTGAGTATTCGTAGCTTCATTTTGATGAGACGCCTAAGAATGTCATGTACTCGATTTTGGTAGCTAACAGAGGTAGCAACGATAAAATATGTCGATCTGATAATTCTAAAATATTTATACTGAATGTTTTTGTGTTCAATGTCAAGATAATTTGACTACCTCTGTGGCGCGGTGGGAGTGCATCCGACTGCTACGCAAGAGGTCGTGGGTTCGATTCCCACCCAGGATAAAACTTTCTGTGATGAGCACGATGGTTTATTCTGGGTTTGGGTGTTATTTATCTATAATATGTATGTATTTAGAAATATATAAGTATGTTTATCAGTTATCTAGATCCCATAACACAAGCTAATATTAGCTTACTTTGGGCTAGATGGCGCTGTGTGAAAAGTGTCCCACAATATTTATTTATTTATTTATTATCTAAATTATTCGAAAAAATATTTGTCCAATTATAGTTTGTAAAATTAGCTTGATAGTAATTAAGTTCAGAAATGGACCAGGGATCCTGTTTTATGTTTTACTAATATACACACGTATATCGTACGACGTTTTTCAACACACTTGGAAGGAAATAGAATAAAAAAAGGGCTCTTGATAGCCGTCACCCAGCGGTGTATGAGGACACAAGAAGATCACTAGTCGAGCGACCGTGACGGAAACCGTACTGCCGGTCACTGAACAGGTCGTGTTCTTCCAGACACCTCAGGAGCTGTGTATTGATAACACGCTCCATCACCTTAGATAAAATGGGAGCTTACAGCTATCGGCCTATAATTGGACGGATCAGTCCTCTTGTCACCTAGGCACAGGACGCACATTCGCGGTCTTCCATGAAGTCGGGAATTGGTTCATGGAATAAGAAAGCGTAAAAAATATATATATAAGTACTGGGCACATGAACAACACCAATGAACAATAAAAAACAATCTAAACCCGATGAAATTAGACCCACTTTATGAGCAAGTGTGTTGAAAAAGTAATACGAGTAGTAGTTCGACAGATGGCTCTGGCTCTTGAATGACGATTACAATATAGTGTAGAATTTCAGCTTGTTTTGGTTTTGGTTGCTCAGGGTTCAATTCCGTCCTTATTGTTTTTTTTTTATTCACACACACCAAGTACAATAATTACAATATTTCCGCTTATGTAAATAACATATAGTAGGTACGTGCTAAGTTTGCAATATATTATGTCCACATCTGTAGCCGAACTAGGTAGACACCTGTATCTCGGCATACAGCGCTAAATCCCTCAGTCCTCACAAACAATAAAATTGAAACCAAAACCAAACAAACACAGCCATTGCACAAGTATCTCAAGGCAGTAGTAGTACTTAGTACTATTGCAAAATGTAACTACCAAGTCTGTTGCATTTGGAAAAACTGAAAAGAGCTGGCGGAATTCTATTCAGGTATGATAAAAAGGTTCTCTGTATCATCATATGTTAAAGTTATTCCTAAACTAAGTTGTCTTTTTTCACTTTAATAAAATTTATTTTAAGCTATATATAATTGAGGAATGAGTGAGGTATGATTGATGAAGAATATTTATTATGACAAAGTAGAGGGTAGAATGAGTCAGGGTATAACGAAATTTTACATATAAAGACCACGTAAGCAAATTGCTCAACAACAGAAAGATCAAAAACGATTAATAAATCTGCAGGAAGTGAAAGAAGTATGCATGGTTCGCGAAGTTAAGAAGTAGTGCTATTCCACTTACCTAAAACTTCTGAAGAGAGCAACAAAGTCCATGAAGTCCAGCTGTGTGTCGTACCCAACGGAGCCTGTTCGGAGGTGCTTCAGGTTCTCCCAGAAGCGTTCACTGGTTTCCAATCTTTTGAGGCTACAAGAGATTGAGAAAAAAATAAAAGGTAACAAGCATTTAGCCATTGAGTTAATATTGTACTATGTACGTAGTACAATAAACTCAATGCATTTAGCATCAAATTTATGATATTCCGGGTCCTATTCGTGACGTTTATTATTATGTACAAAGCCAAAGACGTATATTATTAGGAGTCAACCCGTGACCACGGCTGGTGTAATCCGGTCGAAACGTCGGGAAGTATAAGGTAGGCCTTGTACCTAATAATATACGTCGCGAATAAGATCCGAATAATAATAAATATGAGTGACGATTGCGAAAGTTTAAAAACATTAAGGGCTCTGTCTAAGATATTCGAACGTTTAATAAATAAAAGATTAGTCAGCTACTTGGAACACTATAACCTAATACCGTCAAACCAGTTTGGCTTCCGCAAGTATCTATCGACTTCTGATGCAGTGCATCAGCTGCGGCCCCTTCCGGACGAGATCGACCGCTGGAGACAGTCGGCTCGCGACGATCTCTTCCGGAAGTGGGCCGAGAGGTTGGTAGGCCCCTCAGTTAGCCCCCGGCTCGTGGGGGCTGTCCGGCCCGTTCTACGTGCTTGGGTAGAGAGGGCACACGGAGCGCCGACATTTCACCTCAGTCAGCTCCTCACAGGGCATGGCGTATTCGCCAAGTACCTGTGGGAGGTGGCTGGGGTGGAGCCGGACCCCGTGTGTCGTCACTGCTCAGGTGGCGTCGTGGACACGGCGGAGCACACACTCGCCGTGTGCCCGGCGTGGGACGGGCCGCGTATCGCCCTCACGGGCCTTGTCGGTGAAAATTTGTCGCTGCCGGCTGTGGTGCAAGCCATGGTCGGCAGCCAACAGTGTTGGGCCGCCGTCGCCTCGTTTGCTAGCGAGGTGATGGCGGCGAAACGAGAGGAGTTGCGGGTGCGGGAGCGTACGGGACAGACGCTCCCGCCTCGCCGTCCTGTTCGGGGGCGTCGACGTGCTCAATACACGCGCGCCCCCGAATAGTGTCTGGCCGTAGGCGGAAGGTCGCGGGACCCCGCCCATCTGGCCACTTGGCGACGGGCACCCTTTCTGTGTTCCAGGGGGTGCCCACTTTTTGCGCACGCCCGTACCGGCCGCTCTCACCTCCTCTGCTTACAGAGAAGCGCTCGAGAGCGGTGGAGGTGCGGGCTAGTTCATCAGCTCCTTAGGGAGTTCCGGGGTGGTCGTGGCTTATCGACCGCCCCGAGACGGACCCCTCCGTTCTGGGGTGCCCCTTGCCGGCTCGCAGTGATCTAACCTCAGGCCTACCCTGCGAGACGGTTTTAAGGTGAGGCGGAACACCGCGGGGTTTAGTGGGTAGGACGGCCCTCTCTCTCGGGCCGGGAGCCCCACACACCGTCCCTGCTGCCCCCGATGCCCCTGACGGTGCGTAAATGCATTCCCCGCGAAAACAAAAAAAAAAAAAAAGTGCATCAGCTGACTAATTAAATTGTTCGTAATATTAACAATAACAAGAAGGTTCTAACCATATTCTTGGATCTCAAAAAAGCTTTTGACACCGTAGCCATCCCTACTCTATTAGCAAAGCTTGAGGGAATGGGAGTCAGAGGAGCTCAGTTGGAACTACTTCGAAGCAACCTGACAAATCGTTCGCAATTTGTCAAGATAGGAAACAACATCAGCGACGACCTTCGCAGCTCCTACGGTGTACCACAAGGCAGCATACTTGGACCTACTTTGTTCCTTGTATACATTAATCAGCTATGTAATCCAAAATGCTGAACAGTACTATAACATGTTTTGCAGATGACACTGCTATAACCATCACAGCCAACACAATGGCGAAACTGGAGAATAAGGCTCAATTTGCACTGGATACTGCAATAACTTGGCTACATACTTACACTCTTTCTCTTAACCCCACCAAAACAAACTTCCTCACGTGGTCAATTAGCAACGTTTCCCAACCACGAACCCCATTAACCATCAAAGCTCACTCATGTCATTCTAGCTCCAGGCATGACTGCAATTATCCATCGTTAATGGCTGTGAATCAAGAAAAATACTTGGGCATAATTTTGGATCAAAATCTGAATTTCAGGGCGCATATCGTCAGTTTAACAAGCCGAGTACGCAAACTTATTTATATATTTAAAACGCTTCGGCTCGTTACAAATTTTACTGCTATTTATATTTTGCTCTATGTCAATCCATCATAACATACTGCATTTCATGTTGGGGTGGTGCAGCAATAACCATAATGAAGCCCCTGGAGGTGCCTCACAGAGCTGTTCTCAAGGTGGCAACTTTTCGGCCTATATTGTTCCCAACTGCTGATCTATACAGTAATTGGAAGATCCTAAATGTAAGACAACACTTTCTGCTTCAAGTAGTACTCTTACAACCTCGTCAAACACCCTACGAGCAAATCGACAAGCGCAGGAAAGACAAAATTTATATGTCCCCATTACCAAGGTCATCGTTTCCCAAGAGATTCTTTTGCTTCTTTGGACCTTCTCTATACAATAAAATTAACCTATTGTGTCCATATGGTTTAAACTATTATGATTGTAAAAAATAAGGATATATGTTTCTCAGTAATAGACGTATGACGAAACAGATTTTTTTTTATTCTGACAAGCTGATACATCAAACATTTAAAATCTAATATACACACACACACATACGCACACACACACACACGCACACATACACCTGGCCACTCCTAAATAACGTTTAAAGTTGTACATCATCAACTATGTTACTTTACAACACTGAATACTGTACTATAATTTATAATGCCAAAGGTTCTAGGGGAAATGGAATTGTAACTCCTTTATACAGGCTACTTTGTAACCTAGTTAGGAAAACAGGACTGCACCCACCTTAATTGTAGTTTAAATAGTACTACCATACTTGTGCCTATTGTATACTGTCATATTATATTGTATGTACTGCAATCTTTAATAATAAATAAAGTTGTTGTATTAAAAGCAGTTAGCAAACCTTTCTAGAGGAATCTTAGAGGAATAAAGTAAACTACGTACTTAGATATATACATACATGTCTAAAACATTACCCTTGTTTGCGCAATCGGCTAAAAATGTATACGTCATATCTAAAAATAAACCTTATCCCTATAAAATAGCACTGTAATAGGAAGCCATGAAGGGGGCTTATTTTGCCCTTTTATTAAGTACGCTACACTCTATAATCAAAAATTCAAGTAAATTTGAACTTTTACCCGCAACAATAACGTTCAAAATTGTCGGTATGAGTTATATAACTAACTAGTAGCCCTCATCAGGAGCTTAACGGTAAATTTTCAATTAAATTTGAACATAAAACTGTCAAAAATAAAGTTCAAAACCATGATTAATGAGCCATAACTAATTAGAGTCCCCTCGTTGCAATTAAGGGTGACGCTCCCCTTTTAGAGGGTGACTAAAGCCTAATTATCATTCGTCCGTAATTAGGTCAAGGTCACACAGGTGTGACCTGGTCTATTAGGTCAGGGGTGTTAAAAAAAAACATTTTGCTAGTCTGTGGGGTCGAATCTTTAAACAGGAGATTTTTAAAAATAAAGCTACAATATACCTTCTCTATGCCGTGGGGGTTTGACATAGAAAATGGCGCCATTTTCAACATAAAAAATAGCGCATGGTTGATGTATATTACTTTCTAAAATAAATATATAAATCGTGTTTTGGTTTGGTGTTTAATAATGGTGGAATCTTAGACATGAAGAGTTCGGAAATATGCATGAGCAACGGAAAGTAATATGTTGCAGTGAAAAGCGCCTTTTTTAAGTGAACACTTCTTTTAGTGCGGTACGCATATTTTAGATGAGATCGCGACACCGTTACGAGACGCAGCTATAGTGTGTGCATAATATATATGCATGTACATATAGCAGACCGCGAACGCGACCGCGAACGCGACCGCGAACGCGACCGCGAACGCAAGATAATAAAAAAAATTGTTAACTGATGATTCCTAAAAGAATATTAAATGTATTTTAAAGTTTCTAATTTCAAATAAAACCCTTGAGGACGGCCGTTATCTTTTATAGGATTAACGCAACCCTAAGAGGGCATAGTAGATTCGCTTTTTGAGTCATTTCCACTTTCTGATCAACAAAAAATATATCAGAAAGTTATTGAAAAGCTGACATTCGCAGGGCAGCTTGTGGCGAGTTGAATGTGCGTGGCTACACATCGGTCCCGATTTCTCAGAGTTTTCTGCACCGGTTAGGATTTAATGGCCTAACGGGAGAGCAGTGAGAGTGCTACTCCCGGGAGAGCAGCAAATCTCTACTCTGGCTTGCCTTAATTGGCCGGTCAGAGGGAAGGAGCCTGAGCTATATGCTCGGGGGTGGAAGTGTCATTTTCAAGGGCATAACTACGGGCAAGCCCGCTCCGGGCCTGTCCCGCGAATGTGAAACCGGCGCCGCACCGCTCGACACCCCTAGCCGCTCACACCGGTGTTGCCCTCTGTCGCCTTACAGGCTTATCATGCCTATGGCGATTGTATAGGGGGCCCATCTAGTGATTCGGCAAGTCACCGTCTGCCAGTATTTTGATAATAATATATTAAAAAGGCAGACGCCGTTTTCATCAATAGCTTAAATCACCCAATCCATTTAACACCCAATCCAATAGCCCATTTCATAGTTAGCACATTTCACAATAGTTTAACTCCGATTGGAGGTGATCCATTACCGTTCTTCTACATAAGTCGGGCGTGGATTGTCTGTAGTAGGGGTTCAATTTCCTATTATCAATTTGCATTGATAGCTAGTTAAGTATAAAATAACTTAGCGAATTTGCAATACCAATCAGTTCGAAATATTCGTAGTAATATGTTTATCGTGGTAGCGGAATATTTCAACATCTGACTTAAGTTGTGTTCGGTAAGGTTCATTTTCGGTCTCATTCGAGTGTTCGAAATATGGGCGTGTTTTGGTTTTGGTGGAGTATAGGTGGTAAAATCCTAGGAGTAACAAAAACCCCGTGACGCGGGAAGGAAGGGCTCTTCAGCTTTTTTTTTTGAACCCTGGTGCGCAAGCGTCACGTCGTGTCGTTTATCTCGTTCATTATTCGTTTTGGAAATAATAGTTGGTGTACTTAAAGTTTCATTAAAGACGCGTTGTGAGATAGTGAGATCTCTACTTCGTTTATTGATATTAGATATTTGTTGTTATTAGCTAAATAAATTGTCGTGTGAATTCGGAAAAATACTATTTTTTAGATTAATTAGATTGTATTTGATTAAATTCATATGTGCTACTGTAGTTAAATTCCTTATTGGTTATTCAGATAAAATTATAGTGAGTGTTTGTTAATTTTCTTTATCTTTCAGTTTAGTTACCTTTCGCATAATTCTTCTTGTAGTGTTTTAGTTTCGCGTACGCGGCTTGTGCAGAGGTTTATTGATAGGGACCTCTAGTTAAGAAAATCTATGACACGGTTCATAGTCTTGAACAAAACCTAGCGGTGTTAACGTAATCCAAGTCCATCTGAAGGTAGCTAGTAGCCGAATAACATTTGGAACTCTCCAAAGGTTATTCGGCAGTTGACTATTCAACTCGGTAGGGAACCGTCGAAGTGGATCCCGTTCCCTTTGGGAGCCAAGATTGGTACCATCGGAGCATTCAGCTCAGTCTTATCTATTTATGTATATATACCCACTACCATATATTCTCTAGGGTCTCAGTACACATCCCTGAGCTTCGGCTCGTGGCTGAGACAAACAGTTATAGGAATTAGACAAAGTCAAGCCTACTAGCTTGTTCCCTTAACAGCTTAGGGTTAGGTTACATCACACACCACACGTTTAATACTAAATAAGGAGGTGTCCTCCTGGTTTAAACAATATACACTTAGTTCTACATAATTATTTGGGGTAGCGTTAGGCACACTGATAAACTTGGGTGGAATAGGGTTATATATATAGGTTTGTTAGGTTTTTTAAGTGAACTAAACATAAGGATCTCGTCACTTTGTATATATATAGGTTTGTTAGGTTGATTTAGGTGAATTATACATAAGAATCTCGTTAGTGTTGTATAAATCGTAATTATTTAGTCGTAAATTTTGATAATTCTTACCTCTTGTTAATTCATGAACTTTTGAGAGTTGTTCTCAGTTACTGAAATACTGAATTAGTTCTGTGAAAGTGCTAAACTACCTAGCTAATTAGCTTATTTGCAAACCTTGATAAATTTTGAATTGTATCAATCATTTGACTCGGACCAAGTCAATCGACTAATTACTGAATAGTAACCGTCACGAATATATCAATCTTTTGATAGTTCTATCAGCGTCTCAAGGAACTCCCTATTCTGGGGATTGTATATTAGAATTCATTCTTGGCAGGGAACGGTTGTCTCCATTTAATAAGTGTCCGCTAACCCAGGGACTCTATTACACTTCGACACGGTCAAAGGGCAATTGCCTAATGGGTTTCAATTTACTATTTCGCTGAGTGTGTTGAATAGAACCAAGATTTTAGTAAAAATCATATAATTACCACATTCCTAAATATGTATATCATCATTTATCTTACTTTACCATCACTATACTTAAAAAACTTAAACTTAACTATCTTCACGCTGTATCCCTGACGGGGTAGTAAGAGAGGACAGATCGCCATGCTTCGCGATCTATGCATACTTCTTTCGCTTCTTCAAGATTCATCAATCGCTTCATACACGCACGTCTGGGTATCCGAGTACTTTTGACCTTTCCGTTTTTGAGCAATCTGCTCCCGTGGTCTTCATATGTAAGTCTCGACCTACCCTGACTTCTTCTACCCTCTGCTTTCGCACAATATATAGTCTTCGTCAACCGTTCCTCACTCATTCGTTGGACGTGTCCAAACCAACGGAGCACGCCTTTTCCAGCTTAACGCTGACACTTTCATTTAAACCTGCCATATTGCGTATCACTTCGTTACGTATTCGGTCGGCCAAGGTAACGCCGCACAATTTTCGAAGTGATCGCATCTCCAAAGCATTCAATTTAATTTCATGCATCTGCTGACATACCCAGGTTTCGCTACCGTAAAGCAAAGATAGCACTAGCACTGCGTTATGAATCGCCAGTCGTGCTTCTTTTACGATGCTTTGTCGCTTTACTAATTGGGACAAAGCACCGGTAACTCTGTTTCCGGTAGCTACTCGCCGTTCTACATCCGAATCACATATTCCATCCGCGCTAATCATACTCTCTAAATACACAATTTCATTTTTTTTTAATAATAATAACGTTTATTTTCCTCTCTCACACAGTAACAATTACATTAAAGATTTTAAGCTAGGTTACACTTTTATTACATTAAATTCTGTGTAAGAGACTGGTATTTGTAGTAGGTAAAGGATACCTGTGTGACAGATTACCAGCCTCTCCTAACTCTGGGCATAGGTACAGTGATAATCGTGTAGTGCATTTATTAATGGTTTGAATGTGAGGGGAGTCAGTAACCGTGGATATATGTGTGTGATTGTGTGTGTGTGTGTGTGTGTGTGTGTTAGTGAGCGTGCGTGCATGCGTGTGGGCCTGCGGAGGGAATTTTGTCTATGAGGGAACATGAAGCAGATTTTCAGTTTGGTCATAGCTAAGGGACTTAAGTCAACGAGAAACAATGGTTTTACATTTATATTTTGTAAGCTGGTAAATATACAGGTTCTCATATACTTTATTGTATAAGTACACTCCTAAAAAGCCAAAGAACCTTCCTGAAAAACTGAACCTTCCTCACTTGCTCTAGACGTTCCTGGTTTACCCTAATCTCGCATTTAGTTCTTACGTCATTTCTTTCAAATACTAGAACCTTAGTCTTACTTGCATTCAAGCGAAGATCCTTACTTTCACACTCCTCTTTCATATTAGTGACTAATGTCTGAAGGTCGGCTTCTGATGAGGCCATGAACACCGCATCATCAGCGTACAGCAGACAGTTTACTGAAAAGTCACCCAAATTCACACCCATATCACAATCTTTCAACTTCTGCAGGCAACTGTCTAGATACACTATGAACAGCCAGGTGGACATGACACGCACCCTACTCGCACGCAAGCCTTACAGTCCTTATAAAGCGACTGTATTGCCCGCAGTAGCGAGCCGTCCACACCATATCCGGGCAGCAAATCCCACAGAGTTTCCCTCACAACGTTATCAAATGCTCTCTCCAGATCCACAAAAGCGCAGAAAACCTTCTGGCTAATAGCCAGAAACTTCTCCGCGATCATGCGGAGAGAAAACACTTGATCCATGCAACCTCTTCGACGTCGGAATCCGCATTGAGCCTCCCATAAATACCTTTCAGACTTTTCTTGCATTCTTGCCGTTATAATCTTTGCATACACCTTACTAGCTAAGCTGACCAAGCTGATCGCCCTGTAGCTGGAGCAGTTTAGGCGCGAGCCTTTCCCTTTGTAAATAGGTACTACAACTGCTTTCGCCAGTCATCTGGGACCTCACCCGTCCGCCAACACAAGTTGCATGCACAGACGCGCGACCCACCGTAATTGATCATCTCAGCAGTAACTCTGTCTTTTCCCTCAGCCTTACCACATTTCATACTTCTTATCGCTTGTTCAATTTCTTTCATACTAATGACTTCAATGACATAGGGATCCGGAGCATCGAAGTGAGCTCCACTTCCCTTTTTGCAGCTTGTATCTCTCTTACATATTAAAATTATTCCGCGAGGCTAAGTAGTCTAACCATGCTGTCTTCTTCATTCGAACTGCTTCTTTCACTTCCTCATTCCACCATGCGTCACGCTTATTACTACTGCCTCTTTTCGTTTCTCCACGCACTTCCACAGCGGCATTTACCATACTATCCCTAAGGTTCTGCCATACACTTTCCACATTCTCACTACTAACATTGACGTCGCGAAGCTTTTCGGCTACCCTTTCTTTATATTTATCCCTAATGGATGCTTCCTGCAGCTTCCAGCTTTTGATGCTATAAGTCGGCTCAGGTTCAGGACACTCGGTACGATGACGCCAACCCGCGAACTGACCCCTAATCCTAGTTATTACTAGGTAGTGGTCTGATCCTAGCTCAGCGCCTCGATAAACCCTTGTGTCCATCACCTGTTTACGGAGTCGACTATCCATTAGGAATGGATCTATCATGCTTCTCTTTGACTTACATCTTCTCGTATACATATGAATTTGTTTGTGGTTGAACATTGTGTTCGCCACAAACAAATCCTTTTCCTTACAAAATGCCAGTATAAGCCTGCCAGCGTCGTTCACCCTTTTATCCCCATACTTCCCGAGTACCGACTCAAAACCATCGCGAGCGGTACCCACCCATCCATTCAAGTCTCCACATACTACAAGTCTTTCATTTCCTTCTATCACATTTAGAGCTTCTCTCATACTCTCCCAGAAGTCCTCTAGCTCACTCGCGTTCGACGAAGATACTGGCGCGTAAGCAGCTACCAGGAAAATCTTCGTCAAACCAAGTTTTATACGGATCCAGAGGATTCTAGGACCTACCAGTTTGTACTCATACATACCGGAGGCCAATCGCGAGGACAACAAAATTCCAACCCCCCGACTGCCATGCTCGCTCTCTGGTACTCCAGACCATAGCGCGAGCACCCCACCCGGGAGCTCCAAGACTTCGCTGCCCTTGCGCTTGGTCTCTGTCAAGCACACTACATCTAACTTTCTCTCATTCATAACATCCATCGACTCATTCATCTTATCTGCCATTCCTCCCCTAACATTCCACGCAGCTACCCTGCACCCCATCCTCCACTTCCCTGTGTGTCGGGCCGCGTGTGTAGGGTGGCGGTCCCCTACGCCGCTCTGGCTCACACTTTTCGCACCAGCGGGGACGAACTGGTGCGCGTCGCCTCGGGGGCACGCCCTAACATTGTTTGCCCTTGAGGTGCTCGTGTTGGAGTAGAATTGCAGCCGTAGCTGGCAGGGATGGCGACGTGCACGCTTCTACTCTTCATCCCCATCACTATACTTGATTTTAAATTTGACTTTGTTTTATTAAACAACTCTAGAGATTGTAGAAATCACAGAGAAGTTGAATAAAGTATAACTAACCAAGTGATACGAAATAATAGATCCGTACAAAACTTCCTATTTAGGAGTCATTGTATATAAACAGGGCGAGTTTTATGCCTATTAGATAATCTTTCAAAATTCTTATTAATTTTTATGCCGGTCATCACGGAGGTGTTACAGACCTTATAACAGAGTCTAGTATCACAGTAATGATGAGGGAGGCTAATTAATGTTGGATGTTAGCCACCGTGTGTAAGCGGAGACTGGGGCTCCACACCGAAGAAAACAACCCACAGGTGTAGCAAATAGCCATTTACAACTTTATTGTAATTTCGCTCCAAAACTGAGACTGCCACCGAAGAACACAACCCACAGGAGTAGAAAATAGTAATTTACCATATTATTGTAATTTCCTTTTGAAAGTGAGGTTGATACAAAAGAACAAAACCTCTGTCTTCGGAAATACCAATTCGTGAAAACCATATTAGAGTCATTGTGTTCAAAGAGAAAGGGCTCTCTATTCGTCTATCTATTCGTCTTATTTGCCATCGTTGTAGTTTGAATTCCTAATATAACCGCCAAGTACAATTCGTCGATATTAGTGCCGATATTATTACCACCATATTAGATATAATCGACTAAGAATTTGTCATTATTAGAAAATAAGTTTAGTTATTTTATTTTAGGTACGTAAATGTCTAGATTGCACATCAACTCTGTCTAAACTCTTATAGAATCTAGGGCGTTACGGAACATAAATAGGGTCATATCTCACCACTATACGATCACAGGCCAATTTAGTGTTTAAGCGATAATCATTACTATAGGATCTCGTTATTAAGCGGATAGTTTTCAGCGATCGATTAGGTTGGTCAAGTTAGGTAAGCGTATCATTTCGTGATAGGTACAGTTTGGGTGCCGTGAGCCCAGGATAGTTACAATTTGGTCCCGTGTGACCAGGATAAATAGCATTTAGGAAATCATTACATTGAGGATTCATTACAATAGGCTACGGTGACCACTTTCCATCAGGTGGGCCGTACGCTTGTCTGCCACCCCGACACCGTTTGCTGAATGCTGAACACTCCAAGCGGAGCTTTCTAGCGATTTCGAAATATCTTATGTGGTCTTAATCTTTTTTTTTTTCTCTTTCTCGTTTGCTATCAATATAAGTACTATAAGCAGGTATGTCGTGTGTTTGATTTGTCAGGTAGAGGGCCTTCTCCAGTGAGGACGACAGCCTTTTGAGGCGTTTTTGGTAGCTGTGCTTAGTTAAACTAGCCGCAAGTACGTTCGGGTGATATTCCAGCCACTTTTGATATTTTCGTGTAGAAGAAAAAGGTTTTAATCTGATACTGACCTACTTCTGTTGGGAGATCCTGCCATGATGCTAGTGGCTGCGGCAGTCAGGCTGCTGTGTCGTGGTGCGTAGCTCTGATGGTGACTGATGGATGAAGAGTAGGAACTGGAAGACATTTATATTGTTAGCGGGGAGAGAAATTGTAGAATCTGTACTAATATATAAATTTACTAGCAGACCTGCGCAACTACGTTTGCGCCACATAAGAGAAACAGGCAAAGAGAGATTAGTTAAAGAAGGTGGCGCGTAGGTTATTCTTCGGAAACAACTTTTGAAGTATCCTAGTAACTTTTCAAGTAAATTATCTTCTGATTAATTTAGTTAAACAAAGTAAAAATCTAGAAGTAAAGTAGATAGAAACATAAGTGTTGTTTTTTTTTTTGTATAAATTATAGATGTATACATCTTGTATAAGAGTGCATTGTGGTCGCCAACAAACTATATAGTTTGGCGAAAATTATGAAATAACCTGAAGTAAAAAAAAAAAAAAAAGTTGCGGGTTCCAAGACATTCTAACTTCTCCTGGGACTTCACCGAGATCGAGCTCGGTGTAACTTTGTGGTTTTTTGTCATTGCTGTAGATCCCGGTTGATAGGAGTCACACATGGGAATGCGGGAGGGATTAGTCCCAATTCCCTTCCTAACAATAAAGCACTAAATCGGAATACTTGTTGATGAGTTAAAACTGAATAATATACACGCGAGCAAATCTGCGGGAACATAATATACATTTTACACACATTTCATCCTCTCTCGCAAAGAATATCAGTATAGAAAATCAAATCATGCCAAAATTGATTCAGTATTCTCTGCTTAATGGCCGAATATAGAATGTCCTACAAAAATGATTTTAAGTAATATCTCCAATAGTTAATGCCATAGGCTCCGCTTCGCTTATTTACCTTCTTAGAGGTAGAATTTCGAAAAATCCATTCTTAGGGGAAAACTACGTGTTAAAAGGAACCTCCATGCGAAGTTTGGGCTTCGTAGCTTTATTAGTTTTATAGGTTTCGTGATCAAAAAGTCAGTTATTACAACTCCTGTTGTACCCCCTCAAAGGCAGAATTTATCAAAATTCCTTAACACATTTTTTTTTATACTGAAGCAGGTATAAGAAAATCGGCGTTGCTATGTTTGAAAATGACAACTTATAACCCTTGTTTACCCCCTTATAAGTAAAATTTAGCAAAACCGCTATATCCGTACCTATTTATTTGTAACTAAAAACAGGTGTACATAAATTCATGTATCTAACTCTGAAAATGACGAACTTCCGTACAACCGTTTATCGCTTATTTACTTCCCTAGGGGTAGAATTTCGCAAAATTCCTTCTTAGCGGAAACGTACGTATTAAAAAGAATCTCCATACGAAGTTTGAGCTTCATAGCTTTGGTGGTTTCAGAGATTTCGTGATCAATGAGTCAGTCAGTGATTTTGCTTTTTTATTTATAGATACTAATATATAAAGCTGAAGATTTTGTTTGATAGAACGTGCTAATCTCAGAAACTACTGGTTCGAATTGAGTAATTATTTTTGGGTTGGATAGGCGATCGATCGAGGAAGGCTATAAGGAATATACGAGATCATCACGCTACTAGTCTGGAGAGCGGAGCAGTAATCAAAAATGTCAACAAATCGGGAAAATTTTCATACATTATTGTGAAAAAAAAAAAAATACGACGGTGTTAAATAGGTGCGCCGAGAGTTCAAAGTATGTCACGGGCGAAGCCGCAGGGGTCACCTAGTCTATTAAGAGTAGATGCGGTAATTAAATCGGTAAATTTGTCCGTTTGCTTGTGCCGGTTTTTTTCTGAAACAGCTGGTCTGATTTTAAAGGGACTTTCACTGACAGATAGCTGGTGTTATAAGGAGAAACTAAAATTACATTTACCGTACTTATAAGCGGTTGGAACCGCGGCAGAGATCTTACAAACTCGCTGCCGAACCGCCAAAAACCTTCTAAAACCCTGGTTGAAAAATCCTTTACTGTAGTTTAAAGAGATTTACTGTAGTTTAGCGTGATGCTATATAGCCTATAGCCTTCCTCGATAAATGGACTATTCAACACAAAAATAATTTTGCAAATCGACCCTGTAGTCCCAGTGATTAGCGCGTTCAACCAAACAAACAAACAAACAAACTCTTCAGCTTTATAATATTAATATAGATATATATATATAGATGAAAATATCTTTATTCATGTAGGTCACAAAGTAACACTTATAAACGTCAAGATTATTGCTTCAACATGTACATTTACTGCCGGAATCTCAAAGCAATAGGTAGAGCCTGAGTAAGAACCTGGCAATAAAACTCATGGCCACTCTTTTCTAACCGCCAGTAATTATATTAGTTTGATTAACAGATTAAAAAAAAAATATTGTGGGTCACTTTTCACACAGCGCCATCTAGCCCAAAGTAAGCTAATATTAGCTTGTGTTATGGGATCTAGATAACTGATAAACATACTTAAATATTTCTAAATACATACATAGTATAGATAAATAACACCCAGACACAGAATAAACCATCGTGCTCATCACACAAAGTTTTATCCTGGGTGGGAATCGAACCCACGACCTCTTGCGTAGCAGTCGGATGCACTCCCACCGCGCCACAGAGGCAGTCAAATTAACATTATACAGATTAACATTATATTGAAGCGGCGTGCTGGGGTTATTAGATACTCTTTTATTGGATCTCTTTAATCATTTTTCTTCAGTGGACGCTTACTGTAAGTATAACCTATATTAGATTATATATAATTATTTTCTAAAATTTATTACTTATTTATATCTAAAAACACCAAGTTAAAGCTAGTTTACAATACTTATAGTCAGAAATTGTACAAAGGGCGGCCCTATCGCTAAAAAGTAATTTCTTCCTTATTAAATAAATAATCAAATTTTAATACACTATCAAATTATACTTCACAAGATACTTTACATAAAATAACCTGCTCCGGTTCGTACCCGACCCAAAGGTGCCCATAACACTGGCAGTCTCAGACAAGCGCCCGTGCGCACGCGCTGTCTATTCCCGTTATAATTTTGAAAATGGCGTCAGATGTTGTGAAATGTAGAAATTCGTGCAATATAGTGATTAACGATTGCATTCATTCAAAATAAGATGGATGTAATGGATAATGTCAGTTTAATCAGGATCTGTATTAGTGCTTTTTCGGAGGAGGATATAGTTACTGCAAAAGACCTTTTATTTGATTCGGTAAAAACCGACAAACAAAAAATTCAAAGGAAAAAAGGGGGCAAGTCTCAACGTGATGTTGAGGACATAATTGGACTGATGAACGTGATAAATCAGGATGAAATTCCAATTTTTGTGGCACGTAATTTAACCAAATTTAACCAAACACCCTGTGACGTTTGATCATGTCGACGTTACCAGTTTATTGAAAGATATTGTGTTGTTAAAGCAAGAACTGGCCATTGTAAAAGAAACCTATGTTAAGGTAGAACAATTGGATAGTTTTAAGAATGAAATTGCTACGAATAGTTTTGTAAAGATGGGGACGGCGAGAGAGACTAGACTTGAATCTAAAGGCCATCCGATCATTAGTCCCGGCTGCATTCAGAGCCCTTTGTCAGCTCCCCAGGTTCGATTATTTGAAGAATCTCCTTGTACTTCTACCTCTCCTGTTGAACATTCACAAAATCTTATGGAGCTGCGTACACCAACGCCAGTTGAAAAAAATAATAGTGCTTGTAAACGAAGAATGCAAATAGAAAAAACAAGTTTGGTATGCGAAACGCAGCAAATGAATCATTCACAAGTGCATAGCATAGTCATCCAACCTGAGACAAAATCGTTCGCTGATGTAATTCGCAGCAGTGAGGAATGGAAAAAACAGAAGCGAGACGACAAGTGGCATCTGGTACAAAAAGGAGGTTCAAGAATAAATTTCATAGTGAAAGGGAGAGGCTGACATTGAACTTGATGGTAATTTTCGAGCGGCCGATATCAAAATACCCTTATTTATTAATAATGTATCTAAAAACACACCCGCAGAAGATATCGTGAGTTACGTAAAGAGAAAGACCCAAATCGATATTACGTTAGAAAAAATTGATATAAAAATAGGGAAGAATTATAACTATCTTCACGCTGTATCCCTGACGGGGTAGTCAGAGAGGACAGATCGCCAAGCTTCGCGATCCATGCATACTTCTTTCGCTTCTTCGAGATTCATCAATCGCTTCATACACGCACGTCTGGGTATCCGAGTACTTTTGACCTTTCCGTTTTTGAGCAATCTGCTCACGTGGTCTTCATATGTAAGTCTCGGCCTACCCTGACTCCTTCTACCCTCTACTTTTGAACAATATATATTCTTCGTCAATCGTTCCTCACTCATTCGTTGGACGTGTCCAAACCAACGGAGCACGCCTTTTTCCAGCTTAATGCTGACACTTTCATTCAAACCTGCCATATTGCGTATCACTTCGTTACGTATTCGGTCGGCCAAGGTAACGCCGCACAATTTTCGAAGTGATCGCATCTCCACAGCATTCAATTTACTTTC
This sequence comes from Thumatha senex, assembly GCA_948477245.1. Classification (NCBI taxonomy): domain Eukaryota; kingdom Metazoa; phylum Arthropoda; class Insecta; order Lepidoptera; family Erebidae; genus Thumatha; species Thumatha senex. Next base: position 14,104,370 of record OX419752.1, on the reverse strand, counting down.
ATGCATCTGCTGACATACCCAAGTTTCACTACCGTAAAGCAAAGTTGGCACTAGCACTGCGTTATGAATCGCCAGTCGTGCTTCTTTTACGATGCTTTGTCGCTTTACTAACTGGGACAAAGCACCGTTAACTTTGTTTCCGGCAGCTACTCGCCGTTCTACATCCGAATCACATCTTCCATCCGCGCTAAACATACTTCCTAAATACACAATTTCATTCACTTGCTCTAGACGTTCCTGGTTTACTCTAATCTCGCATTTAGTTCAGAAGAAGAATTATGATGCTTATAAAATCATTGTGCCAAAAAGTAAATTAAGTATATTTATGGATTCGAAACTATGGACTGATGGAGTTTCTTTTAGGCGCTTTGTTTATTTTACGAAGCGAAACTAGCCTTCAAATAAAAGATAATTTATGGATACAACACTAGTAACATTTAATTGTAAGTCACTCAAGAGGAGTATGGAAGGAGTTTGAGCACTGTGTGGATCAGCAGATATTGTAGCCCTACAGGAGACCTGGCTCATGCCTTATGATATACCTATATTAGGCACAATCCACCCTGAGTATGGCTATACAGGGACATCTGCAATGGATACATCAATAGGCATGGGCGTACCCAGGATCTGGGCCAGGGGGGGGCAATTCAGATATTTTATAATGTTACCTGTTTTTAACCCTCCCCCCTCAAAAATAGGGGTGTTAATGTTATAAGTAAGACGTAGATTTCGGTGTGTAAGTGTCTGTCTGTGGCATCGTGGCTCTTAAACGGACAAACCAATTTTAATGCGGCTTTTTTTTCATTTGAAAACCCGTTTCTTGGTGGTGGTTCTTAGGTATATTTGGTAAATATCGGTTCAGCTGTGTAAGAGGATCACTTTTTTTTTTTCATAATTATGTTAGGCACTTTTGGCGTGTGATTACTCTGTTAAGTTAAATGACAATTAATAGAGAACTTTGACCTAATGCTGACTCTTCGAAAATTCACAGCAGACATGGTGTTTGGGTTCAATAGTACCTACTTTTTAAGGGTTGTTCCTTAAAATATAAGTATATATAAAAATTAATATATTTGAATTTTGAAATTTAATTTATTTTTTAATGTATATTTTTTTTTATTTGGTTAAGTCCAAATCTATATGTAAAGATAAATACAATTAAAATGTCTGTTTGTAATTCCAAATTTACAGATTTTCACTACAGAAAAAAACTCTTTTTTTGCATAGACCATTTTAACGGCCCTTACAAAATGTCATACACTAGTTTAAAGATAAATTTAATATTTTTAGAGTGACCACCGGTTCGGAACGCGGCTCACCTGAGAAGAACCGGCAAGAAACTTAAGAATGTTTTTTTGATGGCCTATTTACAATTTAATATTATTTCACTTTAGAAATAATTTTGAAAAGCAATTAGTATAACTTTTTCTAATTTTTTTTTTTAAAGTGGAAAAATTTTTCAGGCACGAGCTGGACTTGAACCAGCGTCTTCTAGTTCAACGCACCAGACGCGTTACCAACTACACCACCGTGACCTGCTCGTAACTGACGAATTAATCCACCTCTTTACGTCTTAAGGCGACGTAAGGCGCCATCTACCGGCACTTAGCAAAGTTGCACGGTACGAATGCATAGAATTGCATCTATAATCATTCGATTTGTGATTTTTGGAATTTTTTTTTTCCATAAATAAAAAAATAATTAAATTTAGAAAAAGTTAGCATACTAATTGCTTTTCAAAATTATTTCTAATGTTTAGTAGGTGTTATCACAAATCGAATGATTATAGATGTAATCTATACATTCCTACCGTGCAACTTTGCTAAGTGCCGGTAGATGGCGCCTTACGTCGCCTTAAGACGTAAAGAGGTGGATTAATTCGTCAGTTACGAGCAGGTCACGGTGGTGTAGTTGGTAACGCGTCTGGTGCGTTGAACCAGAAGACGCTGGTTCGAGTCCAGATCGTTCTGAAAATTTTTTCCACTTTAAAAAAAAAAAAATTATTTCACTTTGCCAGCAGATAATTTCTAGGCGTCCTTGTCCTGCAAATAGTCTTTAACAGCGTAATAACCTTTTTAATAAAACTTTTTTTTTAGTAACAGAAGAAGAATTTGAAGACAGAAGGTCGAGAGCTTTGCGTCTTATTCCATAGTGATGTAATTTTCTGCACAGCGTTTCATGCTGAACGCAATCAAAAGCTTTGGATAGATCGCAGATTACACCTAATGCATCTTGCTTGTCTTTAGATTTTGATAAATCAAATACGTTATTTATATAACAAAAAAAATAAAATTTTAAAATGTGTATCTCTTTCTGTATGTTCGGGCTAATCTCTGACACAACTGAACCGATTTTAACGGGACTTTCACTGGCACTCTTATTATATGTAGTAGAAGTAACTCCGGCTACTTTTATCCCGTTCTTTAGTTTAAACCGCTGTGCTTCTACTAGTACATAAGAAATACGTATAAATTAAAACAGGTATTATTTATATAATTTCTTAAATAACTATGTTTAGTACGCTGGATGGCCCACTGTTTTTACAGAAGCAGGTCCAAGACAGCTGATTGACCTTAAAATTTCACGCTCGCCTCACCGCCTCAAAAAGCGGGATCCAAACTAAACTCCAAAGAAGCTGGATAACGCCCAAACCATTAAAAGAGGCCGCGATGGTAGCCAAATTCTACCGGGAACCCAGGGAGGATTTGCGAGTAGTTACTGGGGCGCCCGGTGTTAAACTAATAGGTAGATATCGTGAGTTTTTTAGTCGTTTCAAGTCCGGCTTGACGCTGCTAACAAACAGTTAAAAGCGACGTACCTCACGATTTTTAAGAGATGTATAAGGTATTGCAAATGGGAAAAAGTTATTTTTGTACTATTATCGACAAAAGTAGGAGACCAAAGCAAAGCCAGGGGGGGCGGTAGACCCTACGGTGGTTTGGCCATATTATGGAGAAAAAGTGTGTTTCAAACGGTATCTGTAACTGACAGTAATTGTGAGCGGTTAATAGCTATAAAAATCGTGTTATCACAAAGATCTATTTTGATGTTTAGTGTATACATTGCCTACAGACTGTGCCGAAAACTTGTGTGAGTTTACTGAGTGTTTGAGTCGGATTAACGCTGTAATCTTAGAACAACAGGTAGAAGCTTGCATTATTCTAGGTGACTTTAATGCTCATCTAAATGCATTGTTTGGGCAGGAGTTGTATCATTTTTGTTCGGATCAGAAATGGCTGATATGAAAGTGCTGGGACGAAATGTTGATACATTCACTTATATAAGCGATACACATGGGTGTAAAAGATGGCTTGACCACTGTGTGGTTACTGAGTCGGCCTTGAAGTCTATTGTAAGTATAAACGTAAAATACGACGTGCTATGGTCTGACCATTTCCCTTTGTTTATAAAGTGTAATTTTAATATAGTAAAACCGAAGTAAATTTTAAATGACGATAAGTATCCCAATACAATACTGTGGGGAAATCGATCTGTAGAACAAGAAATAGCACATAAAAAATTATGTAATGCCAAATTAAAACTGATTGATTTTCCTATACAGTTTCGATCATGTGCAGATCGTAACTGTAATATTTTAGAACACCGTTATATCATTGATCATATGTATGGGGAAATACGAGTAGTTTCAATATTGAGTGAATCTGCGAGGGCAAGTAGTGTGAAGCCGTTATGTAAGAGAAGTGGTGGTTATATTAGAGGATGGAACAGATATGTAAGGGTAGCGCATGTTGAAGCAAGGTGTAGTTTTCAGGCAGCCGGCAAGCCGCAGAGTGGTCAATTATAAAATGATATGGTATCAAAAAGAAAAATATATTTAAGGCTCGGTTGAAATGGTGCCAAGAAAACCAGGAACAAATAACTATGGACAAACTAGCGTGCTCCCACAGTCATCAGAGATTTAAGGAGTTTTAGAAGGGGTACTAATAACCTTAACATTAGATCTGGTTTCCCTATGAGCGTGGGAGGTCTCACGGATAAATCTGCAATTTATAACTTGTTTAAAGAGTATTTTAGTGTCACTTCACCGTTGGGCCCATCATTATTTAATAGCTCAAATGGTATGCAGTCTGACCATGTGGTTTGGTTCTCAACGGGGGAAATAAGAAAGGCTATAGCAGGTATGAAGCGCGGTAAATCCCCTGGGCACGATGGATTGAGTGTGGAACACCTGAAACATGCTGGAGTTCATCTGCCTAAAGATTTGGCCTTGTTGTTAAATTCATGTGTTTCACATGCTTACCTGACAAGGGATATGATGAGAACAATAGTAGTTCCAATCTTAAAAAATAAAACAGCTGACATATCTGATAAAAACAATTATAGGCCGATCTCGTTGGCCACTATTTTAGCTAAAGTTTTTGACAGTTGAGTAAATAAATATCTTATAAATAACACTATATTACATGATGCTCAGCACGGCTTCAGGGAGGGTTTTTCAACTGAGACAGCAATCTTATGTTTAAAGAAAACAGTAGATTATTATACAAGCAATCGAACACCTGTGTTTGCTTGTTTTTTAGATTCCAAGGCGTTCCATATGATAAGTTCTGGTCTAAACTCGATGACGTGGGTATTCCAAAGGAATTAATAAGCATTTTCAAGTACTGGTACAAACATCAAGTAAATTGTGTAAGATGAGCAAATACTCTTTCCGAGGAGTAGGTAATGGAATGTGGCGTGAGACAGGGAGGGTTGACCTCACCCATATTGTTTAAATTAAAAAATCCATTAATGGTTTGATTGTTGAGCTCAGCAGCATGCATGCCGGTTGCTACATAGATGGAGTAGCATTTAATAATATAAGTTATGCCGATGATATTGTGTAGCTGAGTCCATCAATGGCAGGACTCAGAAAACTAATTGGTGTTTGTGAACGTTATGTCGAGGAGCACGGCTTGAGATATAATACTAATAAGAGACAATTATTAATCTTTAAAGCGGGTAAAAAGCATCCGGATGACTACCCAAGTGTCGCTTTAAGCGGCGGTATCCTGGGCCGTGTTCGTCAATTTAAATATCTGGGACATATTGTAACGGACAGTCTGAAGGATGACCTAGATGTAGAAAGGGAAAGGAGGGCAGTCCGGTGAAATATGTTGGTCCGAAGGTTTGCACGCTGTGCAAGTGCTGTTAAAATAACGCTATTTAAAGCCTATTGCCAAACTTTCTACACGTGTAGCCTTTGGACGGACTGTACGCAGGCGGCCCTCAATGCCCTTAAACTTCAGTATAATCATGCGTTCAGGGCGCTGTTGGGGTTGCCGCGCTACTGTACCGCCACTGGCATGTTTGCAGAGGCTCATACCGATGGATTCGCCGCGATTAGACGCAGACGTGCTGCGTCCCTTCTACACAGAGTGTGTAGCAGCACCAACAGCCTCCTGACCGTAATTGCTAATAAATTGGACTGTCCCATTATTAGGCGTATTAGTAAATTACATAAGTAAAAGTAAAAATGATATAAGGGAAAATCAATTTTATATTTTATTGTATTGAATATCTTCATATTATTATTGTATTGAATTGAAATTAAATTGATTGTGTAAGTATTTTTAATTTTTAATTAATTTCATTTATTATTATTTAATTGCTATGTAATATGAATCCAATGATTTGAAATAAAAATTATTATTATTATTACCGCGCTGAATCGCGATGGCCATCCATCCATCCAGGCCTACCTACCTATGTCTTGGTGATCCTTGTATGACGTCATCTTCGCTCCTTGTGCCAGACGTGTTCGAGGAATGGATGCTTTTAGGAGAGCCGGTCTTCAGTTCCGATGTAGATTTGTTTTTCTGTTAAACAAAAGTTCATGAATTCCTAGCAATATTTCTATTTTTCTCTAGTTCTTCAACTTAGTATATTCCCAGTTGAAATAGTAAATGATGCGGAAGATTCAAGTGCTTTTTATTCAAAATGCTTTGTTTAAAGTTTTTCTTTTCTTGACCATGATCTCATCAGTCAGTAGCTGCATTACTAATAGGTGAGGTTAAATTGGGCCCTGAACAGGTAGGACCCCATTTGTACCCAAGACCTGCATTGCTAGAAATTGAAATAAGCAGTGATCTTAGGTCTTTCAGAAGGCCATGGAAGAGTGAAAGAAAAGACTTGGGCAATAAAGAGCAGGACACACCAAAATCTAGTGCTAAGACCTTTCATGGAAGATTGTAAAGGGGCACCAGAGTTGAAGTTCTATTAAGTCTTCTTAATTATCCAAAAAAATTAACTCATTAAAATACTTACCTTGAACTTAATTCCAGATATTCTAAGAGAGTCACAATGTGAGTCCATATAGGCTCCTTTGACTGGTGTGGAGTGGGATGAGCTGCCGCAGGTGGATTCTCGTCCACCAAAGACCTGAAAACAAGAAAAAAGTTTGAAAAAAGTAACCCCCTTGTAGTTTAGGTAAATTCAGGTAAAAAATTTTGAAAAACAATTAGTATGCAACTTTTTCTAAATTTAAATTTCAAAGTGGATAATTTTTTTAGTCCCGAGCTGGACTCGAACCAGTGTCTTCTGGTTCAACGCACCAGACGCGTTTACCAACTACACCACCATAATTTAATCCACCTCTTTACGTCTTAAGGCGCCGTAAGGCGCCATCTACCGGCACTAAGCAAAGTTGCACGGTACGAATGTATAGAATTGCATCTATAATCATTCGATTTGTGATGACACCTGCCTAAACATTAGAAGCAATTTTGTAACGCAATTAGTATGCTAACTTTATCAAAATTTTAATTTTAAAGAAAAAAAAGGTATTCAATCTCGAGCTGAAAATTTAAATTCAGGTTTTACATTATTTCTCTAACATTCCTTTCCTTGACGAGTTCGATTATTTATTCTTCCGTTACAATTCGTTGAATGTTCCCTTGGCTGTTTTGCGTAAGGGTTTCGAGATTGTGTGGTGGGTTCCTGCTTCACATGTATTTAGAAATATATAAGTATGTTTATCAATTTTCTGGTTACCATAGTACAAGCTCTGCTTAGTGTGGAATCAGATGGCGTTGTGTGTGTTGTCCCAACAATATTTATTTATTTATTTAGTAGAAATCATCATGTAACGAAATGCCGTATGCTGTGTGTGTACCGAGCACAGACAAAGACAGTAAGCAGACCCAACATTAGCGAAAAATAACGTAGCATATTACACACACATAGACAGGTAGCTTAGCTTAGTTATTTCTGGTTATTTCTTGATGATGAAACTTCATAACTCTATGCACGACACCTTTTTTTATATTATTTTAACATTTTACAATAACTTTATGTTATAATTTAGCGTCGACACTAAATCGTAGATTTAAAGATGACAGCGGCGGTTGTCATTACAAGTTTGTAGCTTATAATCATAATCATAATCAGATCTTTATTTCCTTAGAATATGGTATCATGCATAGGTGTTACAATTTTTCCAGCACATTCTGCTATGTGTGGCGTCGAAAAATTGTGTTTAAAATATATAATATTCATGCAATAAATTAAGTAGGTACATGTTAATAAATTTCAGTAAAATTATTTACATTAAAAATTAATTAATTATGAAACTATGTAAATAACGAATTAAATCTCTGAATATATTATTTTATCTTCCAAATACTCATTAACATTATAATTTTTTTTTTCACTCAGTATGTCATATAGCTTACTGCGAAATAAGGATGCTTTTAGTTTTTTTTAAATTCATCTGACAGATGATTATAAAGTGTTTTACACTTGCAATTTACATTTTTCTTTGAAGTCTCCATGGTTACCTTTGGGATGTGTAATCTACCTTTGTGCCTCATTCGACTATTTGGCATATCACCTAACTTGGTAAACAGATGGGTATACTTTTTTTACAAAAACGCATATTTCCATGATGTATAAACAAGGTAGAGGCAAAATATTTAGACGCTTAAAGAGAGGTTTGCAACCCGTCAAGTAGTCAACCCCACACATCGCTCGGATACATTTTTTTTGAGCTATGAATGCTTTACTTGCTTCTACTGAATTACCCCACATTATAAATCCATAGCGAAGAATAGAAGAGACGTATGCATGATATGTCATGATTGCTGTGTCTAAATTAATTATTTGGCTGATTCGTCTAAGAATAAAAACAAACCTTTCAACCTTGATAAGAAGTCTGTCAATGTGCGACTTCCAGTTGCAAAAATTGTCCACACTTACACAATATATGTCCAAAATTATATCCAAAAATACACAATCGCCACAATTATTTACAATATTGCTATCATACATTATATTAAGTTTCGATACATTAGAATTATAAGTTTGGAATTGAATTATGTTTGTTTTTGTTAAATTTATTTTTCACCGAGGTACGCAGCTTTCACTATGGCTGGTCGTCGGATGGGTGACCACTTTGTGGCATTTACATTTGCGAGCATTTCCGTGCTTCGGAAGGCACGTTAAGCCGTTGGTCCCGGTTGCCAGTAAAATGGCAGTCGTTAAGCCTGGTTGAAGGCCTTATAGGCGGCTTAAAAAATTTCAACAGCAGGTAGCCACAGCCTGCGTCTGTCTATTTCAACACGGCAATGGGCTCACCACCTATTACGTGGGACAGGAATCCACACGGTGAAAAAAGGGCATATAATATGCCTCTGCCACCCCTTCGGGGATAAGGCGTAATGGATATTTATTTATTTTTTATATATTTTAAATTTATTTTTAAGTTATTTTTTCTAAGCCAGACAATTCCACTACTTAGTGCTTCTGCCACTTCAGCCTCTAGTGTTTCATTCGTCTCACTTTTGACAATTATAGTTGTGTCGTCGGCAAAAAAAAAGCATTCGTGCTTTACTGCCTTCGGAAAGTCATTTATGTAGAGCAGAAACAGAAGAGGCGCGAGCAGGCTACCCTGAGGTACACCGCATTTGTTATGACGATACACGGATCTGTATTTGTATTGCTGGTGTTTTTTAAGTTTTACGATTTCAACACACTGCATTCTTCCCTCCAAGTAGCTTTGTTTCCAATCATTGGCAGTTCCTCGTATACCATAATTATATAATTTGGATAATAGCGTTTTATGGCAGACAAAATCAAAAGCCCTCGTCATGTCTAGGAACATACAAGCAATCCTTGATTTGGAATTCGAGACATTGCGTGACTTGTTTAATTAAAGAGAAGCACGCAAGAGAAGTAGAGCTTGATTTTCTAAATCCGTATTGTTGGTTATGAAGTATATCACATGATGTTACAAATGACTGCAATTTGGTATACACAATCCTTTCAAAAATTTTGGCAAATATTGGGATGGCAAGGTAATAGGTCTGTAGTTATTTATGTTTGTCCTCACAACTGACATTTTCAGGTGCTCTGGAAATATTCCCTCTGAAAGCGAAAGGTTAATTATATGTGTCAGAGGACTCACTAAACTTGACGCACACCTTTTGACCGCCTTTGTGTTGATATCATACCCGTAGAGTTAGTATTCTTAAGCTTTAAAATTATTTTGTGCACTTCAAACTCATCTACTGGAGTCAAAAATATACTCTTGGTATTCTGAGTTATACCTGCCATCGCCGTCGTGCAGTCCTGGTCAGCGGTTTGTCCATAAATAGGTTTGTTAGTTAGGAAAATGAAGTGATTATTAAATTGCTCACACAGTTCCTTGGGGTCTTTATACAATGTATTATCAATAAGCAGCGAGTCAATTTCAGTTTGATTTTGTCGTGTGTTAGATTTTTCTTTGATTAATTGCCACGCAGCTTTGCAGATATTTTTAGGAGAAAAGGCTTAGTTGTAGTAGAAAAATTGGCTAAGCGCTGTTTGCTGTCAAAGTGTCTTTAGTCATCAGGTCCACTTCTAGTGTGTGAGGTTACTTCGGAGCCCAAGAACTTCAAGGAGCTTCTTGTACCCTCACTACCGAAGACTTTGTAAGATAATATAAGCTGGTCCTTCTTACCCGGATTGCATCGGAGACCAAAGGCTCACAGCAGCAACCTTCCTCGTAGTATAAGGCTGTGTACTTGTTCTTTAACCAGGCCAAACTCCTGTCTGCGAGCTTCGCTTGACTCATCAGCGCTCTGATGACGGAGTGGAGTCCTACTGCCCATACCCTGCAAGAAAGAAGAAATGGAGTTACTAAATACTTCTAAAATATTCATTAGAGTTAGGTAGTCCCATAACTAAGTATCTTCACGCTGTATTCCTGACGGGGTAGCCATAAAGGACAGATATTTCGCTTCCTGCAGATTCATTAATCGCTTCATACACGCACGTCTGGGTATCCGAGTACTTTTGCCCTTTCCGTTGTTGAGCAATCTGCTCACGTGGTCTTCATATGTAAGTCTCGGCCTACCCTGATTCCTTCTACCCTCTGCTTTCGCACAATGTATACGTCACCTTTTCTTCATCAATCGTTCCTCACTCATTCGTTGGATGTATCTAAACCAACGGAGTACAACTTTTTCCAGCTTAATGCTGACAATTCCAAACAAACGTGTTACCTGCAATTTCAAACCTGCCACATTGCGTGTCACTTCATTACGTGTGTGTTCGGTCGGCCAACGTTACGTTAAAATATGTATGTTATAAAAAATATGCTTACCATCAAGAAAATGATGGGTAAACAAGTTTACTGTACCTGTAAGAATAGGCTGGTAGAACGAAATGTACGGTCCTGTTGTCACTTAGCGTTCTCCCGTACACAAGGGAAATGATATAAGGACCTTGAGAAGTCGTTTCCAGACCGTGTCTCTTCGCGCTGGCTGCCAGGTCTGTTAGGTCTCTTGGCTCGAGGAACTTGCCACCAAGACGCATGTCCTTTACGCATTGTAGGTCGATGAATCTGAAAGAAGATAAAAAAAATATATATGTGTGTTCCAGAGTACACAGGTAAGAAGTGAAACTTCTTTACGAAATTTTTTTACAGCTATAAAATTTCTCTCATACTTCGATAAAGAAGTTTCACTTCAAAACAACATGGCGCGTAACCGAAGAAAGGGACGATTTTTTTACAGCTATAACATTTCTCTCTTACGTAGATAAAGAAGTTTAAGTTCAATGATATACGACTGCCGTGCTGAGGTCCCTGATTCGGTTCCTGGGTCGGAACAAATATTTTTGTGATCCACAAATAAATAAAAATAAATTGGCGTGACGATATGTACGTATAATATCGCACTCAGCAACGCGTCGAGAGCTTCAAGCAAGTAGTTGACGGAGCTATCTCAGAGATGTGAGCAGTATTCCACGCATTTAGACTTTGTACATTAATCCGCCGGTGAGCTTGGGTTCGTCTCCGAAGATCGTGGTGGAACCGGAAGATCTTGGGGTAAGAAGACCATGAGAAGAAGCAGAACATAATCTTACCCTTCTTCACCAACGATGCCTGCTTCGTTCTCATGCGCGAGGTTGGCAGTGTATTTCAGGGGAATAACTTCTTCGGGGTTGTAGGAAAGGCTCACTTCTGGTTGCTGTACATTTTCTGATGGAGTTTCTCCTGAAAAGACAGTAGTCACTTTAAGAATAAATAAATAAAATAAATAAATATCCATCACGCCTTATTCCCGAAGGGGTGGCAGAGGCATATTATATGCCCACTTTTCACCGTGTCGATTCCTGTCCCACGTAATAGGTGGTGAGCCCATTGCCGTGTTGAAATAGACAGACGCAGGTTATGGCTACCTGCTGTTGAAATTTTTAAGCCGCCCATAAGGCCTTCAACCAGGCTTAACGACTGCCATTTTACTGGCAACCGGGACCAACGGCTTAACGTGCCTTCCGAAGCACGGAAACGCTCGCCAATGTAAATGCCACAAAGTGGTTACCCATCTGAGTACCAGCCATAGTAAAAGTTGCGTAACTCAGTGATCGTTTACAGAACACTGAGACCGCGGAGCCACGAGCGCTTCGACTCACTTTAAGAAATTTATTTAAATTGGGTGTAAGGGGCCCCACCAAGATCTTCGGGGCCCAAGTCAACCTCTCGTGCTAGTGCGTGCACCTGCTGATTAACGGACGAGGCTCTGGCACTGGCTTTCCCTTCTGGGGTTGGGAGGTCTGAGGGCGTCGCTCACATAACAGCCACCCGCCGAAACAAAAAAAATAAATGAACAAAGGAATGCTGCTAGGGATAGGGCGCCGCCGCAAAACGGCGCGCAGGAGCCCCGCCGGACTCCTGTGGCAAGTGGGCTAGGGCTGCCGTGTGTCGGGCCAGCACGGCTAAAGAAGTAAGCCCCAACCCGTATCCGCTTCGCATCTTGGAACATTGGCACGCTGACTGGGCGTGCGGTAGAGTTGGCCGAAGTACTCTCCAGGCGGAGGGTGGACGTGGCGTTCCTGCAGAAGACTCGGTGGAAGGCGACAGAGCCCGGCCCTTGCAGAACGGCTACAAGCTGTATTACACGGGTGCGCCTGGTGGGGAGAACGGGGTGGCCGTTGTGCTCTCCGAGGGGCTGCAGAGTTGCATCTTGGAGGTGAAACGCTGTAGCGACCGGCTTATGATCGTGAGGGTGCTTATCGATGGGATTATTACCCACCTGATGAGTGCCTACGCGCCACAGGCCGGTTGTAGCGACGCCGATAAGATGTCGTTTTGGGGTCAACTCGAGAAAATGCTTCGGAGCATTCCGTTGTCACAGGGAATCGTTTTGGGCGGCGACCTAAACGGTCATGTGGGTGAGAGGTGTGAGGAGTTTGAGCGTGTTTTTTTGGCCATTATGAACACGTATTTCAAAAAGAAATCCGAACATCTCATCACTTACAAGAGCGGGAGGCGTACAATTCAGATCGATCGATTTTTAAAATTAGAAGATAATTAGATAATTATGACGATGTAAACAATGCAATCACGAGAGTAGTTCATTGGTTCAGCTCAAATAATCTTTGCCTAAATGAAAACAAAACTAAATGTATTAAATTTACTCTACCAAATGTAAAACAAGTTACGGCCAATGTTCAACTTAATGGACAAGTGTTAGAGTTTGTGGAATCAACTGTGTTCCTCGGTATAACTATTGATGCCAATTTGCAGTGGGGCCCGCACATAGAAAAGACGGCCTCTAGGTTAGGTTCGGCTGAATACGCTGTAAAAAAGATCAGGACTCTAACAGATGTAGATACGGCTAGAATGGTTTACTTCAGCTATTTTCATAGTATTATGTCTTACGGTATTCTCCTTTGGGGGAGTGCTGCAGATGTAAATAACATTTTTGTTCTTCAAAAGCGGGCTGTACGCTATATATAATTTGGGCCCCAGAGTCTCCCTCCGAGAAAAATTCAAAGAAGTAAATATTCTAACCGTAGCATCACAATACATTTTTGCCAATCTTATGTATGTCCAGAAAAATCTATCACAGTTTACTAAACTCTGTGATATACATAATATAAACACTAGACATAAAAACAATCTTGTAGTTCACCACAGTCAGCTGCATAAGATTGGCGATTCTTTTCAAGGTAACTGTATACGCTTTTACAACAAGCTTCCCTGTGACCTGAGAAATTTACCATTAAATATATTTAAAAAGTTCATTAAAAGAAAGCTTTGTGAAAAAGGTTATTACTCTATTCAAGACTATTTACAGGACAGGGATGCCTGGAAATGATCTGCTGGCAAATAAAATATTATAGTCATAATATATTAAATTGTAAATAGACCATCAAAAAAAAAGCCTTCCTAAGTTTCTTGCCGGTTCTTCTCAGGTGGGCCGCGTTCCGAACCGGTGGTCACTTTAAATATACAATTTTTTTTCTTTAGTTTTAGTGTATGACATTTTGTAAGCGCCGTTGAAATGGTCTATGCAAAATAAAGACATTTTATGGACCTATGCGTGAAGCCCAAAGGCAAACGCATCGAGCGGTGCCAGCGCCGCATCAGATGGTGGCTGCTTGATGAAACTAGGTCCCAGGAGTTCAAGATTACTGGGACAAAGTTCAGGCGGCCATCCTTGGAGCGGCAAAGGTGGTGCTCGGTGAGTCTAAGGGTGGACGCAAATGTGACAAGGAAACTTGGTGGTGGAACGACGCAGTCCAGAGGGAGACTAGGAAGAAGAAAGCCCTCTTTAAAAAGTGGCAAGCCACCGGATCTCCTGAAGACCGCGACGCGTACAGGGCTGCCAAGCGCGCCACAAAGAGAGCTGTAGTCAGAGCCAGACGTGACCACTTACTACCTCTGTATGATAAGCTGGAATCGTCTGAGGGGCAGAAGCTCATCTATAAGCTGGCGCGCTCCAGGGTCAAAGCGGCACAGGATATATCCAAGTGTCGCTGTGTAAAAGACCCTGAGGGCAACCTGTTAAGCGAAGACCTCGCGGTAAAGGAGAGATGGCGCTCGTACTTCCACGAGCTGCTTAATAAACAGCACATAGAGGTGCAGCCTCCGGACCTTCCTCGAATCAGGGACTAGTGCCACCGGTAACGCCTGGAGAAGTCCTGACTAAGCTTCGCCGCATGAAGAATCGGAAAGCTGTCGGACCCGATGGAGTCCCCATCGAAGCCTGGAAGGCGATGGGTCCTCGCGGTGTTGGCATCTTAGTAAACCTTTTTAACCGCATACTCCTCAGCGGGCAGATCCCAAACCAATGGAGACTGAGTATTATTACTCCAGTCTTCAAAGGTAAAGGGTCAGTGCAGGAGTGCGGGAGCTACCGTGGTATTAAGGTGATGTCCCACACCATTAAGATCTTCGAGAGGATTATAGACTCTCGGATCCAGCAGGAGTGTACCCTCTCGGAGTGTCAATATGGGTTTCGCCCTGGTTATGGGACTACGGACCCTGTTTTTGCCCTGAGGGTTGTCGCAGAGAAATACAGGTCGAAGAACACGCCTCTGCACTGTGTGTTTCTAGACATGCAGAAGGCCTTCGACTGTGTTCCTCGTGCGATGATCTGGTGGGCACTGCGGTCCAAAGGGTTTCCAGAGGTCTATATTGACACTATCCAGGACATGTACTGTGACTCCGATTCAATGGTTCGGACTGCTGTTGGCGACACGAAACCCATCACCGTCGGGGTACACCAGGGTTTGGTCCTTAGTCCGCTTCTGTTCAGTGTAATATTAGACGAATTGTCGGACAGCATCAGAAACCCGCATGAGCAGCCTCCATGGTTGCTCATGTATGCTGACGATATTGCGCTGGCAGACGCGGACAGGGGCAGATTGGTGCGACGTGTAAAGGCGTGGAAGGAGACGCTTGAGAACGGCGGTCTGAAACTAAATGTGGCGAAGACCGAGTACTTGGCACTAAACTCGACAGATCCCACATCCGTCCGCATAGGCGGTGATTTGGTCGAGCGCACGGACCAGGTTAATTACCTGGGATCTGTTTTTCACACGTCCAGTGACATCGATTGCGATGTCAAGTCACGCATTGCTGCCGCGTGGGCCAAATGGCGGGAGATGACCGGTGTCATTTGTGACCCTAAAATGCCGATCCGGTTGAAGGGACAGGTCTACAAAACCATTATTAGACCTGTCCTTTTACATGGCAGTGAGACGTGGCCGATATTGGAGCGACACAAGCAGGAGCTGCGTGTCACGGAAATGAAGATGCTGCGGTGGATGTGTGGGGTCACGCGGATGGACCGCGTGAGAAACTCTCGCATCTGCGGCAGCCTTCACGTCCGTGACATTGCAGACAAGTTGCAAGAGTGTCGCCTTCGTTGGTACGGTCACTTCTTGCGGCAACCTCCGGGCTACGTAGGTAACAAATGTCTGGCCATGTCAGCCCCGCCGGGTCCCGGTAAGAGGGGAAGACCCAAGAAGTGCTGGCTTGACGTCGTAAGGGATGACATGCGTGCCAATGGTCTCACTACAGGGGATGCCGAAGACCGTGCGAAGTGGAGAAGAAAATTGTAGGAAAGCGGACCCCGGGCGTCGCGAGACACAACTGGGAGAGACGCTCGGATGATGATGATGACTTTAAGAAATTTAATATACTGGGTAGGTATATGTGTTTTATTGGTTTAAAAGTTTATACACACATACATGCTAATTAAACTTAGTAAATAGTAAGCGATTAGTACGTTTCTGCCTACCCTTTCAGAGAAAAAATATGTATGGTATATGAAAAAGATTTGACATGTTATTTTTAAACTTTCGTTTTATACTCATATTTTATATACTACTCGGGACTTCACGCAAAACAATTTTGTACTTACATTCACCGACGTTTCGAGCGCGTTGCAGCGCCCGTGGTCGCGGCTGGACTGGGCGCGGCTGGGTGAATGTAAGTACAGAATTGTTTCGCGTGAAGTCCCGAGTAGTATATAAAATAAAAGATTTGACATTTTGGTGAAGGTTTTTCATTTGCGTTTACAAATAGTATTTAATTCTAGTTTACTTCTCTTTGCGTTTTCGTAGACCCTGCGTAGCAGAGTAGCATTCCTGTAGAACATGCGTAGAAGATCTACGAAAGCTCTACGAAAGTGTTTACAAACTGATACTACGAGAAATAGATTTTAACTTTTTTTTACTTTCCGATATAACCTAATCGATACGTCAAGCATGAAAAATAAACGCGTAATATTACTTTTTTAATTATTTAAAGGGCAGACAGAGGAATCCTCACGCCCACATTTCACGAGAGCTATTTTACTAATAACATAACATACATACATACTTTCACGCCTTTATCCCCGAAGGGGTAGGCAGATGCGTACTATACGCCCACGTTTCACCGTATGCTTTGGCTTTTTGTCCCACGTAACAGGTGGTGAGCCCATTGCCGTGTTGAAATAGACAGGCGCAGGTTGTGGCGACCTGCTGTTGAAATTTGTCAAGCCGCCCATAAGGCATTCAACTGGCTTAACGACTGCAATGTTACTGGCAACCGGGACCAACATCTTAACGTGCCTTCCGAAGCACGGAAACGTTCGCAAATATAAATGCCACAAAGTGGTCACCCATCCGAGGACCAGCCATAGTGAAAGTTGCTTAGCGCAGTGATCGTTTACAGAACACTACGTCCGCGGGGCCACGAGCGCTTCATTTTATTTTACTAACACTCTTGAATTTATTCAAGCTGGTATAAGGCCTTCAACTTGGCCTAAGTTGAAGAGAGTTCTTACCACCTCTAAGACTACTAAGGCACTCTTATGTGCTTAAGAGGTCATACGGCAGTAGTTCCAAACAAGCCTAAGAACAAACAAGTAACGCGTTCTTCCCTATCGTAGTGAAAGAATCAGACGACTTCTAAATCGAAACCAGTTTCAAAACCGCAAGTGGTAGAAACTTCAAAATCACCCATGCACGTATTCATGGTGTCCTGAATCGAATGCCGCAAACCATTTGTCTCTACCTCTTAAGGTTCCTGAGAAACTAGGTGCATTTGCCGTCCCCGGTAAGTCTAAATGGAGCGAAGCGTTTAGCCGTCACCATTTCCGAACAAGAAGTTTCGGTGATTATTCCACAATGGTATGTCTTATCTTTGGCTAGATAAATGTCGACTATAAATTACTATAAATTCTTACAGATGAATGATTAAAAGACGTTTTATAAGACTTTTCTAATATCTCGTGGTATCGAGGGTGAATTTTCATGTTTTTGAACGTTTCTGCCATACATATTACTGGAATCAAACATAGCTCACATAGGACCCATACTATATCTACTATTACCGTGATGCTTCCGTATTTCTATAGGATTTACACCTAGTTGCTGTCCAGGACTCCCGCTTTTCAAAGAAGGGAAGAGGCATTACGTTCTTTTCCTACTTCCTCACATTATCTTCTGATTATTGCGGCTTCCAACACAATTGGACAATTGGAACTTCACCGAGATCGAGCTCAGTGGAACTTTTCTGGTGTTTTTGTCATTGCTGTAGATCCTGGTTTACAGGAGTCATAGTAATGGAAATGCGGGTGGGATTAGGCCCAATTAAAAAAAGATTATTATAAACTTTAGGGTTTAAAAGTCTAAAAGCCAAACGATAGATGCTTCTTGAAGCGAAAAAAAAGTGAATCCATGACTCCAAATCGAGGTAAACAGCAGAAATGCCCATTTTGTTCTATCGCAGTGGCACAGTAGAACAGTCTGGATTAAAATATTAAATAACACCACTTGTACTGTTCCACTACATTTACTTTGTAACCCTGACCGGTTTCGCCTCACGGCATTCGCAAAGGTACACAATATGACGACTGGACCTAGAAAGTATACTAAAACTAATAACCGGTCAATGTAGGTATATCGACATTACAAGTTACCAGTTTAGAAATTTACCCCAAAATTAGGGAGAATACAATTTTATAATTGAAAAAAATAGTACATATCATAATTCTATTTAAATTATTAGAATTGCAAATGTCAAAGTGACATATTATTCAATGTGAAGAATTTAAAATGTCAAAAGTGTTAAATGTCAAGATATTAAATTGTCACAATTATTAAATATTAATTAGGTACTAAATTACTATGATTTGCCATATTGAACTATGTCATTAACTACACAAATAACAAACATTTTTTGGTTAACTAAAAATTATATTTACATATTCTGTGTTAATAGTATAAATATATAGATGTCATCACTTGTAATAATGTAATAAGGGTGAACGATTTAAATCTAACTGTTGATTTAAAATAATGTTTGGGTCTGCACTTATATGTCTACCTATCTCGAGCGCTTCGAGAGCATTCATTTTCCTTCCTTTGTCACAAGAATGGAGCACCTTGAAATTCGCTTTTGGGTCAAAACAATGCTTTTCTGTTACTAGGTGTTCTGCAAAATTGGAATCAGTCTTTTTGAGTCTCCAGCCACTGACATGCTCTGCAATTCTAGTCTAGAAAACATCTGCCAGTTTGGCCAAAATATTTTTTATTGCAATTGGCATATGTCAGTTCATATATACCACTTTTTTGTTCCACGGGAGTTATATGCTTATTGTTACAAATTAAGTTGATTAGGTTATGACGTGACCACGGGTAAATATTGTCCATTTCGTTCTATCGTAGTGAGCATTAGAACAATCTGAATATTTTTCGTCAATGTTGTTTTAACGTAGAACTTACAGTAAAAAGAAAGAAAAAAAAAGGAAATATGATTTATAGCCAACACAGCTAACAGACAGGAACAATAATTTTTTTTCCCTTTTTTTTTCAATACACGTTTCACCAAATTTAAATATGTTTACCTTATTATTGGCACTACGCCACAAAAAATGCCTCATGAGAAATGATGTTTTTATGCCTGCCTCTATACCGGCAGAAAGTTAAGACAGAAAAATAAATTAATTACCCACTCAAAGTGGTTTCACAGAAGCTAGCTAGTATGGTTTTGAGCTCCACAAACACGTTTGTACTTTAATGACATTTATTTATGCATTATTTATTTATTATATACTTTATTGTACGCCGAGATACTATAACAATTTAAAATAAATGATACAAAATAGTAGTATACAAAAAAAAAATTTAGGACTACATGAATCTACCCAAAGAAAGAAAACTCACCGTGTTGAGTATGCGGAGTATGCGCAGTTCGACACCACGCTAAAAGCGCACATGCGCGTTCTAACCGAAGTTGTGCAAGTGCGCCTCCCCACTCCGGTTCAGATACCACGCACGCTGTACCGTGGTGCATTATCTGAAAGCAAGCATTCTATAAATGAGAGCTCAGAAATCCCTTAACTTAAAATGTGGTTCAATAACGCCATTCATCACATCTTTATCTCCGAAGAGTTAGGCAAAAGCATCAAAGCATACTATACGCCCATAATTCCTGGTAGTATAATTTATTTCACACTAGTTGACGCCCGCCTCACCGCACGCGTGTTGAAGTTTTCCCGTTCCCGTTTCCCACAGGAACATGTTCCCGGGATAAAAAGTAGCCTATGTGTTATTCTGATGTGTAAGCCATATTATTGTAAAGTTTCATCAAAATCCATTCAGTAGATTTTGCGTGAAAGAGTAACAAACATCCATACTTATAAACAGGTGGAAAGATAAGGCTAATTAGACTAGGATAATTAGACCTGACCTTCAAATTGAGTTAATGACTGCTATTATATTACTGAAAACCGGGACCGGCTTAAATGTTTTCCGAAGCACGGAAACGCTCGTAAATGGGAATGCCACAAAGCGGTCACCCATGTTAGGGCCAAATATAGCGAAAACTGCTTAACGTAGTAATCGAATAACAAATCAGAATTTTACACCATCCACATATAAGAATTGTACACCATTCATAAATAAGAATTGTACACCATTCATAAATAAGAATTGTACACCATCCACAAATAAGAATTTTACACCATCTACAAATAAACATTTTACACCATCCACAAATAAGAATTGTACACCATCCACAAATATGAATTCTACACCATCCACAAATAAGAATTTTACACCAACCACGAATAAGAATGTTACACCATCCAGAAATAAGAATTTTACACCATTCAGAAATAAAAAAATTACGCCATCCACAAATAAGATCTGTACACCATCCACAAATTAGAATTGTACACCATCCACAAATAAGAATTTAACACAATCCACAAATAAGAATTTTACACCATTCACAAATAAGAATTGTACACCATCCAGAAATAAGAATTTTACACTATCCACAAATGAAAAATTTGTACCATTCACAAATAAGAATTGTACACCATCCACGAATAACAATTTTACACCATCCACAAATAAGAATTGTACACCATCCACAAATAAGAATTGTACACCATCCACAAATAAGAATTGTACGCCATCCACAAATAAGATTTTAAACCATCCACAAATAAGAATGGTACACCATCCACAAATAAGAATTGTACACCATCCACAAATAAGAATTGTACACCATCCACAAATAAGAATTGTACGCCATCCACAAATAAGATTTTAAACCATCCACAAATAAGAATGGTACACCATCCACAAATAAGAATGGTACACCATCCACAAATAAGAATTGTACGCCATCCACAAATAAGATTTTAAACCATCCACAAATAAGAATGGTACACCACCCACAAATAAGAATTGTACACCATCTACAAATAAGAATTGTACACCATCCACAAATAAGAATTGTACACCATCCACAAATAAGAATTGTACACCATCCACAAAGCCCTGAAATCGGAGCAATTTTATCCTCACCTGTAATATGTGCCGGTCCATCCTATCCCCGTATTGTGGAGCCAACGGGAACATGGTGACTCCATGGTCATGGGGTAGAGGTTGTACAGGACAGTACCCGGTCCCTTCAAGCTCGTATAAAGCTTCGTTCTCGAACTCCCCGTTGGTCTTCTGGGTCGGTTGCGCGAACACCGGCTCGTCGCAAGTAGACATTGCTGTTCTGAGATGAAATTGAAGAATTAAGTTCTGTTCACCGACTGCCTTGGTGGCGTAAGTGGCGATGTATGCGACTGCCACGCTGAGGTATCAGGTTCGATACATAAGTCGGAACAAATATTTTTGTGTGTTCTGCAACGTTGTGTTTGCTATGTAAATTTAAGAATTCATATGACATATTTCGAACCCCTATCGCACCCATTTAATTCCGTCGCTTATTTTTTTTTACAACAAATTTACCCGAATTGTTGACATTTACGACTACTCCGCTCTCTAGTGTAGAAGCGTGATGATATATAGCTTATAGCCTTCCTCGATAAATAGGCCACTCAAAACAAAAATATTTTATTTAATCCGATCCAGTAACTCCTGAGATTAGAGCGTTCAACTAAACAAATAAATCTTCAGTTAAATACATATATTAGTATAGGTATATAATACATAAAAAAAAAAACGGTTTTGTTCGAAAACTTAACACTTAAGAACAGATATATATATATCACGGGAATGGAAAGTATGCGGATGAAAATAGGAATTGCCTAAATAGTAAATAAATACTACTGCACCTTAAATAGTCTCCAAAAACTGGTGCATTGCTTCTGGCTAACGTGTAGTGGTGCTGGTGAAAGCTCGCTATGTGGTCCATGACTGCCTGGGTTCGGTATACTTTCTCCAGGTTCAGTAGACCTTCAGGTCCAACACGTCTCCAACCTGGAGGCTGTTCGCCTTCTTCGTCGAATGATGCTATATACTGAAAATTATTATGCAAAAATCAATATTTATTTTTTACTAGTTATATACTTGCTTTGCCCTTGACTTCTTTCCGACCCCCATTGCACCTCATTATCCCATGATCGGTGCGACTGGCTAAGGTTTTGAAAGGTTCGGTTGGTTTCCATTGCCATTCGATCGTTTCAAATCGAGTCGAAACAAATATCCACTCCACAAATAATATTAAGTAATACACTAAGGATGTTTCGTACCTACATAAATATTGTTACGCCTTTATCCGTCAGGGATAGGCATAGGCACACTTATCATCCTCTTGCCCTTGTCCCAAATAACTTAGGGTCGGCGCAGTATGTCTTCTTCTTCCATTTGTTCCTGTTATTCTTCATATGATCATTCACTCCTTTCATATTCATATCACTCCTTACACAGTTCATCCATTTTTTCTTTGGCTTTTCTCTAGCTCTCAATCCATCAACTTTCATATTCATGGTTCTTTTAGTGACATGACTTTCATCCCTTCTCATCACATGCCCATACCAAGACAGACGGTTCCTTCTCATTTTTTCAGTCACAGGCGCCACTCTCAAACTCCCTCTAATATACTCATTTCGTATTTTATCCATTCCAGTCACACCACACATCCACATTAGCATTCTCATTTCAGTTACATGCCCTTTTCTTTCATCCAAATTCTTAACGGCCCAACATTCTGATCCATATAATACCAAGACCTGCTTATAATGGTCTTATATATTTTGCCCTTTAGCTTGAGGGGCAATTGTGGATCGCATGTTGTGGCCGTGACCTGTCGCCATTTCATCCATCCAGCATTGATCCGATGTGTAATGTTACGGTCGATTTCCCCATTGCTCTGGATAAGTGACCCCAGGTACCTAAACTGGGAGCATACCGGTAAAGGTCTACCGTCAACAGATACGGCGACAAAACTGGAGAGACCGCCAAAATCGCAAAACAGATACTCTGTCTTGGACTTACTCATTTTAAGGCCAACACTTTTTCCAGTCTTTGTCGCCACATCTCCAGTCTGCTCTGGAGCTTAAGGCCTTCGTCGGCTACTAGTGCGATGTCATCTGCAAACAGCATACACCAGGGAGCCTCCTCCTGTATGTCTGCCGTATGTCCATGACTATGAGAAAGAGGTATGGATTAAGAGCCGACCCCTGATGCAAGCCTACATTGACACCAAAACCACTACTAGTACCTGCTACAAAACGAACTTGGGTACTACATCGACTATACATTACTCGGACCAACCGCACATACTTTTCAGGCACTCGTTTCTTCTCCAGGGACAACCATAACACCTTTCGCGGTATTCGGTCGTATGCCTTTTCGAAGTCAACAAACACCATGTGCAAATTTTTGTGTGCACTTCTGTATTTCTCGCACAATTGTCGAATACTAAAAATGGCGTCCGCTGTTCCCCGACCTGGCATATAACCGAACTAGCTCTGAGAAATTTCACTCTCTTCTCTCAGTCGTCGCTCAATGGAGAACACAAAAGGGTCAAAATATTACTGCCAAATACAGCTAAAATTGGAGGGTAGTTCATGTACATTACATTAGTTTTTATTTCACTTCAATACATGCAGTATTTCCGAAGTTATAACGACGAGAAGTTATAGCCCTTTTTTGAATTTCCGAGTTTAGGCGCGTTCATTATGACGTCACAACGTAACACTGACTGCGACAAGGCGCGGCGCGGCGTTCGGGTGCGAACGAGAGCGCGACTGTTAAATGCGTGGTGTTGTGACGTATGCGGTCACCAGCGTTATACGCACTTTGATCATAAATATTTCAGCCATTATTTGAAATATAAAAAAAGTAAAAACACAGTATTTCTCGTATTTTTTTGTAGATTTATTTGGCATTTAAAGTAAAAAACGTTTGTCAGACCCATTACTTTCTCCCACGCTTTCATACTATGTAGCTTTATTCCTCGATAACTATTGCAGTCCTGTACATCCCCCTTTTATAAAAAAACACTATACGCCTAAATTTCACTGGATGCATTTTTGTCCCACGTAACAGGTTTACACCTACACGTAACAATATTTTAATTTAGTTTTTTTTTAAGTGAAACTTCTTAATCGACGTTTAGGGAAATGTTATTGCTGTAACAAAAGTTGACACGTTTTTCGGTTACGCGCCATGTTGTTTTGAAGTGAAACTTCTTTATCGACGTATGAGAGATATATAATAGCTGTAAAAAAATGTCGTCTAGAAGTTTCACTTCTTATCCATGTACTCTGGTACACACGTCTATACATCCCAGATACATTCACGCGTTCCCAAAATGAAGGATCTTTATATAGTCGGATGGACAGACGGACGAACAATAAAGTGATCCTAAAAGGATTCCTTTTTTCCTTTCGAGGTACGATAACCTAAAAAACATTCTTTCTGAAGCACAGAAACGCTTATACATTGAAATGCCACAAACGGCCACTCATCTCAGGGATAAACGTATCGCAGAACACTGAGCTAACGTAACTAGGGGCGTTTTAATAAACATTCTACAGTCGTCATAGCATTTGGGGACCAGACTACTTACCACTTGTTTAGTAGAATCGGTGAGCCTCGCATCTCTCTTACAGCTGTCTCTAAGAGGACTGGTCGTGGTACTCTGATCAACTCTCTTGCTGTCTCTTTTTGGCTCCCGTTTCAGAGATCCTCGGCTGAGGAAAGAAATTAAAGTATTATCATATGGCTTGGTGCTCTCGACGTTTTAATAAAGTGAAGTTGACTGAACAAGATCTCTGAGACCCAAGTGACGTCACCGACTAGCGGTGCACCTGCTGAATAACAGACGAGGCAATGAAGACATTGGCAGCGTTATATATTGGGAGGGCTCATTCCACCGACTAGTTTCAGCCGTGGGCGGAAGGTGGGGAAGCTTAAAGAAGGTTGAGGGTCCTACCCCTACGGCAGCACATCTGGCCTTCCAAGGATAACCTCTTTTTTTATCCTACGTGATGGAAAGCGGTCATGTTCTCTATGGACTTTTGCAACACCAGAGGTGCCGACACTTTCAAAACATTCTAAGACCCCTTTTGAAAAACCTGAATACTGTAGACCTTAGATCCCTTTTGAAGATCCCCATACTGTAAAACCTTCAAAGACCCCTTTTGAAGAACCCCATACTGTAGACGTTCGGGAAAACCCTAGCAGGGAGCTCATTCCACAATCTAAGCGTACGCGGAATAAAGCCTCTATCGAAACTATCCATGTGACCAAATCGACTGATCGTGGGGCATTCCCCTTTAAAAGCCTTCAGGTCAATCAAACTCACAGAAGAAGGAATCAAAGGCACTTGCGCGAACAAGAGTGAGCGAGCAATATCACTTGCTCTGTGGTCAAACCACTACGTAACTAAGAATTCTGCATCACGCTATCGAAATTTTTACACTGGAATGTAATTTAAGTACCTACCTGTCATCTTTGAAGGAATCTCTTTTAAATTCCCGACGGTGTGTCGGCGTCCCCCCTACGGAGTGAGGTGTGGTTAGTGCCGGGGTAGCTGCCAGGATTTCTCTGTGAAAAAAAAACAATCACATACAATTGCGACTGACTACATTGCTTACCCTGTCTGTCAATCACAAAAAGGCTCGTCAATATAACGCTGAAGCGCTCGTGGCTCCGCTGACTTTTTAAGCAACATTCGCTATAAGTGGTCCTTGGATGGGTGACCACTTTGTGGAATTTACATTTGCGAGCGTTTTCGTTTCAGAAGGCACGTTAAACCGTTGGTCTAGGTTGCTAGTAAAATGGTAGACGTTGAGCCTGGTTAAAGGGCGGCTTGAAAATTTTCAACAGCAGGTCGCCACAGCCTGCGACTATCGATTTCAACACGGCAATGGGCTCACCACCTGTTACGTAAGACAAAAATGCATTGCCCAACTGGCCACATGGCGACGGGCACCCTTTCTGTGTTCCAGGGGGTGCCCTCTTAGGGCATGTATATACTATAACGCCGTATAATGTGTATGTATGTACTATAACGCCGCCCGCCATGGTGACATCGAGCGAATTGAGAGTCACTCTTACATGACTATTGATAGTGGGCCTAAAGTTACGGCGCATGATGTATCCTCTAACGCTCCGCTTGGAGAATCTAGGAGGAAAAAGGCAGAAAACACGTACACTGGCAGAGCGTTCTATTTTTTTTGTAATTATTTTATGGCTTGGTTACTAAGATCTTTTAGCCAAGTCTTAATTCATATTTCTTCAATCTTCTTTCTTATTACCTTAAATGTCCCCGTCCTCTACGTCTTAGTCAAGTCTAGTCTTAAGTCAAGGTCAGTCTCACCCCAGTATAACGGTAGTTGTTATACTGAGGTTTTCAGAGGAATTACGCGGCAAAATAATAAATAGCACTTCACTGCATATATATCACTGTCTTTCACTATAGCACGTTAGCACAACTTTTATGTCCAAGAAACCACCACTCCCGCACATAAAACAGATAAATGCACTATTTTTAGAAAATAATATACAGGAAGCGTCCGCACTTTCGACTTTCCCGCTTAAACCCCCCCAGAGCGTTCTAGGTTTCAGTAGTTCGACAAAGAAACGATCTCTTATGATGAAAATTCTCTTCACTGTATGAGAGTAGAATTTCTGCCCGGTAAAACAAATTTCAAACATAACTGAAACATAGTTCATAAAAGCAGAACGTGCTAAACTCTGCATTTTAAAGATTTGATTATGTATTTTAAAGATCTAATGTTTCCAACTGTGAGTCTTTATCACGGAACAAGGAATTAATGTCACTCGTGCGCCCTCTGTTATTTTATTTATTTATTTCTTTATTAATTTTAATTCAGTGCATTACAATTGTTTGATAACTACTTTTATAAAATACCTTAACACTGATAAGGTAGCCAGTTCCAGCTATATGCAGAGGACTTTACTGTACTAGGCGCTGATTTTCAACTGGCTCCTAGTTATTATTAATAAACAAATAAAAAAATTGAATATTTTAAATAGTGTATGATATTTTGTAATATAAATAATATATCATACACTATTTAAAATATTATAAAATATCATACACTATTTAAAATATTTAAAGCGACCACCGGTTCAGAACGCGGCCCACCTGAGAAAAACCGGCAAGAAACTTAGCAAGGCTTTTTTTTGATGGCCTATTTACAATTTAATATTATTTCACTTTGCCAGCAGATCTTTTCCAGACGTCCCTGTCCTGCAAATAGTCTTTAACGGAGTAATAACCTTTTTCACAAAGCTTGTATTTAATTAACTTTTTAAATTTATTTAATGGTAAATGTATATGGTATAGCTACAAATATATATATGGCTACAAATATAATAGTTATAATGGTATAACTACAAATACTCTCACAAGTACACATACAATACAGTCTCAACACATGGACCCATTATCGCATTACACTACTATACAGTAACACAATTGAGAGCTTTTGCATCATTATTAATAGGATTATTTATTGACATTAATAATACAAATTCATTTGACCAATTAAAAATTCACTATAAAATTCGGTAATATTCAGGAAATATGTCAAAATATTGACGATGTGTCTAATTCCAGATCTTTAACATGCGATGTTGGCTCATGCCATAAAAATATAACAGTATCGGGTACCACACTCACTGTTCTCACGCAAAACATTAGGAGTATAAATGGTAACTTTTCTGGACTCGAGATTATGCTGGTTAGATTAGGCGTTGAATGCGACATGCTTATATTGACCGAATGTTGGTTACTTAATAATAATTTCATACCAAGTATTACTGGTTATCGTTCCTGTTGTACTAAGAAAAATTACAAACAAAACGACGGTGTCGTTATATATCACAAAGAGTCAGTTGACTTTTCCGTTTACGAGCCTGAGTGTCAGGATTGTAATTGCCTTGTAGCCACCTCTACACAAACTGCAGTCATTTGTATATACCGATCTCTTCGACTTGCTGGAGCAAACTTTACAAACGCTTTCTCATTCTAGTAATGTCATACTTGTTGGAGACATTAACATAGCTATAAATCCAGCAAAGATCGATATCTCGGGTGAGAGGTACCTTACTCTGGCTGCGGTACATGATCTGCTACCAGCTCATACAGAAATAACAAGACAAGCCAGTGGTAAATGTAACATGCGATGTTGGCTCATGCCATAAAAATATAACAGTATCGGGTACCACACTCACTGTTCTCACGCAAAACATTAGGAGTATAAATGGTAACTTTTCTGGACTCGAGATTATGCTGGTTAGATTAGGCGTTGAATGCGACATGCTTATATTGACCGAATGTTGGTTACTTAATAATAATTTCATACCAAGTATTACTGGTTATCGTTCCTGTTGTACTAAGAAAAATTACAAACAAAACGACGGTGTCGTTATATATCACAAAGAGTCAGTTGACTTTTCCGTTTACGAGCCTGAGTGTCAGGATTGTAATTGCCTTGTAGCCACCTCTACACAAACTGCAGTCATTTGTATATACCGATCTCTTCGACTTGCTGGAGCAAACTTTACAAACGCTTTCTCATTCTAGTAATGTCATACTTGTTGGAGACATTAACATAGCTATAAATCCAGCAAAGATCGATATCTCGGGTGAGAGGTACCTTACTCTGGCTGCGGTACATGATCTGCTACCAGCTCATACAGAAATAACAAGACAAGCCAGTGGTAAATGTATCGATCATATCTTACTTAAACCTAAGTTCTCTTCTGTTACGATCATACCTCAGGCTCATGGGCGTACCCAGTGGGGCAGCTGCCCCCCCCCCCCCTGGAGTTGGTTACTTCTCCTACTTATGTCGATAAAAGTAGAAAAATAAGTTTTTGTCATTTGTAATACAATCTCAAAATATCTCTAAAAAATATTGAGGCACGGCCCTTTTAACTGTTTGTTAGCAGCGTTAAGCCGGACGTGAAATGACTAAAACACACGATCTCTACCTATCAGTTTAACACTGGGCGCCCCAAAGTAACTCCTCGCAAATCCTCCCTGGGTTCTCCTAATGGTTTGGGCGTTATCTAGTTTCTTTAGAGTTTAGTTTAGATCCCGCTTTTTTCCCGCGTTTGGATCCCCCGAAATTCAGCAAAGAGGCGAGCGTGAAATTTTAAGGTCAAACCGTTGTCTTGGGCCTGCTTCTGTAAAAACAGTGAGTCATCCAGCATACTTTAAACATAGTAGAAATTATATTATCAATACATTTTACTATGTTTTAATTTATATGTATTTCTTATTTACTAGTGCACGCACAGCGGTTTAAACTAAATAACTGGATTAAATGTAGCCTGAAGTTACTTCATATAGATATTATAATAGTGCCAGTGAAAGTCCCATTAAAATCGGTTCAGTTGTGTGTGTCAGAGATTGGCCGAAACATACAGACAGTAAAACATTTTTAAAATAGTTTTTTTTACGTAGGTATCGTATTTGATATTATTAAAATCGGCATGATACATTAGGTGTATTCTGCGATCTATTCAAGGCTTTTGACTGCGTTCAGCATGAAACGCTGTGCAGAAAATTACACTACTATGGAATAAGATGCAAAACTATCGACCTTCTGTCTTTAAAATTCTTCTTCTGTTATTTAAAAGAAGCTTTGTCAAAAAGGTTATTACGTTGTTAAAGACTATTTGCAGGGTAGGATTGAAATCGCTCCGTCCGTTTGAGAGCTACGATGCCACAGACAGACACACTCACACACCGAAATCGAAGTCAAAATATCACACCCCTCTTTTTGTGTCGAGGGGGGGGGGTTAAAAACGGGTAACTTTAATCTTTTACAAGGCCAGCATGGAAGGCAACCAAAAGCATGCATGTGAGACCTTGAAGCTACAAAAAATTATGAAGCCAAGCTTAGCGAAGACATGTTAAAAATTAAATTGACCCCTATATATGAATCCTCGGATCCCAATTATGCTATACAATACTTGATTAATAATATTCAATCCATTATAAACAACAATACATATACAATTATATTACCCAAAACGTAAAAAAATCTTCAAACCCTGGATCACTCCAGGCTTACTGCGTTAAACATACATACAATACTTGATTAATAATATTCAATCCATTATAAACAACAATACATATACAATTATATTACCCAAAACGTGACAAAATCTTGAAACCCTGGATCACTGCAGGCTTACTGCGTTATACATACATACAATACTTGATTAATAATATTCAATCCATTATAAACAACAATACATATACAATTATATTACCCAAAACGTTAAAAAATCTTGAAACCCTGGATCACTCCAGGCTTACTGCGTTGTATGAAAAAAAGAGATAACTTACATTTCAAGGCAAAATCTTCACCAGATAATGAGATTGCTCAAACACTATATAGGAGGTATAGAAACCATTGTAACCTAATATTAAGAAAATTGAAAATAGCGTATGACCGAAATCAATTACAGATGGCAAAAAGTAACCCTAAGCAAACCTGGGATATAATTAAAGAAGTTACCCATTTGAGAAAAGATACCAGCTCTACTACAGAATTGTTGAAAACACACTCCACGCCCCAGGAATCAGTCAATATAATGAATTCCTATTTCGTTAACATGGGCGAATCCCTAGCTGCAGAATGTATGAAAATTTACAAAAGAGGTAGACTTAGTCCTGTTCCTTATTTGTCTAAATCACAGCTGCAATCTTTTGTAATGGGGGATGTCGATGAGATCGAGATAGAGCTACACATTAATGGTCTAAAAGCCACGTGTGCTGTGGGGTTAGACAATATTTCTAATCGACTACTGAAGCGATTTAAACACATTCTTATTCCACCGCTAACATACATTTTTAACCAGTGTTTGCGAACCGGTACTTTCCCTACGGAATTAAAAAGTCGATGGTGCGTCCTGTCCACAAAGATGGAGACAGGAACCTACTAAGCAACTATAGACCTATATTTATTCTCCCATCTATATCTAAGATATTGGAAAAGGTAGTTAACACAAAATTAGTTAGTTATTTAGAGAAATATAAATTACTTTCGGATAATCAATTTGGCTTTGCGACTGATAGGGCAGTTAATCAACTGACTACTTACGTAAGCCAAAAACTCGATAAAGAAATGAAATGCTTATCGATCTTCCTTAACCTTGCGAAGGCTTTCGACACGATCTCTGTATCTATTCTTTTAAAAAAAATTAGAAAGACTGGGTATGAGAGGAACGCCGCTAAAGTTCTTTGAAAATGATTTAGTTGGACGATATTAGTGTACGCGGGTGGGTAATTATACCAGTGTTGCCCTTCCCGAAATACATGGCGTTCCTCAGGGTAGCATCTTAGGCCCAACTCTATTTCTCGTTTACATCAACGATCTCACCGAGCTAAAACTATCCCAAGGCGTGATCATTTCTTATGCAGATGATACAGCACTCCTGTTTTCTGCCAATGACTGGGATGAGGTCTTTGAAGCAGCCCAAAGGGGGCTAGACGTGGTTCAGAAATGGCTGTGTGGAACTGTATTGACTTTGAATATTGAAAAAACTAAACTAATAACATTTTCCATCCTTAATGATGTTAAAACCCAAAAATCAAACATACTTAAATATCATGAATGTGGTTCAATGAAAAGTTGCAGTTGCCGGATAATTGAAAACGTCAAATATATCAAATAACTAGGAGTCATAATAGACAGTAACCTCTCTTTTCAGGAACACATTAAAACCCTGACTGCTGGGATACTTAAGCTCATTTTTGTTTTTAAAACCCTCAGAACAGTTGCGGATCCACACTTACTTAAACAAATCAATTTAGCCTTATGTCAATCGATTATTTCATTTTGCATTACGGCCTGGGGAGGTGCTCCTAAGACAACATTGATGAGTGTAGAATTAGCCCAACGTGCTGTATTAAAAGTCTTCACGTTTAAGTCTATACTTTTTCCCACAACTTTGCTATACCAATATTGTGAAGTACTTACGGTGAGACAGCTCTATATACAAAATATTGTAATCAAAAACACAGTACACTTACTTACAATCCTACGCTGCTTAAGAAGCGCAGAAGATATGCAGTCTGTCCAAGACTACAAAAACCAAGAACTTCGTTTGTCCGTAGATTTTTTAACTTCATTTCATAACATCCAAATCGAAACGAAGGTACAACTTATTTTCAAACCTGTATAATTACTAATAGTTAATTTTGCATGCACTTTGAAAATGTATCTCTAATTATTTAATTAAGTATCTTTTTACTTCAGTAGAGAGTTTATATTAACAATATAAACAATTTAATAAAATAATTTTATTTTTTAATATAATTTTTTTTCAACGGAGGGTTTAGGCGCTGTAAGAGTTAGACTTTTATATTTATATTTTTTTTAATATTATAGTGCCTTATGGACAATATAACTTCGTTCCATCCGGGTGTCCCTTGACACCTCTCAATTTTTTTATTTGTTTATTAATAATAACTAGGAGCCAGTTGAAAATCAGCGCCTAGTACAGTAAAGTCCTCTGCATATAGCTGGAACTGGCTACCTTATCAGTGTTAAGGTATTTTATAAAAGTAGTTATCAAACAATTGTAATGCACTGAATTAAAATTAATAAAGAAATAAATAAATAAAATAACAGAGGGCGCACGAGTGACATTAATTCCTTGTTCCGTGATAAAGACTCACAGTTGGAAACATTAGATCTTTAAAATACATAATCAAATCTTTAAAATGCAGAGTTTAGCACGTTCTGCTTTTATGAACTATGTTTCAGTTATGTTTGAAATTTGTTTTACCGGGCAGAAATTCTACTCTCATACAGTGAAGAGAATTTTCATCAGAAGAGATCGTTTCTTTGTCGAACTACTGAAACCTAGAACGCTCTGGGGGGGTTTAAGCGGGAAAGTCGAAAGTGCGGACGCTTCCTGTATATTATTTTCTAAAAATAGTGCATTTATCTATTTTATGTGCGGGAGTGGTGGTTTCTTGGACATAAAAGTTGTGCTAACGTGCTATAGTGAAAGACAGTGATATATATGCAGTGAAGTGCTATTTATTATTTTGCCGCGTAATTCCTCTGAAAACCTCAGTATAACAACTACCGTTATACTGGGGTGAGACTGACCTTGACTTAAGACTAGACTTGACTAAGACGTAGAGGACGGGGACATTTAAGGTAATAAGATATATATATAATATCTATATGATATTATAATATCTATATGAAGTAACTTCAGGCTACATTTAATCCAGTTATTTAGTTTAAACCGCTGTGCGTCCACTAGTAAATAAGAAATACATATAAATTAAAACATAGTAAAATGTATTGATAATATAATTTCTACTATGTTTAAAGTATGCTGGATGACTCACTGTTTTTACAGAAGCAGGCCCAAGACAACGGTTTGACCTTAAAATTTCACGCTCGCCTCTTTGCTGAATTTCGGGGGATCCAAACGCGGGAAAAAAGCGGGATCCAAACTAAACTCTAAAGAAACTAGATAACGCCCAAACCATTAGGAGAACCCAGGGAGGATTTGCGAGGAGTTACTTTGGGGCGCCCAGTGTTAAACTGATAGGTAGAGATCGTGTGTTTTAGTCATTTCACGTCCGGCTTAACGCTGCTAACAAACAGTTAAAAGGGCCGTGCCTCAATATTTTGATTTTTGAGATTGTATTACAAATGACAAAAACTTATTTTTCTACTTTTATCGACAAAAGTAGGAGAAGTAACCAACTCCAGGGGGGGGGGGGGCAGCTGCCCCACTGGGTACGCCCATGAGCCTGAGGTATGATCGTAACAGAAGAGAACTTAGGTTTAAGTAAGATATGATCGATACATTTACCACTGGCTTGTCTTGTTATTTCTGTATGAGCTGGTAGCAGATCATGTACCGCAGCCAGAGTAAGGTACCTCTCACCCGAGATATCGATCTTTGCTGGATTTATAGCTATGTTAATGTCTCCAACAAGTATGACATTACTAGAATGAGAAAGCGTTTGTAAAGTTTGCTCCAGCAAGTCGAAGAGATCGGTATATACAAATGACTGCAGTTTGTGTGGAGGTGGCTACAAGGCAATTACAATCCTGACACTCAGGCTCGTAAACGGAAAAGTCAACTGACTCTTTGTGATATATAACGACACCGTCGTTTTGTTTGTAATTTTTCTTAGTACAACAGGAACGATAACCAGTAATACTTGGTATGAAATTATTATTAAGTAACCAACATTCGGTCAATATAAGCATGTCGCATTCAACGCCTAATCTAACCAGCATAATCTCGAGTCCAGAAAAGTTACCATTTATACTCCTAATGTTTTGCGTGAGAACAGTGAGTGTGGTACCCGATACTGTTATATTTTTATGGCATGAGCCAACATCGCATGTTAAAGATCTGGAATTAGACACATCGTCAATATTTTGACATATTTCCTGAATATTACCGAATTTTATAGTGAATTTTTAATTGGTCAAATGAATTTGTATTATTAATGTCAATAAATAATCCTATTAATAATGATGCAAAAGCTCTCAATTGTGTTACTGTATAGTAGTGTAATGCGATAATGGGTCCATGTGTTGAGACTGTATTGTATGTGTACTTGTGAGAGTATTTGTAGTTATACCATTATAACTATTATATTTGTAGCTATATATATATTTGTAGCTATACCATATACATTTACCATTAAATAAATTTAAAAAGTTAATCAAATACAAGCTTTGTGAAAAAGGTTATTACTCCGTTAAAGACTATTTGCAGGACAGGGACGTCTGGAAAAGATCTGCTGGCAAAGTGAAATAATATTAAATTGTAAATAGGCCATCAAAAAAAAGCCTTGCTAAGTTTCTTGCCGGTTCTTCTCAGGTGGGCCGCGTTCCGAACCGGTGGTCGCTTTAAATATTTTAAATAGTGTATGATATTTTGTAAGCGCCGTTAAAATGGTCTATACAAAATAAAGATATTTTTATTTTTATTTATTTTTTTTATGTTGTGGGATTATGATGAAAGAAATGGTGATTCGAAACTGCATTTTAGCCATAGCGCAGATAATACAATAAATAATATGTTAAAATAATACAATAAAGATTTATAAAGTTACAGCTAAGGCATAGTCATGAAGACGAGGTACTTTTCAGTTTTTCCAAGTCTGACTTATGAAGGATGCGTATTTGAAGATCACTTGTAGTTTTGCGAAGATATACAATGCCGTGAGAAGTCCAGCAGAAAGAAAAACCATACTCTTTTTTAAACTGTCTGGCAAGAAAGTAAAGCCACTGGGTTTTATAAGTTAGAGTCTCTGACACGTATATCGGTTGAACCGGCGTTGGCATCTTTAAATGAGTCGTGTTGAGTTAATCCCCCTTGCTTTGTTTTTGTTAAAGTCTTTAATATTTTTTAATATTTCATCTTTTAATATGATAGAACCGAGATCTATAATGACCGGATGGGAGTTTTCCTTAGAGTGAAGTCGGAACGCGTCTCTTATTTCAGAGCTAGGAATATTAATATCTAATGATTTACCCATGTTCACAACAAGTTCGCAAAGTTCGTCTTTGATCTCTCCTGTCCTCCTAGGTATACTACGAAGCTCTATTCCTGACATTGATTATTATTACAAATATAAAATACAATTATTATTATATACTAGACACGCCTTCCTCTATATATTTCACTAACTGAGCCCCGCAGCTTTGCCCGTGACATACTTTGAATCCCCGTCGCATCTATTTAATTCAGTCGCTTTTTACGATAAAGAACGTATGAAAAATTGCCCGATTTGTCGACATTTATGATTACTGTTACGCTCTCCTGAGTATTAGCGTGATGTTATATAGCCTACCCTGGAGAGCGGAGCAGTAATCTCTCTGGTGGGACTGCTTGGGGTACATCATTTGAATGGTTGAGATCTATAACAGACGCACAGTCGGCCTCAGAGGTGGATTAACACAATAAGGCCCAGTTGCACGATCTTGGGTTAACGTGTATAACTCGGAGGTATAGACTAACCCCGAGTTAAATCATTAATTTGTCTTGTATCACCTCGAGTTAAGGGTAAACCTAGGGTTACATCGCTACAATTTTAACTCACCGATTTCTGAGGGTTAATTCGTCAACCTTGGCTAGTCGCTGACAGACAATGCAGTGGCACGTGAAACGGACTTCTCAAAGTGACACACCGCGCAATCATAATACGATAAAATTTAAATGCACTCGGCTGTCATGTTACATTCATTCGTGTAAGAACAAGTCTTATGTGGCAAACTGTAGTATAAAAGAGATAGACATACACGTTTCATTATTTGTTCAATCATTAATGTTTGTTTGGATGACATAGAGTGACATAAAACTCTGGGTTAGTTAACCCGATGATATTTTTCTATGGTACAAGACATGATTAGTGTTAAAAAGTTATTTACTTAATTCCGAGTTAACTAACTCTTTAATTAATTATTTAATATGCATACATGCAAGTGGTTCTAAAATATCATATTAATCTTCATTGACAAATCTACTCGTTAGTAGATTTGTCAATGAAGATTAATATGTTTGTTCTTGTTTCGTATGTTTTTGTTATTTCAGTAACTGTTTATGAACAGTGTATACTTGTTTAAAATATTGGAACGAAATTATAATATTGTTTTTTTTTTTGTTTTTATACCACTGAGGTGGCAGACAAGCATACGGCCCACTGGATGGAAAGCGATCACTTTAGCCTATGGACGTTTGCAAGACCAGAGGTGCAGCACTAGCGCTGCCGACCCTATAAAAATCTAATTATCTAAAAATCTAAATCTTAATTTTAGATTTTTAGACAGTGTTAAGCTATGCTAGGCTGCTTTTGTTGCTGACAATGCACCACCATTTACTGTCACATCCGTGAGTCACATAAGGGTCGGTTGAAAACCAGCGCTAGGCTTCTGAACCAGGTCCTGTTCGGTTGGTTGTAAAAATATATGAAAGCTCTTTTTAAATTCTTTTTTTTTCATTTAATTTAAGTATTTAGTTTTTTTTAGCTTTTCTTTTTGCATTAGTTGTTACTCAATTGCAGAATAAAAAATATATCTTCACGCTGCATCCCTGACGGGGTAGTCAGCCTTTCTTTCTTTCTAATTTTCTTTAATCATAAATGTCGACAAATCCTGGCAAATATTTATGCATTATTGTAGATCTTATAAGCGGCGGGATTTAATAGGTGCGACGGGAGTTCAAAGTATGTCACGGGCGAAGCCGTGGGGGTCACCTAATCTTTACATATATTCCGTTGTTATTTCCAAGCCATAACTGGATTTGGTGCATGGTCTCCAATTTTATTGCTTGTTAGGAGCAGCCAGGCCTAGTACCTTCGTCGTTACCTTGTGCGTTAGTCAGCAGGTGCACCAGTTGCAGGAAAGGTCTTCTAGGCCCCGGAGATACCGATGGAGCCCCATACACACGACAATTAAAAACAATGTGTATGTGTACGAGAGTACACAAGTAAGAAGTGAAACTTCTTACGACAATTTTTTACAGTTTAAAAATATTCTCATACGTCGATAAAGTTTCATTTCATAATTACATGGCGCGTAACCTAAAATGTGACGATTTCTTTACAGCTTAAAAATTTCTCTCCTACGTCCATAAAGAAGTTTCACTTATGATAAAGAAGTTTCACTTCTAAACACATGGCGCGTAACCGAAAAACGTGACGATATTTTTTTGAATAAAATATTGTTTTTGAAGTGAAACTTTTGTATTCGAGTCGAATAGAAATTTTATAGCTATAAAATTTCTATTCGACTGTTGTTTTATTTATTTCAGTAATAAATAAAACAACATCCTTGATTACAGCATATTTACAGTTCACAGTATGTTTACAGTTTACAGTATGTTTACAGTTTACAGTATGTTTACAAAGAGTAATTGAAACACAAATACTTTACATGTCATAACAAAATATTTGGTTACTATTTTGTTAATGATTGTACTCATATGCTTAGGGCAAGAACAGACCTAGCGATAGAACATTTTAATTGATTAATTACATACATAATTATAGGTATATGCATATTGTCATGCCTTTGAATAAATAAATAATAAAAATATAAATATCA
The DNA here is from genome assembly GCA_948477245.1 of Thumatha senex. NCBI lineage: Eukaryota > Metazoa > Arthropoda > Insecta > Lepidoptera > Erebidae > Thumatha > Thumatha senex. The sequence continues at coordinate 14,066,271 of OX419752.1, read as the reverse complement.
TTGGGACACTCACACAACACCATCTGATTACACACTAAGCAGAGCTTGTACTATGGTAACCAGATAACTGATAAACATACTTATATATTTTAAAATACATACATATTATAGATAATTAACACCCAGACACAGAATAAACCATCGTGCTCATCACACAAAGTTTTATCCTGGGTGGGAATCGAACCCACAACCTCTTGCGATATACTCCCACCGCTCCACAGAGGCTGTCAAAAATGATTAGGCTGAGGCAAACAATACGCCCACATTTCACTCATTTTTGTCCCACATAACATGTGGTGAGTCCATTGCCGCGTTGAAAATGGACAGGCGCAGTTTGTGGTGACCTGCTGTTGAAAATTTAGCCGCCCATAAGGCCTTGAACTGGGCTTAACGACTGACATTATACTGGCAACCGGGACCAAAGGCTTAACGTGCCTTCCGAGGGACGGAAACGAAACGCACGCAAATGTAAAAACCACAAAGTGGTCACCCACCCAAGGACCAGCCATAGCCAAAGCTTCTTAACGCAGTGATCGTTTACAGAACACTGAGTCATCGGGGCCACGAGCGCTTCATAATTAATTAGCTTAATAAAATTAAATGTCTTAATTATGCTTAGACCATTTAAAAGGTGATTACTAAATATCGTTCACTAGCTGATGCCCGCAGCTCCGTCCACGTGGTGAAGTTACCTATTCGAGACTTCGTACGAACCCTAAACTTTGAAAATTCAATATAGCCTATGTTACTTACGAAGAATGTAGCATACTAATGGTGTAAGAATTTTTAAAATCGGCCTATTAGTTTCTGAGCCTATACATTACAAACAAACTTACAAATCTATCCTCTTAATAATATTAGTATAGACTAGAATTAAAGATAAATTTAGTGCTATTCCGTGACTACCGGTTCATAACGCGGCTCACCTGAAGAGAACCGGCAAGAAACTTAGGTAGGCTTTTTTTGATGGCCTATTTACAAATTAATATTATTTTATGCTCTGCCATCCCTTTGGCTAAAGGAGTGAATTATAAAATAAATTGTGTAAATCCAAAGTCTGAATACCAAGTTTCAACCAAATTGGTTCAGGGGTTAGAAGCCCCGGCGAGTTTTGCGCCGCCTTCATATTCAGTTCCATAAAAAAAGGAATGACATGACTTTTCTACTTTTTTTAAATTTAACCTGTTTTAAGTCATCAAAATAATAATTTCCAGGCACCCTGTCTTGTAAATAGTTTTTAGCCGTTAGTATTTGTCACAAAGATTTTTTTAATTACCTTTTAAATTTATTTAATGGTAAATCTCTAAGGTTACTGGGAAGTGGCCTGGCGGTCCTTCGGTGTTGAGTGGTTTTGAGCAATGAATAATAAATAAATAAATATATTAGGACACTTTTTACACAGCGTCATCTAGCCCAAACTAAGCTATATGCTTGTAATATGGGATCTAGACAACTGATATACATATTTATATATTCCTTAATACATACATATTATACATAGGAAACACCCAAACTCCGAAACCAACATTTGTGTATCACATAAATATTTGTTTCGACCCGGGTATTGAACCGGGACGTCAGCGCGACAGACGAGAGAGATAGCCACCGAGCGGCATCTATCTTGTATTCCGTTACAAATACTCGTAGTAATAGCTAATTTTGTGTTTATTTCCTATCTGCGTCTTTCACTTTCCACACACTTTCAGAGCGGCATTTATCATACTATCCCTGAGGTTCTGCCTTTCATTCCAAATTCTCAGCAGAAGGGCGTGCTATAAGAATTGTTAACGATCCTCTACTAGCAAGTGGTGTTGAGCTCCTTCGTGATAGGAGAGACTTCGCCTCCTTATGTGTGTTTTATCGCCTGTACAATCGTCCGTGTTCTGAGAAATTGTTTGATATGAGGCCCACGGCTACCTTCTATCATCACACCGCTTGCCATAGACAGGGTGTTCATCCTCACACTTTGCTTCCGGAGCGCTCGCATACCGTTAGGTCTGATAGAGGCGTACACTTAGGTTGTGGAATGAGCTAACTGCCTGGGTTTTTCCGAACGTCTACAGTATGGGGTTCTTCAAAAGCGGTCGGCAGCGCGAGTGTTGCACCTCTAGTGTTGCAAACGTCCATAGGCTACGGTGACTACTTTCCATCACGGTGATTGCTTGGCTGCCACGTCAGTGGTAAAAAAAATAATGGCCAAATTTACGTCGCCAAGCCTTTCGACTACCCTTTCTTTATATTTATCTTAATGAAAATTAAATATGAAAATGAGCAGCTTTTGATGGGCTTAGATTCATGTGGAAATCCTCATGGATGCTATGCCGGACTCCTACCGACTAAAACCACATGTTTCCCTTCATCTGTCTATAGCCAGGAGTCCCAGGTGAGCCTTCGGAAGGACAACATATCGTTCAGGGGGGGTTCGGGTGTTATCCTGCCTCTTTGGGGGGTTCGAGTGTTATCTCGCTGCTTTGGGGGTGTGCGTGTTATACCACTATTGAGAGGGTGAAGGGCGTGCGTGTAACCCTCACGCTGCGCCACTTTCCATGGCCTGCTTCTGTAAGAACGGCGAGGAGCCCACCCGCCGTACTCAGGCCCCCGGTCCCGGAGGTCGGTAGTCTTGGGCGAAGACAAGTCTGCGGCGAGGGCGCCACAGACTGCGGAACTCGGGGGCAAAAGTTCTTTCGCTCTCTCTCCGCTGCCTCTTTTGCGAGCATGACTTGCTTGCAAAAAGCCGCAGTGGCGTCCCCCTTGCTCCCGCTGTAGATCATGGCTCTCACCATGGTCTCCAGCGTGAGAATGTCCACGCCCAGACCCGCAACGAGGTCCCGGCGCTGCAGCTCCCACGCTGAACACTCCGCCAGTGTATGCAGCTCCGTATCGTCGCTGCAGTCCGTACAGTGTTGGCATTCTGGTGTTACCTCCCTGTGTATACGCCACAGAAACTTACCGAAGCACCCGTGCCCGGTAAGTATCTGTGACATCCGGTCCACTCCTCCATGACCGGCTTCACCGCATCAATTGTGGTATGTGCCCACTTAGGATGCTCAAGTCGCACCTTCCATGTCTCCATGAGCTCCTGGCGGAGCAGGGATCGCTGAGCCTCGATTTCTCGGGGCACAGGCCTATAGTCCGCGAACCGCTGTAACCTATAATAGTAGGGGAGCGTTAATGCTTACTAGGAAGTTTATACCGGCTTATATTCATAAGATTATAGTACGTTACCAAAACATAACAGATTTGACGGCCAGTAAGTCTGGTAGTAGTGAAACCAAAAGTTATAATTTGTCAATTAAGCTAAACCTCCAAATTGTATAAGCGCACATACAACTCAAAGGTCTAGGTATGTTATTTGGTAATAACTATGTTATGTATGTATGGGGTCTTTTCAACCCTTTTTTTGAAGATATTCTTTTATTTGTGACGTAAGACCACGCTTTTAACCATAATTGACAATTCTAGGTCCCCATACTTTTAACTTTTGGTTGCACCTCTACCAGACTGGCTGACGGTCAAATCTGTTATGTATTGGTAAAGAAATATTAGTGTTATGACAGCAGTCGTTATAAAATCACTTACGAAAATTAATGCTACCTGCCCTGCTATAACCGTCAAGTCTGTGTTGACCCTTATATAAAAGGAACGTTTTCGGCGGGTATAATTAAAAAAACAACACACATCTAAACCATCGAAGCGAACACACAGAGATGATTGAAATTGTTATAGAGCTGTGTTACCGAGTTTAGGAATACAAAAAATGGTTTTAGGATTTAAAATAAAATAAATAAATATCCATCACGCCTTATCCCCGAAGGGGTGGCAGAGGCATATTATATGCCCACTTTTAACCGTGTGGATTCCTGTCCTACGTAATAGGTGGTGAGCCCATTGCCGTGTTGAAAATAGACAGACGCAGGCTGTGGCTACCTGCTGTTGAAATTTTTTAAGCCGCCTATAAGGCCTTCAACCAGGCTTAACGACTGCCATTTTACTTGCAACCGGGACCAACGGCTTAACGTGCCTTCCGAAGCACGGAAACGCTGGCAAATATAAATGCCACAAAGTGGTCACCCATCCGACGACCAGCCATAGTGAAAGTTGCGTACCTCAGTGATCGTTTACTGAACACTGAGACCGCAAGGCCACGAGCGCTTCAAGGCTTTAGGATTTCTTTTTCAAATCTCTTATTTCAAAGGGGGTAAGGGAGAAGACCCAGGACCATTAAATAAATTTAAAAAGTTAATTAAATACAAGCTTTGTGAAAAAGGTTATTACTCCGTTAAAGACTATTTGCAGGACAGGGACGCCTGGAAATGATCTGCTGGCAAAGTGAAATAATATTAAATTGTAAATAGGCCATCAAAAAAAAGCCTTCCTAAGTTATCTTGCCGGTTCTTCTCAGGTGGGCCGCGTTCCGAACTGGTGGTCGCTTTAAATATTTTAAATAGTTTATGACATTTTGTAAGCGCCGTTACAATGGCCTATGCAAAATAAAGATTTTTTTAAAAATTTTTTTTTCCCACTCCAGCAAGTGGTGCACCGACTCCTGGTGCTAAAAATGGCCATTGCGATTCAGCGCAGCAATTCGACCAGCTTTATAGGCATTTTTGCACCTGGTATGGTACTATCAGGGGTAGGTTATTTAGTTAAGAATGATGTTTGTACATGAAGTTGTAACTTATAAATAAAATTTATTATAAATAAACTTTTAAATATTTTATGTATCAACTAGCTGACCCCCACAGCTTTGCCCGTGACAAACATACTTGGAACTCCCGTCGCTCCTTTCTAATCCTGTCTGTGTTAAACCGAGGAAATGAATAAAATATGTTATTTTATATATCAATATTCTTAATTGTGTCTTTGTATGTTTATGTGTATATCTATACTAATATTATAAAGCTGAAGGGTTTGCTTGTTTTGTTGAACACGATAATCTCAGGCACTACTGGTCGGATATAAAAAAATATTTTCGTGTTAGATAGCCCATTTATCGAGGAAGGCTATAGGCTATTTATCATTACGCTACTACACTGGGGAGCAGAGCAGTAGTCATAAATGTCGACTAATCGGGCAAATTATTATGCATCATTGTAGAATTTATAAGCGACGGGATTAAATAGGTGCGACGGAAGGTCGAAAAATATTCCACTGGCGAAGCTGTGGGGGTCATCTAGTATAATATTGTATGGCATTTCGGTGTAAACAACAACACGTCATACATAGCAATTAAATACCTACAGTGCTTCATCAGTAAACATCTTTTCATTTTTTAATAAAATCTTTTATCAATTTCAAATTGAAACCTGCTAACTAAAGGCAGTTAGTAACGTTCATTATGTTTGAGCTAATAGCTTTTAGTTGAAAAGCTTTTTTGTGCTTATCCGACGAATCGAATAAAGCGATTATAGTCGATTTTCAATCAATGAAAGCGATAAAATTAGCTTTTATGGGTTTAATTTTCGATCGTGAGTCCTAAAACCGAATAGTAGTTATTATCAGTTGCTCAGGATTCCGTACACGTGTGTCAAAATTGAACTTTATCTATACAGATAAATAATATTGAAGTGTCACTGTAAAGTGTTTTCACTGTAAAGCTTAAAAAGCGGCCAAGTGCGAGTCGGACTCGCCCGTGAAGGGTTCCGTGGCAGCAAGTAATTGAATGAAAGGTAAATTGCAGTTTATGATTTATGACGTATTAAAAAAAACTACGCACTTACTAGCTCTTGTTAAAACCAATTTTCGGTGAAAGTTTGCATGGTAATGTACATCATATATTTGTTTTTAGTTTTATCATTCTCTTACTTAGAAGTTACAGGGGACACACACACACACTTTTTACCACTTTGAAACCTCTATACAATTTATGCAGACCTATCCATAGACATATTTAGACACGTATGCAAATGATGAAAAAATAATTTTTGAATTTCAGTTCTAAGTATTCTCGGGGAACCCCCAAAATTTATTTTTATTTTTCAATTTTTGTGTAAAAATTTTAATGCGGTTCACGGAATACATCTACTAACCAAGTTTCAATAGTATTGTTCTAATAGCGGTAACGGTAGCAGACGGACAGACATGACGAACCTATAAGGGTTCCGTTTCTTGCCATTTGGCTACGGATCCCTAAAAAGTGTAAACGGTTACATAAAAAATAGAAATTTAATTATTTTTCTCTATCCGTCTGTCATTTGTTCCGGCTAATATTTGAAACAGTTGTACCGATTTTCACGGGCCTTTAAAAGATAGAAGTCTAGCCATAGCGAAAGATGCTTAAAGTGATGCAAAACACTGAGTTTGCAGGGCTACGGACATTACTGTTGTATTCTTTGTCAGAAAATAAATACATTAATTTTTCCATTTTTTATTATTTTATCTATCACGCTTATCCCCGAAGGGGTGGCTGGCCATATTATATGCCCACTTTTAACCATGTGACCCACGTAATAGGCGGTGAGCCCATTGCCGTGTTGAAATAGACAGACGCAGGTTGCGGCTACCTGCTGTTGAAAATTTTCAAGCCGCCCATAAGTCCTTCAACCAGGCTTAAAGACTGCCATTTTACTGGCAACCGAGACCAACGGCTTAACGTACCTTTCGAAGCACGGAAACGTTCCCAAATGTAAATTCCACTAAGCAGTCCCCCATCCAAGGACCATCTATAGCGAAAGTTGCTTAACGCAGTGATTGTTTACAGAACACTTACATTTAGTGTATACATGTTTAATTTCAGTGTCAGGAATGATCGAAAGAGCATGACTTATACTCGTAATCTAGAAAAAAATATATAGGTAAATGGAATCGATTTTTTTAAGCCTGTATATATTTGACCATTCGTTTAGCTATAGATGATACGGTTTTAGATGTGTAATCACTACATTTTATAAAATAAAGTCGTTTCCCGCTGTCTGTCCCTATGTATGCTTAAATCTTTAAATCAACGCAATGAATTACGATGCTGAAGGTTTTTTTTTAATAGATAAAGTGATTTAAGAGGAAGGTTTTAGTATATATCATTTGTAAAGTTGTTAAGTTTTTGTATACATTGAATAAAATAAAACGATATTTGTTGGGGGGTGTCGGAAAACATTAGCCGTCTAGGAGTTTTCAAGGAAAACGCTGCCAAAATCTCAAAGGGTTAAGCAAAATAATATATGGTGGAATTGTACATCTAATATAGGTCTGCAAAAAAATTCGCGACGGTATAAATATCGAAATAAGGCGGTAATTTGAAGGCTATTTACACAAATGCGTTATTACATATAATACTTATCATTTTTAATATGTTACTGTTGACTTTAGCATTTCATGAAGATTATTTTGTCCCTGTGCATTTGCGCAATGAAATTAATTTCGTGTAACCATAATTCGACCGGAGGTACTGGACAACGGAGAAGTCTACAAATAATTTGGAAAATGTTCACACATTATTGTGAAATTAATAAACGACGGGATTAAATGGGTGCCACGGGGTTCGAAGTATGTCACGAGCGAAGCCGGGCGGGTCAGCTAATTTTCGATAACTGACTTCTTCCTTAGACATCCCAAGATACGAATATTTCCGAAACGGGTGGCCGTTTATGATTGCCTCGGTGGTGCGACTGCCGCGCTGAGGTCCCGGGTTCGATTCCCAGGTCGGAATCCTATTAATAATATGAACGCGAAAGTTTGTAATTATGGATGTTTGTTACTCTTTCACGCAAAATCTACTGAATGAATTTTGATGAAACTTTACAATAATATAGCTTATACTTCAGAATAACACATAGGCTACTTTTTATCCCAGGAACGAGTTACTGTGGGAACGGTAAAACTCACCACGCGTGCGGAGCCGCAGGCGTCTACTAATTACTAATATTTGTGCCTATGATCAGTTTGTTTTGGAGTTTTGGTGTTACTTATGTATGATATGTATTTATAACTATGTTTATCAATTGTCATAATTGTACTAAACAAATCTACCACAAGCTTATATTAGTTTACTTTAGGCTAGATGGCACTGTGAAACTAAAATGTCCCACACTATCAATATAATGATTTTCTCATTTACAACTTACTTTCTCATGTTTCAAAACGCACATTAAGCCACTGAAAGCCCTATGGAAGCTAAAATAATTTCAACAGCAGGGTATCACAACCTGCCTGTTCTTCTATGAATAATTAATATACCTAATCATGAAAACAACCACGAAAGTTATTAAAGTAAAAACTTCTTTGAGCGCGGTACGCATGTATTTAGATAAGATAAAATCTCTGGACTCGCGACACCGTTACTGAGACGCAGCTATAGTGTGTGCATTTAAAAAGTTTTGAAGTATTAGATTGATTGCGTTGAACATAAAACACTATTGCGAAAACTCTTTTATTATGGTATCAAAGACTCTGCACTGGATCTTGTTGCCTCCTACTTAAATGATCGGATACAACATGTTGATGTTAATGAAATTCGCTCCTCTGGAGCATCTGTAGCTATGGGCGTACCGCAGGGATTAATTCTAGGTCCATTTCTATTTTTAATTTTTATTAACGATTTGCCATTCTATATACAGAACTTGTGCGACATTGTTCTATTTGCTGATGATACGTCACTTATTTTTAAAGTAGATCGTACGCTTACTGATTTTAACGGCGTTAATAGTTCACTTGCCCAAGTTGTAGATTGGTTTACGACCAATAATTTGCTACTAAACGCTAAGAAGACAAAATGTATCATATTTAGCATGCCTAATGTCAGGAATTGCGGTCCAAAAATATCATTGAACGGTGATATCCTTAATATTATAGAATCAAGAACTATTTTTGGGGATCACTTTAGATAGCAAACTGCAGTGGAACGCCCAAATAACGTGTCTTGCAGGTAAACTCAGCTCGGCAGGCTTTGCCGTTAGTAAAGTCAGGCAGCTCACTGATGTAGAAACTGCCAGGCTAGTATTCTTTAGTTATTTTCATAGTGTCATGTCTTACGGCATTTTGCTGTGGGGTAAAGCAGCTGATCTACAAGTAATTTTTGTACTCCAGAAGAGAGCTATACGTGCAATATATAAATTGAGTGCTAGAGTGTCTCTTAGAGAGAAATTTAAACAATTGGCATTTTAACGGTTGCATCACAGTATATATTTGCAAATATCATGTTAGTTAAACAGAACATACATTTGTACAATAGATACAGTGACATACATTCGATAAATACTAGAAATATGCATAAATTAATTGGAACGCATCATCGTTTACAAAAGGTTCACGACTCTTTTGCAGGAATTGGCGTACGCCTATATAATAAAATTCCTTTAGACATTATGAACCTGCCGTTACATAAATTTAAGGCGGAAATTAAGACGCACCTCTTGAAAAGGGCTTATTACACAATTAATGATTATTTGAATGATAAAAATAAATGGAAATGAGTTGCATGCTCTTCGCTCGAGCTATTTAGGATTCGAATGAATCTTGTGTTATATTATCTACTTGTCTTGAATCTGCATATATATGTTGTATTTTTTTTTACATTATTTTTATTTACATTCTCCAGTATAAATAATTTGAAGCGCCAGGCAACTAAAGGTATGGCTGCGTTTAGTCCCGGTAATAACTAATATACATAATTATATGTAATTTGACTTTGTTATTGTGTGAGCACTATGTACACTTATTTATAATTTTGAAATTGACATGATAATTGCTGTGTAGTTTTTGGGTATGTCATGCTCGCCTAAGTGTCCTGGCAGTGGTGGCGTATGTATCGGGTCGCCTTGTTCCCTACAATACGGTTGAATAGGGCGATGGCTGATATATGCGTCATACCCGTGAACGGGTGCCGTCTGTTGGGACTGGTCAGCTCATAGCTGTTATAGCAATTGTTACAAATAATATTATTTAAATTTAAGGCAAACTAAGTTTAGTCGACTGTTCTCACATAAATTCAAAGGAACTATGTAAGTGTAATTTTAATGAACACAATATTTATTTTGTGTTTTTTTTTTTTTTATTTCTTTACTGTATAATTGGTCAAATATCATGTTAATCAAACTGTGTCAAATGGCGGTTAGAAAAGAGTGGCCATGAGTTTTATTGCCAGGTTCTTCCTCTGGCTCTACCTATTGCTTTGCGAATCTGGCAGTAAATGTAAATGTAGAAGCATTAATCTTGACGTTCATAAGTGTTACTTTGTGACCTACATGAATAAAGATTTTTGATTTTGATTTTTTGATTTTGATAATTTCGAACTCAGATATCAACCTTCGATAGCTCAGTTGGTAGAGCGGTAGACTGTACATAAATACATACATATTGAAACGCCTTTATCCCCGAAGGGGTAGGCAGAGGAATACTGTACGCCTCATTTCACCGTATGGTGGACTGTAGACGGTTATAAATTGGCATCCATAGGTTGCTGGTTCAAATCCGGCTCGAAGGAACTCTTTTTGAGTATTTAAACACAGTCACATTATAAATAAATATAGTGATCTTTGTACTTTTATTTCTTAAAGTAATTGGGTTTCACCCAAGTACCCATCTAAAAAATGTCTAACGCGCCAAAATAAGTTTATACTTCTGTCGGTACTCCCGGAGTGCATACTGTAACTTTTTTATAATGAAATCGTCTACACATCAATTTGCTATTTTATCACGAATCGAATGCTCTGCTGTCTCAAAAAAAAAACTGACAGCAACATACCGCAACTAATTGGATTTTTCACGAGCATCCGCCATATTGGAAAAGGTATTGACACAACTACAGCATTTTTAAATTTATATATTTTTTTAGAGTTTTGTAGAAAAAAAAACCGGTCCAGCACAAGTCATTTTAACAATAATTTATATACATCGTGAAGATAGCTCGATTTTCTGATTGCTTCTAATGAGTATTATTATTGACGTTCATTTTGCCAAGAAAATGACGCAACCGCCTTCTGTCTAAACTAGCCGTAATTAGGTTTAGTTTTTGATGGAGTTTATGAACAAAACCGGAGCCTTAATTTCAACTAATCTCATACCGCCTTAACGACTGCCATTTTACTGGCAACCGGGACCAACGGCTTAACGTGCCTTCCGAAGCACGGAAACGCTCGCAAATGTAAATACCACAAAGTGGTCACCCATCCGAGGACCAGCCATAGTGAAAGTTGCGTAAATCAGTGATCGTTTACAGAACACTGAGACCGCGGGGCCACGAGCGATCACTAAATTTGTGTTTTCTAAAAATTAGAGCACTGATTTAGATCATGAATGTTATATTTTATTTTATAGAAGTAAAACTTCTTTATCATAGGGGATTCTTCTTTTTTGACGTATGAGAGTAAATTTTATAGCTGTAAAAAATGTCGTAAAGAAGTTTCAGTACTCTCAGAAGTACTCTGGCACACACACATTTAACTTTATTGATAGAGTAATCGATTGATCGTAAATTATAATCGAGTAATTATAAATTATACTCGAGTAATTGATTGATCGAACGACTGATTGATTGAGTGACCGGTTGATTCTTCTTCTTCATTTGAGTATATTACCAGATGCTTCTGAACACTTATAGGAATTGGAGCCTGGAGTATAGATTTAAGGACTATCCACACACAAAAGTTCCAGCACAGTGCCGATCAGTAATATACAAGGTCTATTGTAAAACACCACCAACCTGCTAGGAGTGGATAGCCAAGGTCATAACCAATAACGTTTGTTTTACCACGTCTGGCAATTCGTTACACAGCGAATACTATCGTACATTGAAACTTCCAGCTTCGTTATAGGTTTTCGCTCTTGCATTCGTTTAAGGGAACTCCTGGATCTCTTTTTCGTAACATACTGCATGCCTCGAGGAAAGATGCACGTGCGCGCATCAATTCGGTTGAAAAAGGTCATAGTCAAAGGAGTTATGAACGGTCCCCCCCCATCCCCTGTGATTTTCACGAGTAACGTATTACAGTAATTAGTAGTCATCAATAAAGATAAATACAACAAATAAAAAAAAAACATTCAAAATTGATTAAAAATTCGTTTAACATGTTTTTATGATGTTAGCTGCCTAGTCCTAGCAGGTTGCTGGTGTTTTACAAATGACCCTGTATACAGTTTACGTCTGCCGCACTGAACGTCACTATCACTGACGAGTGCATATGGCGTCGTACAAAATGTATGCACACGACATTGATGTATACGTTACTGATCGGCACGTGTCGGCAATGTTGTGTGCGGATAGGCCTTTATTTGGCTGCTAGGAACATCTATCATTTGGCGTTAGAATTTCAGCTTTGTTGGGAGCGAGTGCTGTCTGACCTCCCGACCCCGTAAGGGTGCCTACGTCATAGCCTCCGTTAATCAACAGGTGCACCGCTAGTAGGCGATGGTGCTTTGACCCTGAAGATCGTGGTGGCCCTTATACTCGCTATGCCAGTGATTGTTGGAGCGTGTTACATCACCAGTTAGGGTTGCTTGTCAATGTGTCACATCTCTAGAGCTCTCTTACTTCCTGGCGCGGGCCTGATGTGCTACGTCAGAATAGACCTATAATTCTGTGATTGTACAACAAATAAATGGAATCTACTAAAGACTGACTATCATTTACCAACACACAACAGAGCGAAGCGAACGAAGTAAGCATAGCTCTATTCTTCCCCGATTAGGATTTTCGCTTTGTCCTCGAACATTCCTCCCCCTTCACACTTTTTGATCAAATTTGACCTATAATACGAAATCTAGCGATAGATGGTTTAGAAAAAATAAAATTGTAAATCGGACATAACATGGAGGAATAATCACCTAAAGGAAAACTCGAAAAAAGCTCCATTTAAACTTTCCAGGGACGGCAAGTGCACCTAGTTATTATAAGGCGAAAGGCTGTTTGTTACTACACGCTCAGACGGCTGGACCAATTTATATAAAACTTGGAATTCAGTCTAGTACGAGACTACCAGGACTTTAATAGGTCGTGCTAATTAGTGTCTAGCTCATAAGACATAACTTAAGTATAAATAAAATACTTTACAATTATTGTGTAGTATTTATTAAATAGTACCAGGGGTAATATTAAAATCTCCCGTGGTACTACTATACGTCATAGTAGTACCACGGGCAAAAAATATTTCTCGTGGTACTACCAGTAGTACCACTGTTAGTACCACGGGTAAGTACTGGACCTTTTAGCCTTTTTGTTACCACCTCTCTAAAAAGGCAACGGGTTAAAAATTTCTTCAAAATTTAACATCTAAAATAGACACATTTTATTAAATGTATTCGGCCCTTAAGACACACCCCAGTTCCGTGCTTCGGAAGGCACGTAAAGCCGTTGGTCCCGGTTGCCAATGAAAATGGCAGTCGTTAAGCCAGGTTGAAGGCCTTATGGGCGGCTTAAAATTTTTCAACAGCAGGTCGCCACTGCCTGCGCCTGTCCATTTCAACACGGCAATAGGCTCACCACCTGTTACGTGGGACAAAAATGCATACGGCGAAATGTGGGCGTTTAATATGCCTTTGCCTACCCCTTCGGGGATAAAGGCGTGACAATATGTATGTATGTATGGAATTTTGGTAGTTGACAACCTATCATGTTCCTGTAGGAAACGAGTATGGAAAACCTTTACCACGCAGTATTAGTGCTTAATTTTTGTAAGTGTGTATGTTATTTTTTTAAAGCTCAAACGTCTGCACCAATTTGAAAAGAACTTAGTGTGGAGATAGCTGACAACTTGAATTGACACATAAGCTTACTCCCGCTAACAAAAACCCAGCATAATTTGCAGTCAAACTTACCTGAGTTCTCTAAGAAAAGCTCCAAAGAACGGGATGAGCCTGCACTCAGGCATAGCCAGAGCCCTGGCTAAGGCTCTCTCATACTCAGCTGACAGCAGAGCCGCTGAGAGAAAGTCCAGCACTGGCAAAGATTCGTCAGAGATGCTGAACCAGAAGGACTTCAGTTTGTTTGACCTGTGAAAGAGGATAATAAAATTAGGACTATTAAACACTATGAAGCGCTCGTAGCCCTGCTGACTAAGTGTGCTATAAACGATCACTGTGTTAAGCAACTGTCGCTATGGCCAGTCACGGATAGGTGATCACTTTTGGCATTTAAATTTTTCTAGCTTTTTCGTGCTTCAGGAGGCACGTTAAGCGGTTGGTCCCCAGTAACATGGCACTCGTTAAAAATTTCAACGTCAAATAGCCACAACCTGCATCTTTTTATTAGCAGCATGCAAGGTTTTAACAGGGGAAGGAAGTATTGCAGATACTAAATAGTGAAGTAACGTAAAAAAATATGCCAAGTCTAAACAAACACGTATACACACACACACGTGCGCGCGCCCGCACTTAACACACACACACACATACACACACAAACTCACACACACACTCACAAACGTGTACACAGAGCTTTGTTATTTGTTTATTGTTACCCTATTGTCTTTTTTGATTTATTGTTTCCCTAGTTTACTCGATACTGCCTAATTATCCTTTTTGTTTAAAGAATGTAATTCCATAAGTGGCTGACCGTCCCAATATCTACGGTTTTGTAAGTAGTATTAAGAGAGCTGTGGAATTTGTAAATTAAATAAATAAATTACAACACGGCAATGGTGTCGCCAAACTCCTTAACTCCGAAACCTACATTTGTAGATACAAATATTTGTTCTGACCCGGGAATCGAACCCGGGACCTCAGCGCGGCAGTCACATACACTACAACTGCGCTACCGAGGCAGTTTCTTGAACCTAATTTCATTTTGTATATATTACGCACTCCTGCCCCTCGTAATAAAAATCATAGACACAATTTCAGTCCCTACACATTTTCTTCTCCATAAATAGCACGCCCTAATACATTTTTAATTACCCACTTTAGGGTAAAAAGGGGTGGTAATGACCAAAACATCCTTTACTAATACACATGCAACGTAATGAGAAAATCAATTTGACACCAGAAGAGGAGATCTTTTTCGAATAAAAATAAAGGACTTAATAAATTTAATTAAATAACGTGGGCCTTTTTTTTAAGCAGCGCCATGTATCCCAAAGTAAGCTAATATAGCTTGTGGTATGAAATCTAGACAACTGATAGACACACTTATATATTTTCAAATACATACTTATTTTACATATCAAACACCCAAACTTCGAAAAAATCATTTTTCGGATCACACAAATATTTCGACTCGGGAATCGAACCCAGGACCTCAGTCGCGGCAGACATCATACACTACCACTGCGCCACCGAGGCAGTCAAATGTGCATGTATTTTTCACTTTTATTTAGAACGTTATACTTAAAGGCCTTATAGGCGGCTTAAAAAAATTTCAACAGCAGGTAGCCACAACCTGCGTCTGTCTATGTCAACACGGCAATGGGCTCACCACCTATTACGTGGGACAGGAATCCACACGGTGAAAAGTAGGCATATAATATGCCTCTGCCACCCCTTCGGGGATAAGGCGTGATGGATATTTATTTATTTATTTATTATTTATACTTCAATCTTAAACCTTTTCGAGTAATTGGCTCGGGCTACTGTTTACTTGGTACTTATAACTTAGCAATGGTAAATAATTAAATACTAGTATTTCAGGCAAAATATGATCAATCTTCCTTAACATTCTATTTAAAGGGATTTTTTTTTAAGTTAGAATAATTAAAAAAAAAAATACTTTGACGTAACAATATAAAAATCATTTAATAAAAGTTGTCTTTCGCCTTTTCCTACGTTTAAAGAAAAATCAAAATGTCGACTATAGCTAACTTCAAGATGTTTGAAAACTACTTTGAATGTAATTTTAAGTTGTCATGGAAACACTTATCAGCTAACTTCAGGGTGTCCGTTTTTCGTGACGGTGTGCGTGCGTATTGGTTTTAGTTAGTTTTTTATTATTATTATTTTATTATTATAAATCCATCAAAGCTTAAAATATTCATATCACAGTACCACTGATCTCCACACTAGAATTCCCCGTGTTCTGGAGATCATAATTATTATTCGACAAACATCAATTATCATCCCAGAAAATGTTCAATAATAATCCCTACTTTCGCGTGTGTGTGTGCATGCGTGTGCGTGCGCGCGCGCGCGCGCGTGTGTGTGTGTGTGTGTGCGCGTGTGCGCGCGTGTGGGTGTGTGTGTGTGTGTGTGTGTGCGCGCTCGTGCGCGTGTGTGTGTGTGTGTGAGCGCGTGTGTGTGTGTGTGCGTGTGTGTGTGTGTGTAATTGTAAAAGTTTACTCTCATATTTTTTCCTAACGCGCCAAAAGAAGAATAACTTCAAAACAAACCGGTCACGTGTGAGTTGAACTCGTGAACGAAGGGTAACGAAAATAAAAGAAAAATTGTTATAAAAAGCAATATTTTCTTATAAGGCGGTAAAAAACTCAGCGCTATCATTTGTAATAATAGAAAAGATTGATAAAAAAAACACATAAGATTTATTATTATTTATTATTTATTTATTATTTTTATTTTTCCGGGAATGCCGACAAAAGTGAGAACTTAATTTATTAATAATTCTCTGTCTAAAAATATGCGAACCGCGCCAAAAGAAGTTATCGCTTCAAAAATTAACAGAAATATTTTTTTTCCATCAAAATATTTACGCAGCAGAGATGCCTGGAAGTAGAAATACACTTTGAACCCAATTTCACTCTCTCATACAAAATATCACATACATAACTGCAATTGAAACCCCAGGACACGTGCGCTGAGGTCACGAGGAATCGATATATTTTCGGAAATATAGAAACACTAGATGTGACATACCATTTTAACTCCTGACGTAAAAAAAGAAGAAGAAATAATTCTATATAAATAAAAATTAATCTATTACGTGGGACAGGAATCCACACGGTGAAAAGTGGGCATATAATATGCCTCTGCCGCCCCTTCGGGGATAAGGCGTGATGGATATTTATTTTATTTTTTTAAAATTAATCGCAAATTATAATGTTAAGCGCAAAACTCTAAGACGGCTGAAACAATTTAGATAATTTTTGTTTTATTCATTCCTTGAACTCTGAAACAGATTATTATGGAGAGAAAAATTAGGAAAATTGCAAAGTTTGAACTGTAAAGCTTCATTATGTGGGCATCAACTAGTATTTAAATAAATATTTTGGCACATTCTCACTCATCGCAGTCACCCTAATTAAATTACTATAAGCTTGTGTTATAGGATCTAGACAATTAAATAAATAAATATAAATATAAATATTGTGTGACACTTTTCACACAGCGCTATCCAGCCCAAAGTAAGCTAATATTAGCTTGTGTTATGGGATCTAGATAACTGATAAACATACTTATATATTTCTAAATACATACATATTATAGATAAATAACACCCAGGCACAGAATAAACCATCGTGCTCATCACACAAAGTTTTATCCTGGGTGGGAATCGATATTCAAATATTTTTAGGTCAAGTTAAAGGCCTTATAGGCGGCTTGGTAAATTTCAATAGATGATAGCAACAACTACGCGTAAAGAAATGTGGACGTATCCCTTTGCTTTTTCGAAAATAAAACATAATAATATCCTGGGTCCTGGTCCTTGCCCCGATAAGGCAGTGGACCATAGTTACGTCCTCCTATGGAAATTAAATTTCACATCGCTCATGTTCGCGCCAATAGACGATACTAGACAACAATAGTTAGCACAGTTGTTGTTATTTGATCTTCTTCCATCTTGGGTAGGCGAAGCAACCTCGGTTCATACAGTTTTGTTTTTTATTTATGTTCAATTTAACTACTTCAAAATTTTTATTTTTGTTTTTCTTCTAGAGATGTTTAAGTGACAAACTTTTTCAAAATACCTATTATTTAAAAATGCACTTATATACGGAGGCTTGTTATTAGCGAATTGTTAATTTAATAATTAAGTAGTCTATGTAATTATTAGTCTGTAAGCCTTCTGCAAAAGAAATAAATAAATAATATAACTTAACTATCATCACGCTTATCCCTGCCGGAGTAGTCAGAGAGGACAGATCGCCAGGCTTCGCGATCCATGCATACTTCTTTCACATTATGCAGATTCATAAATCGCTTCATACTCGTACGAACACGTCTGATTATCCGAGTACTTATGGACTTTACTATACTTTCCAGTTTGCTCCCGTTGTCTTCATATGTAAATCTCGGCCTACCCTGACTCCTACTTACAGTATGCCTCTGTATTTTCGAGGAAAAACATTGACTTTATGTATTTATGTTTATTACAATCCAAGCCACATCCAGTATGTCTATAGATCTTGGGGTCACATAAAATATTATCTGTAATAAGGTCTCATACGTCCGAGCGTGAGGCTTCATGACATATTCGTATATATGGATTTAGTTGTCATTGTCACAGACAGACACGTCACAATTTTATTATTATTTATATCTGTGTTGTCCTTTTCTTTAGATTTCGCTGCAAATATCTTTACATCTACCAGTTCTTGACCAATGGTGAAATTCCGAGACATACATACATACATATCATCACGCCTGTTTCCCATTGGGGTAGGAAGAAACTATGGATTTCCACTTACTACGATACTGGCATACAACATTTGCTTCTAGTACTTTCATAAGTGTTTTCATACACGCCCGCCGGTTAAGGGTACTCTTGATCTGGCCTTTTTCCAAAAGGTCATCGATTTGATTGACATAACGTCGAGGTCGACGCCTACCAATTTGCTCATTCATTCTCGCTACGTAAATCTGCTTAGTCAGTATCTAAGTCCGAGACAATGTCAAAATTTCCTTACTAAACTACGGAAGCGCTCGTGGCCCCACGGTCTCAGTGTTCTGTAAACGATCACTGAGTTACGCAACTTTCACTATGGCTGGTCCTCGGATGGGTGACCACTTTGTGGCATTTACATTTGCGAGCGTTTCCTTGCTTTGGAAGGCACATTAAGCCGTTGGTCCCGGTTGCCAGTAAAATGGCAGTCGTTAAGCCTGGTTGAAGGCCTTATGGGCGGCTTTAACAATATCAACAGCAGGTAGCCACAACCTACATCTGTCTATTTCAACACGGCAATGGGCTCACCACCTATTTCGTGGGACAGAAATCCTCACGGTGAAAAGTGGGCGTATAATACGCCACCCCTTCGGGATAAGGCGTGATGGATATTTATTTTTTTATTTTATTTGTTCTTATCGTTATCGTTGGGACAACTCACACAACGCCATCTGATTTCACACTAAGCAGAGCTTGTACTATGGTAACCAGATAGCTGATAAACATACTTATATATTTCTGAATACATACATATAATAGATAAATAACACCCAGACACAGAATAAACCATCGTGCTCATCACACAAAGTTTTATCCTGGAATCGAACCTCTTGCGTAGCAGTCGGATGCACTCCCACCGCGCCACAGAGGCAGTCATCTAACACTGAAGGATGGCGAGCTAGTGCTAAGTGCAGAAAGACTGAATAATAATACCATATTATTACAAAATTATTATGTAAGTAGGTACCGTATATAATATTAAGTAGATACACACAATTTTTTTTTCCCTAAATGCATATGAAACTATAATATGCATTTAGGGAAAAAAAATGTGTGCAAAAGTAGGCGTATAGTGCGCTTCTGCCAACCTCTTCGGAGATAAAAGCGTGACAATATGAATGTATGTATATTTCAACAATAAAAATCGTGACAAGAATTTTAACAAAGAATAAGGTCTCCTTTTAAATTGGACCCCTTTTTGTATTGATTTTTACTTAAAGGTCAATTTATAAGGCTTCGGGCAATCTTTATTGAACCTCTTCTTAAGGTACAAGTAAACGATTTAAGGGTGTGTTATCAAGAATTACATTATTTACCTTAAGCCGCGTACAGATATGGCGGAGAGTTTGCCGCGAATTATACGCCACAAAATATTGGTACTAACTAAAATAACATCCGATAGAAACTAAGAGAATGATGTAGGTTATTTTTAAGCTATTGCATAGTTTTTATCGCGGGCTTTGAGTGGGCTTTAATTAAGAAATTCCGTAAGGAAAAAAACCTAAGACAAAGGTCGAGACGTGGTCACACGAAGTTCACCGAGCACGGCCGAGCGTTGGCTTAACGTGTATGTACATATATTATATGGTACGATTGTACGAAGCTCGCACGGATCGAGACGTGATGATAGTGAGTGTGAATGTGAGGGTGAGGATGAGGGTGACTGTGAGAGTGAGGATGGGGTGAGGGTGAGAGTGAGGGGTGAGGGTGAGGGTGAGGGTGAGGGTGACGGTGAGGGTGAGGGTGTTTTTTTTTTTTGCTTTTTTAGTGTAACTTGAATTAATATCAAAGAAAAACAAAGGTATGCTACAATAGATTTACCGCAGCAGTCTCCAAGTGTCACACGTCTTTTTTTTTTTTAATACCTTAAAAAAGAAAATAAGTTTGGAAAACCCAAAAGTGCACGCCTCACACGAATAGAATTTTTTTTGCTATGAATTATCGCGTAGGTGTTATGAAATAAATAAAGTAAGATAATAATAATTAAACCACAACGAATCAGACCGTGAAAATTGAAAGGGTTCTATTCCTAATTATACTGAAGCGTAAGAGAAAAAAAAGACTCGATTAGTAAAGTATTTCGGTCGTTATCGTGTTAACAAGAAAATAATCCGTAACATACAGACACACGGACGTCCAAGACGGAACTTTTTTAAACAGTTTTGTAACTAGTTTAAATAACAAAAATGGCATCATAAATATCATGAGTGTTAAAATTAGTGTTTTTTCTTGATATGTGTGTGTATATATTATTTTACAAGTGCAATATATGATAAATAGAGACATTTTAAGTTTGAAAAATCAGATGTTTTGCGCGAAGTGACAGCAGTACCCACCTCAAGGCTTCGCTTATGAGGCGTGCAAAAAAGCTATAAATCTCGTGACAGATGTACACCACAACCGAGCAGAATTTGATCTTCTCTGCGCATGTGCTAACGGATAAAATTATAAAGAAATATATACAATCAATCACAGAAATAAATATATTGTATAAAGATATTGTACGTGTGTTATAAATATTGCACCTTAATGAACTTGTATTAAAATAAATAGGTATTTTGTGTCCATGTTTTATATACTACTCGAGACTTCACGCGAAACAATATTCTACATACATTCACCGACGTTTCGAACGAGTTGCAGCGAGTTGGACTGGCGGTGAGGGCCGAATATGTATGTGTGTAACTACCCTCCATTATTTTTATAATGAAGGATAAGGCCGGCGACACGCCACACTACGTCAGTTTTATTTGGCTCACAATTTACTTTTTAAACTAGTAAGTGTAAGTAGAATTTTGTTTCGAGTGAAGTCCTGAGTAGTACCTATATAAAACATGAGTATACGCCGCGAAAGTGAGTGACACAGAAAAATTAAAACTCGAGGTCTTTACTCTACGAAGTATTTGGTGAGACTGAAGTACACTACACAGCTACCTCATAAGTTTCTACTTTAACCGAAACAGAATCACATTGAGTGGACCAGAATAAGGAGTTGAATTACCTAATGAAACCTAAATTAATATTATCAAAATACTAATTGACGCCCGCAGCTTCGCCCGCGTAGAGAGTTTTCCCGTTCCGGTTTCCCATAGGAACTTGTTCCCGGGAAAAAAAAGTAGTCTATTTGTTATTCTTTCAGGGTCGGCAGCGCGAGTGCTGCACCTCTGGTGTTGCAAACGTCCATAGGCTACGGTGACTACTTTCCATCAGGTGGTGGTGGTGCTTGTCTGTCAACTCAGTGGTATAAAAAAAACTAATGTATAAGCTATATTATTGTAAAGTTTCATTAAAATCTATTCAGTAGTTTTTACGTTAAAGGGTAACAAACATCCATACAAACTTTAGCATTTATAATTATTAAGATTTTGTCAAACCTTGGAAGATTTATTTTTCTTTATTTTTCGCCACAGATATATCTATACTCGTAGAATGCCATTCTTGCGAAAATTGCAGGCTGTGCCATTTGTTGCGCAGAATTATCGGAGCAAACTCTTTACAATGTCTGTACTCAACTTTATCTGTAGGGGTGTCTATTAACCTTGAGGGGTATTGAGATTTATGACTAAAGATGTTTTTGATTTAATATAAAGTATTATTTATTATATTTATTTTTCAATCACGCCTTATCCCTTAAGGGGTGGTAGAGGCATATTATACGCTCACATTTCACCGTGTGCATTCATGTCCCACGTAATAGGTGGTGAGTCTATTACCGTGATGAAATATACAGACGCAGGTTGTGGCTACCCACTGTTGAAAATTTTCAAGCTGCGCAAAAGGCTTTTAACTTGGCTCAACGACTGCCATGTTTTACAATTTAAAGTAAACAGGACGGGTTTTGGCGGGAGGCAGCGAATGACGCGGTCGCCACTCCGTTATTAATTTTTCAAACTAGTGTATTTTCGGGTGTTTATGTGTAAAAATGATGGTGTTTTAAACATAAAAGCTTCGACAACGTGCACAAGTGTTGTGAAATTGGATAACTTAGTGGAGCGCGGTATTTTCTGTTACCTTCCAAAATCCACATATAACTGCAGTAAAATTTACCATCATTTTACTGCAGTAGAAATTAGAACTTTGAACAAACCTATACATGAATACGCTGCTTTCAATAAGAATAATTTACTACTTTTGAATGAAGAATATTCATTATCTACTTGAAAATTATCGCTATAAGAAAAAAATTATATAATATGCGTCGTGGCTAAGTCCAAGCCGGACATCGCCAAAACAAAAAAAAAATGTAAACGAGACCAAAAGCTTAAAGTGCCTTCCGAAGCATGGAAACCGTCATAAATTGAAATTATTACAAAGCGATAATTCTTTTTTTAAAGCAATTATTTTGCAAATTTCTCATTAATTTTTAATAAAGTGGAAGAAGACAATTCGATTCGAGACGGGAATTGAACCCGTGACCTTTGCCTAACCAGGACAATATTCTAGCCACCTGAACTACCCGAACCGTATCGAATCAAGTTGAAATTCACCACCATAATTTAATCGTCATTTTAAGAGTATGACCAGAGCCATCTATTGTGCTAATGAACTACTCCATACCAATGAACAGTGTTATAACCATTTATAAACATTGATGCAATGGACTCCACTCAGTGTATGGATATTTTTTTTTTACAAAATAATTATTAATATTAAATATTTACTACAAAGCGGTCACCCATCCATAACCTAAACTAGCTTAACGCTGTTATCGTTTACACTTTTACAGAACACTGCGCTATCAGGATTACAAGCGCTTTAAGGTACTTTTCTAATCAACAAAGGATGAAATGCATAAGCAGATAAAAACTATTGTCACTATCATCATCACCGGAGCGTTCCAGTTGCATCCAAAGCCTCACTTATCACGTCTTCAAAGTCCACTGTAGTGAGAACAACTGCATGATAGTAATCTTCTAACAGGTCAAATTCCAACTTCTAGAACAGCTTCTGTTGCTGCCAACCATCAATCCATTCTCTGCCTCAGTGGCGAAGTGGTATTGTATGCGACTGCCGCGACTGAGATAGTGGGTTCGATTCCTGGGTCGGGAAAAATATTTGTGTGGTCCACAAATGCCACAAATGTTTCTTTCGGAGTTTGGGTGTTTTCTGTGTATAATATGAATGTGTTTAGAAATATACAAGTATGTTTATCAGTCGTCTAGATCTTATAACACAAGCTTACATTAGCCTACTTTAGGCTAGATAGCGATGTGTAAAAAAACAGCATTATTTATCCTGCTCCTCACGTAGGTATTCTTTAAATTGTGACACTACCAGCATAATCGAATATCTTAACTAAAAACTATATCTTCTCGCTGTGGAGAGGATGGATGAAAGTAGACTAATGAAACAGATTTATCAGAAGAGAGTGAATGGGCAAACTGGTAAGGGGCGACCTCGACGTACATATGTCAATCAAATAGAAGACATTTTGGAAAAAGGTCAGGTCAAGTATACCCTTAACCGGCGTGTGTGTATGAAAACACTTATGAAAGTGGAAGAAGCGAAAGTTGTATGCCAGGATCGTAGCAAGTGGAAAGCCATAGTCTCTGCCTACCCCGATGGGAGACAGGCGTGACGATATGTATGTATGTGCAATGCAATTGCAAGAGTAGTTCATTGGTTCAGCTCAAATAATCTTTGCCTTAATGAAAATAAAACTAAATGTATAAAATTTACTCTACCAAATGTAAAACAAGTTGCGGCCAATGTTCAACTGAATGGACAAGTGTTAGAGTTTGTAGAATCAACTGTGTTCCTAGGTATAACTATTGATGCCAATTTGCAGTGGGGCCCACACATAGAAAAGACAGCCTCTAGATTAAGTTCGGCTGCATACGCTGTAAAAAAGATCAGGACTCTAACAGATGTGGATACGGCTAGAATGGTTTACTTCAGCTATTTTCATAGTATTATGTCTTACGGTATTCTCCTTTGGGGGAGTGCTGCAGATTTAAATATTATTTTTGTTCTACAAAAGCGGGCTGTACGCGCTATTTATAATTTGGGCCCCAGAGTTTCTCTCCGAGAAAAATTCAAAGAAGTGAATATTCTAACCGTACCATCACAATACATTTTTGCCAATCTTATGTATGTCCAGAAAAATCTATCACAGTTTTCTAAACTCTGTGATAAACATAATATAAACACTAGAAATAAAAATAATCTTTCAGTCCTCCACAGTCGACTACATAAGATTGGCGATTCTTTCCAGGGTAACTGTATACGCTTTTACAACAAGCTTCCCTGTGACCTGAGAAATTTACCTTTAAATAAATTTAAAAAGTTTATTAAAAACAAGCTTTGTGAAAAAGGTTTTTACTCCGTTACAGACTATTTGCAGGACAGGGACGCCTGGAAATGATCTGCTGGCAAAATGAAATAATATTAAATTGTAAATAGGCCATCAAAAAAAAAGCCTTCCTAAGTTTCTTGCCGGTTCTTCTCAGGTGGGCCGCGTTCCGAACCGGTGGTCGCTTTAAATATTTTAAATAGTGTATGACATTTTGTAAGCGCCGTTAAAATGGTCTATGCAAAATAAAGATATTTTTATTTTTATTTATTTATATATTTATGTATCTCCGACGGGTTATCAGAAAGGAAAGACCGCTGCATCGCGATCCATGCATACTTCTTTCGCTTCCTTTAGATTTCTTCGTACGGGACGACTTGAAGATCGCATAGTACAATGATACCTACGTATCTATAGACTAGTACGTACAGTACTTGTGGTTTCGATTTGTTTTGTTTACATGTTTTATTATATAGTCTTTTTGTCGATTTTATATTTTTTATAGATGTGTAATAACGTAGTAAATAAGAAAATACATAGTTTATATACTTTTAATTAGATTTTAAGGTAGAAATCGACAAAAATGTGCCACGGCTCTCGTTACGGTAAAGTTTCGAAGTAGCTTAGTAAAAATTTGTAAATATTGCGTAATTACTATTGGTTAAAATGTAGACATTCTGATTGGACTAGTATTTTTGTTCAATAATAAATAATGCGAAAATTGAATAAATACACGACCCATTTTGGGTATCGACACAGTCAACCGGCAACAGTAACCAGGAACAGTCCTCAGGAACAGAACAGTCCACTACAGAAGAAATCCTCAAGAGTCCTGAAGAAATCCTGGACCAGAAGAATAGTTCTAGCAAGAATTTATTGTGGCAGATTGTGTGGCAAGAATAAACGGTCAAGCACGATCTGGCATTGCGGTTTTCATTTAGTACTTCACCAACCCCAGTCCCACCGAACACTACAGCGGGGTAAATAGTGCTCCTCACGGTGCCCTGCTGTACAGATTCATTAATCGTTTCACAAGTGAATGTCTGGGTATCAGAGTACTTTTGCCCTTTCCGGTTTTGAGCAATCTGCTCAAATAGTCTTCGTATGTAAGTCTCGGCCTACTCTGACTCCTACCCTCTACTTTCGCACAAAAGATATTTTTTGTCAATCGTTCCTCACTCATTCGTTGGACGTGTCCAAACCAACGGAGCACGCACTTTCCAGCTTAATTGAATTAAAAAAAACTGTATTAAAACCTGCCATATTGCGTATCATTTCGTTACGTATTCGGTCGGTTAATGGTACAGCACGTTCTCAATTTTACGAACATGACGGTTACTTCGGATGTTGCGAATTTTTATTTTTCCGTGACGCAGCATATTCAATGACAACACGTTTTTAAGGTAACTTGATTTAAACTTAGCCTCGGGTAGCAAAAATACCGTTCTTTTTAGGGATCTGTACTACTTTTTTTACGTTTGGAAATCCTCATGGATGCTATGCCGGACTCCTACCGACTAAAACCACACGTATCCCTTCCATCTTTCTATGGCCAGGAGTCCCGGGAAATTTCTCGGAAAGATGTCCCAGTGGTCCCTGCAGAATATACTCAGGTCTATGGTCCGTCGAAGGTCAGAAAAAATCAAATTTTTAAATTAATGTAAATAAAGTTATGGCCGTTAATTTTTTTGTTTACCTATAGTAAAAAAGAAGTATTTTTTCTTCTTTTTACTACAGATGAATGGCAGGCGCCAGATCTGGGGGCCAAGTCTACTAATTCAATCGCGTCAGAAGGGAATAAAAATCGTCGCTCAATAATAGCCGACAGAGATTTTTTTTCAATTTTCGTAGTCCACTAAAACAATATTGATTACACTATTACAAATTCTATCGGACGGCCGATAGAAAGTATAAGTGGCTCTTAATTTGCATTTTTGGTAGTCTATATTAATATTTTGATAGCTAAAAACAGCAATTTTGTCTCCATTCTGCAGCTTGAGAAGTGTGATTGTAAAATATAATATAATAGTTTTAATAAAGTACCTAGTTTTGGACTAATAGCAATAGAACCACTATAGAATAGAACCTTCCCTATTAAGGCGTGAGAGACAGAGAGCGAGCAATATTCCTTGCTCTATTCGCAAACAACTCGTGTTGGAGTTAACACGTGTGGCCTTAGTTTATATAAACACCCAGATACCGCGTCCAGTACAACGCGTGCCGTCAAAGTTGCTGCCACTTCTTTAGCCATGTGTGGGTAAACCGCGCGCGGCGCGAGTATATTACGTACTCCGTTGAGTTTGTGTGCGTAGTGCAAAAGAAAGCGTGTAAAAACATTTACCCCAAATATTGGGAGATTTAGCTTATAATAATATATGAGATAGGTGACAGTTTAAAAATTGTTTAATTCAATGGTATTGAATTAAATGGTTCGTTTGAAGTTTGTATAGTTTATAGTAATATGTACAGGGGGAGTTTTTCAACTCGCAAGGTTGTCGAATCCAAAACTATGAGAAATAGCGAGAAATACTAAAAGGTATCTCGACCCCGATGATAATAAAAACCATAACTGCATAATTGATTCCTGAAAAATAGTCAGAAATCGAACACTGACTTCGGGCACTTACTTGATTTAAATTTATAACATTTTAATTTACGGAGTTAATGTAATAAAGT
Organism: Thumatha senex; assembly: GCA_948477245.1. Taxonomy (NCBI): domain Eukaryota; kingdom Metazoa; phylum Arthropoda; class Insecta; order Lepidoptera; family Erebidae; genus Thumatha; species Thumatha senex. Next base: position 14,038,828 of record OX419752.1, on the reverse strand, counting down.
CTACAATTTTTATTTATAAAGCCATATCATATTTTAAGAAGGTAACTAACTTCTAAGGTATTAGTAAATTTAGACTTCCTAGGGACAAGTCTATTATTTACAAAATATCGTTTATGTACGTATATCATTATTTTCCAAAATTCATTCTTCGTTAGCAACACTATCACATGGTTGGTGTAATAGGTACAACGCGTGTATATTTTTTTTATTCTACGGGTTTGATAGGTATCCAACCCGTAGAATTAATTACTGCCATTTATAAAAATAGGTACAATGATACAGATTTAATTTACTTAAAATAGGGCTCGACTCGGGATTCCTTTCAATATTTTTAGCTAATTCTCATATTTAAATTCGACACTCAAGCTTAGTGGAAAAATTCGCATTGTATATTTGTAGTGTGGCGAACTTTTGAGTGACCACACGCACATGCGTTATTTAGTTTTATGAGATAAACTTAACTATCTTCACGCTGTACCCCTGACGGGGTAGTCAGTGAGGACAAATCGCCAGGCATCGCGATCCATGCATACTTCTTTCCCTTCCTGTAGATTCATTAATCGCTTCAAACATGCACATTTGGGTATCCGAGTACTTTTGACTCTTCCGGTCTTGAGCAATCCGCTCACGCGGTCTTCATATGTAAGTCTCGGTCTATCTTGACTCCTTCTGCCCTCTACTTTCGCACAATATATATTCTACGTCAATCGTTCCTCACTCATTCGTTGAACGTGTCCAAACCAACGAAGCACGCCCTTTTCCAGCTTAACGCTGACACTTTCTGAGTGAAAGTGTCAGCGTTAAGCTGGAAAAGGGCGTGCTCAGTTGGTTTGGACCTGCCATATTGCGTATCACTTCGTTGCATTTTCGGTCGGCCAAGGTTACGCCGCACAATTTTCGAAGTGATCGCATCTCCACAGCATTCAGCTTACTTTTATGCATCTTCTGACATACCCAGGTTTCGCTGCCGTAAAGCAACGTTGGCACTAGCACTGCGTTATGAATCGAGAGTCGTGCTTCTTTTACGATGCTTTGTTGCTTTACTAATTGGGACAAAGCACCGTTAACTTTGTTTCCGGCAGTTACTCGCCGCGCTGAAGTCCCGGGTTCGATTCCCTGGTCGGAACAAATATTTGTGTGATTTACAAATGTTTTCTTCGATATTTGGGTGTTTTCTATGTATAACATCTATATATTTAATGAGATTTAAGTATGTCTATAGTAGTTACCACAAGCTTATATTAGCTATGGGTTAGATGGTACTGTGTAAAAAAAAATCCCACAATATCATCGCTATGAAAATAATGTTCTCGCAGTGATAATTATAATAAACTGATCAACATTATTCCAGAAAACAACTGGATTTCACACGAGCGGAGCCGTAGGCGTTTTTTATTTCTACTGATATTATAATATTAAAGTTTGTGAAGATGTTTATTACTCAGGCACGCGTTAACCGATTTAAATAAAAAAACGGCATATAGCTAAAACATTGACTGGATTGACATACTTAGTATTTCTAATTCCGAAAAAAACATTTTATTCTCATGGGAAGCACTTTATGTGTAATGACCAAATTTCATGCGGGTGGAGCTGCGGGCATGAGGTAGTATCTTATATTAAAAAAAAAACTTGAGACTTGTTTAGTTAAAAGTTTAGATAAATCGATTTCTGGGCAAGACTGGATGCTTTTACATACATACATATATATTGTCACGCCTTTATCCTCGAAGGGGTAGGCAGAGGCATACTATACGCCCACATTTCACCGTATGCATTTTTGTCCCACGTAACATTTCGACACGGTTATGGGCTCACCCATTACCGTGTCAAAATGGACAGGCGCAGGCTCTGGCGACCAGCTGTAGAAATTTTTCAAGCAGCCCATAAGGCCTTCAACCAGGCTTAACGACTGCCATTTTACTGGCAACTGGGACCAACGGCTTAACGTGCCTTCCGAAGCACGGAAACGCTCGCAAATATAAATGCCACAAAGTGGTCACCCATCCGAGGACCAGCCATAGTGTAAGTTGCGTAACTCAGTGATCGTTTACAGAACACTGAGACCGCGTGGCCACGAGCGCTTCCTTCGCTTCACGAATGCTTTTGGAGCAGTTATTTAACCTTTGGCACCAATTACAGCACAATAGCTTAATTTTGTGGATAGTCTGGCCTCTTTCCAGGTCTGCGACACCCACACAAAGTCGCCAGTTGTACACACAACAAGATTTTTGCCCCGGATATCTCGGTAGAGTCAAATTGCATTAAAATAAACGAATTGAGTGTGCTTGTAAATTAAAACTTCATTAGCTACATCTACTGGCTATGAGAGAAAGAGAGAAAGACAATATATGCTCGTACCTCTCTCTCTTGCCACTACAGTAGGTAATATACGAAACGTAACTCTGTCTTTTTCTATCTACATTAACTTTTAAAGCGCACGTGGTCCCGCGGACTCAGTGTTCTGTAAAGGATCACTGCGATAAGCAACTTTCGCTAAGGCTGGTCACCGATGGGCGACCATTTCGTGGCATTTACATTTGCGAGCGTTTCCGTGCTTCGGAAGTCACGTTAAGCCGTTGGTACCGGTTGCCAGTAACATGGCAGTCGTTAAGTCAAGTTTAAGGCCAAAATGGACTTGAAAAATTTCAACAGCAGGTAGCCACAACCTGAGTCTGTCTATTTCAACATGGCAATGGGCTCACCACCTGTTACGTGGAACAGGGATACACATGATGAAAAGTGGGAATATAATATGCCTCTGCCACCCCTTCGGGGATAAGGCGTGATGGATAAATAATAAAATATAATATTGTTTTTGGAAGAAATAAATGTAAATGGGTTTCTTTTAAATTCTTTCACTCCATTCTAAGTGATTTTTTTAATTCAGCGCGTATATTTATTTTGACCCGGTAATCAAACCAGAGAGTTCAATACAAATAAGGCTAGGTGAAAATGAAATCCTATTTATTTTATTCTAACTTTTACCCTATCGAGTACCATTCAGGGTTCACAGGCTGAACCCCTCTCAGCGCAGGGTTGCCAACATTTTTTCGACTAGATATAGTAATTTTTAAAATAAATTATAAAAAATATAGTACACATCTAAAAACTATAGTATGTTATGGAAAAATTTCATAATTGACAATGATATATTTGTTACTTATTTTTTTGACTGCCTCTGTAGCGCGGTGGGAGTGTACCGGATTGCTACGCAAGGGGTCGCGGGGTCGATTACCACCAAGGACCAAACTTTGTGTGATGAGCACGATGGTTTATTATGTGTCTGGGTGTTATTTATCTATGTATGTATTTATTTATTTATAACTAGACGACCCGCACAGCTTCGCCCGAGGCATAGTTGGCACTCCCGACGCACCTATTTAATCTCGTCGCTTATAAATTCTACAATGATGCATAAAAATTTGCTCGATTTGTCGACATTTATGACTACTGCTCCGCTCTCCAGGGTAGTAGCGTGATGATATATAGCCTATCTTTCAAGTTGGATCATTCTGCACACGGTGTGCAAATTTGATTAAAATCGGTTTAGTGGTTTAGGAGTCCATCGCGGACAAACAACGTGACACGTAATATATATATTGTATTTTTGCGTACTATATATTCTTTCAACAGTATATAGTACTCAGATCCGAAATATAGTACAATAGTATATATTATAGTACGTTTGGCAACCCTATCTCAGTGTAACGACACGTATCAACAACTTTGGGATTAAATGAAAATGGCCACCCGCCATTTTTAGGGTTGTGTGGTCAACGTTTAAAAAACCCTTATAGTTTCTCCATGTTTAAATCGCTCAATCGCGTAAATAGTAGTGTATACGACTGTAAAGCTCAGGGGGCCGACTCTACTATTGACAAGCCTTAGAATAGAATCGCTGTTTTTACCTGTCACAATGTTAGTAAACTATCAAAAATGAAACTGACTTGCGGCCACTGGAGCGATACGTTTAAGTAGAATTCTATCAGCTGACCGATAGAAGTCTATTGAAGTGCGATTGTAATAGTAGACTATGAAAAACTGTCAAAATTCTACCGGTGGCTGGAGAGCCACCGAGAGAGCACAATATAGATTGAGCGACGATTTCGATTTATATTTGGGCACGAAACAAATATTTTTGAGATCCACCAATGTTAGTTCCAGAGTTTGGGTGTTTACAATGTATAATATGTATGTATTTAGAAGTATATAAGTATGTTTTCTAGTTTTCTAGATCCTATACTACACGCTTACGTTAGCTAAACATTACATTACACTGCGCAACAATGAAATTGTTTTGGTATCAAAATTAGTCCTATCCTATGTCTTCTCGTTAACTGAATGCAAAAATGACCATTAAAAGAACCGTTTAGCTCTGAAAGATGTATGTGGGATAGTAGGGATAGAAAATCATTGAAAATCACATAATATTCAAGCAGATCGGCCTGCAAGAATTCTTAAACCTAGTGAGAAAACGTATTGCAAGTGTTTATTGAAGAAATTTGAATATGAAATGTTGTTAGCATATGAAATTCATGTTTACAAATTTCTTAGAAACACAAATCTACATATTTTGATATATAAATGATGGAAATTATCCAATTTCCATCGTTAGGTTGAAGGCCTTATGGGCGGCTTGAAAAAGTTCAACAGCAGGTAGCCACAACCTGCGTCTGTCTATTTCAACACGGCAATGGGCTCACCACCTATTACGTGGGACAGGAATCCACACGGTGAAAAGTGGGCATATAATATGCCTCTGCCACCCCTTCGGGGATAAGGCGTGATGGATATGATGAAATTATCCATCATTTACATATCAAAAAATGTAGAACTAATAGATGTTTTTCTTTGACATATTGGTTTTTCTCAACCCAAAATTAGTAAGAATTAACACATGAAGAAAATAAACGTTTTACTATTTTTTTTGTTGCGCAGTGTTATTTAAGAAAAAATGATTTTGTCTTAAAAAAAAATATTGGAAATAATTTGTAAAAATTAATAGCTACGGAACTTAACATTACGCTTGGTTCGACACGTACTTGACCAGGTTTTGTTTCAAACAAATGTCGCAATTTGTAATAATTTGCATCGGTGATACTTTAAGCGTGAAATTTTCTAAAACTAGTGCATTTTTCTTGTTTTATATGCGGGAGTGGTGGTTTCTTGGACATAAAAGTCGCGTTAACGTGCTATAGTGAAAGACAATGATATATATGTGATGGTGAAATGTTTTTTTCTTTCTTGCCTCGAAAAGTCCACTGAAAACCCCAGTATAAGAATCACCATTATACTGAGGGCAAAGACCAGGACCTAGGACTGAGGACACGACATCGACAAAGACTGGACAGGACTAATTAGAAGATAAGATTGAAGAAATATGATAAAAAAATAAGATTTGGCCAAAAGGTCTATGTAACCAGGCCATAAAATAAATATTAAAAAAAAATACTTCATCATTATTTTTAAATTAATATTTTTACAATAATTTTTAAACATACAAAATCATAAAAAGTAATGAGCTAGTCTCGAGCGCCGCACCTGCGAACCAAAAATTACCGAGAGCACTCGAATACTCGTGATTGACGAAATTCGCCTGTGATGCGTTAATTATTGTTTGTGTAGACTTATTAAAATAATTGTCTTTTTATTTTCGTTTTGATTTTATTCTTAACTAACTTTATACTGTTGGTTGATGGCGCTTGGTGGAACTTGCTACACATATTTTAAATAACACCACTTGTACTGATGACTCAGGTCGTCACGGCATTCTCAAAGGTACACAACCTTTGAGAATGCCGTGAGGCGAAACCGGTCAGGTTTACAAAGTAAATGTTGTGGAACAGTACAAGTGGTGTTATTTAATATGTTATTCTTAACTTGTCTACAGTGTGTTGTGTGGGTGAATATGAGCACATAGATTTATACTAAAGGTAGCAACAACCTGCGTCTGTCTATTTCAACACGGCAATGGGCTCACCATCTATTACGTGGGACAGGAATACACATGGTGAAAAGTGGGCATATAGTTTATATGCCTCTGCCACCCCTTCGGGGATAAGGCGTGATAGATAAATATAATATAGATTTATACTAAAGACTATAACAAAACACTTTAAAGAAAGGAGACTTGACGAGAAGGTGATAGAATATTTCGGTTCTGAAAAATGTCGTAGCATTGATTTAATGTATTAAAAAAAAATTAACAAATAACGTATTTTATGTAGATAAATTGTTCTTTTGTTGCAATTTCCAATCATACTAATTGAGCAAGTGAAGTGCACCACGATTTCGATAACCCACCAGCCGCCACTGGTGAGCACATCGCCGTGTACTATTCATCTTTAATAATTAGTGTAATCGTATGAAAAAAGGATGACGCCGTGACACGCTTGGTTTTATGAAATACTAGGTGACCCCCCCGGCTTCGCCCGTGGCATACTTCGAACTCCCATCGCACCTATTTAATCCCATAATATATATAAATTCTATGCTTATAAATTCTACAATAATTCAATTAAATTTTACCGTTTTGACGACATTTATGAGTACTGCTCCGCTCTCTAGGAAAGTAGCGTGATGATATATAGCCTATAGCCTTTCTCGATAAATGGGCTATCAAACGAAAAAATAATTTTTCAAATTCGACCTGTAGTTCCTGAGATTAGCGCGTTCAACCAAACAAACAAGCAAACAAACAAAGAAACAAACTCTTCAGGTTTATAATATTAGTTAGATAGTACGGCGCCTCTTGTAGAGAACGTGCGAGTGATATTGATATGTTATTGTTATTTTTATTGTTGTTGGTTTGAATTAAAGTGTCAGCGTTAAGCTGAAAAAGGGCGTGCTCCGTTGGTTTGGACACGTCCAACGAATGAGTGAGGAACGATTGACGAAGAATATATATTGTTCAAAAGTAGAGGGTAGAAGGAGTCAGGGAAGGCCGAGACTTACATATGAAGACCACGTGAGCAATTTGCTCAAAAACGGAAAGGTCAAAAGTACTCGGATACCCAGACGTGCGTGTATGAAGCGATTGATGAATCTCGAAGAAGCGAAAGAAGTATGCATGGATCGCGAAGCCTGGCGATCTGTCCTCTCTGACTACCCCGTCAGGGATACAGCGTGAAGATAGTTAGTTAGTTAGTTTTTTTTTATTGTTATTTAAGCCAACCCATGTTATTTAAGCCAATTATAATGCCCACATGTTATTTAAGCCAAGTCAACAGATTAACGTGTTTTTTGAAGCACAGACGCTTCTAGAAGAGACTTATAGCTGAGCAAAGAACAGAACATTTTTATCCTGATTTATTTACAAAGATAAGCTTGTTCCAAATTGCCCGAATTTCCCGAACTCGGCTTATAAGGGCCCGCGCGTTCGTTCACGAGTTGTTTGGTAAGTTTGCAAATAAAACAAAATGGCGGCGAGGACTGAGAGTTTCTTTCAATGATTTGATTCATGCCTTATTACTTAAATACCCCCACCAAAGATGGATTACTTAATCCTTGAGGAAGGCTAAGCACAATAGTGAGTGTGAATTGGCTGTGATTCAAGGCATTTCATTTTGACATTGACACATATCGTTGTTGTTGTTGGTTGTCTTAGCCCATCTTGGGCAGGCAAAGGAAACTTGGTCCATACAGCCTGGTCTTCAGTATTAATGTTTTATTAGTATTTAGTCCTGTCCAGTCTTTGTCGATGTCGAGTCCTCAGTCCTTGTCCTTGCCCTCAGTATAATGGTGATTCTTATACTGAGCTTTTCAGTGGACTTTAGGCGGCAAGATAGAAAATAGCATTTCACTGTTACACGGGCAAGTTATCGACGATTCTACTGGTATGGAATCCGTTCATTTAAACCATAGACAACGCAGTTTAAAAAGGTTTTGAAATGAGGTCATCACGCGGGCGAAGCTGTGGGCTTCAGCTAGTAAACAAATAAATAATCATCTGTATGTATAACACGCCTTCCTATAAACTCGGTTAACAGGTATTACTTAAAGTAAAGCCCGTTAATGACCAGTAGGTAACGAAAGCTCCCGTTAATTGGCGGCTTAATGGCTTAACCAGTATATGCCGGTCCTACAACATTGAGGAATTAATGGGCGCTACTTAAAATGCCAAACGCGTAATCAAACTTTGGACTGACGAAATGGAGAATGCTATTTATTTATTAGGAGCTACCTGAATCACAATGAACTTGAAATTAATCTTTACTGGTGTTTATTTAGAAATACCTTTATTTTTCCGAATGGGTAGACAGAAATATAAGTATATATAACACTCTTCTACCGAATTTGTCTATGATTAGACACTGTACCTGTATTAAAATTCTTTAAGTGAAAAAAGACAACTTGGTTGAAATAGACAGTCATAAGATTTGGCTATCGGCTGTTGAAATTTTTCAAACCGCTTTTAGCATTAGGCTAGACTTCGCTTAAGGACTGCCATGTTATTGGCAACCGAACCGACGATTTAACGTGCATGCATTGTTTTATAACTAATAAAATTACGTGGGACAGGAATACACATGGTGAAAAGTGGGCATATAATATATATGCCTCTGCTCCCTTCGGGGATAAGGCGTGATTGATAAATGACAAATGACAATGACTTTACCTATAATTTTATCTGTTTTTATCTGTTATAAATAAGTACATCCGATTTTATCTGAGAAAGATTATCCTCAATCTTCCTACAGACTATCAATCGGCCGACCGATATAAGTCTATTGGAGTACGATTGTAAACTAGGTACGAAAAACTGTCAAAATTGTACCGGTGGCTTTATATTGTGCGACGATTTCGATTATTCGACACGATTGAAATAGCAGACTCGGCCCTCGGTGTGTCGTCTGTTACAAGAATCCGTTGGGTAGCATTGGCGTAAGAATCACGAAAGTGCGCTAACTATACCTGGACTTCCTGGAATGCCAGTCAAGGTGATATTTACACATTTATAGTAAAATCCTGTTGGGCATCCAGGGGGCCAAGTCTACTATTTCAATCGCGTCAGAAAAGAATCGTAATCGTCGCTCAATAGAAAGCCACCGGTACAATTTTGACTTTTGTCCGTAGTCTACTATCACAATCGTACTCCAATAGGCTTCTATCGGTCGGCTAATGAGTTCTACTAACATGTACCGCGCCAGTGGCCGCTAGTCAGTTGCATTTTTGATAGTCATCTAACATTTTGACAGCTAAAAACAGCGATTCTGGTTCTATTCTACGACTTGTTAATAGACTCGGCCCCCAGTACTTTTGATAATTTCTCCTACGTCCGTTATCTTTGCACAAATCGCACAATTGATTTTAAAGTCTCAGAATAACACCGTGCGATCGATACAAAAAAAGCTAGTTCTCACGGGCGCAAAGAGCGCGATGCTTGAATCGATAATAACTGGTGGGGATTTGGGGGTTATTTTTCTAAAAATCCCCACTGGGCTGAATTTATTTATATACATCCCCACAGGTGGGGAATCGTCGGTGGCGATTTCTATAATATACCAAATAGTTTTAGTCATTGCACTTATTTCAACAAAATAACTAACTATCTTCACGCTGTAACCCTGACAGGATAGTCAGAGAGAACAGATCGCCAGGCTTCGCGATCCAGGCATGCACGTCTGGTATCTGAAAAAAAAAACTACAAAAAACAAAATAATGTTTGTAAATGTAAGAATTCCATTAATTTAACACATAACTCCATATTTTTCAGTTGCTTAACACAGTGATCGTTCATAGACCACTGATTTCGGAGCTACGAGTGCTTCCTGTGGTTTTGTCTCAAACTCTTTAGACATCAACGCTGTAATCCTCTTTTATAAAAAAGTTTTTACATTCACGCGAAGCAGAAACAACACATACACATAGTGATAACAAAACAAAATAAAAAAATACACAAAGAATATAAAACACATGAAAAAAAAACAAATATCTAGTAATATCGCATGCGTTGCAAGAATATGCGCAAATCCTGGCCTCCTCTCGGCTTAATACTGTCACCGCTGGACACTAGTTTGACAGCGCTGATTCTCAGAGGAGGCCAACGACGGCAGGCCTGAGATGATTACACTACCCCTTTACTCCAAAACTTCATATAAAAAATTGGAACGAAGTTCCTTATCGCGCGTTTCGAAAGGACGGAAAGACCAAAAGTTGTAACGACACTTGTTGTAAGCCGTGCCGCGTGCACGTGATTCTCTGTCTGTTTTTTTTTAATATTATGATTCCTTGTGTACGATATAACTTCGTTCCATCCGGGTGTCTCTTGACACCTCTCAACTTTTTTTTTGATTCTTTCTACAAACATCAGGTGTTCTACTAGAAGGAGTAGACTTGGGCCCCGAAGATCTTGTTGGGGCCCCTTACAACCACAATAACAACACAGATTTCAATATAGAAACGTACAATATAAATCACTGCAGAAATTGTTGTAAAACAACCAATAAAAGCTGACATTTATTCCGCCAAACAACTACATGTCGGAGAGGTCAATGTATACTGGTACTTTTCATACGCTATTTTCTTCAAAGTTTTGTTTGGAAAAATAGAAACATATTTTGCATCAGACAAGGCGAAGAAATTTATTTATTTTAGTAGAAATTTTAAATTACATACCTCCATTTTATTATCCAAACGAGGATGGGCCTAATGGAATTCCTTGAGAGATGCCTCCAATCTTACTAATATTATGGTCGCGAAAATTTGTAAGTATGGTTGAATGTTTGTTACTCTTTTACGCTAAAACTATTGAATAGATTTTGATGAAAATTTACAATAACATAGCTTACACATCAGTATAACACATATAGGCAACTTTTTATCCCGGGAACAAGTTCTTGTGGGCAACGGGAACGGGAAAACGTCAACACGCGAGCGTCAATTAGTAATTTATATTCAGCGGAGGTGGAAACTGTGACTATGACATTGAGCGAAGAGTTTTGGCAGGAAATCAATCGAATGGAGCCATGTACACCTTTAGCGATGAATGATGAATGAAAATGTTTTTCACCTCAATATATACCCAGTTATTTTCATATTCTACCAGGATTTTGAATCTGAAGTGAACTTATATTAGACTTTTGATTTATTGGTTTGTAATTTATTTTAACTTGTCACTGACTGGATGGCGGTATGGTAGTGTATGCGACTGCCGCACTGAAGTCCCGGCTTCGATTACCGGGTTAACAAATATTTGTATGACCCGCAAATGTTTGTTTCGGTGTTTGGTTGTTTCCTATGTAGGTATAATATGTATATATTTAAAAATATATAAGTATGTTAATCAATTGTCTAGATCTCATATTACAAATTTATATTAGCTTACTTTGAGCTATAGATGTCGCTGAATAATAAAAACTTTCCCACAATATTTCTTCATTTATTTACCTTTTGTCGGTAATAATTAGTGGTAGTAGTAGGTTGGATGAGAGGTGATGATGATGATGGTTTCTAGTCATTTAGCTTTAAAAGCCTATTTATATTTCAGAAAGTAGTTCTGGAACCGGCTTATCGTTTTGTTATGTAGTTCTAAATACAATTGATGAATTTGTGGGCGAATAATATGCCTTTGACTGCCCCCTCAGAGAAATAGGCGTGTCTATAAAACTAATCTTTGTATAAAAAATTAATTACTAGCTCGGAAGGCAAAGTATACTCATGCAATCTGCATTTTCATTCAACATTCAGAATAATTTAAAGAATGCAAACTTTGATTGAAACAATTGAGCGAACGAATGTATTTGTTCAGTCACCATTCGGCGAACGATTGCTAGCTCATTCGTTCATTCATTCATTCAGGTAACTTACGTCACATTATGAATTTCTGACGTTTTTATATTAACAAGCAAACCCGTGACTTTGGTCGCGAAATAATATGTTCCTGTACGAGGAAATTCGCTTATTATCTTTGTAAAATGATTAGAAGTTTATGGTGGTTTAAAATTAAAATAAGGTATGATATTTTGTTAAAAATAATATATGGGTTATTTCAATTGTAACGATATAGCAAAAACATTTCTTAGATCAAAATGTGAATGGATTTGAATGACTGCCTCGGTGGCGCAGTGGTAGTGTATGCGACTGCTGCGACTGAGGTCCCGGGTTCGACTCCCGGGTTGGAAATTTTTTTGTGTGATCCACAAATGCTTGTTTCGCAGTTTCGTTGTTTCCTATGTAAAATATGTTTGTATTTAGAAATATACAAGTATGTTTATCAGTCGTCTAGATCCCATAACACAAGCTTATATTAGCTTACTTTGGGCTAGACGGCGCTGTGTAAAAAAAAGTCCTACAATATTTTTTTATTGATTTTACTTCTTTGAACAAATAACTAATATTTTTTGTCAATCACGCCTAATTTACGAATTCACGATACGAAATGGTGATAGTATATATGGTATATTAGAAGGTAAGAAAAATTTCAACAGCAGGTCGCCACAACCTGCGCCTGTCCATTTCAACACGACAATAGACTCACCACCTGTTACGTGGGACACAAATGAATACAGTGAAATGTGGGCATATAATAAAAAGGGCGTTTAAAAGGGCAAGTTAAGCCGTTGGTCACGGTTGCCAGTAACATGGCATTAGGTCAAGTTGAAGGGCTTATCAGCGGTTTGAAAAGTTTTAACAGAAGGTCGCCACAATTTGCGTCTGTCCATTTCAACACGGCAGAAACACATCGTATCCATTACTAGCTGTACCCCGCAATGGTCTTACTACAGGGGATGCCGACTACCGTGCGAAGTGGAGGAGAAAATGTAGGAAAGCGGACCTCGGGCGTCGCGAGACGCAAGTGGGACAGAAGCTCGGATGATGATGATGACTACCTGACCCCCCGCAACTTCATCTTTGAATCCCCGTCTCATACGCTTTTACAACAAGCTTCCCTGTGACCTGAGAAATTTACCATCAAATAAATTTAAAAAGTTTATTGGAAGAAAGCTTTGTGAAAAAGGTTATTACTCTATTCAAGACTATTTACAGGACAGGGATGCCAGGAAATGATCTGCTGGCAAATAAAATATTATAGTCATAATATATTAAATTGTCATCATCCCCATCAAAAAAAAGCCTTCCTAAGTTTCTTGCCGGTTCTTCTCAGGTGGGCCGCGTTCCGAACCAGTGGTCACTTTAAATATACATTTTTTTTCTTTAGTTTGAGTGTATGACATTTTGTAAGCGCCGTTGAAATAATAATAATTATATATAATATTTTATTATATAAATAATAATATTTTATTTTATCGATTTAATCCCATACTATTACAGAAATGTATGAAAACTTGCCCGATTTCTCGACATTTATGATTGATAGTTATGTTGATTAGTAGATGAGTTGAAGCGTGATGTTTTATAGCTTTAGACTTCCTCGATAAATGGACTATCCAAACCGAAAGATTTTTTAAAAAACGGACCAGTAGTGCCTGATATTAACGTGGTCAACCAAACAAACAAACACACTCTTCAGCTTTATATATTGGTATAGACTAGTAAAATTATTAGTATTAGTTTTAAAAAAAATATTTGTATTATTATAAATGATTTCAAATGTAACATTTCTTAAAAGATTTTTGAATGTTATTGCGAAAAATATAGCTACAACATACTGTAAACAATCAATTAAAACTTTTTCATTCTTTTCTCCTCAGTTACAAATCTTCTTTCTTAAGTTGTCATTCTTCTTACTTCTGTTATAATTCTTCTATCTTCTTAGAGGAAAGTAAGCATAGTTAGCAAGTAGTTTCCGCCGGCCTACAGTCTTTCATAACAGCTGAAGGCCGAAAGAAACCCCTGCTAACCAAGCCTAGTGTCTTCTTTCTGTGTTATGGATGTACTTCTTGTTACTTACAACTAAAAGATGGATAAATAACCTCATTATATCAATAAAAGAACTAGTAATATTCTAGAAATAATAATTGTGAGCAACCCTTTTCTTTGATACGCATTTTTAAGGCAATTTTTTTTTTATTTTGTATTTAAAAATTAAAAGGATTTTTAATTATTTTTTTGCTTCATGTGTGGCAAGTCAGAGAAATCACAACTAATGCCTTTAATGTTTAACTATATACTAACTGATACACAAATTTAATGTACTTTAATAATAATGAATTTATTTTCAAGTTTCACTTATGATAAAGAAGTTTTACTTCAAAACAACAACGACAAAGTGACGATATATTTTGCTCCTATAAAATTTCTCACAACGTCGATAAAGAAGTTTAGCTTCAAAAATCTATTTGTACACTTCACCATTATGTAATATATGAATTTCCAAACCGGCAACATAGTATTAAAAATAATGATAGTAAAACATAATAAATATAATGTAATAGACATTACTGTGCAAAATAAAAATAAAACATGTTAGCTGTGTAAACTAACAAAAAAAATAATTGATGTCGATTAATCAAGAGTGGCCTTGAGTTTTATTGGCAGGTTCTTCCTCAGCCTCTACCTATTGCTTTGCGAATCTGGCAGTAAATGTAAATGTAGAAGCAATGATCTTGACGTTCATAAGTGTTACCTTGTGACCTACATGAATAAAGATATTTTCATATTATTAGTTTATGTGGGGATAGTGGAAAATTGTGCTATAAAGGGCAAAGCAAAATAATCTGATCTTATTTGCAATATTCTTTTTAAATATTTAGCTAGTTAAGAGAAAACTATTTAGTCAACGTTCGATTCAAATTTTATTGGACAACAATTTAAAATTTAATGGCGTATGACCGAAAATAAGATATATATCATGTTAAAGACTATGTTTTTATGAAGCCAAAATCACAATAATTACTACTACTACTATCTTTACGCTGTATCCCTGACGGGGAAGTCAGAGAGGACAGATCGCCAGGCTTCGCGATCCATGCATACTTCTTTCGCTTCCTCAAGATTCATCAATCGCTTCATACACGCACGTCTGGGTATCCGAGTACTTTTGAATTTTCTGTATTTGAGCAATCTGTATATATTCTTCGTCAAACGTTCCTCACTCATTCGTTGGACGTGTCCAAACCAACGGAGCACGCCCTTTTCCAGCTTAACGCTGACACTTTCATTCAAACCTGCCATATTGCGTATCACTTGTTACGTATTCGGTCGGCCAAAAGTTAAAGTTACGCTGCAGAATCTCAGATCGCATCTCCATAGTATTCGACTTACTTTAATGTATCTGCCGTCATACCCAGGTTTCCCTGCCGCAACGGTGGCACTAGCACTGCGTTATGAATCGCGCTTCAATTACGATGCTTTGTCGCTTTACCAATTTGGACAAAGCACCGTTAACATTGTTTCCAGCAGCTACTCGCTGAGGATTTTAGGAGGACGAAAAGACGTATTAATTACTTACTTTAATCCAGCAACAATTTCCATAGCTCCGTTGAAGTTGCCTAAGTTCCAGCAACTCAAAGCCACCCTCAACACGCAGGCCAGGGCAGCCTTCCGTTCTTCAAGAGAAGACTGTGTGAGAACAAGCTCCGTCACCCACGCAGAGACCTGGTGACAAGAGAAATTAATATTGTATTAGAAATTATTTAGAAAAGTAGTATGCTGACTATACCATAATTTAATGTGGTAAAAAAAATTAAAAAAGATATTTATCCCCCAACGCAAATTAGGTATGAATACCTAATACAAAATAAAATCGTAATTATTTTAATTTTTCTTAAAATATTTTGGAACTCCTTTTTTTCATTGCGGGATACTTTCTTTGTACACAGCGCCATCTAGCCCGAACTAAGCTATAAGCTTATACTATGGGATCTATACTACTAATATACATACTTATATATTTCTAAGTAACTATCTTCACGTTATATCCCTGACAGGGTAGTTAGAGATATGGTGAAAGCAGCGTTTCCTATGTGAACCTGTGTCTTCAAGTTTCTCCCACTAATATCCCACTACATACGAGTCATATACCTACAAATATTAATTCGCACACTATGTACATCACACACTTTAAGCTAATGATACTCATCAATGATACACATCAATAATTGACTGAAGTTAATCTACTACTACATTAGAAAAGCAAATTATTTATGTACAGTGAAGTCGAAATTATGAACGTTTCTAATAATGTTCTTAAACTATCGTGATTTTCACTCATATTTGTGATTTTTCGGGGTCTTATTCGCGACGTATATGACCGGATTGTGTATAGCCGTGGTCACGGGTGGTGTAATCCGGTCGATACGGCGAGAAGTAGGCATAAGACATTTTTCGGTATTGTTAGGAGCGAATGCTGTCCGACCTTCTAACTCCGTAACGTTGTTGGCGCCATAGACAGGATGTTCACCCTCACACTTTGCGTCCGGAGCGCTCACATACGGTTAAGTCCGATAGAGGCTTTATTCCGCATGCGCTTAGATTGTGGATTGAACTCCCTGTCTGGGTTTTCCCGAACGTCTACTATATGAAATTCTTCAAAAGGGGTCTTAGAAGGTCCATAGGCTACAGTGACCACTTTCATCGGTAGGCCGTATGCTTGTCTGCCACTTCAGTGGTATAAAAAAATGATAGCCTTTGTACCTAACTATATACGTCGCGAATAAGACCCGAAATATCTTAAATATGAACATTTTGTTCTGAAAAGGGAGACAGCGCCACGCACTTGTTTTATGTCTCTTTAGTTAAGATGTTTTTTTGCATTGTTTTAAAATATTTGGGTAAAAATCCCTACGTAATTGCAGAAGTCCAATGAACCGCTTCTCGCTAAAAGATGCACAAAAAAATCAACTCTTCCGTTGTCCTCAAAACATTATGTAAATAAATATGAAAGAAAGACTGAAGAACCTATTTTTATTTTCATACCGCACACTACATATAATAAAAACTGTTGAACCGAATTTATCCTTGACACAAAAGATTAAGAATAACTGTGCTGTAAGCTCCTCGCCTTCTCCCGCACCTCTAATTAAACATGATGCCCCTCATAATCGCAAAAAACTCATCGGAAACAAAATCTGTGACGGAGATCTCAAAAGTGCCGCTCGCCTTTTGTTCTCTAATGACGTGCTATCACCAGACACTCCTGACACCCTTCAGGCCTTCAGGTCAAAACATCCTCCAGCTCCAATAAACCCATATTTTCTCGACCCACCAACAGCAGGGCAAGCATGCCTTCAAATTGAAAACAAAGATGTAAAGAATGCCATTTTATCTTTTAAACCAGGTTCGGCTGCAGGTTTGGATGGAATCTCACCCCAACATTTGAAAGACATCGCATTCTGTAGGTGATGCAGGCGAGCAACTTGTAAATTCGATCACTAAATTAATCAATTTTATGTATTCCGGTAATGTCAATCCAGAAATTGTTCCCATCCATTTCGGCGCGAACCTCATTGCCCTCACCAAAAAGGACGGAGGGGTGAGACCAATTGCTGTTGGATCAACACTACGACGTCTGACCTCCAAAATTGCTGTTCGACATATTTTACCAAAATTAAATTCGGAATTTGAACCCGTACAGTTAGGCTTCGGTGTAAAAGGAGGGTGTGAGGCAGCCGTCCATGCCCTACGCTCTTTCCTAACTAACGGACAGCCTGACGTGTTGCTCAAAATTGATGTCAAAAATGCATTCAATTCGGTAAATAGGGATACCATGCTGACGGAAATTTACAATTATCTTCTTCTCAGTTACGCTGACCCAACGAAATTGTTATATCGATCTAATGAACTGTCCTCGGAAGTAGGTTGTCAACAGGGTGATCCCCTTGGGCCTGCAATTTTTAGTTTGGCTATAAATCCGATAATCAAATATTTTAATTCTAAATTCAACGTTTGGTATTTGGACGACAGAACCCTAGGAGGAGATGTGGATACTGTGTTTTCGGACCTATTTTTAATAAAAATAAATTTTAAACCATTGGTTTGGAGCTTAATTTTAGCAAATGCGAACTTATTATAAATAACTGCGACTTAAATTTCAATGACGTTAAACAAAAATTCAATATTTTGGCTCCAAATATTAAAATAGTTAACAGTAATTCCCTTTACCTTTTATAGGCACTCCAATCTTTAATGAATCTATTTCTGAATATATTAATAATTCAATAACTAAATTTCAAAATTCTGCTGACCGTCTCCTTGAAATTAGTCCAGTTTATGCACTTTGCATCTTAAAATTCTGTCTTTTCGTCCCAAAATTTACTTATGTGCTCCGTTGCTGCTCCTTTTGGAATCACCCAGATATTTTGACACAAATAGACGACTTAATCAAAATTAGCTTAGAGTCGATTCTTAATATGCAGCTGAACGAGTATTCTTGGACCCAAGCATCCCTACCAATCCGATATGGTGGTTTAGGGATTCGAAAAATTTCCAGTGTCGCTTTACCAGCCTTTCTATCTTCTGTCCATAGTTCAGCAAATCTCATAAGTAAAATTTTAAGAGCATCCCCTTCAAACTTTGACATTGCTGGCTTGAAAGAAGCTAGAAATGCTTTCTTAATTGCTTGCCCAGGTCAAAATTTTCCAGTTTGTCCAAATTATAAATAAATATCCATCACGCCTTATCCCCGAAGGGGTGGCAGAGGCATATTATATGCCCACTTTTCACCGTGTGGATTCCTGTACCACGTAATAGGTGGTGAGCCCATTGCCGTGTTGAAATATACAGACGCAGGTTGTGGGTACCTGCTGTTGAATTTTTTCAAGCCACCCATAAGGAATTCAACCAGGCTTAACGACTGCCATTTTACTGGCAACCGGGACCAACGGCTTAACGTGCCTTCCGAAGCACGGAAACGCTCGCAAATGTAAATGCCACAAAATGGTCACCCATCCGAGGACCAGCCATAGTGAAAGTTGCGTAACTCAGTGATCGTTTACAGAACACTGAGACCGCGAGGCCACGAGCGCTTCCAAATTCACAGAGGAACTGGGACGACATAAACTGCAAATTGACTTATGACAATCTATTGAGCTGTAGTACAGGTTCGGCACGTGCTAGGCTTTTGGCCGTGGGTGCGCATGAGGCCGGCTACTGGCTTCACGCGTACCCTTCGTCAAATACAGGAACTTTTCTTGAGCCTGACACGCTCCGAATCGCAACCTGTCTAAGGCTTGGAGTTTCGGTCTGCGCTCCTCATAAATGTCCCTGTGACAGTGATGTCGACAAGTTAGGACATCACGGACTGTCATGCCAAAAAAGTGACATGCCGCACTTAACGATATCTTACGCCGGTCCCTTGCCACCGTCAACGTGCCAAGTCTACTTGAGCCAACTGGTATTGCAAGAGACGATGGCAAGAGACCGGTCGGTATGAGTTTGATTCCATGGAAGATGGGCCGGGTGCTGGTATGGGATGCAACCTGTTCAGACACGCTGGCCCCTTCTCATCTACATGGAACCGACAACAGAGCTGGTGCGGCTTGTGAAGCGGCTGAAAAAGCTAAAGCATTCAAATACAGGGGTCTTGGCTCCGAATATGATTTTGTCCCATTCGGTGTCGAGACTCTTGGTCCGTGGGGTCCTAGCGCTATAAGGCTTTTGGAAAAGGAAATTGCGAAAAGGTTAGTCGACATCACAGGAGAACGAAGAGCTGGTAGCTACCTCGGACAAAGAATTAGTCTAGCTATTCAAAGGGGGAACGCGGCCAGTATCTTCGGAAAATTGCCTAAAGGGACCTATTTTAATAATATATTTTAGTTATGTATCATATCATATTTATTAAACATATTTTAAAAAGCTTTAATGGCACGTATCTTATACCAAAATACATACTTAACTTAATATTAACAATAGCGAAGTCCCGCAGACTCGGTGTTCTGTAAACGATCACTGCGTTAAGTAACTTCCGCTATGGCTGGAAGCCTTTCTGGTGCTTCGGAAGGCACTTTAAGCCGTTGGTCCCGGTTGCCAGTAACATAGCAGTCGTTAAGTCAAGTTAAAGGCCTTATGGGCGGCTTCAAATTTTACATTTTACAGCGGGTAGCCACAACCTGCGTCTGTCTATTTCAACTCGGCAATGGGCTCACCACCTATTATGTGGGACAAAAATACACACGGTGAAAAGTGGGCATATAATATGCCTCTGCCACCCCTTCGGGGATAAGGCGTGTGATAAATATTTATATATAAGCTTGTCATTGCATTACATATGCTTTTATAGAATACTAAAAGGGCCCACCAAAATCTCTGGAGCGGTGCTTAAATACGCGACAACGACAAAGGCAAAGACGGCAGTCGCTTCTAACAATACCGAAAACTAAAAAAAATATGTGTGTGTACCAGAGTACACAGGATAGAAGTGAAACTTCTCTACGACATTTTTTTACAGCTACAAAATTTCTCTCATACGTCGATATAGAAGTTTCACTTATGATAAAGAAGTTTTACTTCAAATCAATATGACGCGTAACCGAAAAACGTGATGATTTTTATTTACAGCTATAAAATTCTATCAACGTCGATTAAGAAGTTTCACTTCAAAACCTAATAAATATAGAAATACATACAATGTTTATTACAAATAATAGAACTGTCCCACATATTCCTGAAACATATTCACTCTTTTAGGGTAAGCTTATGTCAGACAGCTTGTTTAAATACTGATTATCATTCCCAGTCTACATTATTTAGAGGCACTCTACAAATATAACACGGGTTTTCCTGTCACGGCGTGCCAACCCTTGTTGCGTAGTTGAATGGCTTGTATTAGGGTTGCTACGAAGTTACACTAAGTTTATAATCAGAATTAGCTATTTAACACTTCAGAAGGTGTTCTAGCTAACTTATCAAGCGTGTTAATTAGTAAACTTTCCGTGGAAAATTCTACACTTAGTTGGTAGTGTATATCGCAGTCATCTTGTTGAATTTGCTATTTGATTGAATGACTAGCGCGTTCATTGAATGACGACATTTAATTGTATGACTAAACGACAACTTGTCAAGTTGTTTAATGTAACGTTCAACGTCCTGACTGAACGGCATTTAGCACAGTCTTTGAAGGGGATATGGCCAATGTTTGGTTTGGGTTTTGTTATTCAAGGCCTCGATATTATCGATATTTATTACTCATACTCTGCTTGCTCTGCCGACTCTGCACCTTTAAGCTTGTAGTCGTCGCTCCAGGGTGCGCATCTTGCAAACTTAGGCTAGGTTAGATTATAACAGTGACCATTAACCGGCCGCCGAGCGCCAGATCTCCTCTGTGTTTGTGTGCATCATTTAGATTTGATTCATTTTGGAAAATTTCAATCACCTAAATGATTTTACGCCCTCTCTGTTCAAATATTACAATTCGCTGACTAGTTGGACGTTGAGTGACGCTTGTTCAATCAACGTTCGGCCTAGTCATTCAATTGAATGTCGTCATTCAATGAACGCGCTAGTCATTCAATCAAATAGCATATTCAACCAGATGACGGCGACATATACATGATGCTGTGCTATCTTGGATTCGAATTCCGGGTTAGAGCAAATTAATATTGGTGTGATCCGCAAATGTTGATTTCGAGGTTTTTTATTTACTGTAGGTATGTATTTTATGCCTGTGCAAAGGTTTCTGCCCTAAGGAATTGTTTGATATGATGCCTACATCTATATTGTATCATCGCACCGCTCGCCATAGACAGGGTATTCACCCTCACATCCGGTCCGATAAAGGCTTTTTTCCATGTAAGCGAACGCTTAGATTGTAGAATGATCTCGATACCTTGTTTCACGAACGTCTACATAGAGTTCTTCAAAAGGAGTCTTAAAAGGTTTATATTTATGTGTTGACATTTATAATTACTGTTACCGCTCACCTGGGCAGTAGCGTGATGGGATAGATCCAACACAAAAAGTTTTTTCCCAGCAATTTCTGAAATGAGCGCGTTTAACCAAACAAACACTAAATTAAAATAAATAAATAAATAAAATAAAAATATAAACACTCTTCAGCTTTATATATTGGTTTACATCTAGCTTTTATAAACGACTAGATACTAGGTGACCCCCACGGCATCAATCGTGATATAACTCCCACCGTACCTATTTAATCTCGTCGTTTATAAATAATAATAATAATAATAACATTGGGACAACTCACACAACGCCATCTGATTCCAAACTAAGCAGAGCTTGTATTATGGTAATCAGATAACTGATAAACATACTTATATATTTCTAAATACATACATAAAACTATATACGTATATACATTAATAGATAAATAACACCCAGACACAGAATTAACCATCGTGTTCATCACACAAAGTTATAACCTGGGTGGGAATCGACCCCACGATATCTTGCGTAGCAGTCGGATGCACTCCCACCGCGCCACAGTAATGTATAAAAATCTGCCCGATTTGTTGCTCCGCTCTCCAGGGTAGTAGCGTGATGATATATAGCCTATAGCCTTCCTCGATAAATTCAACACAACAAGATTTTTTAAAAATCCGACCCGTAGATCCTGAGATTAGCGCATTTAAGCAAACAAACAAAATCTACAGCTTTTATAGTAGTAAGTAAATAATAAGTATAACTTAACTTCACTTAACTATCTTCACGCTGTATCCCTGACGGGGTAGTCAGAGAGGACAGATCGCCAGGCTTCGCGATCCATGCATACTTCTTTCGCTTCTTCGAGATTCATCAATCGCTTCATACACGCACGTCTGGGTATCCGAGTACTTTTGACCTTTCCGTTTTTGAGCAATCTGCTCACGTGGTCTTCATATGTAAGTCTCGGCCTACCCTGACCTCTTCTACCTTCTGCTTTCGCACAATATATATTCTTCGTCAATCGTTCCTCACTCCTTCGTTGGACGTGTCCAAACCATCGGAGCACGCCCTTTTCCAGCTTAACTAAAATAAGTATAAAGTGTTGATATACAAGTATAGAAGATATATATATATATATATATATATATATATATATATATCATATCTATCTTCTATACATTTTAGAAGCTTTCATTCATTCCGTCTTGTTGAATGTTAATCAGAAACTTGAGCAATACTTGTGAATAAATTATCAGGGGTGTGAAATGAACGTGTTGGGAAGTTAGATGGATGTCGTTTCCGACAAAACTGACAACACAATATAGGCCTAAATATATTGAGAGTTGATTTAAATGAAGGCACTTTTTCAATTTATGTCTCACAAAAGTTGAAATGTTATTATACATACAAATTGTTACGCCTTTATCCCCAAAGGGGAAGGTAGAAGACAAAACTACAACGTAACAGGTGGTGAGCCCCTTGCCGTGTTGAAATGGATAGGTGCAGGTTGTTAAGACCAGCTATTGAAAATTTTCAAGCCATCCATAAGGCTTTTAACCAGGCTTAACGACTGCCATTTTACTGGCACCAGGGACCATAAGCTTAACGTGTCTCCGAGCACGAAAAAGCTCGCAAATGAAAATTACACAAAGTGGTCACCCATTCAAGGACCACCTGTAGCGAATGTTGCTTAACGCAGTGATCGTTTACTACAGAACACTGAGTCAGCGATGCCACGAGCGCTTCTATTATTATAATAGAAGTATTATATAAAATTATAAATAAATATTATATAAAAATATATTATATAAAAAATTATAAATAAATATTATATAAAAATATAAGTATAAATTAACAGCTTTTCACTAAATGCACACGAAGTAAAGACTTTATTAAAGTAAAAAATGTAACTTGGTTCGAGACGGGGATTCAACTTGTGACCTTAGCCTAACCAGGGCAAAGTTCTAGCCAATAAACTACCCGAGCCGTACCGAAACAAGTGGAATTTTTTTACTATATTGTAATTGTCATTCAAAGTTGTTAAGGAGCTTGATAGATGATGTAGGGGATTTTGTATTTCCGTACACATAAATAAATGATGGTCAATTGCTAGTTAAAACTGATATAATTGCTATATGCTGGTTCACACACTCAGTACATAGAATGCCAGGAAACACTTATGGTTTTTTTTTGTTTTCGCGGGGAATGCCTTTACGCACCGTCATCCCTGCTGCGGGGGCAGCAGGGACGGTGTGTGAGGCTCCCGACCCGTGGGAGAGGGGCCATCCTACCCACTAAACCCCGCCTCACCTTAAAACCGGCTCGCAGGGTAGGCCTGAGGTTAAATCACTGCGAGCCGGCAAGCGGCAGTGGAGGGGTCCGTCTCGGGGCGGCCGGAAAAGTGACCACCCCGGAGCTCCCTAAGGAGCTGAAGAATCTAGCCCGCACCTCCACCGCTCTCGAGCGCCTCTCTGAAAGCAGAGGAGGTAGAGAGCGGCGGCGCTAAAGGGGGGCACCCCCTGGAACACAGAAAGGGTGCCCATCGCCATGTGGCCAGTTGGACGGGGTCTCCCGACCATCCGCCGATGGCCAGAGACAGGAAACACGTATGGTAAGCCCTAATCCGGGAAAGGCTAAACGTGGACTGCTTTCACTTCCACGGCTCGCTAAGCGACCGTGCTTCGTATGATATTTGCTGATTCGTAATCTTGTACGGGTGAACTGCACAGATGGCTATGGTCATACTCTAAAATGACGATTAAAATTTAGTAAAGAATTTCAACTTGTTTCGGTACGGTTCGGGTAGTTCAGTGGCTAGAACATTGCTCTGGTTAGGCAAAGGTCACGGTTTCAATTCCCGTCTCGAACCAAGTTGTCTTTTTTCATTTTATAAAATATTTATGTGAAAGTTAGCATACTTATATAATTATACTATTTCACATTAGTATACTTTTTAGCCTGTTTCTATGGGATCTAGACTACTGATATACATA
Organism: Thumatha senex; assembly: GCA_948477245.1. Classification (NCBI taxonomy): domain Eukaryota; kingdom Metazoa; phylum Arthropoda; class Insecta; order Lepidoptera; family Erebidae; genus Thumatha; species Thumatha senex. The sequence continues at coordinate 14,014,112 of OX419752.1, read as the reverse complement.
CTTATATATTTCTAACCCAAACTCTGAAACACACATATGTGACATTCTGACCCGGGAATCGACCTCAGTGCGACAGTCGTATACACTACCACTGCGCCACCGAGGCATAATACTAATTAGATAAAAAAAAAATGTAATTAGTAGTGCTTAGTACCACAGCAGACTCAGGGTGGGCCGAGACTTACATATGAATACCACGTGAGCAGATTGCTCAAAAACGGAAAAGTCAAAAGTACTCGGATACCCAGACGTGCGTGTATGAAGCGATTGATGAATCTTGAAAAAGCGAAAGAAATATGCATGGATTGCGAAGCCTGGCGATCTGTCCTCTCCGACTACCCTGTCAGTGATACGGCGTGAAGATAGTATAGTTGTTTTTTATAAAATTCCCAAAGTAACTACGCCGCGCGGACAAAGGTATGGTATGTGCAAAAGCTCGCAATAAAATGTAGGACGGCGTCGCCCACGTCTTAACAAAGCTTATATTTAAGTTTGGTTTAAGTACATCTTTTGAGATCTTTGAATTACTGACTTTAACTTAAATAATAGTTGAGTTTGAACTCATTCCGGTAACAATAAATCAAGTTTAAGTAATAGATTGAAAACCTTTTCATTTCTCTTACAAAGGTCTTATTAATTCAAAATGTAAGGAAGATCAAACAATGGTATTCAGGATTTATTTACTACTAGCTGATCGCCGCGGCTTCGTCCGTTAGTCCAGTCATTATATACATTGGAAATGCAAATGAACCGAGAAAGCCAAATTTTGGATATTACGTTGCTAGAAAATCTTAAGTTCAAATTGTCAACCAAAATAACCTATGGGTTTTCGCCTTCTTGCAAATAGTAAAAAAAAATGTAAAAAAAAAAATTCGTATCTCAACAGGGAACCGAGTTATGATGAAAAAACTGAATTTAACCCTTTTTTCAAGATGGCGGAAAACCCATCAGGTTATTACTTTTACAAGAAGTTTGTATGAAAATTTACAGACGTCGTGGCCCTGTAAACGATCACTGCGTTAAGCAACTTTCACTATGGCTGGTCCTCGGTTGGGTGACCACTTTGTGGCATTTATATTTACGAGCGTTTCCGTGCTTCGGAAGGCACGTTAAGCCGTTGGTCCCAGTTATCAGTAAAATGGCTGTCGTTAAGTCAGTTGAATGCCTTATGGGCGGCTTGAAAAATTTCAACAGCAGGTCGCCACAACCTGCACCTGTCCATTTCGACACGGTAATGGGCTCACCACCTGTTACGTGGGACAAAAAGTAAGGAAAAGGTTAAACGTGGGCGTATAGTAAGCCTCTGCCTCCCCCTTCGGGGATAAAGGCGTGAAAGTATGTTATGTTATGTTACAAAAGTAAAAATTACTAGACTAAAATAATTAGTTATATTTCAGTAAAGTCTATAGACAGATCACGTTTTATTAATACTTCTAATGCCGGTGCCATTAGTCAATTCCCATGGAGTTGTTTTCAATTACTATGGGTAAAAAGCAATTTCGGTGGTGTTCGAAATTTTCACATTTCTATATTTCAATAAAATATTTTTTAATCCCTACTATACCATGTCAAAGTACATCTAATTAGCTATAGTTATAAATCCTTAACTATCAAAATAAAATTTCGCCACTGGAATTAGGCAAAAATTGATTTAGGTAAAATTCACCCTTATAAGCAATGAGTACAGGAAATCTATACATTACCAGTTAGCCTATAATTATTCTCCGGTAAATCTTTGCCTTACAAAGTACTCGCAATTTGTAGGCTTCTCCGGGCATTTAGGTTACCTACTAACCTATTTCAATACAATTCACCACATATATTTGCGTAAGCAAGTCCTTATATTTTACACATGGAAGCTTATTTTAACGCAACCAGTGGGGATTATTGATGATTTATAACATTGACTGCCTTTGTAACGCGGTGAGAGTGTATCCGACTGCTACGCAAAAGGTCGTGGGTTCAATTCCCACTCAGGATAAAACTTTGTGTGATGAGCACGATGGTTTATTCTGTGTCTGGATGTTATTTATCTATAATATGTATGTATTTAAAAATATATAAGTATGTTTAACAGATATATGGTTACCATAGTACAAGTTCTGCTTAGTTTGGAATCAGATAGCGTTGTGTGAGTTGTCCCAACGATATTTATTTATTTGATAAAGAATGGTGAAGTTTTCTTGTGAATGCTTCTCACAGGAATCTGGAGGCCGAGTCTAGTATTAACAAGCTGTAGAATAGAACCAGAATCGCTGTTTTTAGCTGTTAAAATTTATATTTTATATTTTAGTAGATAGTAGACAATCAAAAATGCAACTGACTAGCGGCCACTGGCGCGGTACGTGTTAGTAGAATTCTATCGGCCGACCGATAGAAGTCTATTGGAGTACGATTGTAATAGTAGACTATGAAAAACTGTAAAAATTGTAACGGTGGCTTTCTATTGAGCGACAATTTCTATTTTATTTCGACACGATTGAAATAGCGGACTCAGCCCCCTGTTCTCCGAATAAAAATTATCCTATGTGTTAATTCACGTTTTTAGGTACCTCTACACCAAATTTTATCCAATTTGGTCCATTCGTTTGAGCGTGAAGAAGTAACAAATATAGAAGAAGGAAGAAATAAATGTACTTTTACACATTTTATCTGAAACTTTATCGACACGTCAAAGCAGACAGAAAGTAACACTTTACAAAAAAAAAATATTTATTGATACGCCATTTTTTGAGCAGATTGCTGAATAACGGAATAGTCAAAAGTAATCTGACACAGACGTGCGTGTATGAAGCGATTACTGAATCTAGAGGAAGCGAAAGAAGTATGCATGGATCGCGAAGCCTGGCGATCTGTGCTCTCTGACTACCCCGTTAGGGATACAGCGTGAAGATAGTTAGTTAGTTTAGTTTAGTCACGCCTATATACCGATGGGGTGATGGCGAATCTGGGACCACTAAACTTCGATTTTTTATGGTACTAACCTGTAACCCAGCTCCAGTACATCCTTAAGTCACTTAAACAACCCTCCCTTCCAGATCTCATGCAAGTTCCAGTAAGAAGATATCTCGCCTCAACAATCACGGCTATAACCTACGTTAGACATAGACATATTGTTACGCCTTTATCCCTGAAGAGGTAGGCAGAGGCATACTATGCGCCCATATTTCACCGTATTCATTTTTGTCCCACGTAACAGGTGGTAAGCTCATTGACGTGTTGAAATGGACAGGCGCAGGCTGTGGCAACATGCTGTTAAAATTTATCAAGCCTTAAAGGCCTTCAACTGGGCTTTACGACTTTCATTTTACTGGCAACCGGGACCACCGACTTAACGTGCCTTCCGAAGCACGGAAACGCTTGCAAATGTAAATGCCACAAAGTGGTCACCCATCTTAGGACCAGCCATAGTGAAAGTTGCTTAACGAAGTGATCATTTACAGAACACTGAGTCCGCGGGGCCACCTTCAGTGAGCTATGTTATATAGCCACCCAAATAGTATGAACGTCACTGAGGTAAACTATTGACTATTCTGGGGAAAAAGTCATTGTATCCACTTGAAGCAAAAACTTATAACGCGATGGGGGTTCATAATCGAAGAAGTTCAACTCGTATTCAATAGATGGCACTGGCGGCTAGCATAAAAAAAAAACTTAAGTACTTAAAATCCTATACTTAATTATTTAGTTTTAATTGTTATTTTTGCAAAATTCCGCTTTTTTAAATTGTCGTACGAAGTCGACACGTGTTTCGCTTACACACAAGGCTGTTAGGCATCACAGTGCTTACGTGTTCACCTCAACCTTTTGTAGTTCGAACGCAACCAAACGATAGCGCGATGTAGACTTCTAGTTGTTTTGTCTATTTGTGAATAAACTAGTCCCGTTTTATAATTTCGTACTTTTCAGAAATTTCGGGTGTACTTTGCAGAACAAACAAACAGACTTCCACACTTCGCCATAGCTTAGTTTATTCACAAATAGACAAAACTACTAGAAGTCTATATCGCGCTATCGTTTGGTTGCGTTCGAACTACAAAAGGATGAGGTGAAAGCGTTAGTTCTTTTGCTGCCAAACAGTCTTGATAATGCCTCATTTGTTGGCGAAACACGTATCGACTTCGTACGACAATTTAAAAAAGCGGAATATTGCAAATAAAGTTGTGTAGCTCCTGAGCGAGTGATATAAAAGATCTATATCATTAACACAGTAACAATTTATCACTCGCTCACATTAGTTCCGAATATATCATAATGTATATATTTATATATATAATAATGTATGCATAAATCATTTGAGTTTGTTATTGTGTGAGCACCAAGTAGACTTATTTATTATTTTGAAATTGACATGATAGTTGCTGTGCAGATTTTGGGTATGTCATTCTCGCCTAAGTGTACAGGCAGTGGTGGCGTATGTATCGGGTCGCCTTATTCCCTATAATACGGTTGAATAGGGCGATGGCTGATATATACGTCATACCCGTCAACGGGTGCCGTCTGTTGGGACTGGTCAGCTCATAGCTGTTATAGCAATTATTACAAATAATATTATTTAAATTTAAGGCAAACGAAGTTTAGTCGACTGTTCTCACATAAATCCAAAGGAACAATGTAAGTGTAATTTTAATGTTGTAAGCCACACCTACATTTTAAAAGAGCATCCATCCATCTAGATCAACGTTGTTGAAAGTATCACGAGCGAGTAAGACAAAGCTACATATTAGAGTAAAGATAAATAGTAAGACAGGTAGGTGTGCTACATTAACTTTTAAACTTTCGCGTTGTATGATTAAAATAAGTGTAAAATACAGGTATTAACGCGATCATGCTTATTTACCTTAAATAGTTTGATGTTTCGACTGGGTTGCACCAGCCGTGGTCACAAGCAGACTGAAGAGGCGGTGTCACTCCGATTGTGAGGTAGAATCGTCTGAATCTACCCTCATATTGTCTATCCACGCACCAGTACACACAACACTGACAATGTCCCTATTTTGTAGGCCGTCCGTATTCCGAGCGTTACCCGACTGTGCAAAACAACGAGGTAGTGTGATATCAATGACTGGATTCCACGTCGTAGATAATTTGAAGCCCTCCTCTCTATTGAAATTTGTGTGTTTTTTGATTTCAATTGCTTCAGTCGAAACGTCAAGCTATTTAAGGTAAATAAGCATGATCACGTTAATACCTGTATTTTACACTTATTTTAAGGTAGGTGTGCTGCCTGACGAGGATGATAGCTCCTGCTAATTTCATTAACTTATGATTTTTTCGAAGATAGATTTGTATTTCTATTATTATAACATGTTAGTTGATATTATGATTTATGGTGCCATGACAATACAAAATTTTGAAATATTATTTTATCGGTAATTAGTTTGTTCCCGGGGTTGACTTTATAAAAATATTAGTCATGTTATTATTGCTCATCAAAAATATCTCTAGGTTGACAGTCCTAAGCCTGTCAAGTATGAAGGAAAATCAATTTAATATGTCTTTGAATTCGGACTTAATCAAGGATGAAAAATGAGTCATAAATCCGACTGAGCGTTAGATTTCAAGTGACCGAGATTTGAATGTGAGTTAGATGAATGATTTAGTATTGGGAGTGACTACTGAGCTAAGTGAGCTAAATAAGTGATATGTTTCTTTAGTTTGAAAAGATATTATGTATCAATCTTTTCAGTTGAGTGACACATATTGCGCATCACTAATTGAGAAATAACATTTAAACAAAATTATTATAGTTTTTTAAAATGGGCTTCCGCCATGTTACGCCTGTAGTTATTTAAAAACTTACTTGGTTGAACCTCCTTATCAAAGCTCGAACAGTACTTTTGCTCTGCTGCGTATGAGTTGGAGGAGCTCTTCTGATCATATGCCGTTCAGTCACAGCACCGAGAGCACCTTCTCCTCCAAGGTCAAGGGTTACCTGCCTTAGGTAGTCAATTGGTGGGACCTGGGGAAAAAAAAAATCTTTTAACTTTTTTTCGTAAAACTTAAAATATACATACAATCAAAACATACAAATGTGCTTTTTTCACCGAAAGGTAAGCAAAGGAATATTAAACATCCATAGTTCAGTGAAATGTGTTAAACAGTGAGCCTATTATCATCTTGAAATAGGCAGAGACTAAAGTAAGGAAGTAAAATTTTATTGTACACCAAGATGAACTAAATGACACCAATAAAATTGCATGAAATTTTAACAAATGGCGGCCGTATCGCTAAGGTCAATTTCTTACTGGCAACCTTTGAATGGACAAAAATGATTTAAGAAATTGTGAGTAAAGGGCAGTTATTGGTGTAAAATTAAAACAATATACTTGTTCTTATCTATATATTACATATGCTTAAATAAAAAAATCTACTGTAATCAAATGCATAAACAGAGACGTACATATAAACGAAAAATTAACAAATACATAACATTATCAACTGCATAATTTATTTTCATTCAACTGGCAATTTCTCAGACGCTAGCTAACTAGGACAAATCGAATGTTCACGGACGGGTGACAACCCTGAGTGAATTTAATGAACGCCGTTTCACCAATTGTTGCGAAGTTCAGAAAAAATCGAAGTCAAGCAATCTGAGCAATTCACAATATGGTACACACATACATATTGTCACGCCTTTATCTCTGAAGGGGTAGTCAGATACATAGTATACGCCCACATTTCATTGTATGCATTTTTGACCCACATTACAGGTGGGGAGCTTATTGTCGTGTTGAAATGGACAGACGCAGGCTGTGACGACCTGCTGTTGAAATTTTCAAGCCGCCCATAAAGTCTTCAACTTGACTTAACGATTGCCATGTTAATGGCAACCGGGACCACCGGCTTAAAGTGCCATCCAAAGCACGAAAACACTCGCAAATGTAAATGCCACAGCGTGGTCACCCATACGTGACCAGCCATAGTAAAAGTTGCTTAACTCAGTGATCGTTTACAGAACACTGAGTGCGCGGGGCCACGAGTGCTTCTTTATTATTTTTTGAATCCGATACTAAATAATAATAGTGACGTTGTTTTATGAGAAATATACCAACCAGGATTAATGTTACACTGATGTTTATCCCAAATCTGTGTACGAAGCAGAGAAAAGCAATACCCATTTTCCCCGAACTTAACCGAAGGTCTACTAAATATTTCATTACTATGTAAATATACTGGGTGTAAGGGGCCCCACCAAGATCTTCGGGGCCCAAGTCAACCTCCCATGCTAGTGCGTGCACCTGCTGACTAACGGACGAGGCCCTGGCGCTGGCTTTCCCCTCTGGGGTTGGGAGGTCTGAGGGCGTCGCTGCCATAAAAGCCACCCGCCGAAACAAAAATGGAAAAGGACTATAGGAATGCTGCTAGGGATAGGGCGCCACAGCAAAACGGCGCGCAGGAGCCCCGCCCGACTCCTGTGGGCAAGTGGGCTAGGGCTGCCGTATGTCGGGCCAGCACGGCTAAAGAAGTTAGCCCCAACCCGTATCCGCTTCGCATCATGGAACATTGGCACGCTGACTGGGCGTGCGGTAGAGTTGGCCGAAGTACTCTCCAGGCGGAGGGTGGACGTGGCGTTCCTGCAGGAGACTCGGTGGAAGGGCAACAGAGCCCGGCCTCTGCAGAAAGACTACAAGCACGGGTTACACGGGTGCGCCTGGTGGGGAGAACGGGGTGGCCGTGGTGCTGAGTTTGAGCGTGTCCATGGTGGTTTTGGATACGGCACCCGCAACGCTGAAGGAGAAACTATCCTCAGAACGTGTGCGGCTGCCGATCTGGCTATTGTGAACACGTATTTCAAAAAGAAATGAGAACATCTCATCACCTACAAGAGCGGGAGGCGTACAACTCAGATCGATTTCTTACTCACTAGGCGACACAGCATCGGCAAGGTGGCCAACTGCAAGGTCATACCCGGAGAGAGTCTTACTGCATAACACCGTCTCCTTGTCATGGACCTCTGCGTGAAGCCCAAAGGCAAACGCATCGAGCGGTGCCAGCGCCGCATCAGATCAGGTGGCTGCTTGATGAAACTAGGTCCCAGGAGTTCGTCTCAGCTGTGGGTGACAAGTGCACCGACACTGAAGGCGGGCCAGTTTGAGATTACTGGGACAAAGTTCAGGCGGCCATCCTTGGAGCGGCGAAGGTGGTGCTCGGTGAGTCAATGGGTGGACGTAAATGTGACAAGGAAACTTGGTGGTGGAACGACGCAGTCCAGAGGTAGACTAGGGAGAAGAAAGCCCTGCTGAAAGGCTGCCGATCTGGCTATTGTGAACACGTATTTCAAAAAGAAATGAGAACATCTCATCACCTACAAGAGCGGGAGGCGTACAACTCAGATCGATTTCTTACTCACTAGGCGACACAGCATCGGCAAGGTGGCCAACTGCAAGGTCATACCCGGAGAGAGTCTTACTGCATAACACCGTCTCCTTGTCATGGACCTCTGCGTGAAGCCCAAAGGCAAACGCATCGAGCGGTGCCAGCGCCGCATCAGATCAGGTGGCTGCTTGATGAAACTAGGTCCCAGGAGTTCGTCTCAGCTGTGGGTGACAAGTGCACCGACACTGAAGGCGGGCCAGTTTGAGATTACTGGGACAAAGTTCAGGCGGCCATCCTTGGAGCGGCGAAGGTGGTGCTCGGTGAGTCAATGGGTGGACGTAAATGTGACAAGGAAACTTGGTGGTGGAACGACGCAGTCCAGAGGTAGACTAGGGAGAAGAAAGCCCTGCTGAAAGGCTGCCGATCTGGCTATTGTGAACACGTATTTCAAAAAGAAATGAGAACATCTCATCACCTACAAGAGCGGGAGGCGTACAACTCAGATCGATTTCTTACTCACTAGGCGACACAGCATCGGCAAGGTGGCCAACTGCAAGGTCATACCCGGAGAGAGTCTTACTGCATAACACCGTCTCCTTGTCATGGACCTCTGCGTGAAGCCCAAAGGCAAACGCATCGAGCGGTGCCAGCGCCGCATCAGATCAGGTGGCTGCTTGATGAAACTAGGTCCCAGGAGTTCGTCTCAGCTGTGGGTGACAAGTGCACCGACACTGAAGGCGGGCCAGTTTGAGATTACTGGGACAAAGTTCAGGCGGCCATCCTTGGAGCGGCGAAGGTGGTGCTCGGTGAGTCAATGGGTGGACGTAAATGTGACAAGGAAACTTGGTGGTGGAACGACGCAGTCCAGAGGTAGACTAGGGAGAAGAAAGCCCTCTTTAAAAAGTGGCAAGCGACCGGATCTCCCGAAGACCGCGACGCGTACAGGGCTGCCAAGCGCGCCACAAAGAGAGCTGTAGCCAGAGCCAGACGAGACCACTTACAACCTCTGTATGATAAGCTGGAATCGTCTGAGGGGCAGAAGCTCATCTATAAGCTGGCGTGCTCCAGGGTCAAAGCGGCACAGGATATATCCAAGTGTCGCTGTGTAAAAGACCCGGAGGGCAACCTGTTAAGCGAAGACCTCGGTCCTTAGTCCACTTCTGTTCAGTGCAATATTGAAGGGACAGGTCTACAAAACCATTATTAGACCTGTCCTTTTACATGGCAGTGAGACGTGGCCGAGTGTCACGGAAATGAAGATGCTGCGGTGGATTTGTGAAGTCACGCGGATGGACCGCGTGAGGAACTCTCGCATCCGCGGCAGCCTTCACGTCCGTGACATTGTAGGCAAGTTGCAAGAGTGTCGCCTTCGTTGGTATGGTCACGTTTTGCGGCAACCGCCGGGCTACGTAGGTAACAAATATCTGGCCATGTCAGCCCCGCCGAGTCCCGGTAAGAGGGGAAGACCCAAGAGGTGCTGGCTTGACGTCGTAAGGGATGACATGCGTGCCAATGGTCTCACTACAGGGGATGCGGACGACCATGCGAAGTGGAGGAGAAAATGTAGGAAAGCGGACCCCGGGCGACGCGAGACGCAACTGGGACATACGCTCGGATGATGATGATGATGCAAATATACTGGAGAGTCTTTATTTTTCGACTGTGTACTAATTCAGTATTTCAAACAAATTAACTATTAAGTAATCCGTGCCTTCCAGGAAAGAAACACACAATATAAACTTAATCTTAAACTACAACCTGCGTCTGTCTGTTTCAACACGGCAATGGGCTCACCACCTATTACGTGGGATAGGAATACAAATGGTGAAAAGTGGGCATATAATATGCCTCTGCCCCCTTCGGGGATACGGCGTGATGGATAAATAAAACACAATTTAAATTACATTAAAATTAAATGACTTTAGAAAAATAGAAGGTAGAGAAGAGTGTCCCACAATATTTATTTGTTTATACACGTACATAAGCACTGCCAAAAAGCGGGATGTTATTTTCTTTTATATTATTATAAATATTGTTGGGACAACTCATTCAACGCCATCTGATTCCACACTAAGCAGAGCTTGTACTATGGTACTGATAAACATACTTATATATTTCTAAATACATACATATTATAGATAAATAACACCCAGACACAGAATAAGCCATCGTGCTCATCACACAAAGTTTTATCCTGGGTGGGAATCGAACCCACGACCTCTTGCGTAGCAGTCGGATGCACTCCCACCGCGCCACAGAGGCAGTCATAATAAGTATGTAGTAATAAAACAAGAGAAGTGAGAGAAAGATTAAGAAAAGGAGAGAATATGAGAAGGAGAGTGAAGAATTACAATCGCTGGCTATTTTGTAAAGGTTTGCTACGTTATAAAACTAAGGTAGGACCTACCTCTCCAAACCTAACAATTTAATTACAAATAGGCATTTTTTTTTTTTTTTTTTCGTGTGGAAATCCTCATGGATGCTATGCCGGACTCCTACCGACTAAAACCACACGTTACCCTTCTATCTGTCTATGGCCAGGAGTCCCGGGTGAGCCCTCGGAAGGATAACCCCAGGGCTCCCGACAGACCTTGTGCGCTACCGCAGGCTCCTTCAGGGGGGGGTTCGGGTGTGTATCCTGCCTCTTTGGGGGGTTCGAGTGTTATCTCGCTTCTTTTACAAAAAATTTAATTACAAATAGGCTAACCTAACTAGCAATATAGGCTATGATACTTGTGATAAAAAATCGTAGATAATAAGTAATTAAGAGGGTCACCCGACGTGACGTATTTTTTTTTTTGGAAATATTAATACAACGATAGTTTTTGATTGAGTTTATTTTATTATTTACTAGTTGACGCCCGCGGCTTCATCCGCGTAGAGAAGTTTTCCCGTTCACGTTTCCCACAGGAACTTGTTTCCTGGATAAAAAAGAACCCAATTCCTGGCTCTAAGCTACCTCCCCACCAATTTTCAGCCAAATAGGAACAGCAGTTGTTGAGTTATAAATAGAGTAACTAACACGATTATCTTTTATATGTATAGATTAGTTTTTAAAAGAAACCAAGGTTTTGAAGTCGTGGACTTTTTTAACTTTTAATTCCTTTTTTTTTCAAGTGACCTCCTGTTTTTTTTCCTTTTATGGCCTGGTTTCTAAGACCTTTTAGCCAGATCTTTAAATTGGTAAAAAAGCTCCGTTTACAAGAGTAAAACCGCAGATAGTAGTAACTAGGCACAAAATGGCGCGGTCACAAACCGCGATCACCCCCAAAGCAACATAAAACCAACTATTTAGGTCAAACGGTCTCTCTCCGTATCAAATTCGGTTTACCTTTGAAATTGTGCACAGTGTGCGAAACTCGTATAAGTTGAAATAAAAATTGGCTTTTCCTTTGTAAGATAATGCGAAATTGACGCACAGTGGTATCGGTGGACAAAAAAACCGTATCATTATTCGTTTAAGGGATTAGGTAGGGTTGATTGAAGTTTACTGATCTGCGTTGAGCTTGTGATTTGTTTAATGGAGATTTTTTTTACGATTTTGCTATGAAATCATACTTACTTGTTACAATAAATTAGTTTACTTATTTATTTATTTATCTATCACGCCTTATCTCCGAAGGGGTGGCAGAGGCATATTATATGCCCACTTTTCACCATGTGTATTCCTGTCTCAAGTAATAGGTGGAGAGCCAAATGCCGTGTTGAACGTAGGGTTGTGGCTACCTGCGGTTGAAAATTTTCAAGCCGCCCGCGCCCCCTGAGGCCTTCAACTTGACTTAACGACTGCCATGTTGCTGGCAACCGGGACCAACGGCTTAACGTGCCTTCCGAAGCACGGAAACGCTCAAAAATGTAAATGCTATAAAGTGGTTATCCATCCGAGGACCAGCCACAGTGAAAGTTGTGTAACTCAGTAATCGTTTACAGAAGTTAGCGGGGCCACAGGCGCTTCTAACTCCTGCTAACTCGGTGTTCTGTAAAATGATCATTGCGTTAAGTAAGTTTCACTATGGTTGGTCACGGATGGGTAACTGTTATGTGAGATTTCCATTTACGAACATAACAGTGCTTGAAAGGCCCTTTAAACTGTTGGTCCCGGTTGCAAGTAAGGCAATCATTAAACCAAGTTGCCGGTCGCCATTACCTGCCGCTGTTCATTTCAACAAGGCAATGGACTACCACCTGTTATGTAGGAAAAAATGTACACGGTGAAATGTAGGCGTAATATACCTGTGCCACCCTTTGTAATAAACATACTAATTGTTCTTGAAGAAGCGCTCATGGCCCCGCTGTCTGTGTTTTGTAAACGATCTCTGCGTTAAGCATATTACTAGAGGTGGTCCTTGGATGAGTAACCACTTTGTGGAATTTACATTACCGAGCGTTTCCGTGCTTCGGAAGGCACGTTAAGCCGTTGGTGCCGGTTGCCAGTAAAATAGCAGTCGTTAAGCCTGGTTGAAGGCCTTATAGAGGCGGCTTGAAAAATTTCAACAGCAGGTCGCCACAACCTGCGCCTGTCCATTTCTACACGGCGATCGGCTCACCATCTGTTACTAGGGATAAAATGCATACGGTGAAATGTGGGCGCATAGTATGCCTCTACCTACCCCTTCGGGGATAAAGGCGTCACTGGTTAGACGTTAGCTGGAGACTAAAAAATGATTGTACTTTACATCATAATCATCATTTATTTAGACCTAGCGAATTAGTAGATTAACTAACTATCTTCACGCTGTATCCCTGACGGGGTAGTCAGAGAGGACAGATCGCCAGGCTTCGCGATCCATGCATACTTCTTTCGCTTCTTCGAGATTCATCAATCGCTTCATACACGCACGTCTGGGTATCCGAGTACTTTTGACCTTTCCGTTTTTGAGCAATCTGCTCACGTGGTCTTCATATGTAAGTCTCGGCCTACCCTGACTCCTTCTACCCTCTACTTTTGAACAATATATATTCTTCGTCAATCGTTCCTCACTCATTCGTTGGACGTGTCCAAACCAACGGAGCACGCCCTTTTCCAGCTTAACGCTGACACTTTCATTCAAACCTGCCAAATTGCGTATCACTTCGTTACGTATTCGGCCAGCCAAGGTAACGCCGCACAACTTTCGAAGTGATCTCATCTCATCTCCACAGCATTCAATTTACTTTCATGCATCTGCTGACATACCCAGGTTTCACTACCGTAAAGCAAAGTTGGCACTAGCACTGCGTTATGAATCGCCAGTCGTGCTTCTTTTACGATGCTTTGACGCTTTACTAACTGGGACAAAGCACCGTTAACTCTGTTTCCGGCAGCTACTCGCCGTTCCACATCCGAATCACATCTTCCATCCGCGCTAAACATACTTCCTAAATACACAATTTCATTCACTTGTTCTAGACGTTCCTGGTTTACCCTAATCTCGCATTTAGTTCTTACGTCACCTCTTTCAAATACTAGAACCTTAGTTTTACTTGCATTCAAGCGGAGACCCTTACTTTCACACCCCTCTTTCATATTAGTGACTAATGCCTGAAGGTCGGCTTCTGATGAGGCCATGAGCACCGCATCATCAGCGTACAGCAGACAGTTTACTGAAAAGTCACCCAAATTCACACCCATATTAAAATCTTTCAACTTCTGCAGGCAACTGTCCAGATACACTATGAACAGCCAGGCGGACATGACACATCCCTGTTTGACGCCTGTACAGACATCAAAAAGAGGTGACACATCCCCCCCTACTCGCACGCAAGCCTTACAGTCCCTATAAAGCGACTGTATTGCCCGCAGTAGCGAGCCGTCCACACCATATCCTGGCAGCAAGTCCCACAGCGTTTCTCTCACAACGTTATCAAATGCTTTCTCTAGATCCACAAAAGCGCATAAAACCTTCTGGCTAAGAGCCAGAAACTTTTCCGCGATCATGCGGAGAAAAAACACTTGATCCATGCAACCTCTTCCACGTCGGAATCCGCATTGAGCCTCCCATAAATACCTTTCAGACTTGTCTTGCATTCGTGCCGTTATAACCTTTGCATACACCTTACTAGCTAAGCTGACCAAGCTGATCGCCCTGTAGCTGGAGCAGTTTAGGCGCGAGCCTTTCCCTTTGTAAATAGGTACTACAACTGCTACTCGCCAGTCATCTGGGACCTCACCCGTCCGCCAGCACAAGTTGCATAACAGACATAGTGTGTCCCAGACACGCGACCCACCGTACTTGATCATCTCAGCAGTGACTCTGTCTTTTCCCGCAGCCTTACCACATTTCATACTTCTTATCGCTTGTTCTATTTCTTTCATACTAATGACTTCAATGACATCGGGATCCGGAGCATCGAAGTGAGCTCCCCTTCCCGATGTGGCATCTCTGTCTTTTCTTGCATACATCTTTCCATAATATTCACTCCATCTCTGCAGGACGTCACTTTGGTCTGTTAGGACGTCATTGTTAACACTAAGCACTTTATTCATACTGCAGATTGCCGAACAACTCCGGGTCTTGCCTACCTCTTTCCAGAAGAGCTTGGCATTATCCCGGAAATTGGACGACAACCTTTCATCCGCTTTCATTCTGCACCTTTCACGAGCTTCTTCTATAAGTGCCTTCGTGTTAACTTTCTGCAGCTTGTATCTCTCTTTCATATTAAAATCATTCCGCGAGGCTAAGTAGTCTAGCCATGCTTTCTTCTTCATTCGAACTGCTTCTTTCACTTCCTCATTCCACCATGCATCACGCTTATTACTACTGCCTCTTTTCGTTTCTCCACACACTTCCACAGCGGCATTTATCATACTATCCCTAAGGTTCTGCCATACACTTTCCACATTCTCACTGCTTACATTGACATCGCCAAGCTTTTCGGCTACCCTTTCATTATATTTATCCCTAATGGATGCATCCTGCAGCTTCCAGCTTTTGATGCTATAAGTCGGCTCAGGTTCAGGACACTTGGTACGATGACGCCAACCCGCGAACAGACCCCTAATCCTAGTTATGACTAGGTAGTGGTCTGATCCCAGCTCAGCGCCTCGATAAACCCTTGTGTCCATCACCTGTTTACGGAGCCGACTATCCATTAGGAATAGATCTATCATGCTTCTCTTTGACTTACATCTCCTCGTATACATATAAATTTGTTTGTGGTTGAACATTGTGTTCGCCACAAACAAATCCTTTTCCTTACAAAATGCCAGTATTAGCTTGCCAGCGTCGTTCACCCTTTTATCCCCATACTTCCCGAGTACCGACTCAAAACCATCGCGAGCGGTACCCACCCATCCATTCAAGTCTCCACATACTATAAGTCTTTCATTTCCTTCTATCACATTTAGAGCTTCTCTCATACTCTCCCAGAAGTCCTCTAGCTCACTCGCGTTCGACGAAGATACTGGCGCGTAAGCAGCTACCAGGAAAATCTTCGTCAAACCAAGTTTTACACGGATCCAGAGGATTCTAGGACCTATCAGTTTGTACTCATACATACCGGAGGCCAATCGCGAGGACAGCAAAATTCCAACCCCCCGACTGCCATGCTCGCTCTCTGGTACTCCAGACCAAAGCGCGAGCATCCCACCCGGGAGCCCCAAGACTTCGCTGCCCTTGCGCTTGGTCTCTGTCAAGCACACTGCATCTAACTTTCTCTCATTCATAAAATCCATCAACTCATTCATCTTATCTGTCATTCCTCCCCTAACATTCCACGCAGCTACGTCGGGCCGCGCGTGTAGGGTGGCGGTCCCCTACGCCGCTCTGGCTCACACTTTTCGCACCAGCGGGGACGAACTGGTGCGCGTCGCCTCGGGGGCACGCCCTAGCAGTAATCGCCCTGGTGGCACTCGTGTTGGAGTAGAATTGCAGCCGTAGCTGGCAGGGATGGCGACGTGCACGCTTCTACTCTTCATCCCCAGTCATCCGAATTAGTAGATGGTACTAGCTAATGTAGTGACAACATAAAATAACAAATTTGGAGCAATCCAATCGAACCAATAAAAAAAGAATCATTGCCTTCAAATTTTTGGGAAGTTAAGTCATACATGATACAAATTTGACCGCGTGAAATTGGCTTATCGCGCAAACGTATAAATTTTGCATTAAGTAAAGATGTTTATCTGGGATAAAAAGTAGCTTCTATGTTTTTCTCGGAAAAAAACAAATTTCAAGCTTGCGGTCATCCTCTAGAAAAAAGTAAAAGTTTGATTTAAAAATAATTGCCTCCTTGATATTGGCGTAAAGATCGTGGAATAGAGTTCTTGCCTCAATTATTTTCCGGAACTAACTCTAACGAAAAGAAAGAAAAACATTTTATTCTGCGTGTAAACATGCATAATATATATCACAATACATTTTTGCCAATCTATGATAAACATAATAAAAAACACTAGATATAAAAATAATCTTTCATACCACCACAGTCGACTACATAACATTGGGTAGCTGTATACGCTTTCACAACAAGCTTCCCCGTGAACTGAGAAATTTAACATTAAATAAATTTGCAGGACAGGGACGCCTGGAAATGATCTGCGTGCAAAGTGAAATAATATTAAATTCTAAATAGGCCATCATAAAAAAGCCTTCCTAAGTTTCTTGCCGGTTCTTCTCAGGTGGGCCGCGTTCCGAACCGGTGGTCGCTTTCAATATTTTAAACAGTGTATGACGATTTGTAAGCGCCGTTGAAATGGTCTATGCAAAAGATATATATTTTTATTTATTTATTTGATACATAAAATAGCACATTTGGGAATTTACATAAAAGAGGAAAAATAAAGAAATTAACTTAAATGCCTATATACGCCTCATCCACGCAGAACAGGGGACATTTTTCAGCATTTGCTGACGCGCGGACAGCTGACACGTGACAGCGCTGATTTTAAAAAGTTACCTCGGAGACCAATCAAAATATAATAAGATAATTGTATAATGTACCTAATACTACCTAATGTTAATGCTAAATGTGCTAAAAGTATTTTCTTAAATAAAATGGTATGGTGTTATTCGACACTGGTGGAGTACTCAGCGTGGGCGTGGGACCTCATTGCGGGTTTGGATGCGGACATTCTCACGCTGGAGACCATAATGAGAGATATTTGGTCTCCCTATTTGTAAATAGTGGGACTTTTTTTTACACAGCTTCGTCTAGTCCAAAGTTAGCTAATAAAAGCTTGTGTTATGGGATCTAGACGACTGATAAACATACTTATATATTTCTAAATACCTACATATTATACACAGGAAACATCCAAACTCCGAATCAAATATTTGTGGGGATAACACAAATGTTTTTTCCGACCCTGGACCTTGGTCGCGGCAGTCGCATACATTACCACTGCGCCACCGAGGCAGTCAAGCGGGAGTAGCCGTTGCATCTGTATGTAATAAAGTTATACTCGCAAAAGAGGCGGCAGAGAGAATTCTCCGTCCCGAGTTCAGTGAGAGTTTCGTAGACTTGTCTTCGTCCAAGACTACCAGCTTACGGCGGCGGGTGAGCTTCTCGCCGTTCTTATAGAAGCAAGCCCCAGTCGATAGCATGGCGTGAGAGCTACACGCACGTCCAATAGTCCCTCAAAGAAGTAGGAACTGTCCTACTTCTTTGAGGTACCTTTCTTTGCAGTTCTTTGAACCCCTAAAAAAGCGGGTTAGAATCTGAATCTTCCAAAGATGTGGCTGCATTAGTGGATTTTTTTTATACCACTTAGTTGGCAGACAAGCGTACGGCCCACCTAATGGAAAGTGGTAACCGTAGCCTATGGACGTTTGCAACACCAGAGGTGCAGCACTTGCGCTGCCGACCCTAACGATAAACTCTAACGGGAGCTGAGACTGCTGGCAATAGACAGATGGAAGGGTACTGTGTGATTTCAGTTGGTAGGTCAGTAGGTAATCCAGCATAGAATTCATGAGAATACATACATACATATTGTCACGCCTTTATCCCCGAAGGGGTAGGCAGAGGCATACTATACGCCCACCCTTTTGTCCCACGTAACAGGTGGTAAGCCCATTACCGTGTTGAAAAATGGACAGGCACAGGCTGTGGCTACCTGCTGCTGAAAATTTTCAAGCTCCCCATGAGGCCTTTAACCAGGCTTAACGACTGTCATTCTACTGTTAACCGGATTTAACGGCTTAACGTTCCTTCGGAAGGAACGCTAAGCACGGAAACGCTTGCAAATGTAAATTCCATAAAGTGGTCACCCATCCAAGGACCGCCTATAGCGAATATTGCTTAACACAGTGATCGTTTACAAAACACTGAGTCAGCGAGGCCACGAGCGCATGAGAATTTCCAGACATCAAAAAAAATTGTATTCTTCTTCAAAACGTGTTTTTGAAGATATTTAGCATTTTTAGGGTTCGCAACATGAGTTCAACTCCTCTGGTATTACAAACATCAATAGACGCAATCACGATGACCACATTCGGTTTGGTGGGCTGCATCATCTTAGTAAAATAAAAAAGTTTCAACCTATACCAGATAAAAAAGAAATTGTTGCCCAACAAATTTAATTTAAACATTAAGGTGCACTCGTGCACAGTGCTCTTGTAATGCAAAGTTTAGCCAAAATATGTTTGAAATTAATACCGTATTGGAGATCCGTATACAAAAGTATGTACTGTCTATATCTAATATATATATGTATATACATACATACAGATCATCACGCCTGTCTCCCATCGGGGTAGGCAGAGACTATGGCTTTCCTCTTGCTACGATTCTGGCATACAACTTTCGCTTCTTCTACTTTCATTAGTGTATTCATACAAGCTCGCCGGTTAAGGGTACTCTTGACCTGGTCTTGTGTCAAAAGCTCTTCAATTTGATTGGCTTGCGTACGCCGAGGTCGACCCCTACCAGTTTGTTGATTCACTCTCGCCACATAAATCTGCTTTGTCAGTCGATTTTCATCCATCCTTTCCACGTGTCCGAACCATCTAAGCATCCCTTTTTCTATCTTGGTCACTACATCTTCTGTCATACTGCAATGTTCCCTTATCATTCTGTTCCTTTCTTTGTCCATCAATTTCACTCCAGCAGACATCTTAGATTATATGTATTATGTTAATATTGATTGTCCTTCTCTCACATTATAAGGAAGCAAAAAACTTTAAGGTAATTTTGAGGAGTCGGTTTCTAATTCCGAAATATTTAAATTTCTAATTCGGAACAAAATATTATCCCGTCAATCCTAATGAATGTTCGCAAATATGTGCTGCAAAAGTTATCTATTTTAGAACTGACATAAATATATTATATAAATATTGTGGGACACTTTTTACACAGCGTCATATAGCCCAAACTAAGCTACAAGCTTGTACTATGGGATCTAGAGAACTGATATACATACTTATGTATTTCTAAGTACATATTATATATATAGGAAACACCCAAACTCCGAAACCAACATTTGTAGATCACACCAATGTTTGTTTCGGAGTTTGGGTGTTTTCTAAGTATAATATGTGTGTATTTAGAAATATATAGGTATGTTTATCAGTCGTCTAGATCCCATAACACAAGCTTATATTAGCTTACTTTGGGCAAGACGGCGGTGTCTAAAAAAATGTCTCACAATTTTTATTTATTAATACTCTCTGGACAGGTTCCTGTAGAAAACAGATACGGAAAAATTTACGTCTTCTAGTTTGTATCCTCTAGAGTTATTGTATAATTGTTTAGTATAAACAGTAGGACGACGCCCTGCCAGATGGACCAATGACCTGGAAAATGTTGCAGGGAGGGCCTGGATGCGAAAGTTGTGGCGTGAATTGGGAGAGGTCTGCGTCGGACAGTGCCATAGGGTAATTTGTTTGATAAACTGTAGAGTGCTTTCAAACAGCTTTAAAGAGTTTACGCGGGAACTTCTCGAATAGCACAGCACACGCTTGTTCTATATTATATTCCAAACTAGCGCATTTACCCTTTTTTATGTTTAGAAATGGTAGTTTCTTAGACACAAAAGTTGTGTAAACGTGCTATAGTGAAATATTGCAGTGAAATGCTATTTTACATCTTGCCGCGCAAATTCCACTCCTCATTAACGCTACTACCACGTTAATGAGGTACGACTGACTATGACTTAAGACTATACTTGACTAAAACGTAGAGGACGGGGACATTTTGGATAATAAAAATGAAGAACTACGAAATAAATAAGATTTGGCTAAAAGGTCTTAGTAAGTACGCCTAAAAAAATAGCAAGAAAGAAAAGTAAAAACAGTGCATCGTTTCTTCATGTAATATCTACAAGTGCAAGCATTGGCATTGTCTTTGCAAGTATTACACTGTTTCAAATCATACAGCCTGTACAATAACCCGAAATCAAAAACTAATATCTGGATTGCTTTTAACTTTAAACTTGAGTAGGCTTTTGTCGGGCTTAGAAACGATAAATAATCCTTTGGTAAAGCTCAGTGACAAATTGCCTTCTATTTTCTATAAGATGACCCCTTTTTGCTACGGAAAGACTAGCATTTTAGTTTCGAAATGCTATTATCTACGTAATATAGCTTTATCTCTTTTATACTTACGATGATATTAGAAATTTATAGAAATAAGAGGTCATTTTGATATCTGATATTTAGCATTCTTTTGTAGATAAGAATGCCTTATACTTAGTTTTAAAGGAAACCTTTTTGTCTTATGTCTTTTTTATTACTGTGTTATTGTAATTTTTTTATAGTTATAATCCCACCCGCATTAGCATTATGGAGACCCTTGTAAACATAAATATACAGCAATCCAAGCTCAAACTCAGTAAAGACACAGGAGAGAGAAAGAAAAGTATTTTTATTGCGAATATAATAAAAATATGCGTACCGCGCTAAAAAAAGTTTTCACTTCAAAATACAATATTTAAGGTAATAAAAAACAAAAACTGTTTAATTCAGAATTAGTAGGGAAGCAGCGTTAATTTTCACAAGGAATTTGATACCGGCTGATATTCATAACACTAATAGTTCTTTACCAATACATAAGAGATTTGACCGACAGTCAGTCTGGTAGTGGTGGAACCAAAAGTTATATGATGCCAATTAAGCTAGTACTCCAAATTGTATAAGCGCCCATACAAATCAAAGGTCTATTACTATATTAATGGGTATAAACTATGTATAAAGAACTTCTAGAATTAGTTATTTTTAAAATTCACAATTGTTTTAATATGATGTGAATTTTGAGTTGATAAGTAATTTTACGTTGATATAAACTTCTAAAATAATTATTCTAAGTAAAAAAAGCGTCATAAGAATGAAAACTGCCTTAATATTTATATAAGTTGTCATGGAAACACTTATCAGCTAACTTCAGGATGTTTATAAGTTGTCGTGGAAACTCTTATCAGCTAACTTCAGGGTGTTTATAAGTTGTCATGGAAACACTTATCAGCTAAATTCATGGTGTTTATCAGTTGTCATGGAAACACTTATCAGCTAAATTCAGGGTGTTTATCAGTTGTCATGGAAACTTTATCAGCTAACTTCATGCAGTAGTATTTTCATCATTATTTTTTAACGCGCCAAAAGAAGTAAAATTTAAAAAATACACTGAATTTCTTTAAAGTCTGATAAAGTCCAGACATAATTACCTACATTGTTTTTGTTTGAACATTAATTTTAAAGCTTCTTTGTCATCCGAATGTTCTGTAATTTTCCAAAATCACCACTGTGCAAAGTTTGATTTTAATTAAACTTTTAATTTATTCAACGCCTCATTTCTTGAGGAGACTTGTTTTAGAAGCGTACACTAATGCCCTAAGATGATTAAATTACTAATTACATATTCTTATTACGATCCCATTTTTACATCATATTGCATTAATATTAATATATAATTTGTATGTGTTGGTATGGTCATGTCTTGCGGCAACCGTCTGTGGCTACGTCGGAAACAAATGCCTGGCCATGTCAGCCCCGCCGAGTCCCGGTAAGAGGCGAAGACCCAAGAAGTGCTGGCTTGACGTTGTAAGGGATGACATGCGTGCCAATGGTCTCACTACAGGGGATGCCGACGACCGTGCGAATTGGAGGAGAAAAAGTAGGGAGACGGACCCGGGCGTCGCGAGACAACTGGTACAAGCACTCAGATGATGATGATTGCATTAATATTAAAAATATGAAAATATGTTTCAATATGTGGAAAAATGTTTGTAATTCTTAGATGCAACTGAATGGATTTTAATGAAACTTTACACTTATGAAAAATAAAAAGGCAAATATATTTATTAATGTAGGTCATAAAGTAACACTTCGCATGAATGTCAACATTATTGCTTCTACATTTACATTGGCTGCCAGATTCGCAAAGCAATGGGTAGAACCTGAGGAAGAACCTGCCAATAAAACTCATGGCCACTCATTTTTAATCGCCAGTAATTACATTAGTTTTCGTTTACATAATTAAAATGAACATCTTTTCTTTAACTGTATTCGTACATTATATTTATTATATTACTTTATTATCATAATTTTTTCGATTTCTATACTTATGTGTAACTTAGAGCGACATAATTTCGCCGTGGTGAAGGATTCCCGTTCCCGTTTCCCACAGGAACTTGTTCCCGAAATAAAAAGTAAACTATGTGTTATTCTGATGTGTACGCTATATTATTGTAAAGTTTCATCAAAATTCATTCAGTAGATTTTGCGTGAAGTAACAAACATCCATACTTACAAACTTTCGCGTTTATAATATTAGTAGGATTTAGTCTGAAATTTTATAATATGCTTTGTTACACAATTTGGCCTTGTGTAGTAATATAGCTTACACATCAGAATAGCTAATGGGCTACTTTTTATCCTGGGAATCACGGCAAGGCCGGGCAGCCTAGAGGTGTTTTACGGAGTATAACAGGTCCCAAACACTTCTATTAGGGCAGAAAGGTAGCCGAGGAGTTTTAGTGGGTATTCCCAGTACCACTACGATTAGGTGCTGGACGACCCCCACACAAGCCTATTGCTTAGCCAGCAGTGGACAGTCTGTAAGCGGATCTCTCTTAGTATAAAAAAAAATGTTCCTGTGGGATGGGATACTCGTATAGGAATGGGAAAACTGTACCACTAGGGCGGACCCGTGTGCAATAACAAGGAAATAATATAAAAAAGGACTTATCTCCCAGCATTACGAGATTGAAATGCTATATATAAGGGGTGTGGGGGATGGAAGGGAGAAATTCCTCCCTAAGCATTTACTTTGATTGAATACCTACTTGCCTAATAGACCGAGGACTCATCTATTTTCTTTAGTAATGAGCACACATTTTTTTATATTTTCATTTATTTATCTATCACGCCTTATCCCCGAAGGGGTGGCAGAGGCATATATATTGTATGCCTACTTTTCATCATGTGTAATCCTGTCGCACGTAACAGGTGACCTGCTGTTGAAATTATTAATGTAGATTTTTTTTATATAAGTTGTTGTTAACCGATAGTTTACTTGTAGATAATATAAATAAATATCGCATCTGATTTCAAACTAAGCACAGCTTGTACTATGGTAACCAGATAACTGATAAACATACTATGTATTTCTAAATACATACATATTATAGGTAAATAATACCCAGACACAGAATAAACCGTCGTGCGTGTCACACAAAGTTTTATCCTGGGTGGAATCGAACTCACGACTTCTTGCGTAGCAGTCGGATACACTGCCACCGCGCCACAGGGGATGTCGTAGATATTAATAAAAGAACCGCTCGTAGCCCCGCTATCACAGTGTTCTGTAAACGATCACTGCGTTAAGCATTTTTGACTAGGGCTGGTCCTTAAATGGGTATCTTTATTGCATTTCTTTTTACAACGTTTCCTTGCTTCGCTTACGTTAAGACGTTGCTCCCGGTTACCAGTAACATAGTAGGTTTATTACAGGTATATGTATAGATTCATCATCATCCGAGCGTCTGTCCCAGTTGCGTCTCGCGACGCCCGGGGTCCGCTTTCCTACATTTTCTCCTCCACTTCACTCGGTCGTCGGCATCCCCTGTAGTGAGACCATTGGCACGCATGTCATCCCTTACGACGTCAAGCCAGCACTTCTTGGGTCTTCCCCTCTTACCGGGACCCGGCGGGGCTGACATGGCCAGAAATTTGTTTGTACGTATATGTATATGTATAGATTATGGAAATCTAAATAAGATATTTGACTACCTATGAGGCGCGGTGGGAGTGTATCCGACTGCTACGCAAGAGTTCCTGGGTTCGATTCCCAGGATAAAACTTTGTGTCATGAGCACGATGGTTTATTCTATGTGTATGGTGTTATTTATTTGTTATCTATAATATTTTTGTTAAAATTTATAAGTATGTTTATATATTTATGAAGCGCTTGTGGCCCCGCGGTCTCAGTGTTCTGTAAACGTTAACGGAGTTACGCAACTTTCACTATGGGTGGTCCTCGGATGAGTGACTACTTTGTGGAATTAACATTTGCGAGCGTTTCCGTGCTTCGGAAGGCACGTTAAGCCGTTGGTCCCGGTTGCCAGTAAAATGGCAGTCGTTAAGCCTGGTTGAAGGCCTTATGGGCGGCTTGAAAAAATTCAACCGCAGGTAGCCACAACCTGCGTCTGTCTATTTCAACACGGCAATGGGCTCACCACCTATTAAGTGATACAGGAATCCACACGGTGAAAAGTGGGCATATAATATGCCTCTGCAAGGCGTGATCGATATTTATTTATTTATTTTTTCTTATTAAGTATGTTTATAAGTTCTGGATAAAAAAAATGCAGTAAGATCAATTGTTATACCATATTACGCACTTGTAATAAGAGCTATTTACATTTAATTCCACAAGCCCTTCTCATAAAATTTTCATCAAACTTTCTACAAAACATGGAATAAATTATACTTATCCTTTAGGGATTACAACGATCCTTAGGCATTATATATAAACTAAGTCATGTTTTGGTGAATGAACCCTTTGTATTTAAAAGTATATATCCATTAGTATAACAATATTTTGAATAAAAAAAAGCGGTAAAATAAATAATCGATCTAGTATGACTGATTTACTTGTTTTGCTATTCCTTACATTAGGTAGCCGAATCCACTTTTTGATACCCATATTGTAGGAAACATAAAAAAATTTACGAAAATCTGGGCTGTAGTTTACACGTTTTTAATTTGATATTTCGTTCTTTTTATTCTTTGATTGACTTATCTATACTAATATTATAAAGCTGAAGAGTTTGTTTGTTTGTATGGTTGAACGCGCTAATCTCAGGAACTACTGGTCGGATTTGAAAAAAAATTTTTTTTTTAGATAGCCCATTTATCGACGATGACTATAGGCTTTATATAATCACGCTACTACACTGGGGAGCAGAGCAGTAGTCATAAATGTCGACAAATCGGGCAAATTTTTATGCATCATTGTAGAACTTATAAGCGACGGGATTAAATAGGTGCGACGGGAGGTCGAAATATTCCACAGGCGAAGCTGTGGGGGTCATCTAGTCTCTTTATAAGTGCGCCGCCTTTGCAGCATCTTATGAAATTAAGAACTCATTCCGGCCCGCTAAAAGTGTCTTATAGTAAACATCACCTTTGGGTGCACTTAAGGGCGAATCAAGTCGTCCATTTCCAATAGATGGAATGAAAAAGCAATTAGACCAAATAAAACAACCAAATAATACATAAAAAAATGAACTTATTTTAGAAAATAATATACTTACAGTAAGGAGCAGTAAGGGTCCGCTGAAAAGAATGCTAACAAGAAATCCAACCAGAGTATCTAATAGTCCCAGCGCACCATTTCATACAACATTGCTGGAGCGTAGTAAAGTTCCAAATTCAAAAAACGCTCCAGCAATGAATTTCATTTTCTTTGTCCTTATTTTTATAATTATTTTATGGCCTGGTTACAAAGACCTATAAGCCAAATCTTATGTTTTATATCACATTTCTTCAATCTTATCTTCTAATTAGTCCTGTCCAGTCTTTGTCGATGTCGTGTCCTCAGTCCTAGGTCCATCCTTGCCCTCAGTATAATGATGATTCTTATACTGAGGTTTTCAGTGGACTTTTCGCAGCAAGAGAGAAAATAGCATTTTACTGCATATATATCATTGTCTTTCACTATAGCACGTTAACACAACTTTTATGTCCAAGAAACCACCACTCCCGCACATAAAACAAGATAAATGCACTAGTTTTAGAAAATAATATACAGCAAGCGTCCGCACTTGTCACTCTTCCCGCCAAAGGTCCTTCTTTGTCCTTAAATGCGATACTTATTTTTTAATTTTTCGAAATAAACGCAGTATTACCATGCATGTTTGAGAAAAAATATTTCTAGTCCGTGACACTTTAATCATATTTTTTCCCGGTCATAGAGAATCGTTTTGACGAATCCCAACAAATGAGCCTTAACTTTTACAAGGCAGAGGGGAAGAAATAAATGTATTTAGTGTACAGATGGCGACAGAATTGACTCTTTTATTATTGTAAGTCCGCCTGCCTAAACTGAATATTTGATATGTTACGATGTTTAAGGGGTAAATTTTAAATATTAATAAGATGCTTTTTCTGATATAAAATGTAGCTCACATAAAAATCATGTCAATGTTTTATGATGAAAAGACAAATAAACAAAAAGCTTTCCCATTTAAGTAAGGTACTTATTCCTACTAGTTCTTAGTCGCGGTTCTTATAGCAAAAATGTAAATAATAATATCGTTGAGACAACTCACACAACGCCATCTGATTCAAAACTAAGCAGATGACACAAAGTTTCATCCTGGGTAGGAGTTGAACCAACGTTTACCCATCTTTTATGTCTATTAAACTACCATCTTTACACATAAAACAAGGTTAATGCACTAGCGACAGCCTCTGTGGCGCGGTGGGAGTATGTCCGACTGCTACGCAAGAGGTCGTGGGTTCGATTCCCGCCCTGGATAAAACTTTGTGTGATGAGCAGGATGGTTTATTCTGTGTCTGGGTGTTTTTAATCTATAACATGTATGTATTTAGCACTTATCTGGTTACCATAGTACAAGCTCTGCTTAGTTTGGAATCAGATGGCGTTGTGTGAGTTGTCCCAATGATATTTATTATTATATTTAAGATGACGAGCAACCTTTTGGATTATAAGAAAATTGAAGACATACGAAATAAATAAGGTTTGGCTAAAAGGTCTTAATAACCAGGCCATAAAATTATTAAAAAAGAAAAATCTAATCCAGTATAGCGTTATGCCGGAATCGAAACGATCAAAACCACACGGAACTGTACTTAAATACTAAAGAATAAAAATAAAGAAGAAAAATTTCGGATTTCTCACTTGATAGAACAGCTGATACTCTGTGTCGGTGAGCCGCAGAGCAACTTCCTCTGGGAAATGGAGAAGAGATCTCAGAGACGCCAATTCTTCGTCGTTAGCCTCTTCAGGTACTGAAGAACCTGTCAGAAAAATTAGAGTTTAGTCAGGTCTAATGCACTCTAGGTGTTTCATCTTATTATTAAAGAATTTTGCATCCGGAGGTCTAATAGAGGCTTTATTCCGCGTACGCTTAAATTGAGGAATGATCTCCCTGCCTTGGTGTTCCCGTACGTCTACAGTATGGGGTGCTTCAAAAGGGGTCTTAGAAAGTTTGACAGGGTAGGCAGCGTGAACTTATATGGCGTTACTATTTCTTTGGTGACCACTTTCCATCAGTTGGGCGGTATGCTTGTCGGCCATCTCAGATAGATAAATAAATATCATTATTGTCAAAACAAGACTTCTCTTCGTTGCATTCAAATGTTTTATTAAGAATCTCAAAGATATCTTTATGTATTCACATTATAAAAACAAAAGTTTGTGAGTGTTTATATTTGTTACATCACTCATTTCAAATGGCTGGACCAATTTAAATAAATTTTGGGGTGAAGGTAGCTGACACTCTGAATTGACAGAAAAGTTACTGTTTGATCTACGAATAGGTCCCGGAACGAATCGGAAATTCATCCGGGAATTCATCAGGGGGTCTATTTCAACAAGGCAATTCACTCATCACTTATTACGTGGGAAGAAGTGCAAAATGGTGAAGTGTGGGCCTATAAATTGTACCTGCTTCCCACGTGAGGTATAAAATCGTAACTATATGACTTGAATACGAGACTACCAGGACTTTAATTGGTCGTGCTAATTCGTGTCTAGCACATAAGACCTTTTAGCCTTTTTGTTACCACCTCACTAAAAATACAACTTTCTTCAAAATTTCTTCCAAATTTAACATCTAAAATAGACACATTTTATTGAATTTATTCGGCTCTTTAGACCCACCCCAGTTCTGTGCTTCGAAAGGCACGTTAAGCCATTGGTCCCGGTTGCCAATGAAATGGCAGTCGTTAAGCCAAGATGAAGGGCTTAAAAAATTTCAACAACAGGTTACCAAAGCCTGCGCCTGTCCATTTCAACACGGCAATGGGCTCACCACCTGTTATATTTTATAACAACTGTAATCACCTTATGGAGCGCAATAAATGAATATGAATACTTGGGACAAAAATGCATACGGTGAAATGAGGCCGTTAAATATGGCTCTGCCTATCCCTTCGGGGATAAAGGCGTTACAATATGTATGTATGTATGTATATGACTTATGTATATTTGGTTATAAACAAATTTTAGGAGCTACTTTTTTCTACTGAAAAGAAGTTAATATGTAAAGTAAATACTATGACTAGCTCACCTTCATCATCAATACCCTGGCTAGTTGCTGAGCCACTCGGCTTGGGTCTGCCGTCTCGCATCTCACAATATACTCAAATAATATTATAATAATTATAATATAAACTAATTGACATCTAAACTCTATTAGCAATATATTTGGATTAGCGCCATCTATTGGTGTGGCCGTTTTCATTAATCTTGTGACGTCACTTATTAGGCGATGAGCGGCAGCTCTTGTAGCGATTTCATTGTTTGATTAAATCTGTAACAAAGAAAGTGTAACTATTAATACTTTATGTTTTTTTGTACATACACCAGGTTTTAGTAGGTCTGTTATACTATTTGGATCTCATACTTCCGTCATTTTGTTTACATTCATTCAAAATGGCGTGTCCCGAATATGTCATCATAGGAGTTTGATACTCTTGATTTATAATAAATGCCAAAAGTATCAAACTCCTATGATGGCAATAAAAATGTGATACATGCATTGTAATTATTAGGAATAAACGAGTTTGTATGCTTTTCATTTGGTTGAAAGAATGCGCCAGCAAGCTTTCAATGCTTTCAATGTGAGACAACGTAGTGACAGAAGTAAGATGTAGGGGAACTTGATGGATCAGCAGTTATTAAGGATTAACGCTTAATTAAGATGAAAGACTAGATTTATACTAAGTCTGTTATGTTAATTTCTTCATAACAAATTAAATGTACCTTAAAGTTAAAAAAGGAAGCGCTCGTGGCCCGCAGACTGTGTATTCTGTAAACGATCACTGAGTTACGCAACTTTTACTATGGCTATATTTAACTTTTAATATGGTATTTACATTTGCGAGCGTTTCCGTGCTTCGAAAGGCACGTTAAGCCGTTGATCCCAGTTACAAGTAACATGGCAGTCGTTAAGTCAAGTTGATAGCCTTATGGGCTTGAAAAATTTCAACAGCAGGTAGCCACAACCTGCCTCTGTCTATTTCAACACGGCAATGGGCTCGCCACTTATTACGCGGGACAGGAATACACATGGTGAAAAGTGGGCATATAATTTGCCTCTGCCACCCCTTCGGGGATAAGAGGATAAGTTAAAAAAATGTAAGAAAATCTATCAAGTTCTCAACTGTCAACTACTCCTACGTCAACTTCAAAATCTATCAACTAGTTAACTCGCAAATTTTATTTTGAGAAGGTGAGTGACGTTTCTTATATACTACGTTGACCAAAATTTATTGTTGTTGTATCCCTTTCACTCTTACGTGACTTTGCTTATAAAGACAAACTGCAAATAAAACCCTTTACCAAGTGCGAAAGGGTTTTCTTTACATAATGTAACTCGTTGTAGGTTTGGCACTTTTCGTACGAAAAGATCCCATCTAATTTAATTGTGCCTTTGGTTGGGATTACAAAAAAAGAGTGTAATTTTAAATAGTGACGATGTTGGGTACGTACTTCGATAGTTTATAGAAATCAAAAGCGGACTGTAAAAAAAAAATAAGTTTAATAATAATAATGACAGCGAAACAAAAATAATTGAAGCGCTCGTGGCCTCGCGGACTCAGTGTTCTGTAAACGATCACTGAGTTACGCAACTTACACTATGACTGGTCCTCGGGTGGCATTTACATTTGCGAGCGTTTCCGTGCTTCTGAAGGCACGTTAAGCCGTTGGTCCCGGTTGCCAGTACCATGACAGTCGTTAAGTCAAGTTGAAGGCCTTATGGGCGGCTTGAAAAATTTCAACAGCTGGTAGCCACAACCTGTGCCTGTCTCTTTCAACATGGCAATGGGCTTAACGACTGCCATGTTACTGGCAACCGGAACCAACGGCTAAATGAAATAAATGGAACAAATAAGCTAAAAGTTTTATAGTCGACTAGTTGACACCCGCGGCTCTGCACGCGTGGTGAAGTTTTCCCTTTCCCGTTTCCCACAGGAACTTGTTCCCGGGTTAAAAAGTAGCTCTCTACACTGTAAATCTATTTTATTTACATGTTTATGTATATTTAATTAGTATTTATTTATATGAGTATATTTATTTGGTATTTATTATCTTATTTCATATTTATTTGTTTTTATATTAAAAAAAAAAATCCATTACGCCTTATCCCCGAAGGGGTGGCAGAGGCATATTATATGCCCACTTTTCACCGTGTGGATTTCTGTCCCACGTAATAGGTGGTGAGCCCATTGCCGTGTTGTAATAGACAGACGCAGGTTGTGGCGACCTGCTGTTGAAATTTTTCATGCCGCCCATAAGGCATTCAACTAGGCTTAACGACTGCCATTTTACTGGCAACCGGGACCAACGGCTTAACGTGCCTTCCGAAGCACGGAAGCGCTCGCAAATGTAAATGCCACAAAGTGGTCACTCATCCGAGGACCAGCCGTAGTGAAAGTTGCGTAACTCAGTGATCGTTTATAGAACACTGAGACCGCGGAGCCACGAGCGCTTCGCTCGTTTTTATATATTACATAGTGTTATTTAGGTACGCTCTTTTGTAAGTGTGTTAATTTTATTTTCTATTTTTTCTCTCTTACTTACACACTTTTACTTGTTATTTTCCTACTTCACGTTCTCCTATCGTCGGTCTGCTGGGAGATATTTCTTTTAGAAATAAGCAGTACCATTGTACCTATGTGTCCTTCAACTGTTGCTATCTGTTACCTAGTGTGTACATAAATAAATAAAAGTAAATAGCCTATGTGTTATTCTGATATGTATTATTGTGCTTATATTGTGCAGTTTCATCAAAATCCATACAGCAGATTTTGCGTGAAAGAGTAACAAACATCCATACTTACAAACTTTCGTGTTTATAATATTAGTAGGATGAATGCCTTATAGGCGACTTTACAATTGTCAAATGTAGGTGGCTACAGCTGTCCGTTTTAACACATAGACATAGTGTCTCACCTTTATACCCGAAGGGATAGACAGAGGCATACTACACGCCCACATTTTACCATCCGTTTTAACCTCACCACTTATAATGTGGCTGAATATAACTAGTGAAATGTAAGTGTAAAGTATATCTCTACCTATCATTTCAGGGAAGATAGCATGAAAGTATGTACATGTAGAAATAAATCTAAAATTTATTATAAAACTGAAGAATTTCTTAGTTTTTTTGAATGTACTAATCCCATTAACTAATGGTTAGAATTCAAAAAATCTTTTTGTGTATGTTAGCTAATTTATTGAGGAAGGCTGCGGTCTATGTATCAATTCGCTACTACCCAAGAGAGTGGAGCAGTAATCATAAACGTCTAAACATCGGGCCTATAAGCTCAAGAGTTTGTTTGTTTGTTTGAACGTGCTAACCTCAGAAACTATTGGATTCGGATTTGAATAATGATTTTTGTGTTAGATAGCCCATTTATCCAGGAAGGCTATAAGCTATATATCATTACGCTACTACACTGGGGAGCAGAGCAGTATTCATAAATGTCGACAAATCGGGCAAATTTTTTTGCATCTTTGCAGAATTTATTAGCGACGGGATTAAATAGGTGTGACAGGAGGTCGAAATATTCCACGGGCGAAGCTGTGGGGGTCATCTAGTGAATGGATAAAATGGATAACACGGAGATTCGTAATAATTCACGCGCAATGCCGCGGGGCAAAGGCAAATATAAATTTATGGTAGTCCCTTTAAATCCTATTAATTGAAGGCTAAACTTGTATCTTAATCCCTTTGGTAACAACGTTTCGGATAGAAACTAACTTGCTAAGGGGATGTGGTTCTATGAGTTGTAAGCAATTTTAAGAATGGCTTGAAAAATTTCAACTTCAGGTCGCCACAACCTGCGCCTATCCACTTCAACACGGCAATGGACTCACCACCTGTTACGTGGGACAGAAGTACATACGGTGAAAGTGGGCGTATAGTATGGATCTGCCTACCCCTTCGAGGATAATAGCGTGACAATATGTCTATGTCTATGTATGTATATACTTCTTTTGGCACATTAGGGAAAATTTATGAGAGTAAATTCTTACGCTGCGCGCGCAGACCGTCATGAAAAACCGACTGCAGCTGATAAGTGTTTCCATGACGACTTATAAACACCCTAAAGTTAGCTGATATGTGTTTCCATGACAACTTATAACTACATTCAAAGTAGTTTTTATTTTTTTGTTGCTTTTTTCTTACTTACAAACAACGAGTTGTGGTATATATGATGAAATCTTATTAGACTAAAGCAGTATAACTTCTAACGAGTGTACATAAGTACACACACACTTTTTTGTATGTATATCCAGTAGATGCTATAGCGGACTCTTACCGATTACCTAAATCACACGGTATTTAAATGCCTCGGTGGCACAGTGGTAGTGTATGCGACTGCCGAGCTGAGGTCTCGTGTTCGATTCCAGGGTCGAAACACAATTTGTGTGATCCGCAAATGTTGGTTTTAGAGTTTGGGTGTTTCTTATGTAAAAAGTGTATGTATTTAAAAATATACATTTATATCAGTTGGCTATATCCCATAGTACAAGCATATAGCTTAGGTTGGACTAGAAGACGCTTTGTAAAAAACCTAACCTAACCACTCCGGGAGTGCCGACAGAAGTGAAAACTCAATTTATTAATAATTTATTTATCTAGACGCGTTGGTACATGCATATATGCACACACTATAGCTGCGTATCGTAACGGGGTGTAGCGAGTCCAGAGATTTATCTCATCTAAAAAATTGCGTACCGCGCTAAAAGAAGTTTTTCCTTCAAAAATTGACCGGGATCGACGTTAATGATGATGATGATGAAAAATAAATCTACACTGAAAGACTCCTAATTGATTACACAGCATTATTTAATAAGGCCTGTAGATGACCGGAATCAACGTTAGATGATGATGATGATAATGGTCGCGAGTCCAGAGATTTTATCTCATCTAAAAATAAGCGTACCGCGCTAAAAGAATATTCACTTCAAATATTGACCGGGATGGACGTTAACGATGATGATGAAAAAAAAATTTATCTCATCTAAAAAATTGCGTACCGCGCTAAAAGAAGTTTTTCCTTCAAAAATTGACCGGGATCGACGTAAAGATGATGATGATGAAAAATAAATCTACACTGAAAGAGTCCTAATTGATTACACAGCATTATTTAATAAGACCTGTAGATGACCGGAATCAACGTTTGATGTTGATGATGATTATGGTTGCGAGTCCAGAGATTTTATCTCATCTAAAAATATGCGTACCGCGCTAAAAGAAGTTTTTCCTTCAAAAATTGACCGGGATCGACGTAAAGATGATGATGATAAAAAATAATTCTACACTGAAAGAGTCCTAATTGATTACACAGCATTATTTAATAAGACCTGTAGATGACCGGAATCAACGTTAGTTGATGATGATGATTATGGTCGCGAGTCCAGAGATTTTATCTCATCTAAAAATATGCGTACCGCGCTAAAAGAAGTTTTTCCTTCAAAAATTGACCGGGATCGACGTAAAGATGATGGTGATAAAAATCTTACGCTTTTTCGATCAGGTCACGTGTCCTGACGCGAGTTTAAGATTTTATACCCATTACAGAAAAAGTGCTCAACGCCGCTAAAGAAGTTTTCACTTCAAAAAAAAGTCTTCCACAATATTTATTTATCCTTCCATCTGTCCCTGATCGGTGGTCACAAGTGAAAGGGTTAACCCCAGGGGGGAGGCCTGGGGTAATCCTTCTCACTTTATCCACCACTGCAGCCTCGTCTTCGGGGGGTTCGGGGGTTATCCCATTTCTATGGAGAGGAATCTGGTGCTGTCCAACGTCGTTGAATAGAGGTATCACGATGTAGTATCGTATAGGTGCGTGTAACTATCACGATCACCACCGTCCAAGGCCCGCTTCTGTAAGAACGGTAAGGAAAGACCCACTCGCTGTCTTCAGGCCCCGTAATGGTGAGATGTTTATGAAATTGTTGATTTCAAAAACATATGCGGTATATTATACATAGTACCTGGGGAGCGTCTGCTAATGTTACCGATTACTACCCCATATCATGTTATTATTGTCTACTTTTTAAAAAACTTGTTATTGGCTTTCTGTAACTTATGAGTTAGATATTTAGGTTTATAAGCTGTAAGTTTTCCATAAATAAATAAATAAATAAATAAAAATAAATATTTCAATCATCACACCGCTCGCGACAGGAAAGATATGCAGCCTCATACTTTACGTAAATAGAAGGAAATCTCCGAATAAAGACCTTTACGAACGCATTTGGCCAGTGCGGTACTGTAAGACTAATCTTCTGCAGCAACAAAAATGGTATAGGCCTACGTCCAGCAGTGTACTATAGTAGACCTGTTGGGGATCAGTGTACACTCAGATTGCAAAATCAACTCCCAGTAATTCTAGTTACATTAAAAAGTAAAATTACAACCAATGCCAGTGCAACGTTAGCATATTTTCGATATTTCTAAAGTTATGGTGACCACTTGTCAACAGGTGTGTAGAATCTTATACTTTTATATGTATGTATGCAAATGTGTGATGGTGTTGTTGTATTAATTTAATACTATATAATTTCCAAGTTATTAAAATATTGATTACTGTAACTTTAGATGTGATTAAAAAAGTTATTTAGAAGTTTATGTGGCAATGAAAAGTTATAATAATTAATTAAATTGTGGGGTTTAATATTGTTTCAGTTAGGCAATAAAAGGTATGAAAATTAACCGCGTTTAGTCCAGGTAATAGCTAATACATTTATCGTATGCTTGTTGATATGTGTAGTCTGCTACTGCTAACAAATGTATGCTTGACTGTTAGCCTAGTAGAGTAAAATTATGTGTGTGTACCAGAGAGTACACAGATTACAGCTATAAAATTTCTCTCATACGTCTATAAAGAAGTTTCACTTCAAAACAACATGGCGCATAAACGAAAAACATGACGATTTTTTTTACTGGCATAACATATTTCTCAACGTCGATAAAGAAGTTTCAATTTAAAAAGAAGAATCTTGGTGTCCAAAATAGAAATGTTCTATGCGAATTACAATTCACGCAAGACAGAAATAAATAACACCATTACACGTGTTGAAACCAACCCTTTAACCGCATTAACAAGTTGTATTATAAATACCAATCCGAACTTTCCCGAGGCGTGAGAAAGTTTAGATAAATTATTGTGTGAACAGTAATGAATGTGTTTGCGCGAATGTGTGATGGTGTTGTTGTATTAATTTAATTGTGGGGCTTAATAAATATCGTTTCAGTTGAAATTTACAAATTTACGAAGCGAAATTACTAAAATATAAGACACTCAAAGAGGGATGTATATTACTCAGATAAATACGAGAATAAGACTTGGAGATCGGTTTTAGATTTTGTGAATATACTAACATGCCCCTAGGTTTTGCTGACTTAGTGTTTTATAAACGATCACTGCGTAAAGCAACATTATATAGGTGGTCCTTAGATGGCTTATAGCAGTCATTAAGTCAAGTTGAAGGCCATTGGTCGGCTTGAAAAAATTCAACAGCAGATCACCACTGCGCTAATCCTTTTCAACGAGGCAAATAGGACATAAATTCATATGGTTAAATGCGGGTGTACAGTATGCCTCTGCCACACCTTCAAGAATAATGTGTGGAGTCAAGCGGATGGACCGCGTGAGGAACTCTCGCATCCGCGGCAGCCTGTACATCCGTGACATTGCAAATAAGTTGCAAGAGTGTCGACTTCATTGGTATGGTTATGTCTTGCGGCAACCGCCGGGCTACGTGGGAAACACACGTCCGGCTATGTCAGCCCCACTGGGTCCCGGTAAGAGGTGAAGACCCAAGAAGTGCTGACTTGATGTCGTAAGGGATGACATGCGTGTTAATGGTCTCACTACTGGGGATGCCGACGACTGTGCGAAGTAAATAAAATAAATAAATAAATATCCATCACGCCTTATCCCCGAAGGGGTGGCAGAGGCATATTATATGCCCACTTTTCACCGTGTGGATTCCTGTCCCACGTAATAGGTGGTGAGCCCATTGCCGTGTTGAAATAGACAGACGCAAGTTGTGGCTACCTGCTGCTGAAGTTTTCAAGCCGCCCATAAGGCCTTCAACCAGGCTTAACGACTGCCATTTTACTGGCAACCGGGACCAACGGCTTAACGTGCCTTCCGAAGCACGGAAACGCTCGCAAATGTAAATGCCACAAAGTGGTCACCCATCCGAGGACCAGCCATAGTGAAAGTTGCGTAACTCAGTGATCGTTTACAGAACACTGAGACCGCTAGGCCACGAGCGCTTCTCTGCGCGAAGTGCGAAGTGGAGGAGAAAAGGTAGGAAAGCGGACCCCGGGCGTCGCGAGACGCAACTGGGATAGACGCTCGGTTGATGATAACACCTTCAAGAATAAAGGCGTGACTCTGACTATATACCTATTACGGGTCCACAAAACTACTTGCAGATATTGGGTGTGTAATTTACCTCTGCCTATCCCCTCGCAGATATGTGCATTGTTTACTATGTAAAACATATCTTTACAATATTTTCACGCTGTATCCTGACGGGGTAGTCAGAGAGGACGGATCGCCATTGCATGCGTTCTTATTTCGCTTCTTACAGACTCAATAATCGTTTCATGCATGGACGAGTACGTCTGGGAATTCAAGTACTTTTGATCTTTCCGTTGTTGAGCAATTTGCTCACGTGGTCTTCATATGTAAGTCTCGGCCTAAGCTGGCTTCTTCTACCATCTACTTTTGCACAATATAACATAATATACACGCGTGGTGAAGTTTTCCCGTTCCCGTTTTCCACAGGAACTTGATCCCGAAAAAAAAAATAGCCTATGTGTTATTCTGATGTATTAGCTATATTATAGTAAAGTTTCATTAAA
This sequence comes from Thumatha senex, assembly GCA_948477245.1. Lineage (NCBI taxonomy): Eukaryota > Metazoa > Arthropoda > Insecta > Lepidoptera > Erebidae > Thumatha > Thumatha senex. The sequence goes on along the minus strand of OX419752.1, from coordinate 13,976,287 downwards.
ATCTATTCAGTACATTTTTCGTGAAAGAGTAACAAACATCCAACATTCTTACACACTTTTGGTTTTTAATTATTATTTATTAATTTACTAGCTGACCCGCCCGGCTTTGCCCGTGACATACTTCGAACCCCGTGGCACCCATTTAATCCCGTCGTTTATTAATTTCAGGATAATGTATGAACATTTTCCAAATTACTTGATTACTTCTACGTACTACGTACTCAAGTACTACAACCGCGCCCGCACGGCCCGATCAAATTTTTGTTACACGAAATTAATTTCTTTACGCATTTTTTTGATATTGCCATATCGCCTAAGATATTCATTTAATAAATAAAAAAAAATAAAAATACAATATCGTTTTTTCAGGCATTTCCTAACTAGTTACAGTCCCATATAGCCTATACAAGATTATATCCACAAATACTGTTTCGTTAAACTATATTATAAGAGTAAATTTAATATTAAAATCATTAATACATATCAATAAGCAATTTCATTATTATACATAGCTACAGAGCTTAGGTACTTACACCTAGATACATGTACTTGTATAACTTTTGCTGTAAACTTACAGGGTCCGAAATACTGCGATAACAATATTGTTCATACATTTTTCGAGTCTTTTATGAAAGGATACTAACACTTTTCATATATGCATGAAAATTCTTTACATTATGTTCTTCAAACATCCCAGACGCACTACACCTCCATGGCAACCCTAGCATAGCACGGAACGCGTTATTGTATTGCACTCGCAAGGTATCGTAATTGACTTTAGTATGACTATACCAGAGGGCGGCGGTGTAGAATGTCTGACAATATGCTTTAAATAAGGTAATTTTAACTTGGTTAGAGCTTTTCGAGAAGCGCCTTGCCAGCATGTTACTTTCTGTGGCCAGGGATCTTCTTTGCCTCTCGAGATCAGCATGGTCACTTAAGGTTTCAGATAAGATGTGGCCCAAATACTTAACTTTACTCACAATATTTATAGGTTAATTTGCAAAGGGACAAAATAATCTTCATAAAATGCTGAAACCAACTAACATTTTAAAAATGAAAAGGATTAATAATGTTTTTGTCTAAATAGCCTTTAAATTACCGCTTTAGTATTGCTCCTTTTTAGAAGTATTAAAATGGATATGTACGGTAGCCTTAATAGATAGACATATACCGTCGCAGACTTTTTTGTTTTTGACCTATATTAGATACATAATTCCACAATACATTATTTTGTTATATCTTAAAGGGTTTAGGCAGCGTTTTCGTTAAAAGCTCCCAGACGGCTCATTTTTTCCGACATCGCCAAAATATATAGTTATAATTAAGTTAATGTATACAAAGACTTAACAAAATACATACGAATCACTCTATCTATTTTAAAAAACTGCATTGAAATTCATTGCGTAGTTTTAAAGATTTAAGCATACATAGGGACAGACAGCGACAAACTACTTTGTTTTAAAATATGTAGTGATTAGCAGGATTCTTCGTCAATCGATCCTGACCCATTCGTTGAACTTGTCCAAACCAACTTCTTCGTGACTTTTCAACATTTTTGTCCACAAATCGATCGTTCACGTTGAATTAATAAAAAGGGCCACCGTAATTCCGTGATATAATCTAAGACCGTGATTGATCGCGTAATAACCAGAAAAGTTTGAAAGAAACTAATTTTAGCCACTCTCTGCTTAACTGGCCTCGCTACCCTAGCTCATTATGTGTTCAACTTACTGATTTAGCAATTACGATGTATTTAGTAATAGGAATCGTTTGGCTAAGTAGTTTATAGCCTCATCTTTTATAGTTACGGAAGCTGGGAGAAGTGTTAATTTGCTTTATTAAGAGATTTGGAGGTTCCAAAAAATTGTGCAAAAGTAGATGGCAGAAGGAGAACGTGAGCAGATTGCTCAAAAACGGAAAAGTCAAAAGTACCCGGATACCCAGACGTACTCCTACATGTATGAAACGATTAATGACTCCGCAGGAAGCGAAAGAATTAAGTATGGATCACTATGGCTGGCGATCTATCCTCTCTGACTACCCCGTCAGGGACACAGCGTGAAGATAGTTATTTTTTTAGTTAGAGATACGGTACTTCCAAACTTAACTTTTTATACTTATTCAGTATCTCAATCTAAAAAAAAACGATATCATTATAGGAAAACTTTGTTGTTGGTCCATCTGTCTACCAAGACCTTTTATCTCAGAAGCACGTGAAAGTACCGAGTTGAAACCAAAACCATATACTCGGATCGGATTTTGCGCGGAAACATCTTCAACAGACGCTTACTGTATATTACCTTGTTTTATGTGTAAGAATGGCAGTTTCTTAGACATGAAAGTTGTGTAAACGTGCTATTAATAGTGAAAGACAGTGATACATCGTAGTAAAATGTTATTATACATCTTGCCGCGCAAATTACACTGAAACCCCCATTAACGTGGTAGAAGCATTAATGAACTTTGAACAAACCTATACATGAATACGCTGCTATCTACAGGAATAATTAACTTTTTTTAATAAAGAAGATTCATTTGAAAATGGTCACTTTTAAGGAAAAAGGTAATAAATAGAGAAGATTAATAAAATTTGTTGTTGGCAATCGCGTTACCGCGCAAGCTATAATGAAAAAAACTGTTTTAATAAGTATAAAATAATATTTGCACAACTACTAAAGTTAAATATGGTGAAACAAACATCATGTAATGTAACAACTAACAAATTAATGTAGTTACCTTTTTTTTTTTTTTTTTTGTTTGTTTTGGCGATGTCCGGCTTGGACTTAGCCACGACGCAGTAAAAGGTTAGGAAGCGGTTAATATATAAAAAGGATTACGGAATTTCGGGAAAGGATCAAAATGGTTTGAAACAAGATTCTTAAAGTAATATTTAGATTTTTAAATGATTAACAGTTATAAATAAAGATATGGTTTTATAAATATTAATATCAAGATTATGTAATAGGGTGTTAATACAAGATGGAAGAGGAACATGGAGGGATATTAAGGATTCGAAAAATTCTGTATGGTTAAATAGAGGGCAAGCGAAAAAAATATGGTTTAAGTCGCCTATATCTGAACCACATTCACAAATGTCACTGTTAATAATTCTAAATTTAGCAAGGTGCACTGGAGCACATGTGTGACCCAATCTCATTCTAGTTATTATTGAAGTTGTCGTTTTACCAAATTTGAATTTTGAAAACCAAGGTTTAACAGGTATTGTAGGCTGAATTTGACTGAAATGTTTACCTTTCACTTGGCTGCTAGTGTGCCAGTCTTTTCCCCAGGATTCAAGTAGATCCTTTTTAGAAAGAGACATTAAGTCAGAGCAGTAGTTTTTATACGGGAACAAATCCCCACATGAAACTGCCTCATTAGCAAGTCTATCCGCATAGTCGTTGCCAAAAATACCTTGATGACTAGGTATCCATAAAAACTTTATGTCTAAACCGTTAGATAAACATTTCTGTAACAGATTTCGACATTCAAAAACAACAGTCAAATGCTTTGTTTTAAATGGGAATCGCTGTAGAGCTTGTAAAGCACTTTTGGAGTCTGTGATGATTGCGGTCTTTGAGAGTTTTAATAATAATATGTATTCCAAAGACTTCAGTAATCCGAAGCATTCACCGGTAAATACTGATGTCTCTGGTGGGAGTCTAACTTTCTGGACTATCTTGAACTGGTGGTGATATACTCCTATTCCGACACAATCCAAATTACTATGCTTAGAAGCATCACTGTATATATGATGCCAATCTGGAAATTCGTGATTGAGATAGTAGTTGAAGTTGGAATTAGCATTAATGTCATTTTGAAGATCACAGTTTAGAATAATACAAGGTGAAATAGTTAAGGAATCATAAGATGAAGAAAAAAGGGGGAGACGAGAAGATCTGTGAGTAGGGGATTGTAGAGATAAAAATTTACGAAAGCTGCTAATAAGGCAAGGAACCTTCTTGTGAGACCAGTAACTGGAGGTTTCTATTACGTCTGAGAGTAATTGGAGTTTATGATGTAAGGGATGGTTTGTGATTTGTAAAGATTGAAACACAAATCGGTCACAAAGATATTGTCTACGATGTATCAGTGGAGGTTCAACACATTCAACTTGAAGAGCGTTGATGGGGCTGGATTTCATACAACCTGATATAATTCGAAGAGCTTTATATTGAACACTGTCAAGTTTATTTAGGCCAACTATACCACAGGGTTCTAAAAGAAATGACCCGTAATCTAGAAGACTTCTAATCAAAGCGTTATAAAGAAGTTTTTGGGAAGTTGGATGAGCTCCCCACCAAACACCCGACAAGCATCTCAAGATATTTAAATTACGTTCACATTTTGCAGTAATATGGTAACAATGTTGGAGCCCAGATAATTTAGCGTCTAAAATAATTCCTAAGAACTTTGCATGCTCATAAACTGGAAGTCGTGAGTTTTCATAAAAAACTGATACGGTAGGAGGACACCGCATTCGGGAAAATAATACAACAGAACTTTTGGGCACTGATAGAGTTAGGCCATTAGTATCCAGCCACGTTTTAAGGGAATCAAGAGCTGATGATAACCTATCAGCTGATCTCTCAATCGATTGCCCCGAAGTATAAATGAGTAAATCGTCTGCATATTGTAAGATATTTATGTTGCTTTTCACTAATGTGCTTTCTAGGTCATAGGTATATAAATTATAAAGGAGAGGACTTAATACTGATCCCTGTGGTAAACCTCTCGAAGCTATTCTAGTAATTGTGAGGGAGTCCGGAAGGATAACCTTAACACATCTCTCAGACAGAAAATTTATGATAAAATTTTGTAATAATATAGGGACATCCAATTTAAAAAGCTTTTTTTGCAGTATATGTAGCTGGACACTATCGTACGCAGCAGCTATGTCTAGAAAACAGGCCAGAAGTGAGTGATTATTTGAAAAAGCTAGACGAATATCAGTGGTAAATATGGCTACACTGTCTATGGTACTTTTACCCTTTCTAAATCCATACTGACTATTGGATAATAGACCTTTATTTTCAATAAACCATTCTAGTCTATTTTTGACGAGGTGTTCAGCCAGTTTAGCAACCACAGGGGAAAGGGCTATTGGACGGTAAGATGACGCTTCAGCAGAAGGTTTGTTAGTTTTACGAATTGGAATCACTTCTTGCACTTTCCAAGCTGTGGGGATGTTGCCTGATAGCACTACAGAATTAATTAAAGATAAATAATAAGAAAGACTAGTATCATCCATGTGAGTGAAAAATGAATAGGGGATATTATCCAAGCCAGGGGTTGAATCTTTAACATAAGTTAGAATGCCTTTTAATTCATTAAGAGTAAAAGGCTTGTTGAGACTCGAAGACTGCATTTCCAATTTACACTGGGTTTGCAAGGGGCAAGGAGTAATATTAAGAGGAACAAAAGGAGGAATCAGGGAATCCAGAAAATTTTCAACAACAGTTCTGTGTAGAAGTGCAGGGTTTGATTCTTTAAAAGCAGATCTGTAGCGTTTGATATTTTTCCAAACTATAGTTGGATGAACATTAGGGGATACAGAATTACAGAATGTTTGCCAGCTTTCCCATTTCTTTCGCTTAAATAATTTACGGGTGCTAGTTATAATTTCCGAAAGAGAATTAAAATTTTCCATCGAAGAATAATGTTTATAAATATTTTCTGCTGTTTTTCTTTTTTTAATCTGTTCACGACATTCTGAATCCCACCAAGGAGGAGCGGGGATCTTCGTTACTTTTGTTTGACGTTTACTTGGAAACAATGAATCAGCTGTTTCAATTAAAGCCTTACTAATTAAATTATTACATTCGTCTACATTATTGTCGTTAATGTTTGGAAGTTGTGAAAATCTATTTTTAACCTTTTGTTGAAACGCATCCCAGTTAGCGTTAGATAATTTATGTTTGAGTCGAGGTTGACGTTTTTGTATTTGGATGCCGGAAAAGTTATTAGGAAATGAAATGACAATAGGGAAGTGATCACTACCGTAGGTAGACTCCAAAGCGTACCAGGACAAAGAAGATGCGAGATTGGGAGAACACAGAGTTAAATCCGGTGCGCTAATTAGCTCATTAGGAGTAGTTCGCCGAGTAAGGGAACCATTATTTAGCAAACACATTTCAAAGGTATCTAGCATTTCCAAAACTCGAGCTCCATAGTAGTTAGATTTAGAACTTCCACAACATCGATGTTGTGCATTAAAGTCACCCATTATCACTAGAGGCTTTGGTAGTGTAGAAAACATATTATTTACTTCATCATAAATCTCAGATGATGGGTGAGGGATGTAAACGGAAACAAAGCATATGTTATTTATTATTACAGATATTATCGAGAAGCCGGTACCATGTCTAGGTAGCTCTACATGAGAAAAAAGAAGAGAATTTTTCACAAGCAAAGCAACACCACCATAGCCATCACTTCTATCTTCTCTCAAGCAAGAGAAGCCTGAAAGTTTAAAATTATGTTCTGGCTTAAGCCAGGTTTCTTGTATAGCTATTAAAGATGGTTCATATTTATTAATCAAGTAAATTAGTTCACTTTTTCTGCGGCTTATGCTGCAGCAGTTCCATTGCATTAGGGAGAACTGATCCATTATTAATTGTGTTATTTACTTCTGTATCTGATAGTATAGCAGCGTTGGGCGGTAATTTAATCATATTACATTGTTGTAAAGAGTTGATAAGAGTTAAAATTAATTGTTTAATGGGAATTTCAGATAGAGAATCATTATTACAGTTATTGAGAGTGCCAATAGAGGGTAAAGGAATTGTATAATCTTTTGTTAAGTTAGAATGGGCTAATTGATCATATCCATATCTTTCAAATTTTTGAGGTTGCTTCGGTTTTAAGAATACTGTTTTCTTGTACGAGTTATTATGATGAGTATGATCTGGAATATTTTGTATTGACCTATGTTGAGGAGCAGACATGAGAGTATCAGAATAAGGTTTGCTAACAGGAGGGTGTAACTTCAAGGCTTCAGCATAAGAAATACAACTTTTGGCCATTGATTCCTTAATCCCCTTTTGCCTAGAGAATTCAGGACATATTTTATTAGTTGCAAGATGAGAACCTGTACAGAGACAGCACTTAAACTCCTCAACTTTGCATGTCTCTCCTGTATGGCCTAGACCACATTTAAAACATCTTGGAGATGATCTGCATTGGCTGCGAATATGTCCATATCGACAACAATTAAAGCATTGTATCGTGGGATAAATGTATAAATCAACAGGAAGTGAGTTATAACACATAAAAATACGTTTGGGTAAAACTTGCCCATCAAATGTTAGGACTACAGTTTCTATGGGAACAAACTCTGACTTTTCATTGCTAATGACTTTTCTTTTTAGCCTCCTTATTTTTATAATTTGGCCGCAACCTATGGGAACTGATATATTACTTAGAATATCCTCATCGCTCCAGTCAGTAGGAACACCTCTCACTATACCCATGCGTGTAACATTAACAGAAGGAATAAAAGCTTTGTAATTATTAGATTTTAATGCATCATCATCTACAAAATTGTTAGCACTATCATGTGACGAAAAAGATAAAGAAATACGGTTGCGCCCTATTTTTTTAAGACTGCCATTGACAATGTTCTTGAATGAGTTTTTTTTAAGAAAATAGCCAAATGCTACAGGATGAATGGAACAGTTTTCATTGGGAGATGAAGGAAGTTTCTGAATATGAACTGCATATGGGGCAGCGTCAGATGAGTTGTAAACATTTCGGCCAATAGGAATACGCGATGAATTCTCGTTAGCATTAGTCTTGGTAGTTTGTGAGGTGACAATTTGTGAGGGTGATGCAGATACAGTGAAAGTGTTTGTTATTGATCTACATTTGCAATCAATCTCGGAATTAGTAGAAGATTTATGGTGATATCTGCGTTTTTTATTGCAGTGCTTGCAAATCTTAGACGAAACCGATGCTCTCTTTCGCTTATGGGACCGAGAGTTGGTCTCGGAGCCATCTGTGTCTATTACCGATCCTTCCGTATCCATTCCTGATCCATCTATAGTAACAGTATTATACACTGAGGGGACAATTGTCCCCCCAGGGTCTTCTGGATCACCCATGTACTACAATATAAATACAAAAAACTTACCTACTATACAGGAACTATACTATTTACAATAATAAATTAATATATTTACACTATTAAACCTATTTGATCCTTAAATTATAGTTGAATAATTAATAAATAATAAAAAACTCAAAAACAGTCGCCCGCCTAGTTTGCCGTTTCCCGCGCTTTTTTCAATGTAGTTACCTATGTTCTTGCAAATAAAGCTTCATTCATTCATTAATTCATTCATTCATTCATTCAAATAATTACTCGGGTCAGTAAAATGATAAAAGTGTGTGATTACTGTAGAAATATCTAGTTCGTCCATTTTTTCGCATTGAATCAGTTTCCAAGCATTAATCTGTTTCCAGACTTGGAGAAATGTGATACAATATAAATCCCAGTGAAATGTAAGCAGAAATATGTGTAGAAATATCTATATTTGAAAAGGAACATTTTTTTTTGGTTGTCTTCGCCCATATTTGGCAGGCAAAGGAAAATTTGTCCATACAGCCTAGTCTTCGGTACTTATATTTTCTTAGTATTTAGTCCTGTTCAGTCTTTGTCGAGTCCTAGGTCCTTGTCCTTGCCCTCAGTATAATGGTGATTCTTATACTGAGGTTTTCAGTGGACGCGAAAACGCGTCAAGAGAGAAAATAGCATTTCACTGCATATATATCATTGTCTATCACTATAGCACGTTAACACAACTTTTATGTCCAAGAAACCACCACTCCCGCACATAAAAAAGATAAACGCACTAGTTTTAGAAAATAATATACAGTAAGCGTCCGCACTTGTCACTCTCCCGCCAAAAGTCCCTTGTAACTGAAAATAAATCGGCGAATTTTTTTTTTACGTAACGTCATCTAGCCGAAAGTAAGCTAATATAAGCCTTTGGTAATGGGTCTAGACAACCGATAAACATACTTATATATTTCTATATACATTATTATTATAATTAAAATGTGTACTACGTATGATATGTATATAATTAAACTCGGAAACAAATATTTGCGGATCACATAAATATTTGTTCCGACCGAGGAATAGAAGTCGATACCTCAACGCAAAGACGCATACCACTTACGTCACGAAGGCAGTCAAAAAGACTATTGTATAACAAGTGTATTAATAGATAAGCTTATTATAACACAACCTTCGGCTTAACCAGAAAAAATTATAGCGGGAAATCGTCATGCGAAAAAACGGCGCGAATAAATACAATAGGCGGCCATATTTATGGGCAAAGGAAACGAGTGGGAATTCCTTTAGGGAAAATCTAATATTCACTTACTTTTTTTCTAAACGGTACAGAATTGTACAGCCTTTATTTGTAAAGAATATGTCTTATTTTTGAGTTGAATACATCCCACATATTATATTTTTCAAGATATATTAATAGAACCTTTTTGTAAGCAATGAAAAGTATTTGAGATCTTAAAATATTCTGCTGCAGATAGGAAAGCGTCTTTGTGTAAGACTACCGGCCTGGAAGCCTTTGTATATCATGTTTTTATAATACTGGTGAAGTAGTTTCCATGGGAATGGGGAATACAATGTAGCTTAGGTTACTTCTTATAACAACCTATATAAGATACACAATTCCACCATACATTATTTTGTTGAAGCGCTCGCGCAGTGTCCTGTAAACGATCACTGAGTTACGCATCTTTCACTATTGCTGGTCCTCGGATAGGTGACCACTTTGTGGCATTTACATTTGCAAGCGATTCCGTGCTTCGGAAGGCACGTTAAGCCGTTGGTAGCTTTTGCCAGTAACATGGCAGTCGTTAAGTCAGATGAAGGCCTTATAAAAATTTCAACAGCAGGTAGCTACAACCTGCGTCTTTTTAATTGGGACTAATCCCACCCACATTCCCATTACTGTGACTCCTGTAAACCAGGATCTACAGCAATGACCAAAACACTAGAAAAGTTACACCGAGCTCGATCTCGGTGATGTCCCAGGAGAAGTTAGCATGTCTTGGAACCCGCAACGAAATTAATCAGAAGATAATGTGAGGAAGTAAGAAAAGAAAGTAATGCCTCTTCCCTCCTTTGCAAAGCGGGAGACCTGGAAAGCAACCAGGTGTAAATCCTATAGAAATAGGGTAGCACCTACAACCTGCGTCAGTCTATTTCAACACGGCACTGAGCTCACCACCTATTACGTAGACAGGAATACACATGGTGAAAAGTGGGCATATAATATGCCTCTGCCACGCCTTCGAGGATAAGGCTTAATAGATAAATAATAATATTTGTTGAAGATGTCGGAAACAAAAAGCCGTCTGGGAGCTTTTTTTTCTAACAAAATTATTTATTTATTTATCTATAAATAAATAAATAATTTTGTTAGAAAAAAAAAGGCAGAGGCATACAAATTGTATGCCCACTTTACACCATGTGTATTCCTGTCCACGTAATAGGTCGTGAGCCCATTGCCGTGTTCAAATAGACAGCCCATTGATCCTTGGCATACATTGATCTATTGTCTATATCCACTAATAGCGTTATATTTTAGCCAGTTTAAACAAAAACGTAACAATTTATGTACAAAAATCTTCTTCGAGAACCGCTCTATTGATCAGTGAATGCAACATGGAAATCAGTGCAGTATTTTTTGAGTTTATTGCGAACACAGACAAACATGGCAAAGGACTTTGTTTTATAATATGTTAGTGATAACAATGTACCTGTTGAAACGTGTATTATAGAATTAAAATTAATTTAGATAGCACAGCCTACCCACTTAACTACCATAGTATTTCGCCTCGTTTCTCGTTTCTGCCAACACCTCGTACGTTTACCGATATGCGGTCTCCACAAAAATAGAAATCGTCCCTCAATAGAAAGCCACCGGTAAAATTTTGACAGTTTTTCGTAGTGTACTATTACAATCGTACTCCAATAGACTTCTATCGGTCAGCCGACAGAATTCTTCTATCGCGCCAGTGGCCGCTAGTCAGTTGTATTTTTGATAGTCTACTAACATTTTGACAGCTAAAAATAGTAGACTTGGTCCCCCGAACACGTTTCCTCCATCGGCCTATGTTAACCGAAGCTTGTATACGTCAGTCGATCATTAATTAGGTAGAGGTTAAATCCACGCTTACGCGATCACAAGTTTGATGCCCTGTTAGGCCTCAATTACTGTAAATTAATTTACAAATCGTGCCAAATTGTTTATCTACCAATAAAGTTGTATTTTAAACTTATTTAAGAGCATAATGTACCAAAATACCTTTTAATGTAATTTTATGTTTGAAATATAAAGTTGAAGAGTTTGTTTGTTTGTATCTTTGTTTGTTTGTTTCAGTTCCGAATTGAAAAACTCATCTTGTGTTAGATAGCCCATTTATCGAGGAAGGCTATAGGCTAAATATGATCACGCTACTACTTAGGAGAGCTAAGCAGTAATCATAAGTGTTGACAAATCGGTCAAATTTTTATGAATTATTGTAGAATTTATAAGCGACGGGATTAAATAGGTGCGATGGGAGTTTGAAGTACGTCACGAGCGAAGCCATTATTAGGGTTCACCTAGTTTAGATAAGGTTTATAATCAAATTTAAGATCCTTATTCACATGTTAATTAAGTATTTACAGTACTTATAAAAAGGAAGTCACAATATTTGTAATACTTCTGTTGTTGGAAGCGCTCGTGGCCCCGCGGACTTAGGGCCGTATTCCAGAACGTTTATCAACACTCAAGAAACACTTGAGAGTAGATTTTATAAGGCAAAATCTAATCTCAAGCGTTGATTGAGTATTGAGTAACGTTCTGGAATACGGACCTAAGTGTTCTGTAAACGATCACTGCGTTAAGCAACTTTCGCTATAGCTGATCCTTAGCTGGGTGACCACTTTGTGGCATTTAAATTTGCGAGCGTTTCCTTGCTTCGGAAAGCACGTTAAGCTGGTCCCGGTTGCCAGTAAAATGGCAGTCGTTAAACCCAGTTAAACGGGTCTATACCCAATGGTCCTTCATAATTAGACCTTACCTATACGATAGGACCTGTTCGACCTCCTGTCAAAAATCTAGTATCTACTATACCTTCGAAATTAACAATACGACCTATTCGACCTCCTATTCAAACATGGTACCCACTGGACCTGCAAAATTTCACATCACGTACACCAACGCCTTATGGGCGGCAAAAAAATTCAATAGTCGGTCCCCACCAACTGCGCGTTTTTTTTTTGTATTTGACAGAGGGCCACTATCCCAGCCGGTAAGGCCCTGATAGCGACCCTCAGGTTGACGGCTCAGAAATATGCCTTTACTCGCTTCTCTTAAAGGACCCAGGATTGTAAGAGAAGGGAAACATGTGCGCCGGCTGAGAGTTCCATGCTTTTATGGTGCGACACAAGAAAGACCTGCGTAATCTTTCAGTTTCCTATTTAGTATATATGTATGTATTTAGAAACATATAAGTATGTTTATCAATTGCTTAGATTTCATAGCACAAGCTTAAAGCCCGTTACAGATGTAGCTATAATATAATATATATTAATATGCCGTTTTATAATGTATATTATAGTAAGCTACCACACACGGAGACTATGCTTAATATAAATTTTGCCTTCATTCATTAATGGACGGCCTAGGGTTTGTAGATTTAAAAATATGCGATAGTATAATTTACTCTATACGGTGGTGACGTCATAGAAATAGGTATATAATTATTATAGCTGCGTGTGCGGTCACTTGAATATTTGTATAGAAAATATGCATTGTTATAATTTACATTAATATATATTACAGCTACGTGTGGGACGGGCTTAAAGATTTGTTTGGGCTTGATGGCGATGTGTGGAAAATGTCCCAATATACCACTCAAACTTATAAACATACCTTTTTATACAAACAAACAAAACCAAACTGTGTTTTACTCTGAAAAAATGTGACGTCACTAAGTAGGTACAGATTAAAATAGACACGACAAGACCGATAGATATTTACTTACAATTACATGTCTCTATTGAGCCTTATTATTATTATAATAAAAAACAATACATATACACATACATACACACATACACATATATAATATGTATACATATGCACATACACACACACGACGAATGACACAGAATTCATAACGAAGTTTAATAAAAGTAATTTCAGATCCATATATATTGTGGCTTTGTGTAGAATGAAAAGCCGCCTCCGATCGCATCACGCATTTAGTGGAAAAGTCATAAATTCAGTTATGAATCCCTCGCTTGAGCTTTTATGGGGTGTAAGAAGCTGTAAAATTGGTGAAAATCATGTTATGTGGAAGGTTTCGATGTTATAAACAATATTGCTTATAGAATTTACTGGTAATTTAGTTTTACGTTGACTAGGTGACCCCACGGCTTTGCCTCACATTATTATGTGCGGGAGTGGTGGTTTCTTGGACATAAAAGTTGTGTTAACGTGCTATAGTGACAGACAATTATCTATATGCAGTGAAAATATTCTATTTTGCCACGTAAACCCCACTGAAAACTTCAGTATAACAACTACGATTATTCTGGGGTGAGACTGACCTTGACTTAAGACTAGACTTGACTAAGACGAAGATGACTGGGAAATTTTAGGTAATAAAAAAAAATTGAAGAATTATGAATTAAGATTTGGCTAAAAGGTCTTAGTAACCAGGCCATAAAATAATTACAGAAAATATACTTTACGTGCCTTTCAAAGCAAGGCAACACTGACATCTCTGTCTACCCCATATATAGGATTACGTTAGGAATCCATTTAACATCAGTTATCTACAAAAACCAGAACAACCCTGTCAGGTTTCAGTATAACATTGTAATCACGACCCTGACCTGTTATCCGATCGGCATAGCTCTACGCTAGTGTTGAAATTACCCCAAAAAAAAAATCTATAAGAAATGAGTAAAACCGTTTAGTTCGATATTGGTTTTGCCAAATTTCTTGATTCTAGGTCAACGGGACAACCTACCATATAGCTTTTCGACCCAAAACCTATAGGGTACTTGTCAATATTGTCAATATTGGTTAGAAGCAAGGTCTTTTAACACAAATAAAGAGAAAATCCGATAAATTAAAAAGCTGAAAATTAAGATACCTACCTATATTTTGGTACTACCAAGTTTTCACGAAAATCAAAATTTGTCCATCATTACCTTGATTTTTATACACCTAATAGGGACTATAGACCTCAGTATTTGGTATAAATTTCAACTTGATAGATCCACCCTTTTCTGGGAAAATCGATTGTGATACACGGACAGTCACGAAACAAGAAAGTAATCTTAAATGGGTTCCTTTTTTACATTTTGATATACCGAACCCTATAAAAGGACGAATGCTGATTTATTAATTAAAAACCTGATGTGACGAAACGTGGAATATTTCGACCTCCCGTCGCACCTATTTAATCCCGTCGCTTATAAATTCTACAGTGATGCTTAAAAATTTGCCCGATTTGTTGACATTTATGACTACTGCTCTGCTCCCCAATGTAATAGCGTAATGATATATAGCCTATAAACTTCCCTAAAAATGGGCTATCTAACACAAAAAGAGTTTTTCAAATTCGACCAGTAGTTTCTGAGATTAGCGCGTTCAACCAAACAAACAAACATACAACTTTATAATTTTAGCATAGTTTTATTTTTACCCAACAAACTATACTTAAAGGACTATTAACATATAATTAAATAAATAAATATCCATGACGCCTTATCCCCGAAGGGGTGGCAGAGGCATATTATATGCCCACTTTTCACCGTGTGGATTCCTGTCCCACGTAATAGGTGATGAGCCCATTGCCGTGTTGAAATAGACAGACGCAGGTTGTGGCTACCTGCTGTTGAAATTTTCAAGCCGCCCATATGGCCTTCAACCAGGCTTAACGACTGCCAGTTTACTGGCAACCAGGACCAACGGCTTAACGTGCCTTCCGAAGCACGGAAACGCTCGCAATTGTAAATGCCACTAAGTGGTCACCATGGAGGACCAGCCATAGTGAAAGTTGCGTAACTCAGTGATCGTTTACAGAACACTGAGACCGCGGGGCCACGAGCATACACAACATATAATTAAGAAAACATTGTAGCTTGTCACGGTATCGTGACTGTTAAACAATAAAATTGTGTATGATATAGAATATAACTCTACACAGATAAGTAAAATTAAAGTGTCAGTTTGTCATTCCAAATTAACAGCATTGCTAAATGCATATGAAAGTACGAGTATATATGGTAATAGGTTACCCCCCGTTTCGCATAATGACCATACTTCAAACTCCCGACGTACCTATTTAATTCCGTCGCTTATAAATTCTACAATATTGCATATTAATTTGCCCGATTTGTCGACATTTATGGCTACTGCTCCGCTCTCCAGAGTAGTAGCGTGATAATATATATAGCCTATAGCCTTCCTCGATAAATGGGCTATCTAATATTTTTTTTTTTAATCCAACCAGTAGTTCCTGCGATTTGCGCCTTCAACCAAACAAAGAAACAAACTCTTCAGCTTTATAATATTAGTATAGATATACATAGAATTTTTATTTTCTCTCTGTGTGTTGATTCCGTCTAATCTCTGGAACGGCTAGCTATTTTAAAGGGCCCTTTAATGGCAGACGGTTGATCTGTGTGTAGTTAAGCGTCGTAACTCATTGCATCAATACTTACGCCTCCTTACAAATAAGTAAACGGGATTACTCACGTTTAACGACTAGTTATAGACCGACCGGTTTCAGCTGTATTTAGACAGCCTTTTTCAGAGGTGCGAACCGTTCGCCGAGGGCTCTTTACGCGCACTCACACAGTACAGTGGTGTTGCGAGAACCTCACATTATTTTGTATACATAAAGAATACACGTATCTAAATGTTTGGCTATGCAATTATGTAAATTTTTTTATAAATTGATACTGTTATTTTTTCACTTCTGCATATCCCCTACGAACTGAAAAAGAATTTCAAACAACTAATATTTTAATAATATTTTACTCACCAGGAATACTAGGTCTATACACTTTTTAATATTAAGATAATTTATCACTCCTTCAAGATTTAGATATTTTTCACTTTTATAATTTTAACTACTATATCTGAATCTTGCCACAGACTACTAAAGATTAAACAGAAATGTTTCCTTTAGCCTTTTTGCTACCACCTCACTAAAAAGGCAACGGTTTAAAATTTCTTCCAAATTTAACATCTAAAATTGACATTTTTTATTAAATTTAAACTTCAATGCTTCGGAAGGCACGTTAAGCCGTTGGTCCCGGTTGCCAGTAACATGGCAGTCGTTAAGCCTGGTTGAAGGCCTTATAGGCAGCTTGAAAATTTTCAACAGCTGGTCGCCGCAACCTTAACCTGTACATTTCAAAACGGCAATGGGCTCATCACCTGTTTCGTGGGACAAAAATGTATACGGTGAAATGTTGGCGTATAGTATGCCTCTGCCTACCCCTTCGGGGCTAAGGACGTGACAATATGTATGTATGTATTTCACTGATACGCCACATGATGTAAATTATATCGATTAATGGATTTGGGAGATTTAAACCTTATTATACAGTAGGTTTTTTTGAAAAAAAATCCGACGCGATTTACAGGTAATTACTTAGGTGTGAATTACTTAGTAAAATCATCAAGTGACGAAATGCCGGATATGTGTGAGGGTATCAAGCCTCAAGCCTCAAGCAAATTTAATTTTATATTTTTATTTAGTGTATTTATATATATCATAATCAAAGGTCTAATCTCTGGAGTCTCTGGAGGTTTATCCTAGAGGAACTGAGGATTGACTAGTCATACCTAGAAGCGCCGGAGCTTAGAGGACTGACTAACATATAACATATTATATACTTTTCACAATTACACGTATGACAATTTGGTCTTCGATAGTGTAGAGGTCAGTAGGTATCCCCGCCTGTAATGTAGGAGACTAGTATTCGAACCACGTTAGATAGAATATTTTGTACTTTTATTTTGTATTATATTTCAATATATTTGTATTAGTTACTTTGGGTTAGTCCATGAGAGTGACTATGAGAGGACTTAGAGAGAACCTTAATTTGCTAGATGTTTCCGTGGCTTTCTAATTGCCAATACGATAAAAAAAATATTTGCTACTTATAGATAAGATTATCCTTTCAAGGGCTTACTCGGGACGCAGCCATTCGTAGATTGTAAGGCATCTTGTGCTTTTACAAGACATGGTAAAAAACGGACAAATGCTATTATAATAATTAAAAAAACTGATATGACGAACAAATTAACATATTCATTTTTATATAACAAACTATACTTAGAGAACTATTCAAATTTAAAAATAAAAAATTGTATTTTGTCACGCTATCGTGACTGACAAACAATTGTGTAGTTTTTACATAAAAAAGTAATAACAAACATAATTTCTTAATATTTCCTTTAATCCGTATGCTAAATAGCTTGTCACAACGATTACGCTCAGAACAAATAATAAGTATATAAATAAATATTGTCACGCCGTTATATCCGAATTGTAGGCAGAGGCTTACTATACGTCCACATTTCACCGTTTGCATTTTTGTCCCACGTAACAGGTGGTGAGTCCATTGCCGTGTTGAAAATGGACAGGCGCAGGCTGTGGCGACTTCCTGTTGAAATTTTTCAAGCCTCCCATAAGGCCTTCCATCCTCCATAAGGCTTAACGACTGCCATTGTACTGGCAACCGGAACCAACGGCTTAACGTGCCTTCCGAAGCACGCAAACGCTTGCAAATGTAAATGCCACAAGTGGTCACGCATCCAAGGACCACCTATAGCGAAAGTTGCTTAACGCAGTGATCGTTTACAGAACACTGAGTCAGCGGGGCCCCGAGCGCTTTATAATAAAAACTAGCTGTCCCGCCCGGCTTCGCCCGTGACATACTTCGAACCCCATGGCACCCATTTAATCTCGTTCTTTATTAATTTCACAATAATGTATGAACTTTTTCAAATTCATTGATTACTTCTCCGCTCTCCAGTACCTACCTCCCGCACGGGCCGGTCGAATTATGGTTACATGAAATTAATTTCTTAGCGCTTTATTTTGAATCTGCGATAACTCATAAAGGTATTCGTTTAATTTTCAAGGTGCAAAGGGACAAAATAATCTTTATTAAATGCTGAAGCCAACTAACATAGTAAAAATTATAAGGATTAATAGCATATTTGTGTAAATAGCCTTCAAAAAACCGCTTTATAATTGATGGCTTTTAAAGTATTAAAATGGATATAGTATGTTATTCTTATGAGATAGACATATGTTGTCGCGGACTTTTTTGTAGACCTACATTAGATACACAATTGCACCATACATTATTTTGTTATATCTCAAAGGGTTTAGGCAGCGTTTTTGTTGAAAGCTCCCAGACGGCTAATTTTTTCCGACATCCCCAACAAATATCGTTATAGTTGGGTCAATGTATACAAAAACTTAACAAATTATACATAAAAACCTTCTATGAGAACTTTAAAAAAAAACCGTATCCGTTGCGTAGTTTTAAAGATCTAAGCATACATAGGGACAGACAGTGAAAAGCGACTTTGTTTTATAATATGTAGTGATAAGTACCTATTATGTGAAGATAGCATAGTATAGTATGTATTAAAAGATTTTTTTGACTTTGTAGACTTGACTCCCCTGGAAGCTCTCTTGGTAGAGAGAAGATAAATTGCTTGTGGCCTTGTCACCCCAAGATGAGGAAGAAAGGGAGGTAGCCACCGGAGGAATCACTATAACACTACTTATAATGGCTAACCAGGGGTACTTCATTAATATATAAAAGTTGTTTAACACAGTGATCGTTTACAGAACACTAGTTAAGGGGGGCTACGAGCGCTTTGTACTTCGTTACCTAATAGTACAGTTACACAATAACAATTACATTGTCAATTATTAGAGGCCCACCCGTAGTCACTTTATATCAGGTGGGCCGTATACTTGTTTGCCACTTCAGTGGTATAAAAAAAGTGTGTGTGTGTGTGTGTGTGTGTGTTTGTGTACTTATGTACACATGTTAAAAGTTATATTTCTTTAGTCTAATAAGATTTTATCACATATACCACAACTCTTACTTTGTAACAGAAATTACAAATTAGTAAGAAAAAAATCATCAATCGGGTCCACTCAAAAGTTAAAGTTTTCCAGAGCAGGCCCCTTTTTTGTTGACTGACCTCATTTCAAAACCTTTTTAATCAATGTTGTCTATGGTTTGAATGAATGAATTCCATAAACTCCATTTCACGAAAGAAGTCCCGCGGACAATTGTGGAACTAAATTTGACAGATGGGGAGATCGGTCATGTTGTCGTTTGTCGATGTCATCAAGGTGCGTTTGTTGTGGTAGATATTTTGTGCGTTTATTATTGGATTAGTGCGTTATAAGGTTTATTTACGATGCCAAAAGTTGTAAAAAGTGCAGGTCGAGAAAAGATATTAAAGGTGAAGGAGTTCTGTGAAGCGGAACACAAGAATCGCGGTGTTTTAATACCAATAAAAAATGTTCGCAAAAGAGTCGGCGCCATGATAGGTAAATTTTGGGGCTGCCATATACAGATTTTTTCCCGATTGATTTACAGATTGGAATTAAGTTATTTTTTTAATGCACGATTTTTATTAAGAAAAATTTGAAAAGGAATTAACACAACACAACAAAAATTTGAAAAGTTATATTCAACAATAATGTAATTAAATACGAATATAATCATTTTTTGAATTTTAATATTTTTTTTTTATTTTTTTTTTATTGCCGGTGTGTCAGAGAAAACTGTAACGAGAGTTACAAAAGAAGGTGCAACAGCAGCGAGTACTTCTAAAGTTATCCTCACCTCAGGGAAGAGTCGCCCGCATCCCAAAAAGTTCGACTTGGATGGATTTGATTTGTGTACGGCAAAAAATTCACAGTTTTTATGTTGTGATGAAGGAATTACCTACATTGGCTAAATTACGTGCAGCTTTAAGAGAAGACATAAATTATCAAAGAAGCATCACAACATTGCACCGTATATTGCATAGCATCGGTTTCAAGCATAAGCGATGCCAATCGAAACGTAAATTACTAATGGAACGTTATGATATTACTGCATGGCGTTCAAGATATTTGGAGAGAATCCGAAGAAATCGCAATGTGGAGAAAAATCCTGTAGTATATTTAGACGAGACCTATATACACAACACTTATCATGCCAAAAGCTGCTGGCAAAGTGAGGAGCCTGGGATGTTCCTGTCAGAGTCATCAGGGAGTCGTTGGATAATTGCTCATGCGGGAACTGAAAATGGTTTTGTTAATGGTGCATTGTTAATGTTCAAATCCCAATCCAAATCCTCAGATTACCACGATGACATGACCTCAACAATTTTTTGTAATGGATGAGTGAAAACGTCATTCCTAACCTACCTGAAAGGTCACTTGTGGTAATGGACAACGCTCCGTATCACTGCACTCAAATAAATAAAGCACCTACAATGTCAAGTATTAAACGTGACATGCAGGAATGGCTGCGAGAAAAGGGAGTATATTTTGAAGATACTTGGACAAAAGTTGTATTATTTGAATTAATTAAACAAAACAAAGGTCCACCTACATATGCCGTGGATGCATTATTATAATCTCACAGTCATGAATTGCTAAGATTGCCACCTTAACACTGCGATCTCAATCCGATCGAAAAAATGTGGAGCCTTGTAAAGAGACGGGTAGCGGGCCAAGTCCACAAGAAATTGTACGCCTAACAGAAGAGGCTTTTGAGACTGTTACAGCGGAAGATTGGGCAGTTCAATGTAAACATGTACAGCATTTGTAGGAAGAATATTTAAAAAATGATGGTCTTATGGATGAAGAAATGGATCGGTTTATTATATCGACGGCTAGTGATAGTGAAACAGAATCTGATTCTGTTTCTATTCACTCTTCTTACAGTGATCATAGAATGACCGATCATAATTATTCAATAAAACTTTGAATAAAAGTTTTAAATGTTATTTTATTTTTCTAATTTAAAGTTGGTCGAACATCTCCATTTTATATTTTAGAAATTACAGGAAGATTTATTTTTCACTAATCTGACCTTAGCAGTATGGACATCAAATACATACATACATATTGTCACGCCTTTATCCCCGAAGGGGTAGGCAGAGGTATATTAAACGCCCACGTTTCACCGTATGCACTTTCGTCCCACGTAACAGGTGGTGAGCCCATTGCCGTGTTATTATGGACAGGCGCAGGCTGCATCGACCTGCTGTTGAAATTTTTTAAGCCACCCATAAGGCCTTCAACTTGGCTTAACGACTGCCATTTTATTAGCAACCGGGACCAACAGCTTAACGTGCCTTCCGAAGCACGGGACTGGGGGGGTCTAAAGGGCCGAATAAATTTAATAAAATAATGTGTCTATTTTAGATGTTTGATGATTCGGAAGAAATTTTGAATCTGTTGCCTTTTTAGTGAGGTGGTAACAAAAAGGCTAAAAGGTCTTATGTGCTAGACACTAATTAACACGACCAATTAAAGTCCTGGTAGTCTCGGACTCTTCGGACATCAAATAGGTACCTATATTAAAAGTACATTCTATTAAAAACATTTTTTTTCTTATCTAACTATTCGAGTACCTAGTTAATAAAATGAAAGTAAATGAACTATAAATTATTTCCCCTGATTTTCCCATATTTAACCGTGACAACATTATGTCTCGCGAATACAGCGCTGCGTCTGCGGGACTTCTTTCGTGAAATGGACTCTACCAGTAGAATCGTCGATAAAAGGCCCGTGTTATGCAGCACTAGTAACTACATCTGTCAATGTCAAAATAAAAAGTAAACACAATATAAACATTGACGGCAGCCATTTTTCCGCCATTTTTTATGTTGTTGTGATTAATTCTTTTGTTTATATTAAATTAAGTTATATTTAGAATAATAATAAGTTATTAGTGTTTTATATCGTTGCAATTGTTATAATTCCAGGATTATGAATATGTTAAAATAATAATAGTGTTTCATATTAGTTTTTCATGTAAGAAGCAAATTTCTGAAAAATAATATTTATTTATTTTTTAACCTAGTGTTTCGATTTTTTTACAATATATTAGTTAATTTGGATTGATATTCTAAATTATTATAGCTATAAGATGTATCTGTCTATATTTTACTATTTTTAAATAGTTAAAATATTGTATTCTAGCTATTATAGTTTCCAAGATATCTCAAATTTAGTTAATTAGGTCATAGGTTAATTACGAAAAACTACGTCATAAAAAAGCTGGGACGTTGCAGTGGTTACATGAATTTTTTATAATGTAGTTATAAGTTTTCATCGGAACACTTATCAGCTAACTTCAGAGTGTTTGTAAGCTGTCATGGAAACATATTGGTTTTACGGGACAGCCTGTGCGCGCATCGTAAAAAAAACTGTCATTACTTTTCCCAATCGCGCCAATGAAGTGTAACTTCAAAAAATAAATATGTGGTTTGGCAAGATTACCTTATAACTTTGATGGTAGAGGTTTCCACAATATGAACTCATAGTACATATGTTGGCCCGTTAATTAAGTAAGCTGTCAGGAATAAAATTATCGATAATGTGCCTTAATTGTGACGTAGGTTCAGCAATAACAATTTATTTTAGTTAAATGACCATTATGAGGGCAGAAATGTTTTTGGGAAATAAATCACAAAAACTTTACCTGTGAATAGAGTACACTTTTAACCCCGAGGGGGTAGGCAGAGGTCAGACGAAACTGACGAAATAGGGGATGAACTTTTGCCACACCTGGTATTATATACAAAAGAAATTTAAAAAAGAAGCCAATGAATTCTTAATAAATAGTGATAAAAAAATAATGTAACCTAATATCTAAAAGTGTATTCAAAAAAAACATTTCATCGACAACATTCATCGATAGCATCCCATCCTTATTGACATATCCCATATGATTGTTAGGGAACAGCTTTGTGGCCACACACGAGCTGAATTGTAATAACAATATTCATGTATGTAAATTCTTTGATTAGGCTTAACACGGAATTACTGAAAATGTAAAGAAAGTACTTATTACTGAAAATACGAAGCGCTCGAGGTCCCGCGAACTCAGTGTTCTGTAAATGATCACTGCGTTAAGCAGCTGGTCACGGATGGGTGGCATTTTTCATTTGCGTGCGTTTCCGTGTTTCGGAAGGCACGGTTATTCGTTGGTCCCGGTTGCCAGTAACATGGCATTTGTTGAGTCAAGTTAAGGCGGCTTAAAAATTTCAACAGCAGGTCGCCACAACCTGCGCCTGTCCATTTCAACACGGCAATAGGTTCACTGCCTGTTACATGGGACAGGAAAACATATGGTGAACAGTGGGCATATTATATGCATCTGCCACCCCTTCAGACATAAGGCGTGATAGATAAATTAAAATAAAGACAGATTAATTGCGATATTTTTTTAAATTGTATGAAGAATATACATAGCAAGAAACTATGTGCCTCGCCCGTGACACATATAATCCCGTCGTTTATACATTCTACAATAATATTTAAACTTTGTCTAATGCGTCGACATTTATGATTACTGCTCCGCTCTCAAGCGTAGTAGTGTGATGATATATGCTTATAGCCTTCCTCGATAAATAGACTATCAAACCCAAAAAGAATTTTTAAATTCGGACCAGTAGTTTCTGAAATTAGCGCTTTCTAAAAAACAAACTAACTCTACAGCTTTATATATTAGTAAGTATAGATTAATGTTGTCTGACGTGGCGTTACATAAGCTAATATTATTTTAGGACGTATCTTAACTTTACGTATATTGTTTTACAATCAGTTAACTAACCTACAGGCACACTTCATTTCTCTTCGTGACCCTATACAAACATTCTTAGAACTATCAAATCAGGCTTCAGCTTACGTAGGCTTTATTTCGTGAGTGTTTCTGGCCTTCCTAAAAAATGAAAGAAGTGACCTATGTCTATCACATGACATGACATGACATAAATAATATTATTATTTATTTTTTTCTTTATGGCAAGCGGTGTCAACATGTCACTGATGACGACTCTGCCAATGTCAGATGTGTAATGGAAATACGTGTAATTACTTAAAAAACAACATCAAATAATTTTGCAGATACATATATACATATGTGTATCTCATAGATACATATGTGTTTCTCTGTATGCATCAGATTTGTTACGTTTGGTTAAGAAATAGGTACCGTTTATATACTTACACTACAGTATATTTACACTACAGTTGAGGCTAGGTTTTAGCCAAGACTTAAGTTACAGGAATGTTTTTGTTGAAAAGGAATGAGAGGTCATGCTTTTATAATACATGCTCCGCACATTCAACCGAAGGAAGACCAGTTTTAGAGCCATTATTATGGTTAGAGAGGAGAGATATTAATTGCGAGGCAGCGTTGGACGGTGACATAAATAATAGAATCAGTCCGAAACATGACATTGGCGGACTAGTGGAAGCCTATCCACAAATGCCACAAACACATCCATCAACAGTTTTAAACACAAACTCAGACTCTATTATCTTTCCTTACCTTGCAGTTGACTCATTTATCTATTCTTGCTTTTGGCTATTTACTTGTTTATATTTCTTTTTATATTCATATGTTTATTTATTTTAATGTTTATTTGATTATGTGTTTATATATATATTTATATGTCTATATGTATGTTTATGAATATGTTTGTGTATATGTTTTTGTTTATGTATTCTATAATCTTGCAATAATATGTACGTACGTATGTTATATGTCTGATGTCTCTATTGGCCTTCTTACGCAAGTTTTGTTTTGTTACCTACCTTTTGTTATTCTATTTCTACTTACAACTTTCTCTTCTCTTGGGTCTGTTGGAAGAGATTTCTATTTAGAAATAAGCAGACCCTTTGTACTTTTACTTTTTCACTGTGTTAGATTGTATGTACAATAAATGAATAAATAAATAAATAAATAAACACTAAAAGTTGAAGTTGAAGTAAAATATTATTATTAAAAGTAAAATTTAAAAACTAATTCGACAAGGGATTGCCTCCATGTAACGCTTGATTCGATTAGTTAATGACACTTCAACTTTCTAAGTCAAGGTTAAGGCAAGTGGATTGATGTTCATCAATATGAAACTAGGTTAGTGATGTACTCTACCGCCATCGGAACTGGATTATCCGGTTGTCGGAAGTGCCGGACATCCGGGCTCACGGAGCCGGAGGTCGTTATGATTGCATGGAAGGTGATTTAAAAATAAACTGACGCGCTTCAATTGCTGACATTTTATGTTTGGCCCACTTCAAAAAAGGAGTAATTCAATTTGCCTGTTTTTTTTTTTAATAGAGTTTTTTTTCTGGGTTTCAGATTCAAAATGATTTCTTTTATTTTAAAAGCAAACGATATTCGTGATTAATTTTGGGTGTACTTCTGAAAATCGCATACCGCCGATCGACCTAACATTTGGTATACTAACGTATTTTGACCTCCTGATCACGAATATCCCATCCATCTCCCACCGCGCCACAGAGGTATTCATCTATTATCTACGATTTTTTTTGTCATAAGTATTATATTAGCCTATGTTATGTTAGGTTAGCCTATTTGTAATTAAATTGTTAGGTTTGAAGCGGTCCCCCAACGTGACTTTTAGGTTCACGAAGGTTTATTAGACTACCTAGTATTGGACCAACCGCATTGGAATCGAAATAGAATAGAAATACAACGGCTTCTTATTGTAAAATGACAGACTTGGCTTAGTATGTGGTCACTTTAAATATACAATTTTTTTCTTTAGTTTTATTGTATGACATTTTGTAAGCGCCGTTGCAATGATCTATGCAAAATAAAGAAATTTTTATTTTTTATTTTATTTTTATTTTAACGGGTAGTTAAAGCTAATATTGGTATAGAGCTTTTTTTTTAATTGGGTCTAATCCCACCCACATTCCCATTACTGTGACTCCTGTAAACCAGGATCTACAGCAATAACCAAAACACCAGAAAAGTTACACCGAGCTCGATCTCGGTGAAGTCCCAGGAGAAGTTAGCATGTCTTGGAACCCGCAACGAAATTATTCAGAAGATAATGTGAGGAAGTAAGAAAAGAACGTAATGCCTCTTCCCTCCTTTGCAAAGCGGGAGACCTGGAAAGCAACTAGGTGTAAATTCTATAGAAATAGGGAAGCACCACGGTAATAGTAAATTACGGGTCCTACGTGAGCTATGTTTGATTCCAGTATAGAGCTTAGCAGGTCCTTATGAGTGGCTTAAACAATTTCAACAGCAGGTAGCTACAACCTTCGACCGTTTGTCTATTTCAACACGGCAACGGGCCCATCTCACCTATTACGTGGAACAGGAATACATATGGCGACAATACACATGGCGTGTAATATGCCTATGCCACCCCTTCGGGAATAAGGCGTAATTGATAAACAATTACGCTTCTGTGGCGCGGTGGGAGTGTATCCGAGTGCTACGCAAGAGGTCGTGGGTTCGATTCCCACCCAGGATAAAACTTTGTGTGATAAGCACGATGGTTTATTCTGTGACTGGGTGTTATTTATCTACAATATGTATGTATTTAGAAATATATAAGTATGTTTATCAGTTATCTGGTTACCATAGTACAAGCTCTGCTTAGTTTGGAATCATATGGCGTTGTGTGAGTTTTCCCAACGATATTATTTTTTTTATTTAATTATACAGGGATTAGTACCGTCATAAGTTCAACTCTTATACACACATTTAAGTCAAATCCCATTAAATGACGATGAAAAAAAAATGGATATTTTTGATGATGTCTCTGGATCCCAACGCGGGTCTATATTTATCCCATTATCTGTGACAGGGGCAGCCATTGTAAGGGTTGGGTCGACCCGGCTTTATAAAGTTAATTGGTGTTAAATTAAAACAATCCGTCAGTTTTCGAGAGAAATGTGATGTAATTTTTAAATGGACGTTTAAAAAAGTATTTTTTACCCTTCTGCTTTTTTCCGGACGTTTATTAAGTGACTTTTGGGTTAAATATATTATATATTTAAAAACAATGTTATAATGACTATATTGATTGGATTGAATGTTAGAAGATGCATTAAAGTAAGTTAAGCTTTAGTTAGCAGCGGAGATGCGATTACTTCGAAAATTGTGAGGCATAACCTTGGCCGACCCAAAACGTAACGAAGTGATACGCAATATGGTTTTGAATGAAAGTGTCAGTGTTTAACTGGAAAATGGACGTGCTTGTTGGTTTGGACACGTCTAACGAATGAGTGAGGAACGATTGACGAAGAATATATATTGTGCGAAAGTAGGGGGTAGAAGGAGTCAGGGTAGGCCGAGACTTACATATGAAGCGCACGTGAGCAGATTGCTCAAAAACGGTAAAGTCAAAAGTACTCATTTACCCAGACGCGCATGTATGAAGCGATTAATGAATCTACAGGAAGTTAAAGAAGTATGCATGGATCGCGATGCCTGGCAATCTGTTCTCTCTGACTACCCCGTAAGGGATACAGCGTGAAGATAGATAGATAGATAGATACTATCCTAAAATACAAACAGAGCTTCTGCGAAGCTTAGGCAAGGGAGTAATATGACTTCTTTTATTATTGTACTGGTTTTCTTCATAGCATTCATCAATCACGCCTTATCCCCGAAGGGGTAGCAGAGGCATATTATACGTCCACATTTCACACCGTGTATATTCCTATCCCACGTAATAGGTGGTGAGCCTATTTCCCGTATTGAAATAGACAGACGCAGGTTGTGAACACCCGTTGTTGAAATTAAGGCCTTCAACATGAGTTAACGAATGCCATGTTACTAGCAACCGGGACCAACGGATTAACTTGCCTTCCGAAGCACGGAAATGCTCGTAAATGGAAAAACTACGAAGTCACCCATCCGTAACTAGACATAGCTAAACTTGCTTAACGCAGTGATCGTTTTTAGAACACAGAGTCAGCACGACCATAAGCGCTTGAATTAATAAATTAATTGGTTAATGATATGGTGTTCGTTCCAGGCGCCTGCGCGAACGCTGCCTTAGGTGCGACGGGACTTTGAATTATGTCATGGGCGAAGCTTTCATATCGTAGCAGCATATTTCATATCGGCAGCGTCGTAACTTACATATTCTCTCGCTTCTATTCTCTATTCTACATAATATAAATTCGCCGCCCTATCTGAAGGAACGTTTTGAGTTTCTTGTTCCCAGGGAACATAAAAAACCCATGAAAACCCATGGCACATGAAAAGCCCTGTCGTACTTCCTGGTCTCTTCTTCTTCGAACTTCTCCCCATATTTCTAACCGCTATGACGAGTCTTTCACCATTCGAGCAGTGCGTTTGTGGAACTCGCTGCCTCACATTGTCCGTGATAGCTCGTCGTTTAGCGTATTTAAGAGGAAAGTTAAAGAACTGTACCTATCTCAAAATGCTTAAGATCTGATTTACGCGAAGCGCTCGTGGCCTCGCGGTCTCAGTGTTCTGTAAACGATCACTGAGTTACGCAACTTTCACTATGGCTGGTCCTCGGATGGGTGACCACTTTGTGGCATTTACATTTGCGAGCGTTTCCGTGCTTCGGAAGGCACGTTAAGCCGTTGGTCCCAGTTGCCAGTAAAGTGGCAGTCGTTAAGCCTTGTTGAAGGCCTTATGGGCGGCTTGAAAATTTCAACAGCAGGTAGCCACAACCTGCGTCTGTCTATTTCAACACGGCAATGGGCTTACCACCTATTACGTGGGACAGGAATCCACACGGTGAAAAGTGGGCATATAATATGCCTCTGCCACCCCTTCGGGTATAAGGCGTGATGGATATTTATTTATTTTATTTATCTGATTTACTATTAAAAATATCTCTATGTATATATTTAAATGTATTATGTATCTATTTTAAGTATTTATATGTTTATGTTGTATTGATGTATGTGTGTATGTATATATGTGTAAATGTGTGTATATATCTATTTTTGTAATATATGTATGATTTTTGATATTTTTCTTTTTTTTTTTTATTGAAAATTGGGACAAGGGCAAGAGGATGATGATGTATGATTTTTGATAATACGTATTTTATAATACCTACTCTTATTTAAATAAATTGTGCACTTTTTAGCCCTTCGTTGCACTTTATCCCATTCACCCCAAGGTTTGCTGGAAGATAACTCAATTCCGAGTTAAGCTCGCCTTTGTACAGCATTATATTAGTTCTAATTTTATGTAACACCATATTTGGTAAGTGCAATAAAGAATAAAAAAAAAGCTGTCGGGCGAAGCGAGAGTCTGCTAGTATTTTAATGGAAATTGTCAGTTTTCGAAGTCCACTATCATAATAGCGGTCCAATAGAATTCTATCGGCCGTCGATAGTATTCTTCTAACACGTAAGTAACGTACCAGTGGCTGCTAGTTAGTTACATTTTTGGTAGTCTACTAATATATTGA
Source organism: Thumatha senex (assembly GCA_948477245.1). Classification (NCBI taxonomy): domain Eukaryota; kingdom Metazoa; phylum Arthropoda; class Insecta; order Lepidoptera; family Erebidae; genus Thumatha; species Thumatha senex. Next base: position 13,946,744 of record OX419752.1, on the reverse strand, counting down.
CAGCTAAAACAGCAATTCTGGTTTATTCTGCCGCTAGTGAAGAGCGATTGTGTCAAAGATTTAGTAGACTACCTAGTTTTCAACTACTATAGAATCCGTCCATATTTCCTTATTCTACAAATATTAAAAGCGTGAAAGTTTGTAAGTATGGATGTTTATTACTCCCACGTAAAATCTACTGACTGGATTTTGATGAAACTTTACAATATTACAGCTTACACATCAGAATAACACACATGACTACTTTTTATCCCGGGAACTACTTCACCACGCGTGCGGAGCCGCGGGCGTCAACTAGTTATTGTATAAAGCTGAAAATTTTGTTTATTTGGTTGGTTGAATGTGCAAATTTCTGGAATTACTGGTTTGTTGTGATTTTTTTTGTAATGAATAGTCCGTTTATTAAGATATGCTATATATCATCACGCTACTACCGGAGGCGTGGAGGGCGGAGCAGTAATCATAAATGTGGACAATTCGGGACATTACAGGTTAAAAAAAATACCTGTAAGTTTTACGGATTTCTTGATATTTAAGCTCTTCTGGGTAGTAGAGTGATGATATATAGCCTATAGCCTTCCTCGATAAATGGACCATCCAACCAAAAAATATTTTTTCAATACGGACCAGTAGTTCCTGAGATTAGCGTGTTTAACCAACCAAACAAACAAACTCTTCAGCTGTATATATTAAGTAAAGATTGTCGAATTTATAAATGACGGGATTAAATAGATGCGACGTGAGGTCGGAGTAGGTCACGGCCGAAGCAGGTGGGGACACTTAGTAAAGATTAAAAATAAAGCGGCTTGTTATTGTAGATTAGTAAATTCGGCCCCCAGGTCTATTTAAAAATAACAATTTCAATTTTGTTTTCCTTATGAATCTGTCACTGGCTCATCCCTGTTGTCCGTCAAATCCGAAAACAAAAGACCTCCCGCCACAGGCAATACTTTGTGTTTGCAGAGCATGGAGACAGCCAAATTTATGATAATTAATGCATAATATTCGTAAATAATATTACCCAGACTCCCTGTTGGAATATTATTTGAGAACACAATTTTGTTATTTTGTTTTTGATATAAATAACTGAAATTTTAACTAGCTTTTTTGAAGCGCTCGTTGCCCCGCGTGTTCCGTAAACGATCACTGCGTTAAGCAATTTTCGCTATAGTTGGTCCCTGAATGTGTGAACACTTGTTGCCAATAAAATGGCAGTCGTTTAGCCAAGTTGAAGACCTTATGGGCGGCTTGAAAAATTTCAACAGCAGGTCGCCACAGCCTGCGCCTGTCTATATCAACACGGCAATGGGCTCACCACCTGTTACGTGGGGCAAAAATCCATACGGTGAAATGTGGGCGTATAGTATGCCTCTGCCTACTCCTTCATTGATAAGTTAATTCAAACCGGTATTTCCTGAGATTAGCGCGTTTAACCTAACAAACTAACTCTTCAACGTTTTAATATTACGTATAGATGATTAAAGCAGTCGATTTAAGTTTGAAACCAATTACCAACTGACACCGTGCCAGCCCTTTGGGAGATGACTTCATTTATAGTTTAAACTCACATACAGGTCGTGATTTAACTTTCAGGTAAATTATAGTTTGAAAATCAGTAGAGAAAGCGAGTTCTGCAGTGGAGAGTATTTTTCGACTAACGTAAGGTAGGATGACCTAGGAGCCGAGTCTACTAATTCAATAGCATCAAAAAAGAATGAAAATAGTAGCTCAATAGGGAGCCGACAGAAAATATTTACAGTTTTCTTAGTCTACTATTACAATTGCGCTCCAATAGAATTCTATAAGCCGGCCGATAGAATGTTATTAACACGTGTAGCGCCGGTAAGTGCTCTTAATTTGCATTGTTGGTAGTCTATAATTAAGATTTTGATAGCTAAAACCAGCTATTTTATCTCTATTCTGCAGCTTGAGTAGTGTCATTGTGAAATATATAATAGTTTTAGTAGACTACCTAGTTATGGACTAACCGCAATAGAACCGCTATAGAATAGAACTACAACGGCTCTCTATAGGATAATAGTAGACTCGGCCCCCTGGAAAAAGTCGCAGGGCGGGACTGGATGTGGAAGGCACAGGATCGTGTGTTGTGGCGGGAATTGGGAGAGGCCTACGTGTTGGCCAATTGCCGTGTTGAAATGGACACTCGCAGATTGTGACGACTAGCTGATGAAATTTTTCAGGCTACCGAAAAGGCCTTCAACTTAGCTAAACGATTGCCATTGTACTGGCAACCGAGACCAACGGGTTAACGTGCCTTCCGAAGCAAGCAATTACTCGCAAATGTAAATGCCATAAAGTGGTCACCCATTCGTGACCAGCCATACCGAAAGTTGCTTAATGCAGATTTTATATAAAGCAATAAAATAAATATTGTGGGACCCTTGTCACACAGCGTCATCTAGCCCAAAGTAAGCTAATATTAGCTTGTGATATGGGATCTAGATAACTGATAAACATACTTATATATTTCTAAATACATACATATTATAGATAAATAAAACTGAGATATTTTTGGATAGGGATTGCTTTAAAAGGGTTTACCTGTACAATGAAATGCTCATCCAATAAAGATAAGATATTGACAATTAAGTAGTACTTCAGGTGATGATAAGCACAAACTATTTGTACAATCGATAGGGTATTGACACCCGCCATCATGATTTTAGGTTAGGCAATGTGCTGATCATTGCACTTGTTCACTAGTCGATATGTTAAAATTTATGATTACTGCTCCGCTCTCCACGGTAGTAGCGTGACGATATATAACCTATAACCTTCGTCGATAAATGCACTATCCAATTCAAAGAGATTTTTTCAAATACCACCAGTATTTCCTGACATTAGCGCGTTCAACCAAACAAACAAAGTCTTCAGCTTTATTAGAATAGATTTATCAGTTGACTATATCTCATACTAGAAGCTTTTATTAACTTACCTTGGGCTAGATGGCGCTGTGTAAAAAAAATATTACAATATTTATTTAGTAAAGTTCTGATAATTATGGTTGACATTTTAGTCCAACTACTTGTTATTATACCGAAAATAGTTTGTTGAATCGATCGTTTATGTACTACGTTTAATTAATTAATTTAGGTCACGGCCCTAAAGTGTACTTAATCTTGACTTGTCTATACTAATATTTAAAGCTGAAAGGTTTATTTGTTTGGTTGAACGCTACGATCTCGCGCTTATTACTGGGGGCCGAGTCTACTATTTTCCGATAGAAAACCGTTCTAGTTCTATTCGACTGCCTCTGTGGCGCCTACTACGATAACTAGATAATGCAGTAATTCTGAGTACAAAAGAACTAATCTAAAAATCTAGACATTTTTTCAGACTCTGAAATTATTGTAACCACTTTATATGAAATAAAATAATGAAAAAAAAAGTGTGTGTGTACACTGCTTTAGTCTTAATGAAAACTATTTTGAATGTAGTTATAAGTTATCATGGAAACACTTATCAGCTAACTTCAGGGCGTTTGAAGTTGTCATGGAAACACTAACAGTTACTAACTCATGGTGTCGGTTTTTCGTGACGGTCTGTGCACGCATCGTAAAAATTTTATCTCTATATTTTCTCTAACGCGCCAGCGTGAGAGGGGTATATATGAGAATATGAGATGAGTAGAAGAAGTACGAGTATAATTTCAAAAAGGGGTGACAAAACGTGTGCCTCCCTTTTGTAATAGGTAGGGGGGTCAAATTAGTCTGGAGTGGTAGATTTTATTCAATCAATCATGCCTTTATCCCCGAAGGGGTGGCACAGGCAAATCATACATCCACATTAACCGTGTGCATATTTGTCCCACGTAACAGGTGGTGAGCCAATTGCCGTGTTGAAATAGACAGACGCAGGTTCAGGCTATCTGCTGTTAAATTATTATTATAGTATAATTTGGTAACGACTGTCATGTTACTGGCGACCGTGACCAGCGGCTTAAAGTGCCTTCCAAAGCACGGAATCCTTCGTAAATTGTTCACCCATTCGTGGACCAGGGATATCGAAAGTTGCATAACGCAGTGATCGTTTACAGAACACTGAGTCAGCGGGGCCATGAACGCTTCTATTTTATTATTACTACATATTATAAAACAAAGTCGTTTCCCGCTGTCTATCCCTATGTATGCTTAGATCTTTTACTACGCAACGAATTTCGATGCGGTTTTTTAGTAGATAGAGTGATTAATAAGAAGGTTTTTTGTATAAATTAACTATAATATAACGATATTTGTTGGAGGTGTCGGAAAACACTTTACACCTTGCAAATTAATTAAATTAATATCTTAGGAGCTATGGTAAAATCAAAATAATGCGCTAAGAAATGAATATCGTGTAACCATAATTCAACCGGGTCGTGCTGGCTTACTGGAGAGCGGAGAAGTAATCAAGTAATTTGGAAAATGTTCGTACATTATTGTGAAATTAATAAAGGACTGGAATAAATGGGTGTCCGAAGTATGTCACGGGCGAAGCCGGGCGGGTCAGCTGGTTTAAAAATAAGGCTCGGATAGTGATGAAAAGAGATGCAATCTGACTTCAATCGTAGAAAAGAATGCAAGTATTGTATTAAAACAATGCACGAGGCAATCAATGCTGTGTATTTTTTTTTTATGGACTTTTTTTTTCACAGCGCCGCCAACCCATAGTAAGCTAATATAAGCTTGTGGTATGGGATCTAAACGACTGATAAACATACTTATATATTATAAATACATACATATTATAGAAAAAGAACACCCAGTCACAGAATAAACCGTCGTCGTGTGTGTGGGTGGGAATCGAATCCACGACCTTTTGCGTAGCAGTCGGATACACTCCCACCGCGCCACAGAGGCAGTCATTATATATATTATTCTTCTAGTTTGAACTGAATACTCTTCTAGAATATTTCATCGTTTGCAATAGTTGCGATTGGAAGAGTTGAAAATATTTTTACTACTAGCTTTTCTGTTTTTTATTTAAATAAACTAGTTTATGCCTGCGGCTTCGCTAGAATAGCTTTCCCGTTCCCGTTTCCCACAGGAACTTGTTCCCGGGATGAAAAGTATCCTATGTGTTAGTCTGTAAGCTATATTATTGTTAAAGTTTCATTAGAATCCATTCAGTAGTTTTTACGTGAAAGAGTAACAAACATCCATACAAAGTTTCACATTTATAATATTATTAAGATTAAGATATCTTTTGTCTAACTCACACAACGTACTCTGATTCCAAACTAAGCAGAGCAACATACTTATATGTTTCTAAATTCATACATATTATAGAAAAATAACACCGAGACACAGATTAACAATCGTGCTCATCACACAAAGTTTTATCCTGGGTGGGAATCGAACCCACAACCTCTTGCGTAGCAGTCGTATACACTCCCATGCGCCACAGAGGCAGTCAGTATGCCACTAAGTTGGAATTTCACACATTTGTAAAAGGTTGTTTATTAATAGGAATTTTTTTTATGCTATGTAACGTATGGTTTGAAATAAAATTAAATCTCAAAAACTGCTGGTTCAAATTCAAAAATTCTTTTTGTCTTGGATAGCCTATTTATCGAGGAATGTCTCAAATTAGGAATGCACCGGTGGTGTAGTGGTAGTGTATGCGACTGCCGCGACTGAAGTCCAGGATTCGATTCCCGGGTTGAAAAAAATATTTGTGTGATCCACTAATATTTCTTTCGGAGTTTTCTATGTATAATATGTATCTATTTAGAACCATATAAGTATGTTTATCAGTCGTCTAGATCCCATTACACAAGTCTATATTGGCTTACTTTGGGCTAGAGGGCGCTGTGTAAAAAAAAATGTCCCACAATATATTTTTTATTTTAATGTCCTACCAACTAAACCTACCAGGACTTTAATTGGTCGTGCTAATGAGTGTCTAGCACATAAGACCTTTTAGCCTTTTGTTACCAACTCACTAAAAAGGCAATGGGTTCAAAATTTCTTACAAATTTTACATCTAAAATTGACACATTTTTTAAAATTTATTCGGCCCTTAAGACCCACCCCAGTTCCGTGCTTCGGAAGGCACGTTAAGCCGTTGGTCCCGGTTGCAAATAAAATGGCCGCCGTTAAGACAAGTTGAATGCCTTATGAGTGATTAAAAAAAATTTCAACTGCATGTTGCCGCAGCCTACGCCTGTCTATTTCAACACGGCAATGGCCTCACCACCTGTTACGTGGGCCAAAAATGCATACGGTGAAATGTGGGCGTTTAATATGCCTCTGCCTACCCTTTCGGGGTAAAGGCGTGACAATATGTATGTATTGGTGTAATACAACAGTCGGTGTACCCCAGGGTGGTGTTCCATCTCCATTACTCTTCGCAATTTTTATAAATTCCATTTCTGATCATCTTCTCTCTAAATACCACCTTTATGCAGACGATCTTCAGATATATTATCAAGCACCACTGGAACAATTGACAGAGGCAGTAAATTGTATTAACAGAATCTAACTCCTATATCTAATTGGAGTATCCGTAATGGACTTATGATTAATCCAGTTAAAACGCAAGTCATAATAATTGGTAGTTCTAGGAAACTTTGTCAAGTTCAATGGTCACAGCTGCCTCAAGTTACATTAGATGGTACACTGATACCAATTAGCAAGACAACAAAAAACCTCGGTATTCTTCTCGATGCTGAATGGTCTTGGGGCCCACAGTTGCATGAGGTGAGTCGTAAGTTATTTGCTTCAGCAGGTTCATTGAGAAGATTGCGTAATTTTCAAACTACTGCCACCAAAATTGCGCTTGCAAATTCAATTCTGCTTCCTATCCTAGACTATGCTGATGCCAGCTACTTAGATCTCACAGAAAACCAATTTAATAAACTTGAGCGACTTCAAAATTTTTGTATGAGGTTTATATTCGGCTTACAAAAGTATGACCATATTTCCGAATTTCGTCAAAAACTCGAGTGGTTACCAATACGACTTCGCCGGGATGCTCATATCCTTTCATTACTTTATAATGTAATGTTTAACCCTTCAGCGCCTTTTTATCTTAAGGAACGATTCGAGTTCCTACATGAATCGCACACTAGAGCTTGAGATCATCGGAAAATTTGACGCTGAAAATGCCTATGCATTCCTCACCATTCTTCGATTTTTCCTTTACTGTACAGGCAGTACGTCTATGGAATGCATTACCAGTAGAAATTAGACGCGCTCAAACACTGTCTAATTTTAAGTCTAAAGTGAAACATCATTATTTAAATCTCAACAAGTAATGTTATTTAGAACTGACATCTAATCTAATTATGCATTATCTCCAATTAAAATGTGAAGATGTGAAAGAAAATGTGAAGCGCTCGTGGCCCCGCGGTCTCAGTGTTCTGTAAACGATCACTGAGTTACGCAACTTTCACTATGACTGGTCCTCGGATGGGTGACCACTTTGTGGCATTTACATTTGCGAGCGTTTCCGTGCTTCGGAAGGCACGTTAAGCCGTTGGTCCCGGTGTCCCGTTGCCAGTAAAATGGCAGTCGTTAAGCTTGGTTGAATGCCTTAAGGGCGGCATGAAAAATTTCAACAGCAGGTAGCCACAACCTGCGTCTGTCTATTTCAACACGGCAATGGGCTCACCACCTATTACGTGGGACAGAAATCCACACGGTGAAAAGTGGGCATATAATATTTATATATGTATTTGTATTGTAGGTATATGTATCCATATGTATATTTATATAAATATTTGTATTGTAGATATATGTATCTATATATATATATATATGTTGTTTTTTATTATGTTCATAGTATTTATATATTTAATTTATATATTAATAGATAATTATGTATATGTATATTGTAGACTATGCCTACTTCAGTAGGCTTAGGTTTGTTGTAAATTATGCACTGTTAACTATAAGTAATATTTATCACCACGTCTAGTACGCCCTAAACTGTCTCATTTATGTAATATTATACTTTTTTTTTTTTTTTTAACGTGTGGAAATCCCCTCGGATGTCATGCCGGACTCGAACCGGCTAAAACCACACAGTCCCCGCCTAACTGTCTATTGCCGGACGCCCCGGGTAACTCCTCGGAAAGATGTCCCAGAGCTCCCGGCAGACTTTGGCTACCACCGCGGCCTCACCTGGGGTTCGGGTGTTATCCCGCTTCTTTGGGGGGTTGGTTCGGGTACTATCCCGCTTCTTGGGGCATGAGGCGTGCGTGACATTTTCATGTCATGCCTACGTCTTGGGCCTGCTTCTGTAAGGACGACGAGCAGCCCATGTAATATTATCCTTAACATTAAATCTATTATGGTTGTCTGGAAGAGATTGCTTTCAGCGATAAGACCGCCCATTGTACTTTCATTTATATTTATTGTTAAATTTCTTGTTTCTTATGGTGTACAATAAAGTGTATTCTATTCTATGTATGTATGTATATATTATAGAATTAAGCTGCCGTCGCTAGTCATTCGACAAATTAATCTAATATTGATCGATGTGGTTATTTGATATTTTTGTAGAGCAACTATATACTTGATAATGGGCCGAACTTGATACTTTATCGAATAATTTAGATAATTAACTAAACTATTGATATAGAGAATGCTTGGAAGGTATTGATTTAGAAAATTGTGTGACGTAACGAGGTGATTTACAATATGACAGGTTTAAATGAAAGTGTCTGTGTAGCTGGAAAAGTTCGTCTTGCATTAGTCGTCCAACGAATGAGTAAGACACTACGAGAAATATATATTGTGCGAAAGTAGAGGGTAGAAGGACTCAGGGTAGGCCGAGACTTACATATGAAGACCACGTGAGCAGATTGCTCAACAACGGAAAGGTCAAAAGTACTCGGATACCCAGACGTGCATGTATGAAGTTATTAATGAATCTGTAGGAAGCGAAAGAAGTATGCATGTGATTATGAAACGCTTTTGCGACACACTGAAAGTCAACATTACGCTCTCTAGTGCGACAAACTCTTCTTGTGTCACAAACGCAGTACAGTTTTCTTGATTGACTTGGTTACATACAAACTTAGTGACACACCTTTATCCCCGAAGGGGTAGCCAGAGGCATACTACACACCCACATTTCACCGTATGCATTTTTGTCACACGTAATAGGTGGTGAGCCCCATGCCTTGTTGAAATAGACAAGAATTTTTTCAAGCCACCCAGAAAGCTTTAACTTGGCTTAACGATTGCCATTATACTGGCAACCGGGACCAACGGCTTAACGTGGCATTCGAAGCACGTTGGTGTTGGTTGCGTAAGTGGTAGTATATACAACTGCCACGCAAAGGTCTCTGGTTCGATGCCTGAGACGGAACATTATATTTGTAAGTTTAGGGTTTGTCCCAACACTTATAACTCAAGAACGGGCTTTTATGATCTTTGCTTTATTGTGTTTGTGTCTACCCCGAATAGCAGAATGAAAAGAAAAATCATGAAAGAAAAATGTGTGTGTACGAGAGTACACAGGCAAGAAGTGAAACGTCTTTACATTTTTTTTTTCGGTTATAAAATTTCTCTCAAACGTTGATAAAGAAGTTTCACTTACGATAAAGAAGTTTCACTTCAAAACAACAGGTCGTGTAACCAAAAAACGAGACAAGCTTATATTAGCTTACTTTGGGAAAGATAAATAAAATAAATATCCATCACGCCTTATCCCCGAAGGGGTGGCAGAGGCATATTATAAGCTACTTTTCACCGTGTGGATTCCTGTCCCACGTAATAGGTGGTGAGCCCATTGCCGTGTTGAAATAGACAGACGCAGGTTGTGGCTACCTACTGTTGAAATTTTTCAAGCCGCCTATAAGGCCTTCAACCAGGCTTAACGACTGCCATTTTACTGGCAACCGGGACCAACGGCTTAACGTGCCTTCCGAAGCACGGAAACGCTCGCAAATATAAATGCCACAAAGTGGTCACCCATCCGAGGACCAGCCATAGTGAAAGTTTCTTAACGCAGTGATCGTTTACAGAACACTACGTCCGCGGGGTCACGAGCGCTTCCCTTTGCGCTTTACTTTGGGAAAGATTAGGAAGCGCACTGAAAATGTCACACGGGCGTTAATCGCACTGAAAATGTCACACGGGCGTTAATCGCACTTCTATATACTCAATACACTTCAATATTTCCTTCGAAGAAGATCAGGGGACAAAGAACCCTAATCAACCGGGATCAACGCTAACATGAATCCTACTACATTTTCCGATCACTTATCAGCCTTGTTTCCTTAACCAAGTTACGGTGGCTACATCTGTCGCGATGTACGGCTATTAAGGCCCTATGCATGCTTCTAACAAGTAATTTGATTGTATGAAACGAAGTCAAATTGTATTCTACGTACATTGAATATTAGAAGACAGAAGGGAAAACATTTTTTTTAAATATTTGGGCCATTTTTTAGGAGTAAGTAAAAGAAAAATTTTTGAAAGTAAACTCCAAAATCTAATCACCATCCGTGTCCCTTTTCCCAGATTTTAATAAATTTATGAGTCTTTCTAAAAAGTCTATAGGGAGAACGAATTTTTTTAAATCATTTTCGGTTAATAGATTAATTAATCCATATTATATTTTAGTAACGTTTACAAAAGAACAAATTTAAGTGGTAGCTTACCACTTAGAAAAATGTCCATACACATACACATAATTTCCATTCAAAGACATTCACGTCCCAATATTTTCGCATTTACGCACGGTTCTGGACTAGATTAAACATAAAAGATTCGCTGACCATCACCGCATTACGGTCGTGAACAACACACCCCTGAAAGTACATTTTTTTACTATGTAATTTACAGTTCTCCTGTTCGAAAACTGGTTTGGTTCAAAATATTTTTACATACCATCTGCCTTTTAAAAGGTAATTATTTTATGTTTTTTACATAATTATTTGCTAGATATTTCCAATATAATATCCCTCTATACAGTGTTCAACTAAAAAAAAACGTTACCTACTTAAAATGTCCTTTTAATTCTGAAATTATTGAAAATCTCATTGCCATTATTATAATTACCATTAATTCCCATTCTTTTTAGAATGGAATGGTAAGTAGAAGAAACAAGCGGTAATGATTTTTTATTGAGTCTGGATGACGTAGTAATGACAGAGGTGGTAATCTCCCCCATCATGGGGGCCAGCGGCTGTCCCAGTGACTAGGCTTCGGCTTCACCGGTCACGATCTTCAGCTGCCCAGCGTGTAAAAAACAGCAGACGAACAGAATCTCCTCATTGGTACTTCCGAAAGACCAAAGTGTATCTCCTACAGTCCTGCGAAACTAGGTGCCACAGGTCCCTGCCCGGGGGAACCGAGAGTGGGGGTACATTGCACAGTGAAAGTTACCGTGAGGAACCATTGCTTCCGCTGCTGTTAGTCTTGTCACAAAGCAACCCTTACCGCTGTCTCATCGCACTACTTTAGTTGCGTTGCGTACGGCTAAAGTACAGACCACCTCGAGATAGAGGCCCGTCAGGTATGGGTAGTGGTTGTTACCGGTCAAGAGCGGCCACGTTCACGACAGGATGGGGGAATGGAGGTTCATTAATGGACAGAGTAGCGGCCGGCGATGCGCCAGAATAGAATCGCTCGTTTTAATCTACCTACTTTCTTTTTGTATTTTATTTATATATTCTATATATAAGTGTTTAAATTTTGAACTTCAGTAAAGTGACTATCATGGCATTTCAATCTTAGACAGTTCAAGCTTAGATATAAAAAAAAGACGTGTGGCACTCGGAGACTGCCGCGGTAAAGCTATTGCATAGCATACCTTTGTTTTTCTTTGATATTAATTCAAGTTACACTAAAAAAAACAAAAAAAGAACCCAAAAAAAAATCCCTTACCCTCACTCTCACAGTCACCCTCATCCTCAGCCTCACACTCACACTTACTATCATCACGTCTCGATCCGTGCGAGCTTCGTACAATCGTACCATATAATATATGTACATACACGTTTAGCCAACGCTCGGCCGTGCTCGGTGAACTTCGTGTGACCTCGTCTCGACCTTCGTCTTAGGTTTTTTTCCTTACGGAATTTCTTGAAACATTTTATGCGGGTATATCATTACTATAAAATAGTTATGGGAAAATAAAGTATGCCTAATGATTTACTCTGTTTGAACGTTATGCGAAATGAAGAGTATGCCAAAAAACGTTATGCAGTTTTAAGTTATGCCTCTAGAATCTGGAATGGTAAGGCCATCCGCTGGCCCAAACACCAGCCAATGTTAGGGATTACGTCGAGAACGACGTGCCCGCAGTCACCAAAAGTGAGCTAGAGGTGCTGCGGCTAAGCCCCGCGGACCCGATAGCATTCCGGGGTGAGTACCTATGACTGCTGGATCTCAATTATTGTTGACTATTAAGGTTTTGGCTTATCCTTCAATAAAGACTGGTTTCCCAAAGTATGGGGTAATTGGTCCTTATCCAAAACGAGGGCGGCCAGCAGCCTGGCCTTCCGGCTATTGGTCGCTGGTATTGCTCGACGAGGTATGCAAGCTCTTTGAACGTATCATTGCAGAGCACTTCGTCGCATATGTCACAGTCATGGGGATCTGGTACTGGGTACATAAGCAGTTTGTTATCCATCAGTTTGGTTTCAGTGCTCCTCCGATGACGCGATCATGAGTGTCGGAGGCCTCGCGGAAGGAGCGTCATCACAGGTGAGGTAGCCATGGCGGTGTCTCATGACATAGTCAACGCCTTGCCCTGGAAATGCTTTAAGAAGACGCTTATTTTCATATGGTGCCTCCCTGCCTCTAGTGCATTGTCGGGGCTTATCTTTCCGGGAGAGCCATAGCTTACTAAAGCTAGGGCTGGCATGGCGAGAAGTGTTGTGTTTCCCAGGGATCGGTCTTAGGACCACTTCTGTAGAACATCATCTACGATATGATGCTGCGTGGTCCGTTGCTGAGAGGTCACTCTCGTGATGGCGCGAGGTGGAATGCATCAAGATGCAATCCTAAGGACCACGTCAGGTGTTGCTCCAGTCTTGTGTCGAAGTTATTTTTCAAACGTTTGATTTTATTTCTTATTACCATTTCAATTTATTTCACTACCATATCTCGAGATCTAATTACCGTATATAGGAAATCTCATTACCCTTTTTTAAATAAAAAGAAACATCAATATCTCTTAGCAGAAAAGAGTAATTGCTGTGCCTTTCATAAAATTCAGTTTCTATCATTAAATTCTTTCCGAAAAATTCATAAAAAGACATGAATATGTGCATTTATTTTTTTATTCTCCAAAACGTCCAATATGCTCGAAATGAAATATTCGCCCATTTATATATTTCTAAATACATACAAATTTTGGTTTCGCAGTTTAGGTGTTTGCTATGTATAGCAAACACCTAAACTCCGAAATTAACATTTGTGGATTACATAAATATTTGTTCCGACCTGTGAATCGAACCCGGGACCTCAGTGCGGCAGTCACATACAATACAGGCAATCAAATTAGTTGTAAAGGATTAGTGGTAAAGTGACGGAGTAAGAGTGCAATTTTTTGCAATATAAATGTGTTAGTTTAGCTTAGACCATTATAACGGTGAATACAAAATGTTAATTAACTAAATATAATATAAATAACATGACCATCTTCCCCCAAAGAACATATTTAAATTCATGAAGGCGCTACACAGGCGCTGCTGGGGGAGAATAGGGGGGGAGAATGGGGGGCTGTCGTAATTAGAAGGGAGCTATGATAAAATTGTAATTGTAGGCTAACTTTGATAGTTTCTTCTGGAAGGTAAATTATCAAACTTCAGACTTTTACAATCAACAATAATAAGTTATACTACAAACACAAACACAACAAAACAACGAAGAAAAACAAATCCTTTGGTTGTGTTGGCGATTGACACAGACTATCCTAAAAATCAAAGTCAGGGTAGGCCGAGACTTACATATGAAGTCCACGTGAGCAAATTGCTCAAAAACGGAAACGTCAAAAGTACTCAGATACCCAGACGTGCGTGTATGTTGCGATTGCTGAATCTGCAAGAAGCGAAAGAAATATGCATGGATCATGAAGTCTGGGGATCAGTCCTCTCTGACCCCGTTAGGGATACAGCGTGAAGATAGGGTAGTATATAGTATATAAAATACAAAAAATTATCAGTCCCAGAATATGAACCAAAGACCTCATTAGCACTTAAATAGATTACCACGCCACCTTGGCAGTTAATAACACGAGTAAAGGCGTAAAGTATAGCTAGTATTATTATGTTTCCATTCATTCAATTTGTACCGCACATTATTGAATTATAAAAATTTCCCGTAATTTTATAACACACCCCGTATCGTGGCATATAATCATTGGAACCAACCCCTAGGGGGGTTGAAATAAATTGTGTAGTGCTTCTAATAATATATCAGGCTTTGAAGGTAATTAATAGTACCAATTTGGTATATGTACCACAAAATGAATAGTGTTATAAGTTTGTATAATTAATATAAGGTATAATTATATTTTACAATATTAATAAATATCAACTTAACTTAACTTAATATTAACATTAAATATAACCTTAAAAATTTGATACATAACTAAAATATATTATTAAAAGAGGTCCCTTTAGGCAAGGTTCCGAAGATACTGGCAGCGTTCCCCCTTTGAATAGCTTGACTAATTCTTCGTCCGAGGTAGCTGCCAGCTCTTCGGTCTCCTGTGATGTCGACTAACCTTTTCGCAATTTCCTTAAAAAGCCTTATAGCGCTAGGACCCCACGGACCAAGAGTCTCGACACCGAATGGGACAAAATCATATTCGGAGCCAAGACCCCTGTATTTGAATGCTTTAGCTTTTTCAGCCGCTTCACAAGCCGCACCAGCTCTGTTGTTGGTTCCATGTAGATGGGAAGGGGCCAGCGTGTCTGAACAGGTTGCATCCCATACCAGCACCCGGCCCATCTTCCATGGAATCAAACTCATACCGTCCGGTCTATTGCCATCGTCTCTTGCAATACCAGTTGACTCAAGTAGACTTGGCACGTTGACCGTGGCAAGGGACCGGCGTAAGATATCGTTAAGAAATAGAAAAAAAAAGATAGGTATTGTATGTATGAATGTATGTTATACTGTTTGTTAAATACAACCATATAAATAATAAATGAATATTGTGGGACATATTTTTACACACTGCCATCTAGCCTAAAATAAGCTAAAGCTTGTGTTATGGAATCTAGATGACTGCGTAACTTTGGCTGACCGAATACGTAACGAAGTGATACGCAATATGGCAGGTTTGAATGAAAGTGTCAGCGTTAAGCTGGAAAAGGGCGTGCTCCGTTGGTTTGGACACGTCCAACGAATGAGTGAGGAACGATTGACGAAGAATATATATTGTTCAAAAGTAGAGGGTAGAAGGAGTCAGGGTAGGCCGAGACTCACATATGAAGACCACGTGAGCAGATTAGTCAAAAGTACTCGGATACCTAGACGTGCGTGTATGAGGCAATTAATGAATCTCGAAGAAGCGAAAGAAGTATGCATGGATCGCGAAGCCTGGCGATCTGTCCTCTCTAACTACCCCGTCAGGGATACAGCGTGAAGATAATTAAAAACATATCTACTTATATAATTCTAAATACATACATATTATACATAGGAAACACCCAAACTCCGAAAGAAACATTTATGGATCTCACAAATATTTGTTCCGACTCTGGAATCGAACCTCAGTCGCGGATATATGTATCCAATTTTATTGCAGTTACACATAATAAGTTTTACCGGGTTATTTGTTCTCTCTGACTACTATCAGGTATACCTACAGTGTGAAAATGGAAAAACTTCCCAGACTTACAAGAAAGCGAAAAATTTGTAAACGATCGCTGCGTTAAGCAACTTTCGCTATGGCTGGTCCACAGAAGGGTAACTAGGTAGCATTTAAACCAAGTTGAAGGCCTTATAGGCTTGACAAGTTTTAACAAAAGGCACCACAACCTGCGTCTGTCTATTTTAACACGGGAATGGGCTCACCACCTGTTACGTGGAACAAAATGCACACGGTGATATGTGGGCGTACAATATGCCTCTGCTACCCCTTCAGAAATTAAAGGGTCAAGGGATAATACACAAAGGCGAGTACACAAAAAACAAGGTAGCATATTGATGTCATATTTTCTATCCAAAGCCCTCAGCGTGGTCAAAGTTTTAACCGAAATTAGTTTTTATATACAATAGTTTGTTCTTCCATAACCGTTCGGCCAACACATGTTGACCTTTAGCTGAGTACTGAGATGGTATTTATTGCGGTTTTTGTTATAATTGCAACCACATTCTGAGTTATGCTCTTTCAATAGCCGTAAAAACGTTGGAGCAGCACATAAGGTCTAATACGAGGAACAGCCTTATCTTGGCGCATTCTATTAGCCGGGTCGCCGTGAATAAACCTCAGCCCTATCTTGCGAACTGAGGGCCAAGTCTACTATTTCAATCGCGTCAGAAAAGAATCGTAATCGTCGCTCAAAAGAAAGCCACCTGTACAATTTTGACTTTTTTTTGTAATCGTACTCCAATAGACTTCAATCGGTCGGCTGATGAGTTCTACTAACACGAACTGCGCCAGTGGCCACTAGTCAGTTGCATTTTTGATAGTCTACTAACATTTTGACAGATAAAAACAGCGATTCTGGTTCTATTCTACGGCTTGTCAATAGTAGACTCGACCCCCTGGTTAGAAGAAGGCAGAACACCGCAAGTTTAAGTGGGTAGGACGGCTCCTAAAGGCAATTCCACACATCGTTTCCACTGCCCCTGCAGCAGGAATGACGGTGTGTAAACATATTCCCCGTGTCAGAAATAAATACCATAAACACAATGTATTGGGGTGCATTGGGATACTTCCGAGATCTTGGGAGTTTAAACCAGTACTGCACTTGCTGATTAACGGTCAAATCGGTCACCCATCCGAGGTCTAGTTATTGCGAAAGATTAGAATAGTAACTTTCGTGAGCGATGTTCATTATTACTAAATAAACGGTTTTACTAACGTGTAAATTTCGGGATAGACCGACTAGTTTCGGACCAAACGGTGGTCCTTTTTCAAGAGCCAGCGCAGCTTCTTTCAAGCTTCCTGCAGTTTCATCAATCGCTTCATACATGCACGTCTGGGTATCCGAATACTTTTGACTTTTTCCGTTTTTGAGTAATCTGCTCACGTGGTCTTCATATGTAAGTCTCGGCCTACCCTGACTTCTTCTACCCTCTACTTTCTCACAATATATATTCCTCGTCAATCGTTCCTCACTATTCCGACTTGTCCAAACCAACGGAGCACGCCCTTTTCGCTGACACTTTCATTCAAACCTGCCATATTGCGTATGCACCTGCCATATTGCGTATGCACCTGCCATTTTCGGGCGTTCGTAATTTCTATTATTACTTTCTGTTCTATAAAGAACTCTCCTTGTTTAGAAATCGGTTCAAAAACAATGTGTGAGCGTGTTTATAAATGAAAATACACCCACTTATAACTAATTAGGTTAGTGAGGGGACATGAAATTTGTATGAAAATAATCGATCGATTGTTCGACAATTACTTTAATCGAGGGTGGGGACGCATATGTTTATTTTTTAGGTCATTTTCTTTCAGAATATAATTATATTACAAGCTGCGGCATCGCCTGTGACATACTTTGAACTCGCGTCGCACCTTTTACTCCCGTCGTTTTAATACTTTAACAATAATGTATAAAAATTTGTCCGATTCGTCGCCATTTATGATTACTGCTCCGCTTTGCAGGGTAATATATTGCCTATAGCCTTACTCCATAAATAGGATATGAAACACAAAATGAATTTTTCAAAACCGACCTTTAGTTTCTGATATAAGTGCAAAGTCAAATTTAACCAAACAAAGAATCTCTTTAGCTAATAGTATGGTATAAATTTTCTCAGAAACAACCAACTCAGCAATAGTAAATAGCATGTGAATAATTAGATCACAAAACTGAACTAAACGTCTATGGTTCCATATAGTGACTATGAGAGAAAGAGAGGAAGAAAATGTGTGCTCAAACCTCTCTCTCTTACCCTTACAGTAATATACGAAATGTATCTCTCACATTTTCTATCTACACAAACTTATATTATCCCTCTAAATTTTCTTTCGCCTCACCCGATCACACGTACACACGTTTCGTAACGCAATCACCTGCTTACTTCCCAAGTCAATGGTCTGTAAAAAAGTTTTAATTCAAAAAATACATCGGTAACGCCATTTTATCTCCAATAGAATAGGCAGAGGCGTAATCAACGACCGCATTTCACGCGCGTGGTCCCGCGGACTCAGTGTTATGTAAACGATCACTGCATTAAGCAACTTTCACTATGGCGGTCCTCGGATGGGGGACCACTTTGTGGCATTTACATTTGCGAGCGTTTCCGTGCTTCGGAAGGCACGTTAACCTGTTGGTCTCGGTTGCCAGTAAAATAGCAGGGCGGCTTGAAAAATTTTAACAGCAAGTCGCCACAACCTGCACCTGTCCATTTCAACACGGCAATGAGCTCCCCACCTGTTACAAGGGAGTGCATACGGTGAAATGTGGGCGTATTGTACGCCTCTGCCTACCCCTTCGGGGATAAAGGCGTGACAATGTGTCAATGCACTTTTGACCTGCGAAACAGGTGGTAAGTCCATTCCCGTGTTCAATTGCACAGGCGCAGGTTGTGGCGACCTGCTGTTAATCATTCACAAACTACCTAAAATATCTGTAACTTGGCTTAACACGGTGAAAAGTGGGCGTATAATATGCCTCTGCCACCCCTTCAGGGATAAAGGTGTGATTGATACCACTTGGGACTAATTTACCACCCGCATTTCCATTTGTGACTCCTGTAAACCAGGATCTGCAGCAATGACCAAGAGCAGAAAAGTTACACCGAGCTCGATCTCGGTGAAGTCCCAGGAGAAGTTAGAAGGGTCTTGGAACCCGCAACTAATACAACTTGGCTTAACGACTGCCTTGTAACTGGCAACCAGGATCAAAGGCTTAACGTGCCTTCCGAAGCACGCAAACGCTCCGAAATGGAGTTGCCACAAACGATGACCCATCTCTTTTGTTTTTCATAACTTGCTCGCCTAAAAGTAAAGTTGGCACGCGATATTATTATTCCTCTAGTATAAAGAAGTAGGCCTTGATCGCGATATCTGGCGATCTATCATCTCCGACTACCCCGTCATGGATACGGCGTGAAGATAGTTAGTAGGTATATTAGGGAGCCAGCAAGCAACCAATATATCTTGCTTTGTGGCTTTGACAAAGAAACGATCTTTTAATCGCTCGAATTTTACCCAACCAAACAAACACACGGATCATAATTATACCTCAATATTTAATTTCCATTTTGTACCTCCTCTTTTTTAAAGTCCGTTAAATACCTTATGGTAACGCCACGCCAAACAATATGTATAATAGTCGACACAAGTTGTGACCTAATTTCCTACATCGCCATATTCGGCGGCAATACTTACTAGCTAGTTTATAAATAGCGTAGCACATGTTTCTCTGTTCATTCTGTCGTTGTAAGTCAAGCAATAAACAATTTACGCTGATATACTTTCCGTTACATCATTTGTCTATACGCTCTATAAACCCGGTGTAATATTATGTTATTAACTTTACACTTTACGAGACAAAGCTTCAGATAATTTTATTCAACAAATTGTCATTTCGTTCCCAAACAGAGGCTTTGCTCGTTTACTCTATAAGCCTCAATGTCTTTTCACCAAATGAAACTGTCAATCAATACGACCCCCCCCCCTACCTCCCCGTTTTGCAGAGAGAAAATGAACGTCTTAACTGTGTTAAAACTTTGAAAGGTATGACATTAAACTTTCTTCAGGATACAGTTCATTTAAAATTTATTTTTTAGAGTTCCACAGTCTGTTACGAACCACTTATTAAAGTAACGAAGTAAAAATAATATCTTTATTAAATGAATTATTATAATTTATTTTATGACAGTAAATTTTTACGACCAACTGACACCGTGAAGTTATCTGATAAGTATTTTCTTGACAACTTATAAACACCCTGGAGTTAGCTGATAAGTGTTCTCATGACAACTTATAACTACATTTAAAGTAGTTCGCATTCTTTTAATGTTCTTTTTTTCTTTAATAATTTATAATTCCTGTTACGAACAAAGAGTTGTGGTATATGTAATGAAATCTTATTAGACTAAAGCAGTATAACTTCTATCGCATTTACATAAGTACACATACACTTGTTTTGCAACCATTTAAACGGCACTTACTACGATAGAACATATAAAGATAAATTTTATATTTTTAACGTGCCCACCGGTTCGGAACGCGGCCCACCTGAGAAGAACCGGCAACAAACTTAGGAAGGCTTATTTCACGATGCTAGCACATAATTTACAGTCGTACCTCTCCTGCAAATAGTCTTTAAGGGCAGGTAGTCAAAGTCACGTAAGCACCAAAACTCTTCCTCAGCCCCCGCTTAGACAGATCGACGATTTAGTTGCGCTAACGCGCTACAGTATAAATTATCGGCAGCAGAACAATCGAAGTGGAACATCTCTGTTATTATGTTGGATTTCATTTTTAAGACTTTGATATGATGATATAACGATAAATTTATACTTTGTGCACAGGTACCAAATAAAATACCCCTACTCGTTATAACCATCATCATCATCCGAGCGTCTGTCCTAGTTGCGTCTCGCGACGCCCGGGGTCCGCTTACGACGACAAGCCAGCACTTCTTGGGTCTACCCCTCTTACCGGGACCCGGCGGGGCTGACATGGCCAGACATTTGTTACCTACTCCCTATAACCCTACTCGTTATAACCATATTTTAATATAAAAACAATTTCAAATAATAAAATAAAAAATGCATGAAAGTTGCAAGAAGTTCGTCCACAACAAAATAAATTAAGTAAGAAACAGCTATTTTTACAGACAAGTTTTTAGAATGTAATAATGAATTGCTGTCTTAGTGATAGTTTATGATGATGAGTTGGTATAGAATAGAATACATACATACATATTACATACATATCTGGGTAGGCAGAGACTATGGTTTTCCATTGTTACGACATATAACCACCGGACATACAACTTTCGCATCTTCTACTTTCATGAGTGTTTTCATACACGCTTGCCTGTTAAAGTTGAAGCGCTCGTGGCCTCGCGGTCTCAGTGTTCTGTAAACGATCACTGAGTTACGCAACTTTCACTATGGCTGGTCGTCGGATGGGTGACCACTTTGTGGCATTTACATTTGCGAGCGTTTCCGTGCTCCGAAAGGCACGTTAAGCCGTTGGTCCCGGTTGGAGCGTCGAATGAGATAAACGAGTTAATGCATGTTTGTCTTATTTCTGTCGGTGTGTGCTACTTATGCAATCCAATATAAACAACGGAATATTTATTTTATTTTCATTTGCGGTGTCGCGCGTAATAGATAAACAGTACTTAAGTTCAGCACTTACTTACGTATTTCTTAAAACAAAACAATGTCGGAAGTAAAAAAGAAGAGACGGCAATACTCTGTGGAATATATTAAATTCGGATTCATTGAAAATCCCACAAACCCATCGTCGCCTCAGTGCCTTCTATGTCTAAAAACATTTATGAATGAAGCAATGAAGCTTTTAAGACTGCAAGAGCATTTGAATAAAATGCATCAAGATAAGAAAGACTAGAATGTAGCATAATACTCAGCCACGTGTAGCAAAACTATTTTCGGCAGCTGCTAAGCAAGATGACGACGGACTTCGAGCTTCGTACAATATCTCTTTGTTAATTGCTCAAAAAGGCACACTACACAACATCGGAGAAGAGTTAATTTTGCCAGCAATAAAGGAAGTAATAACTACTGTGCTTCATAAACCGGCTGCAGATATTATCCGAAAAATTCCTTTGAAAAAAATTTTAAGACATTTAGAGACCGATACAAAAGGCGAAACCATATTCAATACATTGGAAAAGTTTTGTGATGAGAAAGAGATTCCCTTGAAAAATATTATATCAGTTGCTACAGGTGGCACTCCGGCTATGACAGGGTGCCACAAAGGCTTTATAGCGTACTTAAAAAAATAAATTCCTGATGTACTTGCTGTACATTGCGTTATTCATAGACAACATTTGGTTGCTAGAAACTTAAGTGACGACTACTACACGACGACTATTTCAATCACTGCAATATGTCATCAAAGTAGTCAATAAAATCCGTACTAGCTCTTTAAATGATAGATTATTTAATCAGCTTTGTGTTACTAATGACGAAGATTCCAACCGTTTGTTGCTTCATACTGAGGTTCGTTGGCTATCAAGAGGCAATTGTCTGACTCGATTTTACAACCTGTTTGACTCTGTGATAGAGTTCTTGGAAACTAAAGATACAGAATTGCGCAACAAGCTCAAAAACTTACATCAAAAAATGATATAGCTTACATGACAGACCTGTATAAATTGTTTAACGACATGAATCTCCAACTGCAAGGCGATGAACTAAATTTAATTAAAACAAAAATGTCGTTGCTGCTTACGCAGCCAAACTGCTTCTATACAAAAAGAATATGGGCAGACGACAGTTTCACAATTTTCCGGATTTATCAGTATCCTGCAGTAACGACGACTTGTTTCCCTACTGCCAACATTTGGAAAACCTCCACATTGACTTCACCGAACAATACCAGGACATTTTGAACTTGGAAATACCAGCCTGGGTGTTAGATCCGTTTTCAAATGTCAACACAGCAATCTCACCTCAGCTGGAAGAAGAACTTATAGAATTGACAACAAACGAGAAAATAAAAATCAAATTAAAAAATGACCATCAAGAATTTTGGCTACAAAAACCGATCCCGCAATTGTACCCTGGATTGTGGTCAATCGTTCAACGATTCTCGATAGCATTCCCATCGTCATATTTGTGTAAACGAGGATTTAGTGCTGTGGCAACGCTGCTTACTAAAAAGAGAAATCGTTTGCATGTTACCGAACGTGGCGACTTGCGGCTGTTCTTGAGTAAATTGGAACCTGATATCAACAAACTTATTAAACAGCATCAGATTCATCCTTCACATTAGTTTTTATATAAGAATCGATTATGTTTGTTTTATTTTGAATAAAAGATACTCTGTCTGAATACTATTAAGTTGCGTTTCAATTATCATTCTCATTGGCAGGTGTAGCCCGTAAGAGTTAACTTGAGACCTGAGCGTCGTTATGTACTACCTACAGTGCTCAGGTCTCAAGTTAACTCTTGCGGATTATAGTAAAAGTCTATTTTAGAATGAATGTTTAATCTCAGCTAATATAGCTCACAACAATTAATTAATTTAATTTTAAGGTATAGTGGTTTTTAAGTAGGTGATAAAATGGAGGCGCTAAAAATTTATTTAGCCTCAAAGTGTAGTAAGAAAGCAGTAGACAAAATAAGTTTGGGAACCTCTGGGTTAGATGGCGCTGTGTGAAAAGTGTCCCACATTATTTATTATTATTATATATGTTTTTTCTTTCTTTCTAATAACCTTATTCACAAAGCTTTATTATAATTCATTTATCTGTTTTATAAATTTATTTGTTGATCACATAATTGCTTTTTATCTGTAATTAATAATAAACGTAATCCAAAATAAATATAACTAATTAAATATTCTTTGTATGGAATAGAGTTATGGCATAATAATAGTGGGAATGTGAACCCCTCCAAATTCAGTTAAAGTTTGGAAGCAACTGGAAATTCACAAATTAGAACAGAACAGCCTATTCATTACAAACAGAAGACGCTGGTTCGAGTCCAGCTCGTGACTGAAAATTTTTTCCACTTTATAAAATTAAATTTAGATAAAGTTTCAAAATTGTTTCTAATGTTTAGGCAGGTGTCATCACAAATCGAATGATTAATAATGCAATTCTATACATTCGTACCGTGCAACTTTGCTAAGTGCCGGTAGATGGCGCCTAACGTCGCCTCAAGACGTAAAAAGAGGTGGATTAATTCGTCAGTTACGAGCTGGTCACGGTGGTGTAGTTGGTAACGCGTCTGATGCGTTGAACCAGAAGACGCTGGTTCAAGTCCAGCTCGTGACTGAATCTTTTTTCCACTTTATAAAATTAAATTTAGATAAAGTTAGCATACTAATTGCTTTTGAAAATTGTTTCATTACAAACAAACTGAAAAAGCTTTCCTCTTTATAATATTAGTATAGATTATGATCTTACCAGTTCCAAGTTGCAAATCTTCTCTAAGATTGTGTTCTGCAACAAAAATAAACACATTTTGTTAATCTTTTAAGATCAGTGATAAAAACAAAATGTTACTTTGTGACCTACATGAATAAATACTTTTCTTTTCATTTTTAACTTCAATAACTTATATCTCCCTCGCAACTTCTATTCGGCTCGCCCAATCCCACTTTTTGTCACACATTCCACAGATTCATAACTCCCTCTCTTTCTAACTTCAATAATTTTTACCTCCCTCTCAACTTCCATTCGCCTAACCTAATCACACTTTTTGTCACGCATTTCCCAGCTTCCTAACTCTCACTCTTTCCAACTTCAATAACTTTTACCCCTCTAAACTTTCTTTCTCGTCACCCAATCACTCTTTTCGTTACACATTCACTTCCCAAGTCAAGCGTGCGGTAATAAAGAAATAAATCCTTCTCAACACAAATAACGTTATAAAGGATTATCGTATCATCTATTAGCGTCCTTCGAGCGAAGGTCTTCCAGCCCTCGACCGTAATTAAGGCCCATCAAAACTTGTTACGCAGATAATTATATTGTCATGAGAGATGTAACACGAGGGTTGTTCATATGTTGAGGTTGATTTAACTAATCTTGTCAACTAGATTTGGCACTGCGGTTTCGCCCGTTACATGCTCAAAGGGTAAACATTTAAGAGTGTTTAAGCACACACTGAAATTTTTACCGCACGGCAGAAGTGAAAACGTCATTGGCAATCGCAATAAATTATTATAGGTATTAAGGCGTGGTCATACAGCACAAAAAATAAAAGAATAATTATGTGGTGTCGTGGGACACCAGGTAGGAACGAAGTTAACAAGTTCTCGATTCAATTAATCATACAAAAAGTCACCGTTTGTATAGGATTCGAACTCGGGCCTCTTGCGTCTCAGCCGAGGAGCAGCATACCACCCAAACCACACAGCTACGTTACTGCAGTTTCCAAATTAGTGTTCACTTCACTGAGGTAAATAGACAATTTGAAAATCGACACAATTTGCAAAACAAACGACTGTCGCGCCTGCGCACGTCTCATTTAACGCTTTTATTCCACCCAATTTTTCTTACGGTTTTACTATCACATACTTTTCAGTTCGGTCGCGCAGAAAAATCCCTACCTCCTCCAAGCCTGCCATAAGGAACTTCGTTCCAAAAATCTTGAAAAAGAAAAAGTGTTGAAAAGACCCCATACATACATATAAAACCAATTAACATAGACCATTGATTTGTATGAGCGCTTATACAATTTGGAGGTTTAGTTTAATTGGCATTTTCTAACTTTTAGTTTCATCAATATTAGACTGGCTGACGGCCAAATCTGTTATGGTATTGGTAAAGAACTATGAATGTTATGAATATCAGCCGGTATCAAATTCCTTGTGTAAATTAACCATTACTATTAAGTATGAATTGAATAACAGCGAAGAGCAGCTGACTGTATCTTTCTCGCTCGGGTTCCCGAGTTAACCCGATCGAGCCTTTCACCTCAGAGCGTGACGGATCAGCCTAACTTACTACCTACGGAAAAATCTGTGTGCGGTGCGCAAACAGGACCCAAGTACTAAGATGTCAGTCTGTCTGTCTGTCACCAGACTGTATCTCATTAACCGTGATAACTAGATAGTTAAAAGACAGATAAAATACTAAGAACAGATATAAAATGGCAACACGGCAATGGGCTCACCACCTATTACGTGGGACAGGAATACACATGGTGATAAGTGGACACACAATATGTATGCCTCTGCCCCCCCTTCGGCATATAGCCCTTAGGCTATAAGGCGTGATAGATAAACAAATAAATAAATAATATAAATAAAATGAATATTTAGGAGGAGCTCCCATACAACAAACGTGATGTTTGCGCTGTTGATTGATGGCACTTGGTGGAACTTAGTACACATCTTAAATAAAAACACTTGTACTGTTGCACTTATTTAAATACACTACCACTTTTCGAAATAAGTGGAACAGTACAAGTGTTTTATTAAAAAAAACAAACGTCATATTTTTGAAGTCATTGGCTCGATATTGATAAATAGACTGTTTCTATACAGTAATGAGAAAAAGATGCTCGTCCCTGGTGCGTCGAGTGCGGGGTAGCCTCAACAGCGTCATGAACTGTGTTGCAAGTAGGCTCGACTGTGCTTATGTCAATCATTGTTGCATGCTCACTACGTCAGTGGTGAGGCTGCAGTTCTGATTGATATAGAGGCATATGAACACACTTTTATATACATAAGTTTCTTTTATAATATGCGTACTAATATAGTTTTAAGTTCAATTGTTACTAGAGTCCTTGTTACTTGATTAAATGAATTTTATTATTATTTCCTTTATTAAATAAATACACATATAAATTACATTTTTAAATACATTATATAAAACAAATCTATTTAAAAATATAAAAAATAGTATCCCACCGGTATCGGGTACAGGGACCAAGCTACCGGTGGTCAGGGCTGCAGAGACAGGAATTTCCGCACAATACGAGCCGTACCCAGAAGAACCGCCTTTTGCATCAAGCCCTTGACCCAACTGCCTAACGCGAGCCTCTTAAGATGTTGGTCGAGGCTCTTGGCGATCAGACCATGTGCCGATACAACTATCGGAACAATAATCGCTGAATCCACATCCCACATGTCGACAATCTCGTGAGCAAGGTCCAAATATTTTATTTGCTTATCTTTTTCGGCTTTTACGAGATTCTCGTCATGTGGTATGGTTATATCAACGATTAATGCGAGGCGTTCTGACCGATCTATTACCACTATATCAGGCTTATTGGCTACAATAGTCCTGTCAGTGATAATAGATCGGTCCCAGTACAACGTGACACGACCATTTTCTAGAACTGGGTCGGGCACATACCTATAATACGGTACCTCTGAATCGACAAGGTTATATTTCAGTGCAAGTTGCTGATGGACAATCCTGGCTACTTGGTTGTGCCTATGCAAATACTCGCCGTTGGCAAGACGAGAACAACCAGATATTATATGTCTAAGAGATTCACCAGGTAGGTGGCATGCCCGACATATGTCAACCGTACCATCTCTCAGAATATACTTCCGATAGTTATTCGTCATAACAACTTCATCAGTAATTGCGCAGACAAAACCCTCGGTTTCGCCAAATAGATCACCGAACCGTAGCCAGGAGACAGAAGCTAATAAATCTACATCGGGCTTATGTAAAGCCCGATAAAACCGTCCATGCAGTTCTTTACTCTGCCATATCTCCTTGCGATCGTCAGTACTTAGTATTAGTGGTTTGCGCCAGTTCTCTTTGGCAAGAGCAAGTGGGGTCAGTCCATTATCTATTGCCACCATATCCCTATGCATCCCCACGTCAGTACGAAGAAAATATTCTCTAAGGTTGCATATCTCACGGTTATGCAAAGTTTTGGCATTTAAAAAGCCGCGACCTCCACATTTCCGTGGGATATACAACCTCATTACGGAGGAACGCGGGTGATGCATTCGATATGCTGTCAATAGTGAGCGAACTTTCCTATCCAGGGAATCTAATTCGGTTTGAGTCCATCTAAGTATGCCGAAGGAGTATACTAAGACTGGCATAGCCCACCCGTTGATAGCGCGCACCTTGTTTCCGCCTGATAAAAGACTTTTAAGTACCTTTTTTAGGCGGCCCAGGAAACGCTCTCCCAACGTTCGTTTCATGTCAGTCTCAATAATACCCAATGCCTGCGACATACCCAGATATTTATAGGTTTCAGTTGCGGAAAGGGATCTAAGTTTTGTAAAATCTGAAAGTTGTACTCCTTCAGATTTCACAATCCGCCCCTTCTTAACATGCATAAGAGCACATTTATCTACACCAAACTCCATTTTGATAGAGTTACTAAAAGTTTCAGTGACCTTTAGTAACTCAGTCAAGTGGGATTCGGTGGAGGCAAATAATTTCAAGTCATCCATGTAAAGAAGGTGCGACACAACTTGACCTCCTCTCTGAAACTGATACCCCAGCCCTGAATTCTCCAGTAAAGTACTGAGAGGATTCAGCGCTAGACAAAACCATAAGGGACTCAAACTATCACCCTGGAAAATACCCCTCTCAATCTTCACAGGTTCACCATTCCCAAGAACCTGACGACACCCTGGATAAACAAGAGCCGTTCTCCATTGCCCCATACATGCCTTTAAGAAGGTGCATAGAGTTGTATCAACTTTATACAACTCTAGCACCCTCAACAACCACGTATGAGGCACTGAGTCATAGGCTTTCTTGTAATCAATCCAGCATGTTGCCAGATTTCTCCGGTTACGGCGGACCTGCTGATTAATGGCCATGTCAAGAATAAGGAGTTCCTTAGTACCACGTGACCCGCTTCTACATCCATTTTGAGAGTTGGACATTATAGAATTATTTTCAATGTGAGTTGTTAATTTGACTCTCAAAATGGATGTGAGAAGCTTATAGACCGTAGGTAAACAAGTTATTGGTCTATAATTTTTAGGGTCCGTAGTACTACCTGATTTATAAAGGAGGTGAGTGATACCTGAGGTCATAAAAGATGGCAGCAACCCAGATTCAAGTGATGTTTGAAAGCAAGATGCCAAACAGTCATGTGAGCTATGGAACCATTTAAGCCAAAAATTGTGCAGTCCGTCCGGCCCAGGTGACTTCCAATTGGGTAACGAACGAACTGCACTGGCAACGTCATCAGAAGTTATGATTATTGGTTCCATTGTATGTATAGACTCACATGACAATCCGACATCCCGCATCCACTCATCCTCTGTATGACTAACAGGCGCCGACCAAATACTTCGCCAAAATGTGTTTGTGGCTTCAGTATCAGGCAGGCACATGTCAGTCACACGAAAATCAGGCTGCTCCCATCTTCTATACACCCACCTCTCATCTTTTTGGAACGAACGATTTTGATTATAGCGATCCACTCTCTTCTTGTATCGTCGTATACGATTTGCCCACGCATAAATTTTCTGCTTCAGATGGTCAATACGTTCCGTGACCCGTAAAGAGTATTCGCAAGGACTAATATCAGTCCCCGCGAATGCCCGAATCACGAAACGCATTACTTTTGGGCGTGTATTACCCGCCCTGAAGCAGCACAGCTTGCCAATGAGCACCCTAGTCTCGGCGATACGACGCTCAATTCTGCATTGCCAGGCTGGAACAGATTTTGGTCGAATAGCTGGTTCAAATTGTTTAAATTTAACACCAGCTACCCGACAAACTGCAACAGCCGCGCAATACAGAATTGAGTGTGCATCACTTAAATCTAAACAAGTGTCAAAATAACTTGATAAAACCGAGTCCAGGGTACACACTAGCACTATGTTCTTTTTATGCGTAGGCAAACGCGGTAGACGTGGACGATTCTCAGGATCAGAAAACCTATACTCAGTAATCGTTCGTTCCAAAGTACTCCTTAATTCATCACTGTACTGGGTACTTACTTTTGTAGCAACATTATCCAGTTCTTCATCAATGGAATTGACAGGTTCTTCGTCATTATTCATTTGACTAACTACACTAGGTTGAGATGAAGAAGGGATGATGTGGCTACATTGTATTTCTGAACGAAGCCTCTCAAGTGCGGCGTCATCTAACATGTGACAGCGTTGAATGGCTCGCACTTGATCCGATAGCCGTTGTGCCGAAACGTTGACCGCTGGTTCAAGTACCTGAAACAAAGGCAGCATACGAACACGGTACGCAGTGAGGTTAATTCCTCCCTCTGTAGCCGCAAAATATGCCTGCATAACGTTTTCATTCATAGATGAAGTCCATCGTATGCGGTGCACATTACCACCGGCAGCGGGGACCCTATACGAGACCGGTTGGCCTCTGGGCTCCAAGCACGTCGGTGGCCGGCGTCTCCCCTGTCGACGTACAGGTGTTGGCGACGTCGGAGGGGAGAAATACTCGTCGCTCGATGAGGAGCTCAACGTCTCAGCAGCAATCGGTTCCAAGGTTTCCATGTGCTGCGAGGCGGAGCTATGCGATTTTTTTTTTATTATTATTATTATTATAAAGGGAACAGATAGACTCTTGAAATATGCATATAATATATAGTTGTATATACATTTTAAAAATAAATACATAACTAAATTAAAATAAAATATATATTTAAGAGGGGCTCCCATACAAGAAACGAGATTTCTTTGCCTTTGTCTCCATATGTCTGTATGTTCCGGTTTAAATCTAAAACGACTTGACTAATTTTAACGGGACTTTCTATTAACCTAGTCCTTTAGTCTAAAATCTATACCAATATTATAAAGCTGAAGAGTTTGCTTGTTTGTTTGTTGGTTGAACGCTAGTCTCAGGAAGTACAGGTTGGATTTGAAAAAATCTTTTTGAGTTAGATAGCCCATTTATCGAGGAAGGCTATAAGCTACATATCATCACGCTACTACCCTGGAGAGCGGAGCAGTAGTCATAAATGTCGACAAATCGGGCAAATTTTTATGCATTATTGTAGAATTTATAAGCGACAGGATTAAATAGGTGCGACGGGAGTTCGAAGCATGTCACGTGTGAAGCCAGGGGGGGTCACCAAATAATAAACTTCACCAAGGAATAAATTTTGGTCAGTCCTTTGTAGTACGTCCGAACCAACCTCATTTCAAAATTTGTACGTTCATTGTACCTTTTCCTAGAAAAGGTACAAACATGCACTTTTCATGATACTGTTCCTTACTTTGTATGCTTGTACTAAAACAAAAAGGTTTTTGCACTACGCTCGTAAACTTTATGACTGACCTGAGGTTTTGTGTACCTGTGTTCTGAAGTGACTATGTTGGTCCCTTGACTGTGCTTACATTAAATTATGCTTTCAACGCACTACATGT
This sequence comes from Thumatha senex, assembly GCA_948477245.1. Classification (NCBI taxonomy): domain Eukaryota; kingdom Metazoa; phylum Arthropoda; class Insecta; order Lepidoptera; family Erebidae; genus Thumatha; species Thumatha senex. The sequence continues at coordinate 13,915,658 of OX419752.1, read as the reverse complement.
CATGTTAAGCCTCTAAAACCTAAGATCCATTTTGGAAGTTATACTCGTTCTTCTTTTGGCGCGTTAAGGAAAAATGATGAGAGTAATTTTTTACACGTCACAAAAACCGACACCATGAAGTTAGCTGATAAGTATTTCCATGATAACTTATAAATACCCTAAAGTTAGCTGATAAGTGTTTTCATGACAACTTATAACTACATTCAAAAAAGTAGTTTTCATTCTTTTGATGTTTTTTTTCTTGTACCGCGTGTACATAAGTACACACATACACACACACACACACACACACACACACACTTTTTATTACTAATGCTACGTTCACACTCAGTTAGGTTTTACCGGATCGGATTTTATTCAAACGACATTCGGTGTTGAAAAAATTAATATGTAAATTTTTTTCAGCCTAAAGCGGGACTCGTGTCTTGACGACTTGTCACTTGTCGCCTGAGATGCTAATCCAACTTACAGTGTTTTGTTATTAAATGGATATGTAGCGCTCGTGGGCTCGCTGACTCATTGTTCTGTAAACGATCATTGAGTTAAGCAACTTTTGCTAAGACTGGTCGCGGTTGGGTGGTCACTTTGTAGCATTTACATTTGCGAGAGTTTCTGTGCTTCGGAAGGCACGTTAAGGCGCTAGTCCCTGTTGCCAGTAACATAGCAATCGTTATGCCAAGTTGAACGCCTTATAGAAGAGTCGAAAAAATTTATCAGCAGGTAGCCGAAACTTGCGTCGGTCTATTTCAACACGGTAATGGGCTCACCACCTCTTACGTGGGGTAAAAATACACACGGTGAAAAGTGGGCACATAATGCTTCTGCCACCTCTTCGGGGATAAGGCGTGATTGATAAACAAAACAGATCATATCTTTGTGTGAAAGTACGTTGACGTCAGCATGATACAATTGACATAAGCCGTTGGTCCTGGTTGCCAATAACGTGGTAGTCATAAAGCCATGTTGAATGCCCGAGGCCAGATCACAGATCGAGGAATGTTGTTCGCTTACTCTCGCAATCGCCTAATATGCATGCCGTTAAGCGACATACAAGAAAAACTCGTGTATTTTATGACTGCCTCTGTAGCGCGGTGGGAGTGCATCCGACTGCTACGCAAGAGGTCGTGGGTTCGATTCCCACCCCGGATAAAATTTTGTATGATGAGCACGATGGTTTATTCTGTGTCTGGGTGTTATTTATCTATAATATGTATGTATTTAGAAATATATACCTAAGTATGTTTATCAGTTATCTAGATCCCATAACACAAGCTAATATTAGCTTACTTTGGGCTAGAATGCGCTGTGTGAAAAGTGTCCCACAATATTTATTAATTATTTATTTATTTTAACAATCTTGGGTTTAATGAACTCCAACAAGTTACCAATTACAATAGACTATGTTCTACAATAAATTAGTTTAAACATTTACTTTTAGTAAGCTTGTCTTGTGGTGCGTATTAATATCAAAAATTTACGATAGCGTAACTGTGCAAAGGATTTTTCGTAATTGCCGGTGTCGCGATGATAGTGGTGGCTTGTGATTGGCTGCCGCTGATGACGTGATATCGACTTCGCTCCATTGGTCGAGTGTGGTGTAGACAGAGTCGGAAGTAATAGCAGTACCACGTGCCAAATTTACGTCAAACTATAGGCAAAAATCGCACACGCGACCTGTCAATTGGTTTGCATTCCTCTGTTGTAATTATTATAATCGGGTGAGCCACCCTGACACGCTTGATTGTTTGGTTTTTATATAGAGTAAGGCGTCTCTCGTAAGGCGGATCGCGAATGACATCGATTCCTTGTTCTGTGGGCCATACGAAATGAATCTTTATTCATGTAGGTCACAAAGTAACACCTATGAACGTCAAGATTATTGCCTCTACATTTACATTTACTGCCAGATCCGCAATGCAATAGGTAGAGCCTGAGGAATAACCTGCCAATAAACCTCATGGCCACTCTTTTAAAATCGCCAGTATTTTCATTAGTTTTCGTTTACATGATATTTAAACAAATTATACAGTAGGTAATGAGTTTATACAAACGAAACAAAATCAAATCAAAATGAGTGCGATTCTAGTTGCCAGTTCTAAGGGGGCAGCCTTAGAACTTATGACGAAGAAACTGACAAGAAACTCCATGGATGCTCTTTTAAAATATTATTATTTAATTTTCAACTGCAGATTTTTTTGTGAACAAAAACCCACAGATGTCGTTCTGGACTCTAAAACTCTGGACTAAAACCACACGGTCTCTACCTATCAGTCTATAGCTGGCCACCCGGGTAACTCCTCGGAACCATTTCCCAGGGTTCCTGATAGACTTTGGCCACCACCGCGGCCAGTTCGAGAGTTATCCCGATTCTTTGAGGGTTAGTTTCAACAGCAGGCAGTCACAACCTATCCTTATTAATTTAAACACGGCAATCATATGACTACAGTAATTAATTTCAATCAGAAGGGTATTTCTGCCACCTCGGTAGAAAAAACCAGTAACACAATTGTCTTGTATTTAGGGATTTGATTAAACATGAAAACGTGGCTTATTGAAAACGCCAGATCTGTTTTCTTTCATTACGCTTTTAATCGATGCTTGCAGCTCCACTCGCGTGGACTTTCCGTTCATATTATCCACACACAGCAATGGGCTCACCATCTGTTACGTGGGACAAAAATGCATACGGTGAAATGTGGGCGTATAGGATACCTCTGCCTCCCCTTCGAGGATAAAGGCGTGACAATATGTCATGTCATTAGCCACAGGAACTGAAATAAAAAGTAGCCTATGTTCTGAAGCTATCTATACTAATATTATAAGCTGAAGAGTTTGTTTGTTTGGTTGAAAGCGCTAATCTCAGGAACTACTGGTCGGAATTAAAAAATGCCATATGTGTTAGATAGCCCATTTATCGAGGAAGGCTATAGGCTATATATCATTACGCTACTACTCTAGGGAACAGAGCAGTAGTCATAAATGTTGACAAATCGGGCAAATTTTTATGCATCATTGTAGAATTTATAAGCGACGGGATTAAATAGGTGCGTCAGGAGGTCGAAATATTCCACGGGCGAAACTGTGGGGGTCATCTAGTATTCCTATAAAGTTTCATTAAATCCATTAAGTAGTTTTTGTGTGAAGAGTAACAAACATTCACCCACACAAACTTTTGCGCTTTTAATATTAGTAGGATTTAATTACGATAGGGTCCCTAAAATGTAATCATAGGCGTATCAAATACTCAGTCCGGGGCTTTCCCGTAGGTAACCTTAGTCGTAGAATTATGGTTGAACGTTAGAAAAATATTCGCGTAGAACTTCTGTCCGGCCCGGCTATGATAACTGGGGGCGAAGTCTACTATTTTACAGTATAAAACCGTTCTATTTCTAACGATTCCATTGTGATTGGTCCAAAAGTATTAAATATATATTTCACAGTCACATTTCTCAAGCCGAAGAGTAGTGACAAAAAAGCTGTTTTTGTCTGTATAAATATTAAATAAAAATAAATAAATAATAAATAAAATAATAATAATTAAATAATAAGCTACTAAAAACGCAATTTATGAGCGGCTACTGGCGCGACACGTGTTAATATAATTATTTCGACCAACCGATATTAGAGCGCAATTGTAATAGTAGACTACGAAAACTGACATTTTTTTCTGTCGGCTCTCTATTGAGCAACGATTTATTTTCTCTTGTGATGCAATTGAATAAGTAAACTTGGCTCCGTGCATTTTTAAAAAAACTTCATGCAAATAAAAATTACACTCGCAGTCTGGGCTGATGATGCTGATTGGATATTAGCACTCTTGTTGGTACAATGGATCGATGAGAGAGGATAGAACTCAAAAATCCTAAGTCAGACACCGGAATTCTACTTCCAGGCAGGTAAAGCTTTCCAAAGATCATTCCAGAATCATTATTCACGTGGTTTTTCCATTATTATATACGGAAACCATCGCTGCGGAGCATTTATATTTCATTCTAATGTACTTATAAGTACCCTCGATTCGTCAATCTTAACGCACAAGGTTCAAGGATAACCTCTATTACAATGGTAAATTTTGAATTATTTTAACGGAGGAATAACGAACCAAACTCCTCAAGGGAAGGGATGTGGGATAGATAACATGAACGCTGAGTGATCGTAGAGTGAAAGTGTTTGCACATGGATACAGTCACGTCCTAATGTAAAAAGAAATTGTTTCAGAATGCAAGTGAATAACTTAGTCGACAGAAAAAAATGACAGTTTTCGTAGTCTACTATTACAAAATAAAAGGTTCAACACATATTTTATCATGATAATATACTTAGTTATTAAAAAAATATATTTATTTGCAGAATGACTCCGGACATTAAAAATACTGATGAAGTACTTTTGGTTGTAGAAACTCGCCTGCCAGTTTCCAAGGCAGAACCAAGGAAATATGAATTCGTGTACTGGAATATTTTGATCTTTACGTATTATCACATAGCTGGTATCTATGGATTATACCTAGCTTTTACTAGTGCTATGTGGCACGATAATATTTAGTAAGTACGTTTTTTGTTCATATTATAACAAAAACATTTAGAAGTCACAGCATGCATTTATGTAATGATGAAAAATCAAATATATTAAGTGGAAATCTGATGAGTCATGCTTTCAGTATAGAACTGCGATGGACTAATTTGATTGAGTGATTCATTAAATTCAATTCAGAACATGAAATTCATATCTAGAGAGAGAGTCACTAGATAATTATTACTGTGATAATAATGTCTTGTTATCATCATTATAGTCGATTCAATAATGACAAAAACAACATTTCTGTTAGTTTCAATGAATAACATAATTTATAATAAATTTTTTGGATTGGATAAAAAAATTGGATTAAATAAAATGAATAATTAAATCCAATTTAACTTTTCAAGATTACCATAATTACAACGAATTTTGTTTTTCAACTTTAATTGCCTCAATCACAATTCATGCTTCTTTTTCCATCATTGCCGTTATTTTGTAACTTAAAAATTTTGAGCATTATTGGAAAGTATATTTGCTTGAACACACATTCATTCTATTATTGCGAAATAAAGGTATAACAGAGGTACATAGGTGTTAGTGTTAAATTTCAGTTTTACTATATTTCTGCCAATTTGGCATGCAAAATTATTAAGGGCATAGTTACTTTAAAAATGTTAATGATTGATAAATGAAATTACTGCATGTTAATCAAATATCTTCATCAAATGAATTATTATAATTATGTCAATGTTATAAAGCATCATATATACTTTCATTCAAACTTTCGTCAACTGAATTTAAACAATTATTCAATAGTGAGTTTGACTCTAGCTTTAAACCTATTCAATTCAGCTAATAAAGCTTGGTAACTAAGGCAAAAACACCCAGAATTAATTTCGTATCTTTTACAGACTTTATTATTTACTGGATATCTGCTTGTGGAGTGATCGCAGGCAGCCACCGAATTTGGTCCCACCGAAGCTACAAAGCGACTAGACCACTCCAAATATTTTTAATGCTAGCCAATTTTCTTGCGTACCAACATAGTGCGATCCACTGGGCTAGAGATCACCGGCTTCATCACAAATATAGTGATACAGATGCTGATCCTCATAATTCATCTAGAGGATTCTTTTTCTTCCACGTTGGATGGCTGTTTGTAAAGAAGCATCCAAAAGTATTGAAAAGAGGAAAAACTATTGATATTTCGGATTTGACAAGTAATCCGGTTTTGATGTTTCAACATAGGTAAGAATGCATTTTATTTAATTTATAGAGTGCGTTAAAATCTGACATATATCTTTGTGTGTAGCCGGTCAAGGGTGCATCTTCTGACTGCTGATGAGGTCATGGCAAAGAAAAGAAAACTTCAAATAAACCATATACCAACACAACAAGCTAATTATCACTTTTTAGGGCTTAGTAATCCAAAATAAAAAGACAGACCGCTTTTACGATCAATTTGTAGTTCATCCTTCAGTAATTATCTGTCAAGACCCATTATATCGGAATTTCATGGAGGAATCCCGTTGGAATTTAAAATATATTTCACGCGAAACAATATTCTACTTACTTACCGACTTTTCGAACGCGTTGCACCGCCCGTGGTCGCGGCTGGACTTAGACCACGGGCATGTGTGAAGTCCCGAGTAGTATTTAAAAGAAGAGTATACACCGCGAAAGTGTAAAAATAAAATAATCATCTGGTCTATAGTCCCATATGACGGTGAATAATTTAAATTTCTAAGTTAACCCTATTTATATATGTAACTATCACGCCTTATTCCCAAAGGGGTGGCAGGGGCATATTATATGCCCACTTTTCACCATGTGTATTTCTGTCCCACGTAATAGGTGGTGAGCCCCTTTGCCGTTTTGAATAAGACAGACGCAGGTTGTGGCTACGAGTACCTTGTGTTGAAATTTTTTAAACCATCCATAAGGCCTTCAACTTGACTTAACGACTGCCATGTTACTGGCAACCGGGAGCAATGGCTTAACGTGCTTTCCGAAGCACAGAAACGCTCGAAAATATAAATGCCACAGAGTGGTCACCCGTCCGTGACCAGCCATAGCAAAAGTTGCTTAACGCACTGATTGTTTACAGAACACTGAGTCCGCGGGACTCGGTGCGACAGGAGATCGAAAAGCGAAGCAGTTGGAGTTAGCTAGTTTGTAATATTACCGCTCGTTCTTGCATCCCTTTCGGACCATTAAGGTTTCACACTCAGTAGGTTAAAACTTTGCGTGATGAGAACGATGTTTTTTTCTGTGTCTGGGTGTGATTTATCTATAATACGTATGTATTTAGAAATATATAAGTATGTTTATAAGTTATCTGGTTACCATAGAACAAGCTCTGCTTAGTTTGGAATCAGGTGGCGTTGTGTGAGTTGTCCCAACGATATTTATTTATTTAGTTCAACACACTTGGGGTTTCACACTCAGTTCAAGACACTTATTACGACAGATGAAAATCTTCAAGGGCTTTCACTCGGTATAGCGGTTAAATTAAACCCTGAAATCAATAGACAGGAGCTGAGGTTACCAAACCCTTTTAAGTTAAGATGTTTGCGGTTTAGTTTCAACAACCCGACGTCAAATTCATTTTGTTATCTACTCGTATTGTAGCAAAGGTTAGTAAAGGTTACTAAACCCATACTAATATATAAGCTGAAGAGTTTCTTTGTTATTATTGTTTTTTTTTACTTTTTTTTAAAATTAATATCTTTTTTTTAAACTAATTCTTTCACACAATGCCATCTGATTCCAAACTAAGCAGAGCTTGTATAATGGTAACCAGATAACTGATAAACATACTTATATATTTCTAAATACATACATATCATAGATAAATAACAACCAGGCACAGGATAAACCATCGTGCTCATCACACAAAGTTTTATCCTGGGTGGGAATCAAACACACAACCTCTAGCGTAGCAGTCGGATACACTCCCACCGCACCACAAGGCATTCAGTATTATTTATTTATCTATCACGCCTTATCCCCGAAGGGGTGGCAAGTTAAAAAGGAAGGACCTAAACCCGTTGTTTTGGCCTATTCAGGGCAATTTTATATCCACCCAGCTACAGAACCAACCTGCTTGATTAAAAAATTGCTTTTAACCTTAATCAATTTTCAATTACTTATCCCCAAAGGGGTAGCAGAGGCATATTATATGCCGAGTTTTCACCATGTGTATTCCTGTCCAACGTAGTAGGTGGTCAGCCCATTGCCGAGTTGAAATAGACCGACGTAGGTTGTGGCTACTTGCTGTTGAAATTTTTCAACAGCAAGTAGCCACTTGGCATAACAATAAGGCCTTCAACCAGGCTTAACGACTGTCATTTTACTGGCAACCAAGACTTCGTGCCTTCCGAAGTACGGAAACGCTTGCAAATGTAAATTCCACAAAGTGGTCACTCATCCAAGTACTACCTATACCGAATGTTGCTTAACGCAGTGATCGTTTACAAAACACTGAGTCAGCGGGGTCACGAACGCTGAATATAAGTTTTACAAGCACCTCAAAATAAATAATCGTATTTTCTATAAAAAATAAAATAATAAAAAATCTTTATTCATGTAGGTCACAAAGTAACACTTATGAACGTAAAGATTACTGCTTCTACATTTACATTTACTGCCTGATTCGCAAAGCAATAGGTAGAGCCAGAGGAAGAACCTGGCAATCAATGCAATCCGTTGCTGTTTTTACACAACAAACATCCATCCATCCAAACTTTCACATTTATGTTCATCAATCACGCCTTATCCCCGAAGGCAGGCAGAGGCATATTATACACCCAATTTACACCGTATGTACTCCTGTGCCACGTAATAGGTGGTGAGCCCATTGCCCTGATGAAATAGAGAGACGCAGGTTATGGCTACCTGCTGTTGAAATTATAAAGTTTCCCACAAGGCCTTCATACTTGGCTTAACGACTGCCATGTTACTGGACCCGGTTGCCAGTAACATGGCAGTCGTTAAGCTAACCAACGCTTTAAGATGCATTCCAAAGCACGGAAACACTCGCAAATATAAATGACACAAAGTGCACACCCATCCGTGACCAGCCATAACGAAAGTTACTTAACGCAGTGATCTTTTACAGAACACTCAGTCAGTGCTTCATTTCTCGCGGGGATTTCGGGTAGTTAGGGCATGCATACCCTATCCGAAATCCTTGTGCACGCCACTGATGACTATTCATAGTACCTAAAATGGTCTACATGAATAAAAATATTTTTGATTCTGATTTGATTTGATTCCGCAAATCGTGAAAGCCCAAGAAGAAAGAAAAAAAAACTTTAATTTCATACGTTCACTTAACCATTCGTTCATTCTTTTTTCAAAAAGAAATTCAATCCACCGGTGCACTTTATACCGTACCTCATGTGATGTGCAAAGCATCAATAAAAAAGACATTAAAAGTATCCAGCTCAAGGGAATTTGAACTTTCTGACAAAGACCTAAAGCCAGAAAATTGAATGAACGCTTTTTCAATTTTCTTTGACCGAGAATGACCTTTCAGCGGATACGATGTTTGCACGTGAACTAATACTAATTACTTGACTTCGCCCATCTTTATCCACTCCTATAAAGCTGGGAATACTAGTATTTACAGCTGATATGCTTGCATTATCAAACAATAGCTTAGTAATTTACTAATAATAAAACTTTAAATATACGATTCTATATCACACACACACACACGTACAGTGTGTTCCTACTAAACGGCTGGACCAAAATGATGTTAAATGAATTTTTTCGTGAGCGGTGGCGCTCTGGGTGGTTTAAATAAAAAAAGGCGCTAAAGTCGGTATACTGCAAGGTCTGTCAGGTCCGCTAGTAACTAAGACATAATTATAAAGCTAAAGAGTTTGCTTGTGTGTGTGTGTATGTTTGGTTCAACGCTCTAATCTCAGGAACTACTGGTTCGAATTGAAAAAATCTTTTTAAGTTGGTTAGCTCATTTATCGAGGAAGGCTATAGGCTATATATCATTACGCTACTATCTCGGGGAGCGAACCAGTAATCATAAATGTCAAACAATCGGCCAAATTATCTTACATTTTTAAAAGTACCGACGGGTTAAATTGAAGCAACTGGGAAAACACTGATATGGAGTGAAGAGCTTCTCTGTAATATCACGGTATTGGTATGGGAAGACATACTCATTTCATAAAGAAGTCTAACGATTGATAGCAGGCGATGTAATTTTTTTTATACCACTGAGGTGGCAGACAAACTTAGGACCTACCTGCTGGAAAGTGGTCACCGTAGCCTATGGACGTTTGCAACACCAAAGGTGCAGCACTCACGCTGCCGACCCTTTACAAACCTTTTAAGACCCATTTTAAAAAACCCCAAACTATCATGAGATTAAGCTAGCTAACTATAAATAGGTACTTATATACTTATATGTTTTTATTTCCCATATAAATAACAATTTAGTTTACGATATCTATAATATCGTAAAATATTATGAAAGTAACATAAAATTTTATTAATATTGTTATTCTTCGTGGCATTTATACTGAACGAGCTGAACTCTCGTCTCCAGTCTGTGTGAACTTCTTTTATTTAGATTACAAAAGAAATTAAATAAAGGATTAAAATTGTAAAAAAAAAATCTGGTAAATGCAAGTTTTGCTAGCCGATCGTGAGTTCCGTACAAATTTGTAAGTAAGTATACATTGTTATGCCTTTATCCCCGAGAGGGTAGGCAGAGGCATATTATACACCCACATTTTACCGTATGCATTTTATTCCCACGTAACAGGTGGTAAGTCCATTTGCGTGTAAGTGCTTTCTAAACTAATACTAGTTGACGACAGCAGCTCCACGAACTTGATGAAGTTTTCCCGTTTCCGTTTCCTACAGGAACTGGTTCCCGGGATAAAAAATAGTCTATGTTTTATTCTGATCTATAAGCTATATTATTGTTAAGTTTCATTAAAATCCATTCAGTAGTTTTTACGTGAAAGTGTAACAAACATCCATACCAACCTTCCGCGTGTATTATTTTAGTAGGATTATAAAGAGGAAAGATGTGTAAGTTTGTTTATAATGAATAGGCTCAGAAAATACTGGGTCAATTTTAAAACATTCTTTCACTATTAGAAAACTACATTCTTTGTGAGTAACATGCTATATTGGATTATCAAAAATTTCACGCTTATATAAAGCATATATAATTATTTCAGTCCAAAATGACACCAATTGTAGAAGCAGAATCGGACTTAGCAGTACTACGTGACTTCGTGGAAGATGATGACGATCAACCAAGCAAAGATTCACGGCAAAAGTTACAGCTATTCCTACCGTACGTTGTATGCATCAGTTATTTTTTTGTCGCTGGTTTCTATGGAATGAAGCTGTTCTTTATAGAAGCTAAATGGAGTACTGTGATGTTAAGTGAGTGACCAAGTTACTTAAATTTATTTTAAACCAAGGCAGCAAATAAATATATAGGACCTTCGACTCGTAGTAATTGTTGTTAATAACAAACTAGAAATCGCCCGGGAAATACACCAGCGTAGTGCCCGTTCCCGGGGGAATAAAAGGAATAAAATGTAGCTTAAGTTACTCCTTATTACATCAGCTATCTATCAGTGTAAGTTTTGTTAAAACCAATCTATTAAGCCGTTGCAGAGACAACAAACAGTGAGACATAGAAAATATATGTTACTAGCTGATCCGCGCAACTTCGTTAGCGTCACCAAAAATTTGATAAATGAAGAACCGCTCGACCGATTTTGTGCAAACTTCACATAAACCATCTACTAAATAGTCAGAACAAAGCCTAAACATTTGGTTTGGATAAGTGAGCCCGTTCTTGAGTTATACAATTACAACGAAAAGTGGCATTGATTTTTATATATATTGATTTTATGTACAAACCGTAAATAGGTACTTTCATTTGCATTTACTGAGAAGCTGTACACTTCAATTTATTTATCTGTAGAGGCTTTTTTTATTCCACTTAGGTGGCAGACAAGCATACGTCCCACCTAATGGAAAGTGGTTACCGTAGCCTACGAACGTTTGCCACACCAGAGGTACAGCACTCGCGCTGCCCACCCTGTAAAAACCTTCTAAGACTTTTAAATAACCTCATACTGTAAACCTTTGGGGAAACCAAGCAGGGAGCTCATTCCACAATCTGAGCGTATGCGGAAGAAAGCCACTAATTAATCTAAGCGCTGTGGACGCAAAGTATGAGGGTAATTACCCTTTCATGGAGAGCGGTGTTATGATAGAAGGTAGCCGCGGGCTTCATATCAAACCATGCCTCAGAGCACAGACCGTTGAACATGCGATAGAAAACGCATTAGGAGGCAAAGTCTCTCCTGTCGCGAAGGGGCTGGTCAGCACCCGGTACGAGGATTGTTGATAATCCTCATAGCATTTCTACGGAGTGGAGTCGAATCTGGTATTCAGGTGCACCAGCCTAAAAGTGACAGCAGTTACTCCACGTACGGAAAGTAAATGGACATTACAAAAGTAAATGCACTACGATCAATACATTCAATCAGGTACTTGAAAGAGGAAAGTAATCCAAATAAGATAAAATCTGTGTTTTCTGCAATAAAACCCCGCTTCTAAAGACTCCTAGTTTACGACAGGTCAAGTCGGTGCAATCGGCAATAAGGTTTTAAGATGCATTCACACATCTATGTTAATAAAATCACGGGATGACTCACTTATGAATCAACGCCTAGCCTAAACTTACTAGTACTAGTACCAGGGGGTGTCACTCCGCAGTTTAGGTATATTCGGGCAGCGCACCGCTCGGAGCGGCTAATGACAGTGGACTGCCGCTCGGCTCGCACGACAGTCGCGCTCTAAATAAATCAACTAGGTACAATATATTCTCAAGTGACAACCCCGCGCGGACTTCGCAGCTTGGTCATAAAACTTGCGCGCAAAGAAAACTCAACGTTCGAGTGCAGTTATAGGTTTCAATTTTGCTTGCAGGCGGCGAGTCTAGGTATGTTTTCATACCTAAAACTGACGTTTGTTAGGGAGTGACACTTCTGTACGTAGCTCTAATACTTATTCTGTGCTAGTACATTACGATACAAGTGCGTTATGGTGGTTATAACGCACGAGGCTGTTTTTCAGCCCGTACCGTAGGCGAGGGAGTAATAGAGTCGAGTGAGTTTAACCAATATAAGCACGTATATCGTACGACGTTTTTCAACACCCTTGGGAGGAAACAGAATAAAAAATCAATGTTAATATATTATCGTGGGACTTTTTTTCACAGCGCCATCTACCCCCTTAATATAAGCTTGAAGTATGAAATCTAAGCAACTGATAAACATACTTTTTAATTTCTAAATACAAACATATTACGCATAGGGAACACCCAAACTCCTAAACCTAAAAATCTAGACAGTTGACATTTTCAGAAAAACATACATATTGTCACGCCTTTCTCCCCGAAGGGGTATGCAGAGGCATAATAAACGCCCACATTTCACCGTATGCATTTTTGTCCCACGTAACAGGTGGTGAGCCCATTGCCGTGTTGAAATGGACAGGTGTAGCGGCCTGCTGTTGAAATTTCTTAAGCCGCCCATAAGGCCTTTAACTTGGCTTAACGATTGCCATTTTATTGGCAAACGGGACCAACGGCTTAACGTGCCTTCCGAAGCACGGAACTGGGGTGGGTCAAAACTGGGGTGGCCGAATAAATTTAATAGAATGTGTCTATTTTAGATGTTAAATTTGGAAGAAATTTTGAATAGAAGCGCTCGTGGCCCCGCGGTCTCAGTGTTCTGTAAACGATCACTGAGTTACGCAACTTTCACTATGGCTGGTCCTCGGATGGGTGACCACTTTGTGGTATTTACATTTGCGAGCGTTTCCGTGCTTCGAAAGGCACGTTAAGCCGTTGGTCCCGGTTGCCAGTAAAATGGCAGTCGTTAAGCCTGGTTGAAGGCCTTATGGGCGGCTTGAAAATTTCAACAGCAGGTAGCCACAACCTGCGTCTGTCTATTTCAACACGGCAATGGGCTCACCACCTATTACGTGGGACAGGAATCCACACGGTGAAAAGTGGGCATATAATATGCCTCTGCCACGCCTTCGGGGATAAGGCGTGATGGATATTTATTTTAATTTTGAATCCGTTGCCTTTTTAGTGTAGTGGTAACAAAAGGCTAAAAGGTCTTAGTGCTAGACACTAATTAGCACGACCAATTAATGTCCTGGTAGTCTCGAACTTTCAGAAAAAAACTGCCATTATAAGGTAAACATCCAGTGACAAAGGGTGACGACATGGTCCATATCGTATAGTTTGCTTCTACATTTGTAGTACACCACACTGAAGTGCTGAAACTGCTGAAATGATGGCTGTTGCCAGACCAATAACTTTGAAAAAATATCCTTGGGGTCTTAACCAGTCTTCTTATATGCAGTATTTTATTTTTCAGCATTAGTTTTCTATATGATGACATTACTGGGCATCACGGCTGGAGCCCACAGGCTGTTCAGCCACAGATCTTACAAAGCTACTGTGCCTCTACAAGTAAGTCCACAGATATAGAAGAGTAAGCAGATCAAACATTTGTGAAAAATAGCGTAGCCTATTTCACACATATATACAGGTAGCTTAATCCACGGTCACATTCAGCTATCATATCATGTCATTTTAATATCTTTCATAATTTATGTTTATTAACCAAACATCTTGTTTAATGGTATCCTTAGGAAACCTAAAACAATATTAACATAAATAATTGAATCGGGCACAACATTTAGCTTGACTTTGGATATTGACATTTCAAACAATTTGCTGAACTGAATTCGTCCCTGTGTCTTGACATGCCGTAACAGTACAAAATTAACAAAAATCTTAGATATAGATGACGATAGCGACCAAACGGTTTATGGAACAGATGCTATGAACCATATATTAACAACTTTTCAAGTGTTCTTCTAGAAGAATCACCATTTTAGAATAAATATCTTAGAATAATAACACGTAGTCGTAACTAAAACATCAATTACCTGTGAAAAGTTATTCCTGGTGATTCCTTGTGACTGGAGCTATTACAACATTTTACACAACACTTCACCATGTTTTTTATACTTTTATAACCTTTATTTAAATATATATACCTACACAATATTTTCCCATTGCCGTGTTGAAATAGACAGACGCAGGTTGTGGCTACCTGCTGTTGAAATTTTTTAAGCCGCCTATAAGGCCTTCAATCAGGCTTAACGACTGCCATTTTACTGGCAACCGGGACCAACGGCTTAACGTGCCTTCCGAAGCACGAAAACACTCGCAAATGTAAATGCCACAAAGTGGTCACCCATCCGACGACCAACCATAGTGAAAGTTGCGTACCTCAGTGATCGTTTACCGAACACTGAGACCGCAGGGCCACGAGCGCTTCTTCAAAACAACAAAAATTCCTGATTCAAAAATGGCGGCAATAGTTGAAATTATGTAGAAAAATAGGCTACGCGCTGTTCGATGTCTATGTGTGAGTTACATGTCGCTACACATGACAAAAAAAGATAGCGTTATACAAGAAATAAAAAGAGTGAAAAGGATGAAGTATTACACCATAAACAAAGGAATATGTTTGATCTGCTTACTCTTCTAAATCTGTGAAGCAAGTCTCCTTTTTTATTTTTTTTCTCAATGGCGGGTTTTTCAACAGGCAAAGGACAAATAACAATTTGGATATCCTTAAAATAACTTGTGGTGCCGATTGATATATGTCTGTAAGTCAGCAGGTGTACTTATTAGCAGATAAAGAGAGATCAGAGCTAATAGGATCTTGGCGGGCCCTCCACATCCAAAAAATTTGAAACTAAATATCACTAAGAAGTGCTCGTAGACCGGCTCACTCAGTATCCTGTAAATGATAACTGCGTTTAGCATCTATCGCTATAGCTGCTCATCAGATGGGTGACAGCTGTGTGGCCTTTCCATTACGAGCGATTCCGCATTTAAAGCCGTTTGTCCCGGTTGCCAGTAACGTGGCAGTCGTTAAGCTAAGTTGAAAGCTTTATGGGCGGCTTTAAAAATACCTACAGCAGGTGCCCATAACGCTGCGCCTGTTCAGTCCAACACGGGACATAAATGCATACGGTGAAATCGTTTTACGTAGGTTCAACAAAATAATGCCAAAGTGTGGGTATGTGATTCATTTCCATCTACACCCATGAGGATATAGGCGTGATTGCATATTATAAAACATCCAGATCCACTTCGTAACATTCTCTAGGTCATCCCTCCATCTGGCTAGAAGAGTGCCCTTACGTTTGCTGATATGCAAGTTTAAAATCAAGTAAAACCATTTCAATTACAGGTAATCCTGATGTTATTCCACTGTTTTACGTACCAGAAAACTCTATTCACATGGGTGGTTGAGCATAGACTTCATCATAAATATACTGACACGGATGCAGACCCTCACAACGCTAGCAGAGGCTTCTTTTTCTCGCATATAGGATGGCTTCTAATTCAGAAGCATCCAGAAGTAAAGAAGAGGGCGAACATGATTTATATGAAAGATATCTATAATAATCCAGTAGTAATGTACCAGAAAAGGTAAGAGAAGCCATTGTTCCCGGTTACCAGTAACATGGCAGTTGTTAAATCAAGTTGAAGACTTTTTGGATAGCTTAATAATTTTAACACTAGGTAGTCTGCAACTGTTAATTTCAACACGGCTTTGGGCCACTACCTATTACGTGGGACAGGGAGGAACACCGAAGGTTGCGGACTAGTTATTTGGATGAAAGGATTTGCTGAGAATATTCTTTTTACAGAATTTAATTAAACATATTTATAAATTGTGATTTTCAGAAACGCGCGATGGTTACTCCCTCTGTGTGCCTTCGTCATACCAACAGTTCTACCCTGGATATTTGGAGAAACTCTATGGAATTCCTGGTTTATTAACATGTTTCGTATAATATTTACAATGAATCTAACGTTTCTCTTCAATAGCGCATCCCATCAATGGGGCTATCGGCCTTATGAGAAGACTATGAGCGCATCTCAAAATATTTACTTGATATACATAGCTATGGGGGAGGGATTTCATAACTTTCACCACGTATTCCCATGGGACTACAGAACGGGAGAACTGGGAGGGAACTACAAATTCAATGTTATTACGAAGTTTATAGATTTTTGTGCAACATTTGGTTTTGCTTACGATTTGAAAGTAGCCTCTGAAGATATGGTGAAGTCCCGAATGAGTAGAACTGGAGATGGTACAGATCTTTGGGGGAACAAGGAGGATGTTCGTGAATAATGGTTTGATAATCTTTAGATTAAAAATATAATACACTGCCAGACCCCGTAAGCGTGCAATTTATTCATGCATTAAAAACTTAAAAAGTAGGGATGTTTTTATATTTTTTTGACTTACTCGTACATACAAAGACGACAAAAGCAGAGTGCTCAAAATGAAGCTCAAAAAAGTCGGTTACCCAGACGTGCGTGTATGAAACGATTACTTAATCTGCAGAAAACGAAATAAGTATGCATGAATAGCGAAACTTGGTTTAAAATGAAATGAATCTGTCCTCTCTGACTACTTTGTATATGGAGTGAATATAGTTTGTTAGGTCAATTGTAACTATTTGAACACTACGTTAAGCATCTTACAAAACTATCTATTTTGAGATGGGCAATCGTTTTTGGCGTTTCCGTGTTTTGGAAGGCATATTAAGCCATTAATCCCGGTTGTGCGCTCGTGGCCCCGCTGACTTAATGTTCTGTAAACGACCATTGGGTTAAGCACCATTCGCTATAAGTGGTCCTTGGGTGGGTGACCACTTTGTGGCATTTAAATTTGCGATCATTTCTGTGCTTCGGAAGCCACGTTAAGCCGTTGATCCCGGTCGTTAATCACAGTTGAAGTCCTTGTGGAGGCTAAAAATAAAATTTACATCCGGTCGCCACAACCTGCGTCTGTCCATTTCAACACGGCAATGGGCTCACCACCTGTTACGTGGGAAAAAAATGCATACGGTGAAATGTAGGCATATAGTACGCATCTGTCTACCATTTCGAAGACAAAGGCGTGACAATATGTATTTATGTACTTCATAATATTTAGTCAGGTGTATAAGCAATTATGCTAACTTTTTATCAACTCATTGAACACGAGACGCAGAGAATATTGTGGGCTTGATTTAAATATTAATGTGACCCAGTTCGAGTGGGTTATATTGATAAAGCGGACATGTTAAACAATGGCGAAATTAATCTTTATACTGGTGACATTTTATGTCAAATAAAGGTAAACGTCATAAAGTTGATAACTTTTATGATGAAGAATTTTACTAAGAATAAATTATTAAAAAATTGTGCGGTCGGGAGAACACCGCCGTCAGGACCGATATACCTTTTGTTTTATTTTTTCATAAAAACACTTTTACTATTCTACAAAATTTACTTTATATCCTGACCGGTTTTGTGAAATAAAAGGAAATTGTTTGTTTGGTTAAACGCGCTAATCTGCTAATCTCAGAAACTACTGATCGGATTTGAAATATTCTTTGATGTTGGATAGCCCATTTATCGACGAAGGCTATATAATCTATATATCATCTATATATCATCTATATATCATCACGAAAGCTATATATCATCACGCTACTACCCTGAAGAGCGGAGCAATAGTCATAAATAAATGTAAACAAATTACAAGCACTTCTAATTAATTTTTTTTGTTAATAGCTTTTAAATTACCCTTAACTTTGCTGGTTTTTAAAGTATTAAAATGGATATAGTATGTTATACTTACGACATAGACATATACCGTTGCGAACTTTTTGTAGACCTATATTAGATACACAATTCTACAATACATTATTTTATAAATATTATAAAGCTGAAGAGTTTGTTTGTTTGTTTGGTTGAACGCGCTAATCTCAGGAACTACTGGTCGGATTTGAAAAATTATTTTTGTGTTAGAGAGACCATTTATCGAGAAAGGCTATAGATCATTACGATACTACACTGTGAAGCAGAGCAGTAGTCATAAATGTCGACAAATCGGGCAATTTTTTATGCATTATTGTAGAATGTTTAAGCGACGGGATTAAATATGTGCGACGGGAGGTCGAAATATTACACGGGCGAAGCTGTGGGGGTTATTTAGTTATTTTATATATCTCAAAGTGGCAGCGTTTTCGTTTAAAAGCTCCCAGAAGGCTTATTTTTTTCCGGCACCCCCTACAAATATCGTTATAATTTTGTTAATGTATTCAAAAACTTAACAAATTATACAAATAAACCTTCCGAATTAATCACTCTATCTATTCGAAATTTGTTGCGTAGTTTTAAAGATCTAAGCATACATAGGTACAGACAGCGGGAAATGACTTTGTTTTATAATATGTAGTGATTACACAGGACACACATACTCCAAAAATAATTACCCGAATTATTATTAGTTGTGAAGTTTTTTAAATAATAATTATGGTATAAATATAAGTACTTTATTCATGAATACAAAAAAAAATCCGAATGAAAACGGGAATCAACGATTAAATCCGTAAAAATTAACATACTTCACATTATAAAATTTCGAGATATTTTCGATCCATTAATATATTAAAGGAATAGGTTTTGTAAACTCATTTTTTTTTAATCCCCGGCTCAGTGAATGTGTAAGGGTATACCCTATATATAAGGATACCCTATCTTACCCTTGGGTCACTCATGTATAAGTAACTTGAATTGAAAAGATTTAATTTAATCACCTACCGCAGCTATCGATACGAAATGTGTAGAGATTGAATTCGTACTGTCGCCAACAGGACTTTAAATTTATTCAACCTTTAAAGATTCTTGATAAAATTTGAAAACCGTTAATAAGACCTTCAGGAAGGGTTGCCAGGTGATGATATAATCAATTTAGAAATATATAAGAATGTTTATCAGTTATCTGGTTACCATAGTACACGCTCTGCTTAGCTTGGAATCAGATGGCGTTATATGAGTTGTATAAAAGATATATATTATTATTATTATAATTGTCGCGATGAGGTCTCGGGTTCGAAGCTTCGGTCGGAACAAATACTTTGTGTGACACACAATTGATTGTTTCGGAGTTTGGGTGTGTTTTATGTATAACTAGTTGATGCCCGCGGCACTGCCCGCGTATTGAAGTATTCCTATTCCGTTTCCCATCTGTGCAACTTTTCCAAATTTTCTCTCCTTTAAAACCTTCCTTAGAGTTCAGGGAATATATAAAAACAAAAATATTGGAATTGGTCCAGCAGTCTTCGATTTTTGCGCTTAGCAACATCATTAATTTTGCGATTCATTTTTATTTATAAAGATATGTATACATACATACATAGATATTGTCACACCTCTATCCTGGAAGGGGTAGGCATACTATATGCCCAAATTTCACCGTATGAACTTTTGTCCCACGTAACAGGTGGTAAGTTCATTGCCGTGTTGAAATAGACAGGCGGAGGCTGTGGCGACCAGTGTGAGAAAGTCCCAAAAAATCGGTATGTAAAAAAAATATTATTGATCGTTTACTATGTAATTGATACGTTTCAATAAAAAAAAATACGGGTCGCACTCCGGGAGAGCCTACAGAAGTGAAAACTAAATTTATTAATAATTTATTTATGAGTCCAGAGATTTTATCTCATCTAAAAATATGCTTACCGCTCTAAAAGAAGATTTTACTTCAAAAAAGTGTTGTAATTACAAACAGATACTTCAGTTTTATTTATATGCATACTTAGATGGCTTTTTAAAGCCCGTTTTCCGACATTCGCATAACACATTAATGAAAAACTTTACAAATAGCTTGGAATAAGTGGATCGTAGAATGCCCGATGTTATTAAAAGTTACAAATTTTAACCTTTTTTACAAACAGAGCAAGGGATGTTGCTATCTCCCTCTCGCTCACACCATAATAGAGTCGAAAGATTTACTTTTTGCTTGTTTAAAAATACTTGGTTTTGCAGTTACCTGGAGTTTTAGGGTCCTTTGCAAGGGGCTGACTTATTTATATATTTTTGATATTTGTCTTTGCTTTGAAAGTCACAAGGTTTTTATATTTCTTTTATATCACTGGTGTGGCAGATAAGCATACAGCCCACCTGACGGCAAATGCTCACCGCATCCTATGCACGTTTGCAACACCAGAGGTGCAGCACTCGCGCTGCCGACCCTTTAAAAAACCTTCTAAGACCCCTGTTGAAGAACCCCATACTGTAGACGTTCTGGAAAACCCAGGAGTTCATTCCACAATCTAAGCGTACGCGGCATAAAGCCTCTATCGGATCTAACCGTATGCGAGCGCTCCGGACGCAAAGTGTCAGGGAGATATTCTTGTCTGCCACCTCAGAGGTATAATAAAAGGAAAAAAATGTATGGTCAAGTCTGTAGTAATTTGGCCAATCGTTTTAAAAGGGCTCATTCCCTGACCCAATCGTATATCGTCAAATAAATTCTATAAATACTACTGTAATATAAAGCTGGAGGGTTTGTTTGGTTGAACGCCCTTATTTTAGAAACTAATGGATAGATTTAATAAATATTTTTGTGTTCGATAGCGCAGTTATCGAGTAAGGCTATAGGTTAAATATAATTACACTACTATCCTGGAGAGCGGAGCGGTATTCATATTTGTCGACATTTGCTAATTTCTAAACATAAGAAAAATTCCACAATATAAAAAAGTAGAAAATTAAGGTTTACGTATTAACCAATTAACATATACCTCTGAGTTGTATGGGCGCTCATACAATTTGGAGGTCTAGCTTAATTGGCAGTTTACTCAAATGAGGTACTAATTTTTTACCGAACCCTCAGCGCTTTTTATTTCGGAGAATATAAAATACTAGGTGCACTTGCCGTCCCCGGTAAGTCTAAATGGAGCGAAGCGTTTTGCCGTCACCATTTCCGAACACGAACTTTCGGTGATTATTCCGCCATGGTATGTCCGATTTTCGATTTTATTTTTTCTAAACCATCTCTGGCTAGATAGATGTCAAATTACAGGTCAAATTTGATTAAAAAGTGTTGCGTGGTTTGGGAGGAGTTCGTGGACAAAGCGAAAATCCGAATCTGGGAAGATAGGAAACAGAACGAAAAAAAATTTTTACTTTCTTTACAAAACTAAACTTTTCGTATTATTATACTTTCGCTATAGGACGGCGGGTGGTCTGCTCGCCGTCCTTACAGAAGCAGGCCCCGGTCGGTGGCGTGGTGTGAGAGTTGCACGTACGCCCTTCACCCTCTCATTGAAGTGGTATAAAACCTGATCCCCCCAAAAGAAGGGAGATAACACTCAAACCCCTCCCCCCTCCTGAACGAGGCCGCGGAAGCGGACAAAGTCTGTCGGGAGCCCTGGGGCTATCCTTCCGAGGGCACACCCGGGGGTGTCCCGGGACTGCCCTCGGCTATAGGCAGATGAAAGGAATACGTGTGGTTTTAGTCGGTAAGAGTCCGGCATAGCACCCATGAGGATATCCAAAAGAAAAAAAAAAAAAGGTACATTGTATTTCTCAAGACAACTTACGTGCAAGATCTTCAAGTAAGATAAGATACACCCTTCTCAAATCTTTGATACCATACACAAGTACCCATTTATTTGACCTGCCAAGATAAATTTGTATGTATTATAGTCTAAGAGCAGACTGGACTCGGATTTGTATCTATTATAGTTTAAGAGTCAATGGACCCGGATTTAACCCGTTTGATTTATGCATTATTGAAGTAAAATTTCTTTATCGACGTTGAGAGAAATTTAACAGCTGTAAAAAATATTCGTCACGTCTTTCGGTTAAGCGCCATGTTGTTTTGAAGTGTAACTTCTTTATCGACGTATGAGAGTAATTTTATACACGCATACATACATATTGTCACGCTTTTATCCCCGAAGGGGTAGGCAGAGGCATATTAAACGCCCACATTTCACCGTATGCACTTTTGTTTCACGTAACAGGTAGTGAGCCCATTGCCGTGTTGAAATGAACAGGTGCAGGCTGTGGTGACCTGCTGTTGATTTTTTTAAGCTACCCATAAGGCCGCCGGCCTTCAACCTGGCTTAACGACTGCCATTTTATTGGCAACCGGGACTTAACGTGTCTACGAAGCACGGAACCGGGGTCAGTCTTGAAACAAATGGCATCACGCTATATATCTTTATATATATAATTCTACTGTACGCGGGTATGTATCTGAACTCCTCCTAAACGGCTGGAGCTATTTAAATGATATTTTTTGTATGCGTTTGGGTGGCGCCCTGTATAGTTTAGACTTACAAATCAAAGAAAAAAAGGCGCTGAAATCAGTATACTGCAGGATATCGTCTGTCGGGTCCGCTAGTCGATATATTCTATATATATAACAAATGAATCCCAATTTCCCTTGGTCACGCCATCACGCGTGAACGGCTGGACCGATTTGAAAAAATATTTTTTGTATTGGATAGCCCATTTATTGAGGAAGGATCTTAGCTATATATCATCACGCTACTACACAGGAGAGCGGAGCAGTAATCATAAATGTCAACAAATCGGGGAAACTTTCATACATTTTTGGAAAAGTAATAAGCGACGGGATTTAATGGGTGCCACGGGGTTGGAAGTATGTCACGGACGAAGCCGGGCCGGTCAGCTAGTATTATTATAAATATTTAGATGAAGAAGTGAGAAATACAAGAATGTTTTCATTCAAGATGTGTAGCAAATTTTGCTAAATGTCCTCAATCAATAGTATAAATAGGAGTTAGAAAGATGAAGAATAAAAAAATAATATTTATTTTGTATAGATCATTTTAATGGCGCTTACAAAATGTCATACACTATTGAAAATGTTTAGTGACCACCGGTTCGGAACGTGGCCCACCTGAGAAGAACCGGCAGGAAACTTAAAAAGGCTTTTTTTTTGATGGCCTATTTACAATTTAATATTATTTCACTTTGCCAGCAGATCATTTCCAGGCGTCCCTGTCCTGCAAATAGTCTTTAACAGCATGAAGATGATACAATACTGTCTAAAATAATAGCGAATAAACATCATTAAATACAATAATGGTTTAAAACCTCTAAATTAAATACTTTCATGGTGTTACAAAAGTTAAGTTACACTTGGTTATGTTTAGTTCAATCACGATACGATAGATGGCGCTGTGCCAAGATTCTGAATCACACTATGATTTTGCTCACTATTGTGGTTAGGGTCTTTAGATTTTTTCTAAATAAATATGTATCGAGTTTATCACAACAGCAGTGTGGTTTACTTTAGTGTTAAAACAATACATACATATTGTCACGCCTTTATCCCCGAAGGGGTAGGCATAGGCATATTAAACGCCCACATTTCAACGTATGCATTTTTGTCCCACGCTACAGGTGGGTGAGCCCACCGCCGGCCGCCCACCGTGAGTGATACAAATATAAGAAAGCCCCCACGATAGCTTTCTTTCTTGAGAACGCACTGCTAAGTGAATAAAATTCATTGTTGAACAATAATTCAGGACTTTTTAACCAATGTTCTGTAATATAAAAAATGTGAACATAAAATATATAATTAGCACGACCAATTAAAGTCTTCGCTAGTCTCGGACCTCTCGATAAACAATACAAAGCCACCAATTTGGCTCACTGTTAACTTAACGTCGTCACTTAGTTAGCTTGTTGTTGATAAACAAACAATTAGTCCTTTGCACTGGTCTAAAGTAAACTTAATATCGATCCACCAAGATTGCCGCTTCTTAAACGTTGTAAAGAGACTGTAATAAACGGTTTTATTGAAGTTTTAGTTCGTAGTAAAAACTTCGCAGATACTGCCATTAACGATATTAATATTAATGTCAGTTTTAGGGATCCTTTTCTCAAATAAAGATGCGGAACCCTTGTAGTAAGTACGTAATACTTTATTGTACCCCGAGAATACAAAATATAAACAGTTTTAGTTCAATGTACATGTCTTTATCGCACAATGGCAATCTCTTACAGGCAACCATGGGATGGACAATATGATATTAGGAATTAGATATTATAAAGGATCTTAGGATCTTATTAAATTGAAAAAAAAAGACAACTTGGTTTGAGACGGTTAAATAACGACTAAAATATAGTTAAGAATTTCAACTTGTTTTGGTACGGTTCGGGTAGTTCAGTGGCTAGAACATTGCCCTGGTTAGGCAAAGGTCACGGGTGCAATCCCTGTCTCGAATCGAATTGTCTTTTTTCACTTAAATAAAATATTATTGTGGAAGTTGGCATAACTGCTTTAAAAAATTATCCTTAAAGGATTATATTTTACATGAAATTAAAACTATATACTGAAGTTTATGGTCCCTTGAAGCTGTGATAAAATCAAACGTCGAAGTGAATGTAGAAAAAAGTTATGTCTGTTTATGACGATTTCCCGAACGTCGACCGTATGAGGTTCTTCAAAAGTGGTCTTAGAAGGTTTATAAAGGGTCGGCAGCGCGAGTGCTGCACCTCTGGTATTGCAAACGTCTATAAGCTACAGTGACCACTACACTTTGACAAAAAAATTTTGTAACTATTAACTTGTTCGGGTTTTTTCGTTTGTTTTGGTAAGCTATCATCAATATGACTACCGTGTTGAGGACTTGGGTTTGAATACCGAGTTGTAACATATATTTGTGTGAACCGCAAATGTTTGTTTTGGACTTTATATGAATACAAAAATAGGCATAAGTAAGTTGTCTTTATATATAGTATAGTACTAGTTTATATTATCTTAATTTTGGCTAAATAGTGTCGTGTCAGAATGTCCCAATTATCACGCCTTTTTCCCGAAGGGGTGGCAGAGGCATACATATTGTACGCCAACTTTCCACCATGTGTACTCTAGTCCCACGTACTAGGTGGTAAGCCCATTGCCGTGTTGAAATAGACAGACACAGTTTGTGGCTACTTGCTCACCAATCAATTGGTCACCTACCCTAGGATCTGCCATAGCCAAAGTTGCTTAACGCAGTTATCGTTTACAGAACATGGAGTCAGCGGGGCCTCGTGCGCTTAATTACAATTTCAAAATAATACTTTTTGCTTTTCTGGAAATCTGAGCAACAAACACAGAATTTAAAAAAAAAATTAACAAAATGTTATAATTTATCGTATCATTAGTATTGAGGATTGCAAAAATATTAAATGTGATCATTTCTCTTTGTTAATCGAGAAATATTTTACGTGTAGTTGGAAACTTCAACTTTAAGCTTTTACAACAAGCTTTCATGTGACCTTAGAGATATATCATTTAATAAATTTAAAAAGTTAATGAAACAAGAGAATTTTACCGTGTTAAAGACTATTTAAAATATTATTTATTGCTAAAGCCTTAAAATGATCTGATTGCCTCGAAAGATAATATTAATTTGTAAATAAGCTATCAAAAAAACCTTCTAAGTTTCTTGCCAATTCTTTTGAGGTGGGCCGCGTTCCGAGTCTTTATCTTTAGTTCTGGTGTATGACATATTTAAGCACTTTTAGAATGGTCTATCAAAAAAAGAAATTTTTATTTTATTTTTATTTTTTTGATTACATTTTAAAGGTATATTCAACTTAAGCCCTTTGGGGCCGAGATTTTGGAGGTCTTGGATATGGCTGAGTTACAAAATTGTATGCTAACCCCTCAGTGTTCCTATGGACTTCCAAAAGAATTTTAATTTATGCTTGTCCCTACACTTATGCATGGTATTTTTTTACCACTGAGGTGGCAAATAAGCAAACGGCTCACCTGATGGAAAGTGGTCACCGTAGCCTATGGACATTTGGTACATCAGAGGTGCTCGTGCTGCTGACCCTGTAAAAACCTGCTGAGACCTTTTTTTGAAGAACCCACTACTGTAGACGTTCGGGAAAACCCAGGCAGGGATTTCATTCTATAATAAAAATAATAAAATATTGTGGGACACTTTTCACACAGCGCTATCTAGCACAAAGTAAGCTAATATTAGCTCGTGTTATGGGATCTAGATAACTGATAAATATACTTATATATTTCTAAATACATACATAATATACATATTAAACACCCAAACTCCGAAACACACATTTGTGGATCACACAAATATTTATTCCGACCCGGGAATCAAACCCGGGATCTCTTGCGTAGCAGTCGGATACACTCCCACCGCACCACAGGGGCAGTCATTAATTACAATAATGATTTACAATCCTCTTGAGTGAGGTCAGGGATAAAATTCCTTCCATATATCCTTTTCTTTACCAGGTGTATAAATCTTCTACAAATCTTTTTTTTAATGATGATCTAATTCTGTCGCAAGTGGGGGCACAGCAGGGAGATCCATTCGGGCCACTCGTATTTAGTTTAGCCATTCACAGTGTTATCCGAGAAATTAAGTCTCCTCTAAATATTTGGTATCTCGACGATGGCACTCTTGGAGGTAAACCGGAGGAAGTGTGCCGTGATTTGGAAGTGCTCATTCCTCGTTTGAGTGAACTGGGTTTAGTGGTTAATCCTTCAAAGTGCGAGTTTTTCCCCTGCGGTATCGATGCCCATAAACACTTTTCTCGTTATAATGCTATGTTGCCGGGTCTTAGGGAACTTACAACTTCAAATTTCTATCTTTTAGGCTCTCCTATTTTCCTGGATTCTGTTCCTGAGGCTATCAACTCTTGTGAACAGCTTCTTCTTAACGCTCGGGAGCGTCTAAAGGATCTTTCTGCGCACGTTGCACTTGTCTTGCTACGCATGTGTTTTGCTGTTCCAAAACTTATGTACTTGTTGCGTACTGCCCCTACATGGCTTTTTCTGAGGGAAGTTACGAGTTTCGACAACGCAATAAAATCAACGCTTGAAGCAGTTCTGAATGTTTTCCTTGAGGGTCCCCGGTGGAGTCAGGCAGTTCTTCCGACTCGTTACGGGGGTCTTGGAGTTAGATGCGCACACGCGCGGACCCCAGGAAAGCCGGCAAACCCACATTTGCCGGCTTTCCTGGGGTCCGCGCATAGTGTTGCGAGCCTTGTCACTAACATACTCCAATTAACTGGTGGCGTGGATGGCATATCCTTTGTGTCGGATGCCCTGGGGGCCTGGTCCTCTCTGGGCGTGGGAGCAATAAAACCTGAGGCACCGTACAGTCAGCGAGCATGGGATGAGATAGGTTCAAGGCGGGTTCGGGGAATGTTGTTGGACTGTGCCGTTGATGAGGATAGGGCCAGACTTCTTGCTGTATCACAGCCAGAGTCTGGGGCATGGTTGCACGCTCTTCCATCGCCTCACCTGGGCACTTTGTTAGATGATGACTCTCTGCGTGTGGCAGTTGCTCTTCGCTTGGGCTGTAAGGTGAGTGAACCCCACAAATGCACCTGCGGTTCCATGGTGGGGGCCGATGGCCATCACGCTCTGAGTTGTCATCGTTGCAAGGGGAGGTTTCCGCGTCACCATGCCCTCAACGACATTGTTCGGAGAGCTTTTGTCTTGGCGGGTGTCCCTTGCGTCCTTGAGCCACCAGGTGCCAAAGCAGATTTAGGTGTCGAAAATGAATGGGCAAACTGGTAGAGGTTGATCTTGGGATTATGTCAATCAAATCGAAAACATGTTATGAAAATAATTTATGAATTATTTTTATTTATTTATCACGCCTTAACCCCGAAGGGGTGGCAGAGGCATATTGTATGCCCACTTTTCACCATGTGTATTCCTGTCCCACGTAATAGGTGGTGAGCCTTTTGCCGTGTTAAAATGGACAGGCGCAGCCCATATGGCCTTCAACTTGCCTTAACGACTGCCATGTTACTGGCAACCGGGACCAACTGCTTACCATGCCTTCCGAAGCACGGAAACGCTCGCAAATGTAAATGCCACAAAGTAGTCACCCATCCGAGGACCAGCCATAGTGAAAGTTGCGTAACTCAGTGATCGTTTACAGAACACTGAGTCCGCATGCGCATTATGAAAATTAAAGAAACAAATATTGTAAACCAGTATCGTAGAAAAAACGGAAACGTCAAAGTACTCGGATACCCAGACGTGCGTGTATGAAGCGATTGATGAATCTCGAAGAAGCGAAAGAAGTATGCATGGATCGCGAAGCCTGGCGATCAGTCTTCTCTGACTACCCCGTCAGGGATACAGCGTGAAGATAGTTAGTTAGTTAGTTTTCAGTATCGTAGAAACCACCAGTAATAAGTAGAAATACATAATCTCTGATTACCTTGATGGGAGACAGATGTGATAATATATATGTACTCTGATAGTCTTGTTGAGTGTGAGAGTGGCTCACAATATCGCTATTTTCTTTTTATTCTTTTATAACATATAATATAATATTGTTGGGACAACTCACACGACGCCATCTGATTCCAAACTAACCAGATAACTGATACACATACTTATATATTCCTAAATACATACATATTATACATAAACTAACCCAGACACAGAATAAACCATCGTGCTCATCACACAATTTTTTATCCTGGGTGGGAATCGAACCCACGACTTCTTGCGTAGCAGTCGGATGCACTCCCACCGCTTACAATTTACAAAAACATAATGTTACCACGAAAGCTACAAGTGCTTGTATGTGGGAGATGACTCCATGGTTTCCAAAATATTTAAAAATATGCAGTATATTTTTTCACAAGTTTTGTAACATTATAAGAAATACTTTATAGCGTCACTGTCTCTTACTGCTCATACCATAAATTATACGGTTTCTTTTTTTTATGATAAATAAGGTTTGAGTAAATATTTTTTGCACATCAATATACATAAAAATCAATGCCAATTTTCGTTGCAATTTTATAACTCAATAACGGGCTTACCTATCTAAACCAAATGTAGTTTTGTTCGGACTATTTAGTACTCGTAGATGGTTTCTGTGAAGTTCGCACAAAATTGGTGGAGCTAACGAAGTTGCACGGATCAACTAGTTTAGTATAAACATTCGGTAGGCATATGTTTACATTAATATTTTTTAATAAATTATATGTTCAAAGTAAAATTTCATTGGTCTCCGGGGTAACTTTTTAAAATCAGCGTTGTCACATGTCAGCAGTAACTTGCTGCCCCCGTGTTAGCAAATGCTGTAAAGTGTCCCCTGTTCTGCGTATGTAAATAAGCTTTAAGTATTTTTACTATTTTATGTAAATTCGTAAGATATGCCATTTTTATGTTTTATGCATGTTTACACGCAGAATAAAATGATTTTGCTTCTTTCTTTCCATGATTTGAGACTCGTTTATTTATCAATCATGCTTTATCCTCGAAGGGGAGGCAGTGGCAAATATATACGCCCACATTTCACCATGTATATTCCTGTCCCACGTAATAGGTGGTGAAGCCCGTTGCTGTGTTGAAATAGACAGACGCTGGTTGTGACTACCTACTGTTAAAATTTTTCAAAGACTTCAACTTGTCTTAACGACTGCCATATTACCAGCAGTCAAGACGAACAGTTTAACTTATTTTTGTGGCTTTTTTGTGTGCCTATGTACTGTGCATTTCATATAACACAGAATAAAATTGATTTCATTCTTTAATGTGCCATCCGAAGCACGCAAACTCTCGAAAAAGAAAATGCCACAAAGGGGTCACCCATCAGTAATCAGCAAAAGTTGCTTAACGCTGTGATTGTTTACAGAACACTGAGTCAGCGGAGTCATGAAAGCTTCAACTCTAGTTTATCAACTTTCGTTTGAGTCGAAATAAGCGATCTACGTAAAAGATGCCTACGGCGTAGAGGCCCGTAGACCATCTACAAAATTAGCTACGAATCTAAAACTTTTATAATTATTTGAAGCACCCAGTCTTTTATCGTCAACTGGGGATTAGTCCAGAGGTCAGAGTCTGCTATTTCAATGTGTCGAAATAGAATCGAAATCGTCGCACAATAGAAAGCCACCGGTACAATATTGTCAGTTTTTCGTAGTCTACTGTTACAATCGTACTTCTATCAGACTTCTATCGGTCGGCCGATAGAAGTCTACTAACACGTACCGCGCCAGTGACCGCTAGTCAGTTGCATTTTTGATACTCTACTAACATTTTGACAGCTAAAAATAGCGATTCTGGTTCTGTTCTACGGCTTGTCAATAGTAGACTCGGCCTCCTGCTCTTGTATGCAGGTCGAAGTGTTCTATTGCTATCTCTCTCTCTCCAGTTTAATCGGTAAACATTATGTAATGATACCTTTTATTTCCTATTAGTTAACGCGAAGTTGAATCTTGTACGTACACGTTCCCATCGGAATACAAGGGACGAACGACCTAAGCCTAGCAAAAACTACTCCTTATAACATCCGCTATCTGCCAGTAAAAGTTCCATTAAAATCGCATTAGCCATTTCCAAGATTAGCCGGAATAATAGACAGGCAGATAATTTTGTTTTTTATTTCACTACCGTATATCTATTGGTAATGGATGCGCGGTCTCAGTGTTCGGTAAACGATCACTGAGGTACGCAACTTTCACTATGGCTGGTCGTCGGATGGGTGACCACTTTGTGGCATTTATATTTGCGAGCGTTTCCGTGCTTCGGAAGGCACGTTAAGCCGTTGGTCCCGGTTGCCAGTAAAATGGCAGTCGTTAAGCCTGGTTGAAGGCCTTATAGGCGGCTTAAAAATTTCAACAGCAGGTAGCCACAACCTGGGTTTGTCTATTTCAACACGGCAATGGGCTCACCACCTATTACGTGGGACAGGAATCCACACGGTGAAAAGTGGGCATATAATATGCCTCTGCCACCCCTTCGGGGATAAGGCGTGATGGATATTTATTTTTATTGGTAATGGAAGGTAGTTGGAAAATTTGTTTGTTTGTAATCTCAGGACTTCCTTTTCTAAGCGATACTTACCGGTTAGAAATGAAATTTTTTGAATTGAATAGTCCGTTTATCGTGGAAGGCTATAGGTATTATATCATCACGCCACTACCCAGGAGAGCGGAGAAGTAATCATGAATGTAAACTAATCGGACAAATTCTCATACATTATTGTAAACGATGGAAACTAATGGGTGTAACGGGTATTCAAAGTCAGTTACGGGTGAAGCCGCGAGGGTAACCTAGTTTTTTTAAAAGAGTTTAGTGAAGTTACTAACTTGGAATTACAAAAAGAGATTTCAATTTTGTTAGTATTTTTATTTATTTGACTGCCTCTGTGGCGCGGTGGGAGTGTATCCGACTGCTACGCAAGAGGTCGTGGGTTAGATTCCCACCCAGGATAAAACTTTGTGTGATGAGTTCGATGGTTTATTCTGTGTCTGGATGTTATTTATCTATAAAATGTATGTATTTAGAAATATATAAGTATGTTTATCAGTTATCTGGTTACCATAGTACAAGCTCTGCTTTATTTGAAACTAGATGCCGTTGTGTGAGTTGTTTCGACGATATTTTTTATTTCTAGATATTTTCCACTTTATTTCAAAGAAAGACGACACAAATAAACCCTGTTGTTGACACCTGTCTGATTTATTGGCACGTTTATGTAAGTCTCGGCTCAAATTGAAGGCATCTAACGCATCGTACGTCCAATACCTTCAATCTGTACCAATATATAACTATTAACGTAACTAGATTTAGGGGACATTTTTGAAGTGAAACTTCTTTATCGACGTATGAGAGAAATTTTACAGCTGTATAAAAAAATCGTCATGTTTTCCGGTTACGCGCCATGTTTTTTTGAAGTGAAATTCTTTATCCACGTATGAGAGAAATTTAATAGCAGTAAAAAAAATACTGTCGCGTTTTTTGGTTACGTGCTATGTTGTTATGAATTGAAACATCTTTATCGACGTATTCGTAAGCCTTATCTACTCAATTTTCTTGAAGTTGTAAATAGTAGAAAAATTATATGTTGTAAAGAAGTTTCACTTCTTACATGTGTACTCTGATACACACACAATTTATTTTACCCAGCGCCATCTAGTTCAATGGAGTCAATAAAAGCTTGTGGTATGGGATCAAAACAAGTAAACATACTTATATATTTCTAAATAAATACATAATAGGAAACACCCAAACTCCGAAACACACATTTGTGGATCAAATAAATATTTTGTTTCGATTCGGAAATCGAACCTGGTACCCGTGGCAGTCGCATGCACTACCACTGCGCCACCGAGGCAGTCAATTAATTACCTATTATGAAGAAACTGTGAGGACATGGTTTTTTTTAAAGCAAATTATAATTTTAAGTTGGGTGACAGTGTTTGGTTTTCTTGCGGTGGACCTTATGCCTTAAGCCGTTGGACCCGGTTGCGAGTAACATGGCAGTCGTTAAACCAAGTTGAAGGCCTTATGGACGGCTTGAAAAGTTTTAACAGCAGGTAGCCTCAACCTTATGCCTTAAGCCGGTGGTGCCGGTTGCCAGTAACATGGCAGTCGTTAAACCAAGTTGAAGGCCTTATGGACGGCTTGAAAAGTTTTAACAGCAGGTAGCCTCAACCTTATGCCTTAAGCCGGTGGTGCCGGTTGCCAGTAACATGGCAGTCGTTAAACCAAGTTGAAGGCCTTATGGACGGCTTGAAAAGTTTTAACAGCAGGTAGCCTCAACCTGCGTCTGTCTATTTCAACACGAGATTTAGGCTCACCATTACGTGGGATAGAAATGCACACGGTGAAATGTGGGCGTACAATTTGCCTCTGCCACCCCTTTGGGTATAAGGCGTGATCGATAAACTAAACTTAACGCCACTAGAAATACCTATAATGAAGAAATTGTTAGAACATAATTGTCTTTTTACAACATTTCATCTATTTTTGGAACCAATGGTTTAGTAGAAACTGTCACGTAATAAAATGCCGTATGCTGTGTATGTGCGTGTGTGTATCGAGCCTAGTACAAGCAAATGAGCACAGACGTACAAGAGTAAGCAGATCAAACATATTCCTTTGCTTATGAAGCAATACTTCATCCTTTCACTCTTGCCATTTGTTGTATAAAGCTATCTTTGATATTCTTGTGTAGCTACATCTAATTCACACTCTACCAGTGAACAGCGCGTAGCCAATTTTTCTACTACAACTAAGCTACAACCTTGTAATGTCAAACGGCGTTATCATCTTTAAATCAAAGATTCATGTGTCGAAGTGAAAATATTACATAAAATTATTGAAAAACTAGCTGACCTGCCCGGCTTCGTCCGTGACATACTTCCAACCCCGTGGTACCCATTTAATCCCGTCGCTTATTACTTTTCCAAAAATGTATGAAATATTCCCCGATTTGTTGACATTTATGATTACTGCTCCGCTCTCCTGTGTATTAGCGTAATGATTTATAGCTTAGAACCTTCCTCAATAAATGGGCTATCCAATGCAAAAAGAATTTTTCAAATCGGTTCAGCCGTTCACGAGTGACAAGGGAAATAGGGATTCATTTTTATTTTTATAGATGTTACAAAAGTAGACAAATAATGTACAAAAAGGTGTTGTGCATAGTGTGATGAAGTATCATTATCAAGAAATCATCAAAAATGACTAAACTAAGCGAACTGTCTATGTTGGCTTCGCTATTTTTCGCTAACGTTGGGTCTGCTTACTATCTTATATGTCTGTGGTAACTGTGTCCCTCTCTCTGTCCTTGCCTCTTTTTAGCGTGAAATATTTCGCACGCCACAATGGCGCCCACCTGAACGACAGGAGAGACGACATCATAGACATTAGGGTGCCGACAGCGGCACCCAGATTGACGTCCCAGAAATATGCTTCTTCTAGAGTCTCCCTGAGGACCATGGATTGTAAGAGGACAAAGACACGTGCGCCGGCAGAGAGTTCAAAACTAGCTAATCTACAAAATCTTACTAATATTATGAACGTGAAAGGTTGTAATAATATATGACTGTAGGTTTGTTACTCTTTCACGCAAAAAATAACTAAATGGATTATGATGAAAATTTACAATAATATAGCTTACACATCAGTTTAATACAATAGCCACTTTTTATCCCAAAATGTGGGAAACGGGGACGGTAAAACTTCACCACTGTGGGCGTCAACTAGTATATCATAATAGCAGTCTTCAAAAGTAGCAGAATATAACAAGAATCGCGGTTTTTGCAAGCGTGATTCTAATAGTGTAAGTACAACTATCAAATTGTACTGTCGGTTTTCTGTTGAGCGACGATTTCTATTCTGTTTTGAAACAGCATACTCGGCCTCCAGTTCTGAGTACAATCTCACACTGTAGTGTGTCCACAGTGTGAGAATATACTCAGAATTGTGGGCCGAGTCTAACGTTTCCCTCCTACTCGAGTTGTTTGGGAACGAAAAGGAGACGGTAGAATCAATTGGAAAGTTCTTCGGGACGCTCACCGTGGTAGATATATTAAGTAATACTTTATTGTACCCCAAGAATACAGTTCTACTGATTTATAAGTAGGTTATACAATTGATTCAATAATCGCACATTAAGCCTTTATATTATATTTATACAACTGATAAACATACACATACATTTGGCTGTCTCTGTGGCGCGGTGGGGGTATATGCGACTGCCGCGACTGAGGTCCCGAGTTCGAATCACGGGTCAGAAAAAAAAGTTGTGTGATTAACAAATGTTTGTTTCGGAGTTATGGTGTTTCCTATGTAAAATATGTATGTAATTAGAAATATATAAGTATGTTTATCAATCATCTAGATCCCATAACACAAGCTTATATAAGCTTACTTTGGGCTAGACGGCGGTGTGTAAAAAAAGTCCCTCAAATTTTATTTTATATTAATTAATCTTGGTTGCCAGTAATATGGCAGTTGTTAAACCAATATAAAGGCCAAATGGGCGGCTTGAAAAATTTCAACAGCAGGTAGCCACAATCTGCGTCTGGACAATTTTAACATGGCAACACGATCCACCACCTGTTACGTGGTACAAAAATGCATTAGGTGAAATGAGGGCGTATAGTATGCCTCTGCCTACCCTTTCGGGAATAAGGCCGTGAAAGATAAGTAAGACATTTTATCACAAATCGCTTTAGTACTCGTATCATCGACTTTAGGCTTTTTACAGCTTACAAATGAACAAAATAAAAGAATGAAAAGGCTTTGTTAACAGAAGGCCTAAAATAACAGTGGCTTCAGATCTTTCATAAGAGACAACAAACTTGAAAAATGAAGAAGACCCTTAAGGAGGCTGTATATTTTGTACAAATTGTATCTCTCAGGGCAAGTTTATTTAATAATTTAAAATAATGCTATTCAATGTTACGCCTTTTGTCCTGAAGGGATAGTTAAAATAATTCTACATTGCTCACATCTAATCGAACATAATGCACAGTTGGCATACATTATTTAACATTTATTTTAGGTGCTGCAGTGCTGGTGTTGCAATCGTTCATAAGCTGCGGTGACCACTTTACATAGCTGGGCCGTATACTTATTTTTCACCTCCGTGGTATAAAAAAGCAGTGAAATATTCTTATTTTTATATTTAACTGACCTTCACGGCTTTGCCCGTGACATACTTCGAACTCCCGTCACACCTTTGACTCCCGTCGCTTATAAATTCTACAATAATGCATTAAAATTAGCCCGATTTGTCGACATTTATGATTACTGCTCCGCTCTCCAGGGTAGTAGCGTGAAATATTATTTAGCCTATCTTACAAGTTGGATCAAACTGCACACGGTGTGAAAATTTGAATAAAATCGGTTAAGTAGTTTACGTTAACGTGACACGTAATTTATATATATTAAGATTTTAAATAATGCTATTCAATGTTATACATACATATAGTCACGCCTTTAGACCTGAAGGATGGTCAGCAGAATTCTATTTTTCTCGCATCTCTTCGAACATAATGCACAGTTGGCATATATTAATCTACATTTTTTTAGGTGATGCAGTGCTAGTGTTGCAATCGTTCATAAGCTACAGCAACCATAATGAACACAACATTGATTTTGTTCTTTTTTTGTAAAAAATCATTACTGTATAATTGGATATATCATGTAATATATCATGTAAATCAAACTGATGTAATTACTGGCGGTTAGAAAAGAGTGGCTATGAGGTTTATTGCCAGGTTCTTCCTCAGGCTCTACCTATTGCTTTGCCAATTTGGCAGTAAATGTAAATGTAGAAGCAGTAATATTGACGTTCATAAGTGTTACTTTGTGACCTACATGAATGAAGATTTTTCATTTCATTTCATTTCACCACTATCCAAAGCGTATGCTTTTCTGGCACCTCAAAAATAAGAATATTTCACTGCTTTTTTGTACCACAAAAAAAGAAATATTATTATTTATATATGTAACTAGGTGAATTCCACGGCTTCGCCCGTAACACACTTTTAACTCCCGTCGCACCTTTGAATCCCGTCGCTTATGAATTCTACAATAATGCATTAATATTTGCCCGATTTGTCGACATTTATGACTACTGCTCCGCTCTCCAGGAAAGTAGCGTGATGATATATAGCCTATATATAGCCTTCCTGGATAAATAGGCTATCTAACACAAAAGAATTTTTCAAATCCGATCAGTAGTTGATGAGATTAGCACGTTCAACCAAACAAACCAACTCTTCAGTTTTATAATATAAGTATAGATATACAAAACACCTAATTTCCGAAACAAACATTAGTAGGTCATACAAATATTTGTTTCTACCTAGAATAAAACCCGTGACCTGGCAGATACTTACCACTAAGGCAGTTAATAATTCCAGAACTTATCGACAACAAAGAAACAAATATTTTTTCTTTGCAGTATTAATATGGATAGTAATAACTCGTCAATTTCAGATGAATCTATTAACATTATCAAAATCGACCCGTACAATGAGGCTGATAAAAATAATAGTTGCTGCACAAAAAAAACCAAAGTGCCTAAACAAGGAATCGAATTTATATTAGAACATATAAATAAATATATATAAATAAATAAATATCGTTGGGACAACTCTCACCACACCATCTAATTTCAAACTAAGCCGAGCTTGTACTATAGTAACCAGATAACTGATAAACATACTTATACATATGGGTCAGTAATATTAATTAACATAATTAAATTACATATACAAAAGTTGTTCGACAGAAAGAAATAACAACGAAATAAAAAAAAATTGTGGGGCACTTTTCACACAGCGCCATCTAGCCCAAAGTAAACTAATATTAGCTAGTGTTATGGGATCTAGATAACTGATAAACATACTTATATATTTCTAAATACATACATATTATAGATAAATAACACCCAGACACGGAATAAGCCATCGTGCTCATCACACAAAGTTTTATCCAGGGTGGGAATCGAACCCCAGAGGTCGTCTCTTGCGTAGCAGTCGGATGCACTCCCACCGCGCCACAGAGGCAATTACAGGTTGCACTCCGGGAATGCCAACAGAA
This sequence comes from Thumatha senex, assembly GCA_948477245.1. NCBI lineage: Eukaryota > Metazoa > Arthropoda > Insecta > Lepidoptera > Erebidae > Thumatha > Thumatha senex. The sequence continues at coordinate 13,877,804 of OX419752.1, read as the reverse complement.
GTGAATACTATTTTCTCGAAAGTGAAAAATAAAATCGAAACTAAAGCGCTCGTGGCCCCACGGTCTCAGTGTTCTGTAAACGATCACTGAGTTAGGCAACTTTCACTATGACTGGTCCTCGGATGGGTGACCACTTTGTGGCATTTACATTTGCGAGCGTTTCCGTCCTTCAGAAGGCACGTTAAGCCATTGGTCCCGGTTGCCAGTAAAGTGGCAGTCGTTAAGCCTCGTTGAAGGCCTTATGGGCGGCTTGAAAATTTCAACAGCAGGTAGCCACAACCTGCGTCTGTCCATTTCCACACGGCAATGGGCTCACCACCTATTACGTGGGACAGCATATAATATGCCTCTGCCACGCCTTCGGGGATAAGGCGTGATGGAAAAAAAATTTGAAAATTAATTTATCTAGACGCGTTCGCGGTCTTCTATAATGTACATGCATATATGCACACACTATCGCTACGTCTCGTAACGGGGTCGCGAGTCCAGAGATTTTATCTCATCTAGAAATATGCGTACCGAGCTAAAAGAAGTTTTTTACTTCAAAAAATACAGTATTTTTCACGTTATTACTGAAAACTCTGCTAAAAAACTTTCCACGCAAAAGTTGCCTATTCTGAAAGCATAAACACGAAATGTTATAAAAAAAATACGTATTCACAAATCGAATTTTTTGACAAACAAAAAGGCTAAAATAATTAATAATTCGGTAATTCTTCTTATTAATAAAAATTGGTTAGCTTTTTAGCTTAGCTAAAGTGATAATAAGTCAATGAAAATGAGAACAATAATAATCTATTATTGAGTGTAAAAAGAGCCTAAAACATATTATATTTTTCTACAAAAAAATTTAATAAAAAAAAAAATATCTTACCTTCAAATTCACACACACATTGAAATACACAAGCACTCACTGAAAAAAGTGTGACAAGTCAATTTTTGAAACAAAACTATCGTTATTGCATTTTGAAAAAATACGCGTTAGGGCCGGCACGTCCGCCCTCTGTGACACGGCGGCATCGACTGGGGCAATAAGGGTTCGCGCTGTATATGTATAGGGCACGGGTAGCTATAACGACGTACGGGTCGCAAAGTGATATAAGTCATTAATTGCTTTTTATGGAGTTTTTTATTTTTTAAGAGAAACTTCTTCAGGATCGAAAAAAGAGACAAACATATTCATAAATAGGATTTCATCGGTAACAGAATGACATATAGATTACATTAATTATTCATTGAAAAAAGAAAAAATACTCATCATAGGAGTTAGAAAATAAGAAAGAATATAATACTTGTAGGTACAAGGCGCAAAGTTAGGCGTAATAACAAATATTTTAGAAAATGCGTCATAGACAATGGCGTGTACCTATTATGTCTACATTTGCGTACTAAAAACTTGTTGATTAAATATTACTTATAACCCTCACACTTTGCGTCCGGAGGGCTCACATACGGTTAGGTCCGATAGAAGCTATGTTTCGCGTACGCTTAGGTTGTGGAATGAGCTCCCTGCCTGGGTTTTCCCGAATGTCTACAGTATGGGGTTTTTCAAAAGGGGGCTTAGAAGGTTTTTAAAGGTCGGCAGCGCGAGTGCTGCACCTCTGGTGTTGCCTGTCTGTCTTCTATCATTGAGCCTAGACAGATGTAAGTGCTGTAATTGAGTTGTTCTTTTCCGTTGACCAAGGTAGTCACATAATAAATACCGATTCGAATGTAGCCTTTAACCAAATGCAAACGAATTAATAATTATGAAATCAACAATGTAGACACTTGTGTAAGCTTTGCTACGAAACTCTCTACGCGTCTCGAAGACCCTCTACGAAATGTTTATCTTGGCCTTACTTGATAATATATTGATATCTCAGTCATATGGCATCTCTCTAAATCTGCCGGCTAAAGCTTGGAGATTGTGGGTTATTTACCACGTGTTATGTGTTTCTCATATTTTGTTGCAAATATCCCGTTAACTTTAATACCAGTGTTAGTGAATAGGAAAGTTATTGTTACGTTCGTAGGGTGGGTACTAATAGGAGTTGCACTAATACCACAAATTATAAAACTAACACTTTAATTACTCTAAATAAAAACAATAAACCACATTTAATAATCGCCACTAAACACACTAAACTCAAATTCTTCGCTTAGATAATCGCACTGTAACAGTATCGCACTATTTAGCTTTGATCACTTCGATTCGCACTGTTCGCTTCCTCAAAGGAGACTGTCCTGTAGCCGCGAGCTCGGCCCTTTATATACGCCTAGTAATGTTCTGGAATATTCGGGAGAATTCGTTCGGTACCTCGGGTACATCTCTAGAATGTTCCACACGATACTAGTTGTTCCTTCGGTATGTGCCGGAAGGTTCTCGACCTATTGCTGTCCCTTCTGGTGCTATCTCTATCACATAGTTCTAGAATGTTCTTAGTGTAGCTATCTCTTTTTAATAGTGCTATCCCTGTCTAATAGCTCTGGAATATTCTGAATGTAGCTCTCTCTTTCTAATACTGCTATCCTTGTCACACTTTCATGAAATTACGCTACATACTGAAGTGGGCTTCAAAGGCCCATAAGCGGTCCTAAAAACGCCTGAAAAAGGGTTTTCAGGTTATGATGGCATGCGGCATTAGGGTGGCCTGAAACGAACTGAAAACATGTTTCAGGCGCCTGAAAACAACGGCAACTGGGGTGAAATTTGGATAATTTGGTATGTGATAGAGCTTCCTCGGAAACGGCCTGAAACCGCTTTTCAGCCTGCTGAAAACGTTCCCAAGGCCCAGAAAATGACGTTTAAAGTGGTTTACTAGTCCGCCGGCGTAACATTATTTAAACTTTCATGCTCACTTATTCTTTGGAAAAGTATTTTTACTTCTGTTTATGCACAAAATTAAGACAATTTTACTAATAACTTAAATGAGATAATTTATAAAGTATCTCATCCCCTCTCCTACTATTTTAATGTATTCCTTAACACACATAGTCCGATCGCAAGGGCTCCAATTATATTATAATTTTTAGTTAATTTTTTTTTATAATAACGAGAATATTTATTTTGTATTAAAATATAAGTTGCACACTAGTAGCATGACATAACTATGGAGATATTGTAAAACTCTTTAGATTTTTCTGAATAAAAAGTCAATCTAAAACACAAAACAGTCTAGTTTTATTAATAGTTTATAGTATTATGGGTCCAGATTGTGCCTGTTATACTAATTTATTGTGAAAGTAATTAGATAAGATAATCAGATAATTACAGTTCGATATAGGATCGAGTTTCACAAAATTGGTATTGCGAGTTTAGTGAACTGTGTGTGTTTGGTTGCCGGTCTGCAAATTCACAATGGCGACGAACTGTATTGTGAATGTGTTCCTAGTTCCTGGGTTAAAAATTAGCCTACGTTAACCAGGGTATCAGCTACCATCACATAAAATTTAACACTAAATTTATCTCGCTATGTGTATAGAAATAAGAAACATATACAAGCATTCGCATTTATAATATTACGTACATATTATCACGCCTGTTTCCCATCGGGGTAGGCAGAGACTATGGCTTTCCACTTGCTACAATCCTGACATACAGCTTTCGCTTCTTCAACTTTCATGAGTGTTTTCATACACGCTCGCCGGTTAAGGGTACTCTTGACCTGGCCTTTGACATGGTTACGCCGAGGTCGACCCCTACCAGTTTGCCCATTCACTCTCGCCACATATATCTGCTTCATTAGTCTATTTTCATCCATCCTCTCCACGTGTCCGAACCATAAATATTTTCTAAGAAAGAAAACGGGATGCTTACCCTTTTTCTATCTTAGTTACTACATCTTCTGTCATGCCGCAATGTTCCCTTATCACGCTGTTCCTTTCTTTATGCATCAACTTCACTCCAGCTATACTTCGCAGACTTCTCATTTCCACAGCATTTATTTTACTTTTATGCGTCTTCTGCCATACCCAACTTTCACTGACATACATAAGTGTGGGGACCAGCACTGCTCTATGTACAGCCAGTCTTGCTTTCTTAGACACGTTCTGACTGCTCATAAAGGTGTACATGGCTCCATTTACTTTATTTCCTGCCAAAACCTTTATAATATTTCCTTTATAATATTAATACTAATAATATAAAAGAAACATTAATTATTGATACACAGCGCCAAATGTATAACTTATACTTTCTTTTTATCATTTCAAATTAACATTCCAACTAATATCGGCGAATTAGATAAAAAAAAATTAAATTTAAATCAAAATTTTAAATGTATTTTTTATATACATAAATATACAGGAATACATCAAATATAGTACCTAAAAAGCCAGTAGTCTACAGCATTTATATAATATTTGTTTTTTTATGTAATTTTTTTGATGTAACTATTGCTGTAGCCAAGATATGTACTATCTTTGATTAATTCTTCGATTGTATTATCGAAAAGTCAAAGGTTAACTAAGTTAATTAGCGATAATAAACGGCAATATGCTCACTAACTGTTATGTAGAACAAAAATGTACTCGGTGAAATGTGGGCATATAGTATGCATCTGCCTATGTAACACCTGCTTCAAACAGAGGAGCTACTAAAGCACATCGCTGCTAAAGACATCCTCAAATTCCTTACTCTCATAGGAATCAGCAGCGAACTCTAAGATTTTGTTGAGCACAATAGACCTTTTTATGTAGCAGTGCTACAGGACTTTCTAGCCTGCCATAGCCTCTATTTATGTATATAATGGACGCTCAAGCCTCAGGTTACTATCAAACTTGGACGTTAGACTGAATAAAATACTTAATATTTGACTTATAGGTTTTTTCTATGAAGCCGCAGGTATGCAAATACATACATACATACTAGTATTCTGAGATATTTTAACAGCCTGTTTTAAATAATGCACGGTTTTATAGAACTTCAAGCATAATATATAAAACGGAGTGAACAGATGTCCGACATAAAAGTCTTTTAGTTCATCTCAAAGTGTGTAACTTTTTTATGTATTATTTATTATCTACTTTTAAGATGACTTGTACCGGAATTTTAATTTCAGAGTTTAGTTGTGAAATGAAATTTTTTCCTATAATGATGGCTGCGGCTTAAGTGAAGTTTTGCCGTTCCCGTTTCCCACAGGAACTTCTTTATTCTGATATGTTCAGAATGTGTTATTCTGATATGTAAGCTATATTATTGTAGTTTCATAAAAATCTATTCAGTAAAAAAATTGTTGATTGGATTTTAATGAAATTGCTTGAAAGAGTAATTAACATACTTTCTTACAAACTTTTGCATATTTTATTATATATATTACTAGTTGACGCCGCGGCTTCACCCGCGTAGAGAAGTTTTCCCGTTCCCATTTCCCACAGGAACTTGATCCCGGGATAAAAAGTAGTCCGTCTCCTGGCTTTAAGCTACCTCCCCACCAATTTTCAGCCAAATCGGTACAGTCGTTGTTAAGTTATAAATAGTGTAACTAACACGACTTTCTTTTATGCATATAGATTATTTTGCATCGCAAGAGGTCGAACCGCCCACGTTTCACCGTATGCACTTTTGTCCCACGTAGCAGGTGGTGAGCCCATTGCCGTGTTGAAATGTGTATCCCTGTTCCACGTAGTAGGTGGGTGAGCCCATTGCCATGTTGAAATAGACAGACGCAGGTTGTGGCGACCTGCTGTTGAAATTATTTAAGCCGCCCATATGGCCTTCAACTTGGCTTAACGACTGCCATTTTATTGGCAACCGGGACCAACGGCTTAACGTGCCTTCCAAAGCACGGAACTGGGGTGGGTCTAAGGGGCCGAATAAAATGTGTCTATTTTAGATGTTAAATTTGGAAGAAATTTTGAACTCGTTGCCTTTTTAGTGAGGTGGTAGCAAAAAGGCTAAAAGGTCTTATGTGCTAGACACTAATTAGCACGACCAATTAAAGTCCTGGTAGTCTCGGACTGAGAGACTTTACTCCAAACTGTAAGCGAAAATCGCATACGCGACCTTTCAGTTATCTACGATTGGTCTGTAGTAATTAGTGTCATAGTATATGTAAACTGTGACGCTCCCTGACATGCTTGGATTGTATGAAATATACAGAGTAAGAAAGGAGAACAAAGAAAGAAATAAAATATGTATTGTTGCAAGCACCGCTAATAGACAGGTTGGTACCTATATGAACTTCTCTTTACAATTGAAAACACTTCCTATAAATTTTATGTTTTTCGGGTCTTTTTCGCGTAATATTTTAACTTTTTCTCACCTCTCGAAGTTTCGGCTATATTGCAATAGCCGTGGTCACGAGTAGACTCTACGAGTAGGCTATTGCAATATAGCCGAAACGTCGAGAGGTGAAAAAAAGTTAAAATATTACGCGAAAAAGACCCGAAAAACATAAAATGAATAGTATAAATCGTGTGAGTTTAAAAACATTACTTCCTATAAAGTCAAACAAGTGAGCCTAATTATTGACACCAGGCCACAAAAAAGACCTTATAACAAATAACATGTTTTCTCATCTTTATACCAGCTACTTGGCCCCGCGGTCTCAGTGTTCTGTAAACGATCACTGAGTTACGCAACTTTCACTATGGGTGGTCCTTGGATGGGTTTACATTTGCGAGCGTTTCCGTGCTTCAGAAGGCACGTTAAGTCGCTGGTCCCGGTTGCCAGAAACATGGCAGTCGTTTAGTCAAGTTAAAGGTCTTATGGCCGGCCTGAAAAATTTCAACAGCAGGTAGCCACAACCTGCGTCTGTCTATTACAACATGGCAATGGGCTCACCACCTATTACGTGGAACAGGGATACACATGGTGAAAAATGGACATATATATGCTACCCTTAATAAATCAAATCTCAAAAGTGAAGACTAAAAAATTGTTAATAACTACAATGTTAATAATTATTCTATATTAATAGCTGTTTTAATGCAAGCTGTTGTTAATTCAAAAGAAATTGGAATCTTATAACTTTGATTATTTTGTTGAGAAAATGAAAATTGCTGTAATATATCTCTACCAAGAAGTTACATGGTTCGTGCTTCGTTTGAACGGACAAATTTACTTGCCCGTCGGTTTTATAATCAAACAATATATCAAGCATTTATATTAAGTATTTCAAATAACATTATTTAAATTTAGGGCGAACTAAGTTTAGTCGACAGTTCTCACATAACTCCAAAGAACAATGTGAATTAATTATTTTAAACCATATATACATTCAAAAGAGCATCCATGAAGTTTCGTGCCAAATCTTCTCCATGAAGGGTAGGCTGCCCTTGAAACTATTAACTTTTGGAATGGAATTAAGTACCTTTAGAAAAAAAATAATCATTCGATTGCACAACCTCGTAATTTAACAGTTTTAATGAAATGTATTGAAATTTACCTCATTTGTTGATATTTATAATTTTTGCTATCTCATCATATATATATGGGCTATCTCAAAATTATTTATTTTTTAAATTCGGACTAGTAGATTAGCGAGTTCAACCAACAAACAAACTTAAGCTTTATAATATTAGCAGGCACCCCACGTTGTCACCATTAAAGTTATTTCTATTCCCGTTAAACTATAATACGAGAATAAAAGTAGCCTAAGTTACCCCCTATATTATCACTTACCTGCCAGAAAAAAACCCGTTAATATCGGTTTCGCTGTTGCAGAGACTAGCCGGAAAAACTACTTTTTAAAATTGTTTTGTTAATATTATTTGTAAACTTTAATATGTGAGTGAAAAGCTGTTAATTTGGAATGTCAAACAGACAATTCAATTTTATTTTCCTGTATAGGTGTAAAGTGTATTACGTTCAGACTAGTGTTTTAAATGCTCATTGAATATTCTCTTAAGCCTTTTACTTGTCCGTCTAAATGCTTCTCCACTTCAGGGCTTTTTGGGTCAATAGAGGAGCGAGAGATATCTCGTTAAAAATGTTTGTATGAAGTTGGAATGTTGTTAATGAGTGCGGTGTGGTATTAGCTAGGCGTGGGGCTTTTAACTGACTTCAGAAATAAGAGGGTGCATCATGTTTTATCAATGCTACAAAGAAATCCATCACGCCTTATCCCCGAAGGGGTGGCAGAGGCATATTATATGCCCACTTTTCACCGTGTGGATTCATGTCCCACGTAATAGGTGGTGAGCCCATTGCCGTGTTGAAATAGACAGACGCAGGTTGTGGCTACCTGCTGTTGAAATTTTTCAAGCCGCCCATAAGGCCTTCAACCAGGCTTAACGACTGCCATTTTACTGGCAACCGGGACCAACGGCTTAACGTGCCTTCCGAAGCACGGAAACGCTCGCAAATGTAAATGCCACAAAGTGGTCACCCATCCGAGGACCAGCCATAGACAAAGTTGCGTAACTCAGTGATCGTTTACAGAACACTGAGACCGCGGGGCCACGAGCGCTTTAAAGAAATATAACAATACAAATGTTTGTTTCGGAGTCTGAATGTTTCCTATGTATAATGTGTATGTATTTAGAAGTATATAAGTATGTTTATCAGTCGTCTAGATCCCATAACAAAAGCTTGTATTAGCTTACATTGGCCTAACCGCCGCTGTGTAAAAAAAATATCCCACAATATTTATTTATTTATGCTTTGTAGTATAAATAAGCGCTCGTGGCCCCGCAGTCTCAGTGTTCGGTAAACGATCACTGAGGTACGCGACTTTGTCTATGGCTGGTCCTCGGATGGGTGACCACTTTGTGGCATTTACATTTGCGAGCGTTTCCGTGCTTCGGAAGGCACGTTAAGCCGTCGGTCCCGGTTGCCAGTAAAATGAACGCCAAAACGCAAAAAACGCCTTATGGGCGACATGAAAAATTTCAACAGCAGGTAGCCACAACCTGCGTCTATCTATTTCAACACGGCAATGGGCTCACCACCTATTACACGGTAAAAAAGGAATTGTCCCATCAACAAAAAAAATATTGTTAGCAATTCCAAGACAATATTTACTTAATTTACCAATATATAGTTACTTTGACAATTTTCATTTCCTTCAAAATACAAAAAAGAATTGTTGATTTGCTGTCTCAAATCAAGTAAATATTGTCAGGTAAACATTTTGAAACCTTTAGTATAAGATAACGATTAATCTAGTATTAATAATGCTAGATTTGTTAACCGGACGCTATTATATTGTTAAGTCGACGATTTACATTGTCCTATTGAGAATATAGGGAACTTTGTAACATTAAGACATATTAATTGTCAAAGTAACAATGTCGTTGTTATTCTGAAACACTTCAAATGATTTGATCAAAATTTCACAATTACTACATTTTAAAACATGGACTTTTTCACAAGAAGCCTGACAACTACTCAGACGAAGATAAACATTTTCAAAGCGAGAATCTGTTAAATGGTTATTAGGAATAACAAGTGGTTTTGATAGAAGATCGATTTTTTCTTAGAACAACAATATCAATTGTTCAGCCAAAATGTTTTTTTATTTTGTAATAGATTTTTACATATACTTATTTCAAAACAAGAATATTATATAAACAGTGCGACAAATTATTAGATGAAGATTAAACATTTTCAATGCGAGAATGTGTCAAATGGTTAATAGGAACCACAAGTGGGTTTGATACAAGATCTATTATTTCTTAGAACAACAATATCAATTGTTCAGCCAAAATGTTTTTTTATTTTGTCATAGATTTTTACATATACTTGTTTCAAAACAAGAATATTATATAAATAGCGCGACAAATTATTAGATGAAGATTAAACATTTACAATGCGAGAATGTGTCAAATGGTTAATAGGAACCACAAGTGGGTTTGATACAAGATCTATTATTTCTTAGAACAACAATATCAAATGTTCAGCCAAAATATTTTTTATTTTGTCATAGATTTTTACATATACTTGTTTCAAAACAAGAATATTATATAAATAGCGCGACAAATTATTAGATGAAGATTAAACATTTTCAATGCGAGAATCTGTTAAATGGTTATTAGGAATAACAAGTGGTTTGATAAAAGATCGATTATTTCTTAGTATAACAATTTCAATATTTCAGCCAAAATGTTTATATTTTGAGGTTTTTTCACACATTCTTATTATATATATTATTGTTTTATAAATAGCTGTGCCCCGCGGTTTTACCCGCGTGGACCCAATATTCCAGGATTATCTGGGATAAAATGTAAAAAGTAAACAGTAAAGGAGAAAATGATCCAGGAGTAGGTATCATTAAGTAGCTAATCTAGGATCTAAACTATCTGTTTTATATTAAAAGTCCTGCGCTACGCTGAACTGCACTGGTCATTTTGAGACATTGATAGGTCACAAGTATGGTTGCCAACATTTATTCGCAAAAATATAGTATTTTTAAAACAAGCTATAAAAAATATAGTAGTTCTAAAAAATATAGAACACTTTTAAAAAATATAGTACACTTCTAAAAAATATAATATTTTATGGAAAAAAAATAAATAGACAGTGATATTATATTTATTACTAAATATTTTTTATAAAAATTGTATTTTTTTGCATTTTTTGCATTTTTTAACAATGTTTTCTCTAACATTTAAGTGTTGTACCTTATGCCTTTTAACATTCAATTTTTAGGGCTGTATTCCAGAACGTTTCTCAATACTCAATCGACGCTTGAGGCTAGTTTTTGCCTTACAAATACTACACTCAAGTGTTTATTGAGTATTGATTAACGTTCTGGAATGCGGCCCTTAGTTTTATGTAAAGCAAAAGCTCATTTTTATTCATGTTTGTCTGTTTCTTTCCTCCCGCCATTTCGAATTCACCGAAAATACCTACCCTTTCTGTAAATGCAGAAGTGGCGGGAATAGAGATTAGGAATGACATTACTTTAAATATTTTTAAATCAGTGCTAGCGGCGTATTTAAACTTCACACCACTTTCTTCCATGACAATTTTTTTAATTTGGACTTGAACTTTTGTCAAATGCAAGAACAAAATCTAATTGAAAATAATTACCAAAGTCCCAATACAGAAATAAAACAGGCTAAATAAATTATTTCGATATTGTCAATTTGAGAGACCTATGATTTCGGAAACACACACGCCTCACTCAAAAGTTAATATAAAATCGCGTTCATAATTTTTAATAATAAGGATTAGTTTGTTAGATTTCGTTGTTGAAAATATAGTATTTTTGCGTACTATATATTACTTCAACAGTATATAATACGCAGACCCGAAATATAGTACAATACTATATATTATAGTACGGTTGGCAACCCTAGTCACAAGTGTCACATTGCCCAGTTAATTACACTGGCTAAATCGTTACCTACCTACATTTACCAATATGCTAGGGGAACTATAGAAAAAAAAACAGCTAGTACATTTTCGTGTATGAAAGACATTTTATTGCATTTCAATCTCGTGTAATAGTTTTGCATGTAAGTCTACCTATATTACATAGATCTCAGTAGGAATGCCTTAAATTTACACAACAAGTTTGCGACTTATTCCGTTTACAAGCTATTTAATTCCGTAATATCGGACATACAGACGGACAGCGAGGTCTCAGTAAATCCCTATTTACTTCGTAGCCGTTTTGTTTCGTAACCTAACCGAACCGACAGAAGTTGACAGAACCCCAAAAAAGCTCTGCACGGCTCGGCCGCACCCGAAAGTTGCCGGAGCCATGTACTATTAATTACTAGCTAATGCCCGCGGCTTTGCCCGCGTAAAGAAGTTATCCCGCTCCCGTTTCCTACTGGAACTTGTTCCCGGGATAAAAAGTAGCCTATGTGTTATTCTGATGTATAATCTATATTATTGTAAAGTTTCATTAAAATCCATTGAGTAGTTTTTGCGTGAAAGAGTAACAAACATCCATTCTTACAAACTTTCGCGTTTATAATATTAATAGGATTATGTGCCTGAACTCGACAAGTTAAAACATGTAAGTTACGGTTAGCGCAGGTAAGTACCTATTAATATTATTCCCGACAATATTGTAGTTCTTCCGTTAAAATTTCGAATATTCAATCAACAATATTTTATTTTAAACGAAGAGAGAGAAAATTGTTTCACAAGAAAACATGATTATTGTTGATTCAATAAATAATATTGTTGATTTGATTTCATCGACGCTAATTCACAGAAATCTCCCGAGACCCTTCAGTGTTTGCATTTTAAGGAATTTTCCCATATTGCTGGGAACTTAACGTGTGGCACCAATGTATGGAAATAACTTCGTGATCCCTTTACCTTAATTTTTCTACATGATTAGTTACGACAATATTCATTGAAATCATTTCCTAAGCGTAAATTATTAAGCTCGTGTAATGGCAAGATGAGTCGGCTAATGTAGAAAATAAAATCAAACTAATAGTTATTTGTGCAAAACAAAAGTATTAATCGACAAAAAGTAGGTCAATAGTTAGCATTGTAACTTGAAAAGTATTTAGATTTATGGAGTTTGGGTGTTTTCTATGTAAAATATGTATGTATTTTATTTTCGTTTAGTGCCAACCATTTAATAAAGTAAAAATTATGTAATTGCTATTGACTTTGATGATGCTTTTTTTTTCCAGCAAGATATATTTTTATTAATACATTATAAACAAGACGTCAATTCAATACATATTCACTTGTCAAATTCAAATAACCCGCCCCTGACAAAAGGTGCCAATTTAGCTTACTTTGAGCTAGATGTCGCTGTGTGAAAAGTGTCTCACAATATTTATTTATTTATTTATCTTTGAAATAAAGATAAGTCAGCGTTAAGCTGGAAAAGGGCGTGCTCTGTTGGTTTGGACAAGTCCAACGAATGAGTGAGGAACGATTGACGAAGAATATATATTGTGCGAAGAAATTAGAGGGTAGGAGTCAGGGTAGTCCGAGACTTACATATGAAGGCCACGTGAGCAGATTGCTCAGAGAGCAGAGCAGAAAAGTTAAAAGTACTCGGATACCCAGACGTGCATGCCTTATGAAGCGATTGATGAATCTGTGAGAAGCGAAAGAAGTATGAATGGATCGTAAAGCCTGGCGATCTGTCCTCCCTGACTACCCCGTCAGGGATACAGCGTGAAGATAGTTAGGTTTTTTAGTTTAGTTTTGAATTAAACCCCTGTTGGTGAAACATATAGCTAGAAGGCCTATTTTTTTGGGCTTGAATCAGTCATTGTGAATATCACCCATAAATTTTGGAAATAGTTCAATAAAGTCAAAATAAATAAAAATGTTCAAATTTACCTAATAGGTATATATAAATAAAAAAAAATGTTTTTATTTATACGTATTTAGTAACGTAGTGCCTGTTTGGGCACTTACGAAAGATAATGACTTCAATTCAAGCACTATTCTAACCTTTTCATATTAATAAATATAAAGTATAATAACTATATAAATATATAGTTGGTCGAGCGCACGGACCAGGTTAAATACCTGGGATCTGTTTTTCACACGTCCAGTGACATCGATTGCGATGTCAAGTCACGCATTGCTGCCGCGTGGGCCAAATGGCGGGAGATGACCGGTGTCATTTGTGACCCTAAAATGCCGATCCGGTTGAAGGGACAGGTCTACAAAACCATTATTAGACCTGTCCTTTTACATGGCAGTGAGACGTGGCCGATATTGGAGCGACACAAGCAGGAGCTGCGTGTCACGGAAATGAAGATGCTGCGGTGGATATGTGGGGTCACGCGGATGGACCGCGTCAGAAACTCTCGCATCCGCGGCAGCCTTCACGTCCGTGACATTGCAGACAAGTTGCAAGAGTGTCGCCTTCGTTGGTATGGTCACGTCTTGCGGCAACCGCCGGGCTACGTAGGTAACAAATGTCTGGCCATGTCAGCCCCGCCGGGTCCCGGTAAGAGGGGAAGACCCAAGAAGTGCTGGCTTGACGTCGTAAGGGATGACATGTGTGCCAATGATCTCACTACAGGGGATGCCGAAGACCGTGCGAAGTGGAGGAGAAAATGTAGGAAAGCGGACCCCGGGCGTCGCGAGACGCAACTGGGACAGACGCTCGGATGATGATGATGAAATATAAAGTAAAAGTACTTTTACTATACGGGGGTAATTTCTTGTAATTTGTGATTTTGGACTTTAACTGTTTGACTGCCGGCAACACTGACACGAGTAATAATTATATGATCTGTGACTGATACGACACACGACGTCCGAGTACCCACGAGCACGTGCGACACGTGCCGTGTTTGCAAGGATTAAATTGGTGAGTTATTGGTTTTTTGAAACTAGATCTAGATAAATGTTAGCTAGGTAACTTTATTTTCTATAAGTACTTCTTTTATTCTCATGTAGGCTGGGCTAATCTAAAATATATAAATATGGACGCCGGCGTCGGCGATCGACATCTTGATACAGAAGAATATGTTGGTCAGAAAGCCATTCAGGAGTTGCTTTCTAAATGGCAAATGCCGTTTGAAGTTGTGGAAAGTTTTAGAAGTAAGTAAAATTACTACATACATAGCCACTCATGCGCCCAGACAAAAACTTTAGTTGTAAACAGGCGCTCCGGCCCGGTATAGAAAGCCTTGGTAGATGATACCTAGTACCTTCATTTATCATTCATTGCATAAAGGCAAGGAGGTAATGAGTAATTTGCTTCACTCGCCTGGTATTTACTGAGAGGTAGCTTGTGTGGTGCGTGTTAATTTTCTTTTTATAAATCTCTGATAGGCTAGCGTTTCACCACTACCTGATGTGGTCTAGAACGGAACCTATAATTATTTATCACACTGGATGCGTTTTGCGTCCTGCGGTCTGATCAAACGAAAGCAGCCTGCAGCCTGTGTTAGCATAATTTGTTGGTCAGGACAATGGGTCAGCGATCAGGGCAGGGCTAAAACTGATGAGCGCGTAACTACCCAGCTGCGATCAGCGGACGGCGGCCAGGTAGCCCTTCCGCGTCCTTAAGTACCTCCCTGACCACCTTCTACTGGGCAAGTAAATAAAAATAAATAAATAAATATCCATCACGCCTTATCCCCGAAGGGGTGGCAGAGGCATATTATATGCCCACTTTTCACCGTGTGGATTCCTGTCCCACGTAATAGGTGGTGAGCCCATTGCCGTGTTGAAATAGACAGACGCAGGTTGTGGCTACCTGCTGTTGAACTTTTTCAAGCCGCCCATAAGGCCTTCAACCAGGCTTAACGACTGCCATTTTACTGGCAATCGGGACCAACGGCTTAACGTGCCTTCCGAAGCACGGAAACGCTCGCAAATGTAAATGCCACAAAGTGGTCACCCATCCGAGGACCAGCCATAGTGAAAGTTGCGTAACTCAGTGATCGTTTACAGAACACTGAGACCGCGGGGCCACGAGCGCTTCACTTACTGGGCAAGTGGTCAGGGAGTATGTTTTGTATATTCGATTTGACTGGCCCACAGGATGCAAAATGCAAGCAGTGTGACAAATCCTCTCACCTATCACATTCAGTGTAAATATACAACAAACACATAAAATTATAAAGTATGTTTTAAAAGTGAAACCTGAAATGTCTTTTTTTTTTCAAGAAACAAAATAAGTGCAGAACACTTTCCTAAACTAACACAACCAGAGTTAAAAGAACTTTGCCCAATATTAGGAATTCGGCTGGAATTAAAAGAAAATATTGACACATTTCTAGAAAGTGTCGCAGACACTCTAACAACTGCATCCAGCACTGAACAATCCACTGCAACATTAGTCGCTGCCGAAGATCTAAATAGAACTCTTTCAGTGGACAGTATCATTCTGAATTCATCAGTCTTTCAAATTCTAGACTCAGGAAGAGTGATTGATTTTGACCTAAAGACTCTTCTTTTGACTTCACCTCTAGGCAAGTCTGTTCTCAACTACTACAGTACATATGGGAAGTTAGATTCAACCCGAAGAAATAGACTGACTGATGTAATTGCACGTCATGTGTACACGCATGCTGTGAATCAGTAAGTGAACTGGCATTAATTTCAAATATAGATGCCTGACTGCCTGTGTTTGCACGGTGGGAGTGTATCTGACTGCTATGCAAGAGGTAGTGGGTTTGATTCGCACCCAAGCTATAACTTTATGTATTGAGCATGATGATTTATTCTGTGACTGGGTGTTATTTATCTATAATATGTATGTATTTAGAAACATATAAGAATGTTTATCAGTTATCTGGTTACCATAGTATAAGCTCTGCTTAGTTTGGAATCAGATGGCAGTTGTGTGAGTTGTCCCAACGATATTTATTATAGTTACATTATTGTACTTGTTACTTACATCAAGAATTCTTAAAATAGTGTTTCTCAAGTTATATAATTTTATAATTAAAATTTTAGAAAGCTGACCTATGATGAGTACAATTTATTAGCTGGAAAAATAATTACTCTCTCTCTCTATTGAGCTTGTCAGCTGTCAATAATATACTATTATATTAAGTAAATATAAAATCATTATTTTATATCAATGGTTACAAAAAGAATGGAAACTATCTTTACCCTGCTAAAGAAAAGCTGCTTTAGGAAATAACAACATTGATGGTGTTGTAAAATTTTTGAAAAACGCAAAGTTACACAGCAGCACCGGACAGGAGGAGTACATGTTTCGCAGTTCCAGCCTGAGAGCATAGAGTACAGTCATTTCCACGAGGCCATGAAAATGTTTAGCGCAATATATCCCAACACTCTTGAACACATCACTGACAAACTGATGCGGAAAGCGCCGTCTGTTCTTGGAGAGTTTATCAGCGGCAACAGTTTGTAAGAGGCTGCATTATCCGTATCCCACGGTAACAACTACACGTGGCGTTACAAACAATAAGTGTATTCGTGGTGTATTTTTTATTATTTTATTTTTTTATTGATTTATACGTGTAAGTTTTAAGTTTATCCATATATGTTGCAAGACTGCGGTGATGGTGGCATTTTGAATGTAAGTAGTCAACCGACCTCGTCTCTAAATTGCTTGGTTCGCTGTCTTAATTGTTCCCAAGCTCGTTTTTTTAAGGGTCAGCGAGGTTTGAAAGTACATTTTGGGAAGGTACATAAATCCCAAAATGTACTTTCGAACATATCAACGTTTGAGGCCCAGCAGATAAAAATTTCTTTTTGGCAAACTATTTCTAAATATAAAAATTCTGTTCCGGATTTAAAAAGGATTCCTCGTGCTGCAAGACCTGCAGTGGCACAAAACCTAGCCCACTGTATTAGCCTTGTAGTACGGGAGAATTCTACTTTTGCTTGGGAGCAACTACTTACCTTTTCTTATAGGATTCTACATATTTCTAAAAATCAGACAACCAATAAATCTTTGACTAGCCAAATTAAAGAAAACTGTAATTCGTCGCGTTTATTTGACCCCAAATTCACAACCTTCCATAAGAATTCCATTTATCATTATGTAGAATCTAAATTAAGAGAAGGTGACATAAGAGGAGCATCCAGGTTATTATTTAGTAGCGACGTGGTGGCGCCTTGCTCTCCAGATACTCTTGCTGATCTGAGGAGCAAGCATCCTGCGCCAATAGATGACTTGTCCTTTCCCGATCCTCCAAATTCTGAATCTGACTTTTTGATTGTTTCAGCCAAGGAAGTTCTGACAGCTGTTAACTCCTTCCGTAGTGGTTCTGCTGGTGGCCTTGATGGTTTGACTCCACAACATTTAAAGGACCTATTGGGTCCGGCCGCTGGGGAGGCCGGCGAGGCACTCTTGAAGGAGCTAACAGGTTTGGCTAACCTTATGTTGTCCGGCAATGTGGACGAAGGCATCATCGACATCCTTTATGGTGCCAATCTGTGTGCTCTTCGCAAGAAGGAGGGTGGAATTCGTCCCATTGCCGTGGGATGTACTTTCAGGCGTATGGTAGCCAAAATTTGCTGTCAGTTTTATAAGGAAGAACTGTCTGGCAAATTCCAACCCATACAGCTCGGTTTTGGATCAAAAGGGGGTTGTGAAGCTGCCATACATGCCCTGTCTACTTACCTTGGCTGCGGGAAAGGAGAGGTCATTCTTAAAGTTGACTTGAAGAATGTCTTTAATTCTGTAAACAGGGACACTTTGTTGACACAAGCCAAATTGGAAACACCCAAAATTTTTAATTTTCTTTGGCAGTGCTACAGAAACCCATCAAAATTAATGTATAAGGAAAATATTTTAGATTCTGCAGTGGGTTGTCAACAAGGTGACCCTCTCGGGCCACTCATTTTCAGCTTATCAATACACCCAATAATTAGCCAGCTAAATTCTAAATTTAACGTCTGGTATTTAGATGACGGCACTCTAGGAGGAGATGTAGACACAGTTTTCAGAGATTTGGCATTGATAAAAGATAAATTTAAATTAATTGGTTTGGATCTGAATCCTTCAAAGTGTGAAATTTTTCTAAATGACTATATTGATAGTGTTTCTACTATTTCAAAATTCAATGTTTTGGCTCCAAATTTGAAAATCCTTCAGAATTGTTCTCTACGCCTCCTTGGGTCTCCCGTTCTAGAAGATGCCTATGAATCTTTCATTGAGGAAAAGATCAAAAATTTTTGTGAAGTTTCGGATCGACTCCTTCAAATAAATATACAATCGGCCTTTACAATTATTCGGTATTGTCTTTTCGTCCCAAAATTAACTCATGCTCTTCGCTCATCTCAATTTTTTAAACATCCGATCCTTTTGGAAAATATGGACAAAATTATTCATACCACGCTTTCCAAAATTTTGAATGCAGATTTGGACAACCGAGCGTGGCTCCAAGCGTCTTTACCAATACGCTGGGGCGGCCTCGGTGTTCGTAACATCTCTGATATAAGTTTACCTGCATTTTTGTCTTCAGTACACGGCACTGATGAATTGACCAGGAAAATTTTAATTCCTACACTGGTCAATTCTGAAGTGCCAGGCAAGATTGAAGCCATAAATGTTTGGAAACTTAAGTGCCCAGATACTGTTTTACCGACCAACCCGTGCTCCCAGAGGCAGTGGGATAGGCCGCTCTGCAACGAGGTTAGAAAAAAATTATTGAACACGTGTTCGAATGTTGCAGAACGTGCTCGCCTATTGGCTGTGGGAGAATGGGAGTCAGGTGTTTGGCTTCAGGCTCTTCCATCGCCCAACATAGGTACTATGTTGGACGACACTACATTCAGAATTGCTGTCTGTCTTCGTTTAGGTGCTCCCTGCGTTTCTCCGCATTGCTGTCAATGTGGTGAAGTAGTCGACAGCCTTGGGCATCACGGTCTCTCATGCAGCAGGAGTGCAGGTCGCAGGTCACGTCATGCATACCTTAATGACATTATCCGTCGGGCTCTTGTCACCGCCGGTGTTCCAGCCGTTCTAGAACCTAATGGTTTGGCGCGTGACGATGGCAAGAGGCCAGACGGTATGTCATTGGTGCCATGGAAGATGGGAAAGCCTTTAGTTTGGGATGCAACTTGTGTTGACACCCTGGCTCCTTCTCATCTTCATAGCACGGCGAGTTGCGCTTGTGCTGCTGCTGCATCCGCCGAGACTCTCAAGCGGCGCAAATATAATAATTTAATAGGTAATTATATTTTTGAGCCGTTTGGGGTCGAGACACTGGGCTCGTGGGGCCCAAGTGCTCGTTCACTGTATAGTGATATCGCAAAGCGACTGGTCGATTCTTCTCGTGACCATAGGGCTGGCCTCTTTCTCGCTCAGAGAATAAGCATTGCCATACAACGTGGCAATGCGGCCAGCCTTATGGGAACCTTACCGGTTGATTTTGATGGGGAGGAATTCTTCGACACCTAGTCGGGGCATCATTGTCAGTCTTGTAATAATTCCCACCACCCGCCCCCTTCTTTTTGTATTGTTTTCTGTAAATATGTAATTATTATTTCATTGTTTAATCATTATTTAATTACTCTCTTCCCAACTGAAAATATTGGAACATATTTTGTGCGACCTGTACCTAAATCACAATCAAAAACTGGCAAGTCAGTATTTGCTAAAGGAAAGCTGTTAGACAAGATTCGGAATCTGCTTTACAAATCTGGTGAAAAAAGGAGAGTTTCTACACCGATCGAGTCTGGACATTGCTCTAAAATATCTAAAAGTAGTCATGTTGATAAGTGTAAGTATATCTACCTAAATGTACCCTATAATTTCCTTTATACATTATATTATCTTTAGTACTCCTATTATAATTATGTAAATTCCAGGTATTAATGAAGACATTGTTTGGCTGAAAAATAATCATGAACCATGGGATGTTGTAATGCAGAAATGGATGAACACATATGATGAAAGAATACTTTGCGTGCAAGACAACCTGAGAGAGTTTCTAACAAAATGGCCAGTACTAAATGACTTAAGGAGTGAAGCATTGGTAAGTTTCTCTTGATTCAATTACATTATAGGACATTTTTTTACACAGCTCCGTCTAGCCCAAAGTAAGCTAATATAAGCTTGTGGTATGGGATCTAGACGACTGATAAACATACTTATATATTTTTAAATACATACATATTAAACATAGAAAACACCCAAAGTCCGAAACAAACATTTATGGATTACACAAATATTTTTTCCGACACGGAAATTGAACTCAGTCGCGGCAGTCGCATACACTACCACTGCGCCACCGAGGCAGACAGAGATTATACCTGTCTACTATAGCATAAGAAAAACCCTTCACTTTATCCACCTATATGAGGCTAGTGCTGTAAAGATTAATTGAGTAACTCATTTTGAAACACCACTGTTTTAAGTTAAGAGATTATTTTTATTTTTTGACTTTTTATTAGCCCCATAACAAATTTAGTTAAGAGCCTTTTAGTTACATTAGTGTTTACCTTTCACTAGCATAATTCACATTTTTTATTTTAATATAATATTACTGAGTGAGATATTTAAAATATTTTTGGTATTCAGATAACCTCATTGATTTTATACTAGCTGATTTTGTTACAGATTAATCTAGACTTTGACCGTATGTATCCCGAAAGAGGCACAGCTTTCTACACTAAGTGGGCTCTATTTTTTGACAAGATTCGTGCATACAAAAAAGATTCATTGTCAGATGGAGTTGGCAAATTGCTTGATGAGGCTTTAGGAACAGACTCAAACGACTCAGAGCTAGGTATGTCTATATTATGTTTAACTATAGATCAGCCAATAATAGATTTCTAGATACATAATATTACGAAGATAAAGAAGTCTTCGTTTTGAATTAAATTGGTTTACAGCAGTATCCAGAGTGTCAAAAATCATCTGTTTTTTTGGTTTAGACAGAAACTTTACTGAGTAAGTGAGATGGTGAGTGCTCTTATAGGTATTATCCGAACTGAAAACGGTGGGGCAGTGTATGATCCTATTTTATTGCATGTTCTAGTAATTGATTAACATTACAGAGGTCTTGGAGCATGGTGTTTGTTTATTAATATTATGGGAAGTGGAAGTTCTCAACCTAACCTATAAAGAGAACTCAAAAATAGGGATAGCGAAGCTGAAAGGGAATACTAATACATATATAACTTTTAAATATCAACTTTGTGAATATAGTTTATTATCTGAGCTGATCTGGGCGTGTCCCCTCAAGTCGAGCGCAAACCGGTACGGCTGTACCATATTTTTACTACTACTGCCAATGCCCTGCGCCAAGGAATGCACGATAGTTACATAACTTAACTTAACTATCTTCACGCTGTATCCCTGACGGGGTAGTCAGAGAGGACAGATCGCCAGGCTTCGCGATCCATGCATACTTCTTTCGCTTCTTCGAGATTCATCAATCGCTTCATACACGCACGTCTGGGTATCCGAGTACTTTTGACCTTTCCGTTTTTGAGCAATCTGCTCACGTGGTCTTCATATGTAAGTCTCGGCCTTCCCTGACTCCTTCTACCCTCTACTTTTGAACAATATATATTCTTCGTCAATCGTTCCTCACTCATTCGTTGGACGTGTCCAAACCAACGGAGCACGCCTTTTTCCAGCTTAACGCTGACACTTTCATTCAAACCTGCCATATTGCGTATCACTTCGTTACGTATTCGGTCGGCCAAGGTAACGCCGCACAATTTTCGAAGTGATCGCATCTCCACAGCATTCAATTTACTTTCATGCATCTGCTGACATACCCAGGTTTCACTACCGTAAAGCAAAGTTGGTACTAGCACTGCGTAATGAATCGCCAGTCGTGCTTCTTTTACGATGCTTTGTCGCTTTACTAACCGGGACAAAGCACCGTTAACTTTGTTTCCGGCAGCTACTCGCCGTTCTACATCCGAATCACATCTTCCATCCGCGCTAAACATACTTCCTAAATACACAATTTCATTCACTTGCTCTAGACGTTCCTGGTTTACTCTAATCTCGCATTTAGTTTACGATAGTTACATAACAATATATATTAGGTGTTTCTAAAAAAAATGGTGTGATGCTCTTTCAGCTCAAGCCAGTACTTTGAGTTCAAGGTTTATTCCCATTTGCTACCACAATATTTCTACCAATGATGATGTATAAAGAAACACGATTGCTACTTCTGACGGTGACGGGCACTTAGTCTCGGTTACCACGAGTGGCGGTGGAACTGGTGGCAACCAAGACTATAAAGGTTGCCACAAGATAACGTAGTGTAAACATTACAGTTACCGCCAATAGTAGCGATTGGGATTTTTACTCCTATTGTTATTTGTTGATGGTGGTGAAAATTGTAGTGGCATCATTTATATGGTAAGATTTTTGTATCAGTCAACACATTTTCTATCCTTTAATTTTTTTTCAGACAGCAAGTTGCCCATGCATATGACACTCTTGGGGTACTTAATCCCGCCAAAAGGACGTATTGGGAAAAAATGGAAGTTTTCAACAGCTGAAGCCATTGAAGGCTTGCTGATACATGTCAAGGTAACACATTGTCAAGTTATAAAAGACACATACTCTTAATAAATTTACTCTAAAGTTCTCATATTTCTATTATTATTTGTTCACAGAAGCCAAGCGAAATAGAAGACGCGATTACCTCACAGCAAAAAAAGGCACTTGCGAAAAAACAAACAGTACAACCATATGTTCTGGTACAGGGTGCAACATTAGACAATATAATATGCACTTTCATAGTTGTGGATAAACTTAGATATTCTTTCACATCTACAGGGAAAGCTTTTGACACTTTGTTCAAATTGTATCACACGTTCAATTGTAGGTACCCAGCGCCTTCTGAACACTTGTATTTGTTAATTCAACATTCAGTTTATGGAATTACAACACAGCACGATAAAGTGATTCCATACATTGCCGATGTGATGAATCTTACCTAAATCTATAACTATAGTTAAATATAAAATTGATAATATGGAACTTAATTGTACTGAATGTGGTAACTCTTTTTCAGAATTCAAACAATATGTATTCCATATCGAAGTTTTTCATAATATCTCTAATTTTTTTTCATGTCCCATTCAAGGGTGTAGTAGAGTGTATCATACTGCTCATTCCTTAAAATATCATTTACGCTCACAGCATACTTTAGGGGAACAAAAACCTAAAAGTACATTTACTTGTATTAGTACAGAATTTTCTGATACAAATTCAAACAAAACTGCAGATGTCCATGTTGTTGACCACCAAGAAAAGCAACAAACAAAGGCTGAAAAATTCATAGACGACTTCAAAAACACGCTTAATCATTCTGTTCAACTTTTAATAGCAAAATTGTATAACATTTTAAATTTAAGTCGTGATTCCATACAAAACATAATCGTTAGTCTAGATTCGTTTTTAGCAGCAACAGTAGATACAATTATGCAATATCTTAGTAATGCGAATGAATTGAGTTCAAATGAACATTTTATAAAAGTTCTTGGTTTATTGTCTTTGTTTATGAATGCATTTAAAGACTTTGATACGGAATACAAAAGGCATAAAATATTCACGAAGTCTAAAACTTTCGTAGAACCCACGCATGTGGAAGTAGGCGTATCTCAAGAGGTATCTAAACAAAAAGATCAAGTCAAAATGGTTTTAAAAAATAGAACAATTTGTAGTATGCCTTGGCAAAATAACTTAAAAACTTTTTTGGAACTTCCTAATGTATTGAAAACAATCACTGATCATCAGTTATTACTATTGCGAGAGTCTAATGATTCCAATGGTAACGTTTTAAGAAATGTTGTAAATGGATCTCTATGGAAATCCAAATTAGTAACTGTTACCGATACATTACTTCCTCTGATTATTTACTTTGATGATTTTGAATCTGGGAATCCTTTAGGAAGCCACGCCGGTGTCCATAAAATTGGTGTTATTTACATTTCAATTGCCACATTACCTCCTGATGTTTCTAGTAGACTAGAAAATGTATTTGTCGCATTAATTTTTAATAGCAATGACAGAGAAGAATTTGGCAACAGAGCAGTTTTTTCAAAATTCATTTCTGACCTGAATTTTTTGAATGAAAATGGTCTTCAAATCCATGTTGACAACAACACCAAAATAGTTAAATTTCAGGTAATTGCTTTTTCGGGTGATAACCTTGGTATTCATTCTGTATTTGGACTTAGTGGAAGTTTCTCTGCTCATAATTATTGCAGATTTTGCACAATGTCGAAAAATGATTGCATAAACCTTTGTGAAGAAAAACAATCGTCATTACGTAAAGAAAATGATTATTATAATCACTTAGAATCCCATCTCGGCTTAAAAGAAGAATGTGTGTGGCATGATTTGCATGATTTTCACGTTTATAAAAACCTAACGTGTGACGTCATGCATGACTTGTGTGAGGGAGTACACAGATATAGCATGGCGTTCATTATCGATACACTAATTAAGGACCAATATTTTTCTTTAGAAACTCTCAATTCCCGTATTAAATATTTCACATATCAAAGCTCTGATAAAAACGTTCCGGCAGAAATTACACGAAACCATTTGAACAATGGTTGCATAATTATATCTGCGAGCGAAATGTTGTGTTTGGTAAGAAATTTTGTGTATATGGTCGGGGATGTTATAGCCGTCTATAACTTGATTTGGGAAAATTATTTGAAATTACGTGAAATAACAGACATTCTTATGTCACAAGTTATTAGCCGAGACATGTTAGAGTACTTGCGTACACTGATTGAAGAACATCATTCATCATATCTAACTTTGTATGGAAAATCTTTGAAACCCAAATATCATTTTTTAACTCATTATTGCACAATTATAGAGAAAATCGGACCACCTGTACTAATAAGTGCTTTTAAATTTGAAGCGAAACATAGAGATCTGAAAAGAGTGGCACAGTCTATTAGTAGTCGAAAGAATTTGCCGTATTCCTTAGGTGTTAGATGTCAATATCAGCACTCCTACAGGGTTATGTCTGAATCTGGCCTCGAAGATAGAGTTAAATATGGCAAAATTGAGGCATACGATTCTAATATTATACCTGAGCATTTAAATAACTACAAATGCTATTGCTATACTTGGTACGAAATAAATGG
This sequence comes from Thumatha senex, assembly GCA_948477245.1. NCBI lineage: Eukaryota > Metazoa > Arthropoda > Insecta > Lepidoptera > Erebidae > Thumatha > Thumatha senex. The sequence continues at coordinate 13,852,423 of OX419752.1, read as the reverse complement.
CGTTAAGTACAATAGTCAATATTCATTAGTTTACAAATATGAGAATGATACACCTTTATTTTATAAAATTGACAAAATAATTATACCCGAACTTCAATCAGCAAACATTTACTTTTTCTGTTGCATCTTAAGAATCTTAGGTTACTGTTCTCATTTGCAGTCTTTTAAAGTAGAAAATACTACTGACTTTGCATTTATTGAAAAAAATGATTGTTTCTCTCTTACGCCTTTGATGATTCATGAAGTGTCTGGTATGGGTAACTTTATTTCTTTATGAATATTTTGTCTCAATTACCACGTACCTACGAACCTAGCACCATCTTATCTAACTAAATATTACACTAGTATTTTTTGTAATTAAATTTACTAAGTATACCTGATACATTGTAAGTAATGTTTTTGTTAAAGCGGATGGTCTGACTCATGGCGCCAAATTCTTGCAAGCATTGTTTTTGACTATTTGAGTCTCAATATTCCATTGGTTAATATATTTCCCAATAATGCTAAGAGTCGGTCCACTCGTCTTAAGTATTGGTTATTGTTAAAAGATATATTGGCTATCCGGTAAATGAAATATAGCTAGACATATAAATAAGTATTGAATTGTCAGATATTAAGAATTTATTTAAACCGACAGCTTTTTCGATCTTACTTATCTTACGGGAAGCGCTTGCGAATGGCGGGAAATTCAAATTTTAGTTCAAACAGTTTTTTGTCGTTATAGCTACGCCGGGTAACTAATTGTTAATGATCTCAATAATGGTGGGGGTGTATGATTATAATAATTATTTAATTCTCCACATTATGAAGTAGACTATAATTATAATCATTGACCTCCGCTATTATATCAAACTATTACAATAATTACCTGGTTTGGCTACCGACAATGACAAAAAATCTATTTGAAAGGATTTCCCGCCTCTTGTGTGCGCTTTCCCTTTAGGGACGAAAAACTTTTAAGCAAAAATATGCCCACAGTAAGCTCTGTGTTGGCATTTATGGCGCAATAAGCATTTTTATTTTCTAAGCCACATATTGTCGGTTCAAATAAATTATTCTTAAACTACTGACAATTTAATTTTGTTATTTCAAGCTATGTTTCATTTACAGGACAATAATACTGTTTCGAAGTAATAATTTATTTTTTAAAGTAATAAATATATATTTTTAAATGAAACAACCGGAGTTTTAATTGAAGTAAATATATTGTTAGATTAACACAACCTAATTTTCAAAACGAAATATTTTATTATTGTAGGTCTAATTCAACTATATTGTTCAAACAACATGTCGTGTATTCTTATACAGACAATAAAAATTACTGAAACAAGTAAAACCAAAGGATTAAACGGAAATATCTGTTTTTGGTTCAAATAAATCATAATTTTAAAACAAGCTAGGTATATTCTCCTAAAGAGAATAAATATTCTTGAAACTAGTAAACCATGCGTATGATAACAAAAATCTGTTTTGTAGAACCAAGTAAATCTTAGTCTTGAAACAATAATCAGATATTCTCAAACTAGCTGCCGCAACAAATTATGTATATTGTTAAAGCAAGTAAACATCTACTGTTAAACGAATAATATGTTTACTCTCAAACTAACTAAAGCATTATTTTCAAGCTAATGTAATAAGTATTGTTAGAAAAACAATATCGATATTGTTCCAATAAGTGAACCACTGGTATCAAGTTGAAACAATATTTTGTTGGTGTACAAAAATTTATATTGTCCAAACAATCTAATGTATATTATTTTAAAGACAATATACATATTGTTAAAACAACAGAATATAGTGTGTTGAAATAAAATTTTTGATTTGTTTATCTAAATAAACTAAAGTATCACATCAAATCTATAAGGATGCATGGCACAAGCAAACTATTATTGTTACAACAACAAAACATTTTTTATTGAACTAGCAATATGATTTTATTGAGTGAATACAATATTCTTATCAATATTATATTGCATGTTTAAGTAAATATAGTCTTCCTCGTATGGAAAACACGATTTGCGTTGAATTAAAGCAATTTGCTTTAATTTGACAATTCCTTTTTTTCCGTGTACGTGGGACCGGAATCCACACGGTGAAAAGTGGGCATATAATATGCCTCTGCCACCCCTTCGGGGATAAGACGTGATGGATATTTATTTTATTATTTATATTTATATATATTTCTTTAGACTGGTGAATAAAAAATAATCTTTATGATGAAACCCGATCGATTCCCGGTTCAACCATGTAATTATTTAAACATCTATGAATGCAGTATAAATTGTTTTTTTTTTTAATTTAAAAGATGTCTTCTCACAGTAAAACGTTTCATTTACAATTTTCAAGGTACTTGAAAGAAAGAAAAAACGTTTATTTATCACAAAGTGGGCACAAAAAACTTAATATAAAAATAAAATAATGCGTTACAAATGTGAAATGCGTACATCTATGACAAAAAGGTCTAGTTCATCATAGTGCCAGACTAAAGCCTGGCGCCGATTTTCAACTAAACCATTGAGTTATAATTTTATTTGACTGCCTCTGTGGCGCGGTGGGAGTGCATCCGACTGCTACTCAAGAGGTCGTGGGTTCGATTCCCACCCAGGATAAAACTTTGTGTGATGAGCACGATGGTTTATTCTGTGTCTGGGTGTTATTTATCTATAATATGTATGTAATTATAAATATATAAGTATGTTTATCAGTTATCTAGATCCCATAACACAAGCTAATATTAGCTTACTTTGGGCTAGATGGCGCTGTGTGAAAAGTGTCCCACAATATTTATTTATGCTCACGGGTGCACAAACAGGTTCTGTGCAGGATGTTACATATTAGGTAATCATACGAAAAAAAAATACATGTAATTTATATAAAAATACAAAATTCTCACAAGATAAGTTATTAATATAACTTTCCCTCCCTCCATGTGGCTTTTACGTGAAACGGTGCAACGCCCTGTCAGAATTTTAATTTGTTTGAATCAGAATTTTTAATAATATTTGTGAGATGTACAAAATATGTTTGTTTCGAGCTCTTTCTATGTATATAACATGTATTTACGAGTATTTTCTATGTATATAACAAGTATTTACGAGCATTTTCTATGTATATAACATGTATTTACGAGTATTTTCTATGTATATAACATGTATTTACGAGTATTTTCTATGTATATAACATGTATTTACGAGTATTTTCTATGTATATAACATGAATTTACGAGTATTTTCTATGTATATAACATGAATTTACGAGCTTTTTCTATGTATATAACATGTATTTACGAGTATTTTCTATGTATATAACATGTATTTAAGAGTATTTTCTATGTATATAACATGAATTTACGAGTATTTTCTATGTATATAACATGAATTTACGAGCTTTTTCTATGTATATAACATGTATTTACGAGTATTTTCTATTATATAACATGAATTTACGAGCTTTTTCTATGTATATAACATGTATTTACGAGTATTTTCTATGTATATAACATGTATTTACGAGTATTTTCTATGTATATAACATGAATTTACGAGTATTTTCTATGTATATAACATGAATTTACGAGCTTTTTCTATGTATATAACATGTATTTACGAGTATTTTCTATGTATATAACATGTATTTACGAGTATTTAGAAATATATCTAAGTATGTTTACCAGTTTCCTAGATACCATAGCACAAGCTTAAAGCTTAGTTTGAGCCAGATGGCGCTGTGTGAAAAGTGTCCCACAATATTTATTTATTTATATATTAATAATATCTTAAGCGTCCGCAAAAGACAGGCAAGGACCGTATGGTTTTACTATGGTACAAAATTGTACAGTGAGCGGTCGTGGTCAAACTATAGCCGGTTTGATTCGCAAAAAGACATACAGTAAAATGGAAACTTCCAAAGAACGGAAACGTTTGTAAATAAATAATAATAAACAACAAAATAAATAAGTTGCAAGACATTTTTTTACACAGCGCCATCTAATCCAAAGTAAGCTAATATAAGCTTGTGGTATGGGATCTAGACAACTGATAGACATACTTACATATTTCTTATTACTCGTACATACAGGAAAACCCCGAATTCCGAAAACCAAAATTCCCAAAACCCAACATTTGTGGATCACACAAATATTTGATCCAGCCCGGGAATCGAACCCGGGACCTCAGTGCGACAGTCTCATACAATAACACTGCGCCACCGAGGCAGTCAAATTCAAAAATGGCACAAAGCGGTCATCCATCTGAGAACAAGTTACAGTGTTGTGTGTTACAGTGCATAACGCAGTAATCGTTTACAGAAAACTTACTGACTGCCTCCGTGGCGCAGTGGGAGTGTATACGACTGCTACGCAAGAGGTCGTGGGTTCGATTCCTACCCAGGATATAGCTTGTGTGATGAGCACCATGGTTTATTCTGTGTCTGGGTGTTATTTATCTATAATATGTATGTATTTAGAAATATATAAGTATGTTTATCAGTTATCTGGTTACCATAGTACAAGCTATGCTTAGTATGATATCAGATGGCGTTGTGTGACTTGTCCCAACGATATTTATTTGTTTATTATACATTTATTTTATCTTAAAAGGTTTAGGTAGCGTTTTTGTTGAAGACTCCCAGACGGAATTTATGAATTTTTTTTGAGACTTTCAACAAATATCGTTATATTTAAATCAATATATAAAAAACATTAACAAATTATATAGGTACTAAAACATTATTAGAGGACCACTTTATCTATTGAAGAAAACAGTACAAAAATCGGTGCGGTAGTTTTTGAGCTTATCGCGAACATACAGACTATGTTTATGTAGTTATGTGCAATACTCCACTTTACAACGTGACATTTAGAAAGTCGACACGTGTACCTCCTACACATTGCATACCTATTCATGATCCCCTGTTCAGACAGGCGATTATTTTAATAATGTCTGACAAATAAATCTAAAGGTTTGATTATTATGCCCTATCCCCAAAGGGGTGGCAGTGATGGTATACGCCCCTTGTAAACCTTTAGGTTGTACAGGACCCTACGGGAGATAAATAAAAATAGTAGTAGATAGAATTAATAAAGTATATTTCCCGATAGGGCCAAAAGTAGTCAAGTCAGGGTCGCGGGTGTCGAATATTGATAGGTAACCGTAAGGTGGACTCTGCCGCGAGAGGCCGCGGAATCTGGACTTATCTGAGAGAGGGCCAGGTGATCTTCCACGGGTTGGATGTTGTTCCTCTCGCAATCGTAGTAGGTTCTCCGGTTTGGCGACGGCTTCCACTCCGTCCGATAGATGGCGTTAGTCGTATGATGGCGCGGCTTGGCCACGCATCGTTACACCCTTTTTACCATATGTATTCCTGTTCTACGTCAAAGTTGGTGAAACCTATTGCCTGCTGTTGAAATTTTTCAAACCTTCATCTGGGCTCCAATGAGATGGGAGACAAGCGTACGGCCCAACTGATGGAAAGTGATCACCGTAGCCTATAGACGGTATGCAACACCAGAGGTGCAGCACTCGCGCTGCCAACCCTATATAAACCGGTTACTGGCAACCGGTACCAACGCCTTACCGTACCTTCCGAAGCACGTAAATGCTCGCAAATGCAAATGCCACAAAATGGTCACCCATCCGTGAAAGTTGCTTAACGCAGTGATTGTTTACAGAACACTGAGTCCGCGGGATCACGAGTGCTTTTATAGGTACATAGGTACTGTTAAATATAATTAAAGTGTGTGTTTTTATAAACACACACACACATAGAGAAAGATAGAGAGAAAGAGAGAGAGGTAGAGAGAAAGAGAGAGAGGTAGAGAGTGAGGTCGAGAGAAAGAGAGAGGTCAAGAGAAAAAGAGAGAGGGGCGGGGAGAAAGAGAGAGAAAGAGAGGGGTAGAGCGAAAGAGAGAGGTAGAGAAAAAGAGAGGTAGAGAGAGAGGTAGAGAGAAAGAGAGAGGGCAGGGAGAAAGAGAGAGAGAGAGAAGGAGAGAGGTAGAGAGAAAGAGAGAGGTAGAGAGAAAGAGAGAGGTAGAGAGAAAGAGAGAGGGCAGGGAGAAAGAGAGAGGTAGAGGGAAAGAGAGAGGTATAGAGAAAGAGAGAGGTAGAGAGAAAGAGGTAGGTAGAGAGAAAGAGAGAGGGCAGGGAGAAAGAGAGAGAACGAGAGAGGCAGAGAGAAAGAGAGAGGTAGAGAGAAAGAGAGAGGTAGAGAGAAAGAGAGCGGTAGAGAGAGAGGTAGAGAGAAAGAGAGAGAGGTAGAGAGAAAGAGAGAGGTAGAGAGAAAGAGAGAGGTAGAGAGAAAGAGAGAGGGCAGGGAGAAAGAGAGAGAGAGAGAAGGAGAGGGGTAGAGAGAAAGAGAGAGGTAGAGAGAAAGAGAGAGGTAGAGAGAAAGAGAGAGGTAGAGGGAAAGAGAGAGGTAGAGAGAAAGATAGGGGTAGAGGGAAAGAGATAGGTAGAGAGAAAGATAGGGGTAGAGGGAAAGAGATAGGTAGAGAGAAAGAGAGAGGTAGAGAGAGGGGTAAAGGGAAAGAGAGAGGTAGAGAGAAAGAGAGAGGTATAGAGAAAGAGAGAGGTAGAGAGAAAGAGGTAGGTAGAGAGAAAGAGAGAGGGCAGGGAGAAAGAGAGAGAACGAGAGAGGCAGAGAGAAAGAGAGAGGTAGAGAGAAAGAGAGCGGTAGAGAGAGAGGTAGAGAGAAAGAGAGAGAGGTAGAGAGAAAGAGAGAGACTAAAATTACTTGCATATTAACGGCTTTTCAATAAATATATAAACTATCCTACTAATATTATAAACGCGAAAGTGTGTATGAATGTAGAGATGTGGGTATGTTACTCTTTCACACAAAATCTACTAAATGGATTTCACACATCATAATAACATATATGCTACTTTCCATCTCGAAAACAAAATTTTGAGGGAAACGAGAAAGGGAAAACTTCTCTACACGGTCGGAGCCGTGGGCGTCAACTAGTATACTATAAAACTGAAGAGTTTGTTTGTTGTTTAGTTGAACGCGCTAATCTTAAAAATTACTCTTTATTGTGTTTGCGATGGAAGGAGTACTTTAGGCTACGTTTTTATAACCGTACTCCTGCGGCACACATTACATAACAGGGGGCCGCGTCTATTAATTTCCAATAGAAAGCCTTTCTAGTTCTATTCTATAGCAGTTCTATTGCGATTAGTCCAAAACTATGTAGTCTACTAAAACTATTATATATTACACAATGACACTTCTCAAGCTGTGCAGAATTTAGATAAAATAGCAATTTTTAGCTATCAAAATATTAATTAGTGAAGCGCTCGTGGCCCCGCGGTCTCAGTGTTCTGTAAACGATCATTGAGTTACGCAACTTTCACTATGGCTGGTCCTCGGATGGGTGACCACTTTGTGGTATTTACATTTGCGAGCGTTTCCGTGCTTCGGAAGGCACGTTAAGCCGTTGGTCCCGGTTGCCAGTAAAATGGCAGTCGTTAAGCCTGGTTGAAGGCCTTATGGGCGGCTTGAAAATTTCAACAGCAGGTAGCCACAACCTGCGTCTGTCTATTTCAACACGGCAATGGGCTCACCACCTATTACGTGGGACAGGAATCCACACGGTGAAAAGTGGGCATATAATATGCCTCTGCCACCCCTTCGGGGATAAGGCGTGATGGATATTTATTCAAAATATTAATCGAATGAATCGAAGCGTGGCGATCTGCTCTCCCTAACTACCCCGTCTGGGATACAACGTGAAGATTGTTGTAGTTAGTTGAGTTTTTAAAATAAGTAGAACTTCAATTCAAGAAAAATCTTTACTTATTACATACATACATACATATTGTCACGCCTTTATCCCCGAAGGGGTAGGCAGAGGCATATTTAATGCCCACGTTTCACCGTATGCATTTCTGTCCCACGTAACAGGTGGTGAGCCCATTGCCGTGTTGAAATGGACAGGCGCAGGCTGCATCGACCTGCTGTTGAATTTTTTTAAGCCGCCCATATGGCCTCCAACTTGGCTTAACGACTGCCATTTTATTGGCAACCGAGACCAACGGCTTAACGTGCCTTCCAAAGCACTTACTTATTACTTACGTTACTTATTCAAATCTTGTACCTACATCCCTCCTTCTACTTCTCCTTCAAAAATTCAGGCCTGTTATTAAAGTACCTTTGTATAATTCTTGTACAAAATGCCACAAACTAAATAGACTTTACCTACCGTAATTTTACGCGTAGGAGGGTCTTATGTTGTGGGCATGAAAACAGCGATTTAAAAAAACGACATAAAAGAATATTAAACAAAGTGGTAACTAATAACTATTTAAATCAGGCGTTACATGGCGGAAATCCATATTAAAACTATTATTATTAAAAAAAGACTATATTTTGGCAGCCAAGTTTTGTTTATTATTTATCTATCACGCTTTATCCCCGAAGGAGTGTCAGAGGCATATTATATGCCCACTTTTCACCATTCCTGTCCCACGTAATAGGTGGTGAGCCCATTGCCGTGTTGAAATAGACAGACGCAGGTTGTGGCTACCTGCTGTTAAAATATTTCTTTTTAAAACAAACATAATTACAATTTTAAAGTGGCAACATTTAAATGTAACACCATTCTGCGCCAATTTCAGTATTAACATAGCTCTATCCAAAGGTTGCGTGTAATTAATTGCCTTTGTGCGATAAGGCCGCCAATTGTAAAACCTATTTATTCTTACCATTATTATCCATAAGTTTCAAATTTATTTTTGGCGTTACAATATTAAATAAATAAATAAATATTGTGGTACAATAAACATTTTATTTATTTAATACACAGGAAACACCCAAACTCCGAAACCAACATTTGTGGATCATACAAAATATTGGTTACGACCCGGGAATCGAAACCGGGACCTTCAACACACTACCACAGCGCCACCGAAGCAGTCAGAAAAAACATCAGATCAGTTTAATAATACATTATGTGCAATAGTACAAATATTATCATTAAAGATGTGTAACAAGTTTCACCAAGTGCCATCGGTCAACAATAAAAAAAATGCTTTTCTACAATATGAGTTTTAAAATGAAAGGACTTACTGAAAAATGTTCTTTATGTACGCGCTATACTTCTGTGCTATCTCTTAAGACTATGTCTTTCTTGTAAACTATAACCGCTGTTCTTGTGTAATTGTGCCTTCTATATTGTAACAATGAAACATAGAAACTGTTTTTTTTTTAACATACACATAGGTGGCAGACAAGCATACGGCCCACCTGATGGAAGTGGTCACCGTAGCCTGTGGACGTTTGCAACACCAAAGATGCAGCACTCGCGCTGCCGATTTTTTATAAACCTTCTAAGACCACTTTGATTGAATGTGGAGGTTTCCGAGTGTCTCACAACGATAGTAGTGGTATGAACACCTTGCCCTACTACTATAGACCTTTATGAGATACTTAACTCATCTTCATTATAGATTATTCCGTTTTGCTGCCAGACTCTTACTTGAAGTCCACTTTTCCTTATCTGCAGCTGTCATTTGACTTTTAATTTTAAGCATATTACGAACTATTGCGGCCTGACATCTTAAGAGCGCCTGCATCATTGCCTCCTTATTTAACAGGTTAAGTCGAAGCCATCCTAGATTGTTCATCAATCCCCCCTATACCTGAAGGGGTGGCTGAGGTATATTATGCGCCCACTTTTCACCCTGTGTATTCCTGTACCACGTAATAGGTGGCGAGTCTAATGAACAAATAATCTATACAGATAAACAAAATTGACGTGTCTATTTGTAATTCCAAATATATTTAATGTTTATATTAATGTTGTTGATAATAACTGTCTAGGTAGTGTAGTGATTTTATTTAGGATATTATTTAATAAAACTGATAGCAAATTGTGGGACACTTTTCACACAGCGCCATTTAGCCCAAACAAACCTATTAACTTGTACTATGGGCTCTAGACAACTGATATACACACTTATATATTTTTAAATACATTTATATTATACATAGGAAACACCAACATTAGTGGATCATACAAATATTTGTTTCGACCCGGAAATTGAACCCAGGACCTCATGCGCGGCAGTCACATACACAACCACCGCGTCACCGAGGCAGTCAAATTATAAATTAATTAACAGATTTTTCTAATTACTTAAAGTCTATAAGGGCACTGACTAAAATACAGAGTTTTTCTGTCTGTCTGTTTGTCTGATTTTTGACTGCTCGACAGGTTTGAAATAAAATAAATATCCATCACGCCTTATCCCCGAAGGGGAGGCAGACGCATATTATATGCCCACTTTTCACCGTGTGGATTCCTGTCCCACGTAATAGGCGGTGAGCCCATTGCCGTGTTGAAATAGACAGATGCAGGTTGTGGCTGCTGCTGTTGAAATTTTTAAGGCCTTCAACCAGGCTTAACGACTGCCATTTTCTGGCGACCGGGACCAACGGCTTAACGTGCCTTCCGAAGCACGGAAACGCTCGCAAATGTAAATGCCACAAAGTGGTCACCCATCCTAGTACCAGCCATAGTGAAAGTTGCCTAACTCAGTGATCGTTTACAGAACACTGAGACCGCGGGGCCACGAGCGCTTCTGAAACTGCTCGACAGGTTTTAATGGAGCTTTCACAGTCAGACAGCTGGTGTTAAATCAAAGTAAGCTACATTATTTCTCCATATTTTTATGAAAACGGGCACTATGCGGCTTAAACCATGGACGTCCATCAGTTATAAATACAAATATTTCATAAGAAACCGCTTATTTCGTGGCCCCACAATCCCAACCCAAATATTTGCTCCCGGATAATAAAAAAATTAAGAATGTTCCTCATCTCTGATATTTAATTAAATTTAAACATACCGAGGGTATGTCGACCAAGATAACATATTATATGCACTTATATTCCGTGGGCGAACGTACTATAGACCCTCTGCCGACGGAATATAAGATGGTCAAATGGCGATTTCCGTTCGTGTTTGTGTTCACCATGAACCTATATTGTTGTGTGGGTTGTCCCAAAAATATTATTATTATTATTATTATATTAAAAGAGCTGTGCTGCCATACAGTTTCTATTACATAAAATTAATATATAAGTGTTGCTATTCAACAATTCATTCTGTAAAATACTTTCTCGTGAGCACAGATTAAATTTTTTTTTTATTTATCTATCACGCCTTATGCCCGAAGGGGTGGCACAGTGTATGCCCACTTTTCACCAAGTGGTTTCTTGTCCCACGTAATAGGTGGTGAGCCCATTGCCGTGTTGCATTTGCACTGCTTATTGCCCAAGGCCTTCAACTTGGCTTAACGACTGCCGTGTTACTGGCAACCGGGACCAACCGAAGCACGGAAACGCTCGCAAATGTAAATGCCACAAAGTGGTCACCCATCCAAGGACCATACTAAAAGTTGCGTAACTCAGTGATTGTTTACAGAACACTAAGTCCGCGGGGCCACGAGCGCTTTCTACAGATTAAAATATAACGCGTAGATGTTAGCATAAGGGCGACAACCCACAAAGGCATCACGCGTAAACGCAGTGTGCGTATACCTTAACCCCAAAGGACTCACTGAGCGTAAGAGCTCAGATCATATTCACTGAACCAAATCTTTTGAGGTCTTTGATCAGCGGGGGTGCAGTAAACGGGTTTAGTTCTGGGCCGTATAATGTTTGCATGAGGGGTTATTGGAATGGATATAATATATTAAATACTGTGGTGTTTTAGTTGTAGTGCTTAATGAGACGAGAGATATGTGAAAGGGGTAGGCAGCGTGCATGTTACGCTTTTAGGTGTGTTGCAGACATCCCAAGGCTACGGTGAGTATAAATTATTTTAAAAGAAATTTTTTTTTTTTTACCAATTACAATAACATATACAAAATAAATTTGCCGATAGCATTTTTAAACCACAGTGGTTTGTAATTAATGCTAACAAGTCTACTTAGCGTCGACGGTAATATACTAGGTACTTCAGTATAATTACAATTGAGTTACAACATACTCAGACATAATTGAACACATTATAATCTAATACTAATTAGGTCATTCTGCATGAATTTCGAAGGTACGATGTTTGAAAACACGTACTTACATTGGGCAAAGCATCCAGTCCGAGACTACCAGGACTTTAATTGGTCGTGCTAATTAGTGTCTAGCACATAAGACCTTTTAGCCTTTTTGTTACCTTTTTGTATTTTGTTAGAAGCGCTCGTGGCCCCGCGGTCTCAATGTTCTGTAAACGATCACTGAAATACGCAACTGTCACTATGGCTGGTCCTCGGATGGGTGACCACTTTGTGGCATTTACATTTGCGAGCGTTTGCGTGCTTCGGAAGGCACGATAAGCTGTTGTTCCCGGTTGCCAGTAAAATGGTAGTCGTTAAGCCTGGTTGAATGCCTTATGGGCGGCATGAATAATTTCAACAGCAGGTAGCCACAACCTGCGTCTGTCTATTTCAACACGGCAATGGGCTCACCACCTATTACGTGGGACAGGAATCCACACGGTGAAAAGTGGGCATATAATATGCCTCTGCCACACCTTCGGGGATAAGGCGTGATGGATATTTATTTAAGACCTTTTAGCCTTTTTGTTACCACCCCACTAAAAAGGCAACGTGTTCAAAATTTCTTCCAAATTTAACATCTAAAATAGACACATTTTATTAAATTTATTTGGTCCTTTAGACCCACCCCAGTTCCGTGCTTCGGAAGGCACGTAAAGCCGTTGGTCCCGGTTGCCAATAAAATGGCAGTCGGTAAGCCAAGTTAAAGGCCTTAGGGCGGCCATATGGAGGCCTTAGGGCGGCTTAAAAATTGTATTGGAATAATACGTGGGACAGGAATAAACATGGTGAAAAGTGGGCATATAATATATATGCTTCTGCCACCCCTTTGGGAATAAGGCGTTATAGATAAATAAAGACATAGAGCCTTCCTTAAACACTTTTTTCAGAAAATATATTAAAAAAGTTAATATATTTAATCTCGACGGTTTTTGGGATCGTTTCGCGTAATATCATAACTTTTGCTCACCTCTCGACGTTTAGTCTACTAAACTAAAGCTACTCTTGACCACGGCGATTGAAATATAGCCGAAACGTCGAGAGTTGAGCAAAAGTTATGATATATTACGCTAAATAGACTCGAAAACCATAGGTCTATTATACTACAAGTGAATATTTAAGTGATAAAGAAACATGAAATTGAGCGATTTATTGTTAAGGCAAATAAAAATAGTTACTGTGTTGCATTTTTTTAAATTATAACTTATATTAACTATATCCACACTGTATCCCTGACGGGGTAGTCAGAGAAGTCAGATCGTGAAGCTTCGCGATCCATGCATACTTCTTTCGCCTCCTGCAGATTCATTAATCACTTCATACATTCACGTCTGGGTACCCGAGTACTTTTGATCTTTCAGTTTTTGAGTAATCTGCTCACGTGGTCTTCATATATAAGCCTCGGCCTACCCTGACTCCTTTTACCCTCTACTTTCGCACAATATAATATTCTTCGTCAATCATTCCTCACTCATTCGTTGGACATGTCCAAACCAACGGCTAGAACTACAAACTGCATGGTTTGTATCCATTCTGTAGGTATATATAATAGCCTTGACTCTCATCAAATTTAGGGCCGTATTCCAGAACGTTTATCAACACTCAAGAAACACTTGCTCACGTGGTCTTCATATATAAGTCTCGGCCTACCCTGACTCCTTCTACCCTCTACTTTCGCACAATATAATATTCTTCGTCAATCATTCCTCACTTATTCGTTGGACGTGTCCAAACCAACGGCTAGAACTACAAACTGCATGGTTTGTATCCATTCTGTAGGTATATATAATAGCCTTGACTCTCATCAAATTTAGGGCCGTATTCCAGAACGTTTATCAACACTCAAGAAACACTTGAGAGTAGATTTTATAAGGCAAAATCTAATCTCAAGCGATGATCGAGTATTGAGTAACGTTCTGGAATACGGACCTTAAACTCTGATCGTCTTCTCATAATGTAGATTTCGGTCTTTACCAGAATTTCAATCCAACCTTTCCCAGGTCATAACTGAACCCAGTTTTTGACACAATCCATGGTATTGTGTGATGAGCACGATGGTTTATTCTGTGTCTGGGTGTTATTTATCTACAATATGTATGTATTTAGAAATATATAAGTATGTTTATCAGTTAACTGGTTACCATAGTACAAGCTCTGCTTAGTGTGGAATCAGATGGCGTTGTGTGAGTTGTCCCAACAATATTTACTTATTTATTTATTGCGCCTTTCACATAAAGTCTCTCCCCGCACCCATTTTTAGAGGACAACCTACCTTACGTTTGCTGGTCTCCACTCCAGGACTCGTCTGCTTCAGCAATCATCAGTTCTTCCGATAGATGGCTACAGATGTGGCCAGCCTATTTCTACTTTAACCTGCTTACTGCGCTATTTATTTTTGAGCGAAGCGATGCGAAGCTCCCATGGAGCGACTTCAATGGCGTTTGTAACACCGGGCAGAACTTCGCCATTTCTTATCCGTTTTCGGAATTTTTTCTGCTACGGAAATCTATTCAATTATGCAGCTCGTGACGAAGCCCGAATTTCAAAATTCTATCTAATAAAAAAGTTATCGGCAAAAATCATGTTGTCTATGGGAAAATACTTAGTTTGAATTAACGCTTCGCTCAAATTTATGCTGCTAGCATAGGTTACACCTTTGCGACTGCGGCTACCTAGTTTATTTTATTATATTCAGGAAACAGTAACAGTCTTTTACATAATTGTATGATTAAAACGTTGTTTCTTATGGACCTGGAGTTTCATAACTTAAATAATTTGGTACAAACCAAACAGTTATTTGTTCAACAAGTGAACAAAAGTATTTTTGCATCGAGTGCTGATGTTAAATCGCGAACCAGCGAAGTAGTCTAAAATTGAATCACGAACATAGCGAGTGATTCGCAATTAGACTACTGAGCGCAGTGAGTGATTTAAAGGCACGAGTTAAAAAACATTTGCTCTCGTGTGAAACATAAAATTTTTCACCTCGCCAGCGAGAATATTGTTACCTGAAGTTAATCACAGTTAATCATAAACACAAGTCAAATAATCAAAAAAATATAGATTTTTTGAATTCCCGCTTCGTGCACAGATTATACAAATTATTTTAGAGCTGCGGTCCGAAATTACAACGCATGTCAATTTTTTAAAACTAAATACTAATGATATTTTTTAGTAACGCGATATTATTGTTTACCGAATTATATAGCTATTATTATTTTTCATTAAAACGTCTAAAATAATAAAATTACATAATTGTACGGCTAGCGCTAGTCTTGAGCTTCGGACCGCGCTATTGCTTAATTCAAATTTATTTAAAAAGTAACTTTTTCTCACGCTCGCAGCTAAAGTCTTTTCCTTCGAGATTTCACATAGCATAAGTGCCCTTTTGGTGCTGGGGAGGTGACTAAGTATAATTATAACCTTATACAGTTAGGGATACACTAAATAAGTACAAATACATGAATATGGCTGCCTTACACGGACACTACATTTGCCACCTAGGTTAGATACTTTTTTGGTTGCTATGTCGGCCACTTTGATTGTTTGGTGGATAACCTCGGTTCAGAACATATGACTCAAAAATAATCATCCAAAATATGAAATACAAAAAATCTCTGATGTGTACCTATATATTAAAATCCCCTTCCATTCCGTGGTCCCCTTGGATGTCCCATATCTTTGAGAAGCATAATGTACGCTCACATTTCTCCGTGTGCATTTTAGTCCCACGTAATAGGATGTAAGCCTATTTCCGTTTAGAAATTGGACAGGCGCAGGTTTTGGCTACCTGCTGTACAAATTTTTCAATCCTAAACATAAGGCTTTCGATATGGCTTAACGACTTCCATGTTATTGGCAACCAACAACGGTTTATGGTGCCTTCCAAAGCACGAAAACACTCGGAAATGGAAATGTTACAAAACTGTTCACCCATCCGAGGAAAAGCCATAGCAAAAGTTACTTAACCCAGTGATCGTTTACAGAACACTGAGTTAGCGAGGTTAAGTGCAAAGATCGCTAAACTTATAAATCTGTCCTCTCTGACTACCCCGTCAGGGATACGGCGTGAATATAGTTATATTAAAAAAGAATATCTTATAGACTTTACCCTTTATCCCGCTTGTTTGGGGGTTGGTTCGGGTACTATCCCGCTTCTTGGGTCATGAGGCGTGCGTGAAATTTTTACATCATGCCGACGTCTTGGGCCTGCTTCTGTAAGGACGGCGTGTAAGTGTAACCCACCAGCGCAGGCCGGTAGTATGCTGTCCCTTATAATAATATCACACTGCATATTATAAAACAAAGTCCTTCGCCAAGTCCGTCTGTGTGTTCGCGATACGATCAAAAACTACTGCACCGATTTTTGTGCTATTATCACCAATGTATAAAGTGATTCTCGGGAAATGTATTATTAGTTTATAATTTGTTAAGTTTATGTTTTTTTGTTTTTTTTTTTTGACTAGTTAAAATATATTTATTTATTTATCTATCACGCCTTATCCCCGTAGGGGTGGCAAAGGCATATTATATGCCTACTTTTCACCATGTGTATTCCAGTCCCACCTAACAGATGGTGAGCCCATTGCCGTGTTGAAATAGACAGACGCAGGTAGTGGCTACTTGCTTTTGAAATTTTTCAAGCCGCCCATAAGGCCTTCAATTTGACTTAAGGACTGCTATGTTACTGGCAACCGGGACCAACTGCTTAACGTGCCTTACAAAGTTCCTAAATGCCACAAAGTGGTCACCCATCCGTGACCAGCCATAGTGAAAGTTGCTTAACGCTGTGATCGTTTACAGAAGTCAGCAGAGCCAGGAGCGCTTCATAAATAATATATAACGATATTTGATGAATGTCTCGGAAAAAAATATGCCGTCTGGGAGTTTTCAACGAAAACGCTGCCTAAGCTTTATGAGATAGAACAAAATAATGTATGGTGGAATTGTGTATCTTATATACGAGTAGGTCTAAAGAAAAGTCCTTGATGTTACGTGTCTATATCTTGAGGATAACATAGGTACTAGCTCAGTTATAACACTTACTATGAACGGGTATGGGAAATATTCCAACATGGGAAAAACTGCGGGTATCAGGTTGTACCTTCTATAAATGGGACATTTTTTTTTATACCACTTAGGTGGCAGACAAGCATACGGCCCACCTGATGAAAAGTGGTCACCGTAGTATATTCAATGGACGTTTGCAACACCAGAGGTGCAGCACTCGCGCTGCCGACCCTTTATATACCTTCTAAGACCCCTTTTGAATAACCCTATACTGTAGACGCTCGGGAAAACCCAGGCAGGAAGTTCATTCCACAATCTAAGCGTTCGCGGAATAAAACCTCTCATATATACAGTTTTACGGGATCAGCAACATGAGCTTTACACCTACGAGTAAGTATATTCTTACTAGAAAACTAAACTACCGCATATATAGGTATACAGTCCTTTGTATATTTAAAAAACTACTCAAGCGTAAATACGATCAAAGCCTTGTCTATGCTCGATGGAAAGTATAAGCCGATTAGTCTATGGTCGCTCAACTGACCAATCGCTGTTCGAGCTTACACTGTTCTTTATTTAAAATTACCATGCTAAATAAGTCATTCGAGCATGGTGCCCCGTTGGGTCTACACGCTTTTGATCAAAGCAAGTATTATTCGCTTTATTTTAAAAATATATGTAAAAGGCTAAGCAGGTCCCTCGTGATATTTTTGGAGGAGATATTCTAGTAGAATTTTTAACCTAATTAAGTACTTTAATCCTATCGATTTTTCACCGCCCCTAAGCTATCGTATATAACTATACCCATCACGATTGCAGTGAGCATACCTACATGTGTGTATTATATTAAACACTAGCTGACTTGCCCGGCTTCGTCCGTGACATACTTCCAACCCCGTGGCACCCATTTAATCTCGTCGTTTATTACTTTTCCAAAAATGTATGAAAGTTTCCCCGATTTGTTGACATTCATGATTACTGCTCCGCTCTCCTGTGATGATATATAGCTAATAACCTTCCTCAATAAATGGGTTATTCAATACAAAAAGAATTTTGCAAATCGGTCCAGCCGTTCACGCGTGATGGCGTGACCAAGTGATATAGGGATTCATTTTTATATATTTAGATTTCACTACAAAACGTCACGCCTGTTCAGTTTCAGGGGATGAATGATGATTAGATAACTAATCCATAGGTAAAATGGCGGTCATTATACTTTCTATTTCCGATGGTTCTCAAGATCAGAGGGCTAGCTTATACTTGGGTCAAAGGCAATATTATATTATTATTATTGCTATTCAACGTGGCAATGCTGCCAGCATTCTGGGGGCCAAGTCTATTATTTCTATCGCGTCAGAAAAGAATCGTAATCGTCGCTCAATAGAAAGCCACCGGTACAATTTTTTCTTTTTTTTGTAGTCTATTATTACAACCGTACTCCAATAGACTTCTCCGGTCGGCCGATAAGTTCTACAAACACATAGCGCGCCAGTGGCCGCTAGTCAGTTGCATATTTGATAGTCTACTAACATTTTGACATGATGACTGCCTCTGTGGCGCGGCGGGAGTGTATCCGACTGCTACGCAAGAGGTCGTGGGTTCGATTCCCACCCAGGATAAAACTTTGTGATGAGCACGATGGTTTATTCTGCGTCTGGGTGTTATTTATATATAATATGTATGTATTTAGAAATATATAAATAAGTTTATCAGTTATCTGGTTACACTAGTACAAGCTCTGCTTAGTTTGGAATCAGACAGCATTGTGTGAGTTGTCCCAACGATATTTAATTACGAAAGTAGGTCTGTCTGTATGTTGCGCTTTCATGCCAAAACTACTAAACCGATTTAAATTAAATTTGGTACAGAAATATTCTAGAACCCAAGAAATGACATAGGCTACTTTTAGTCTCGGGAACAAATTCCTGTGGGAAATAGGAACGGAAAAGCTTCATTACGCAGGCGGAGAAAAAATAAAACGAACTTGTTCTTACTTAAGTAATACTTATTATATTTATCTAATCTAACAATCATAATACATCATTTTGTTCGTGCACAGTCCACAGACAGTGTTCAGGTACACATGGGGCACCAGTACCACCAGCTCGTCATGATGGTAGTACACCTGAAGGTCTGTTGACCTGGAGACTATCTTTACAGTCTTATGGTTTTGAGAAACCCTGTTGACAAAATAAAGTCGAATAAATTTCCAAAAAATTATCTGACTAAAGAGTTAATGGCTCTACCAATTCTTTGAGGCCCAAGCTTGACTCACCTGCAGGTTTGGGCCCCAAAGATAATGAAATATCAAACAAAATCTTGGTCTTACCCAGGTCTATACAGTGTGTAATATCGTAAGGACAAAACCCCTTCGCGACAGGAGAGACTTTGCCTCCTTATGCGTGTTCTATCGCCTGTACAACGGTCTGTGCTCTGAGGAGTTGTTTGACATGATGCCCACGGCTACCTTCTATTATCGCACCGCATGCCATAGACAGGGTGGTCACCCTCACACACAGCGTCCGGAGCGCTCACATACGGTTAGATCCGATAGAAACTTTATTTCGCGTACGCTTAGGTTGTGGAATGAGCTCCCTGCCTGTGTTTTCCCGAACGTCTACAGTATGGGGTTCTTCAAAAGGGGTCTTAGAAGGTTTTTAAAGGGTCGACAGCGCGAGTGCTGCACCTCTGGTGTTGCAAATGTCCATAGGCTACGGTGACCATTTTCAATCAGGTGGGCCGTATGCTTGTATGCCACCTAAACTAAGTGGTATGAAAAAAAAAATTGCCTATCAATTTGACGAAAATTGGACTTGAAATCAAAACTTTATTGAAGTGGTAATAATACAACTTATGTTTATATTTTGAGCAATATGATTGCTGATCACTACTTAAATCTTGGAACTGGAAACTAACCATGAATTTCGAAAAAAATAAGTGAAAAAATTTAATTCCATCTCCAGTTTTAAAAAAAAATTGAAAATCCCTTTCTTAGGAAAAAAAATTGTAAATCCCTTTTCCTATGGATAATGGAGATGAGATAAAATAATTAGAACTTCGGACGGTGCAAGCGTCGACTAGAGTAATCCAGTAAAGAGGCATCGTTAAATTTCTTGGTGAATTCCACTTACCAGAAATGATTACCAGCGTGACTAATATTGATAATCGGCTTCAGATCCTCATGGTCTGTTACCAGGACGTAAAAGCCTCCTGTGTAGACCCTGATTCCGTCTTTTTGGCGAATCACTGCAAACCTGAAATAAAATACTCATGGCAATTCCCGTTTACCACTGCAATTTAATTATACATACATACATATTGTCACGCCTTTTTCCCCCAAAAGTAATGAGCCCATTGCCGTGTTAAAATGGACATGCGCAGACTGTAGCGACCTACTGTTGAATTTTTCAAGCCGCCCATAAGGCCATCAACCAGACTTTACGACTGACATTTCACTGGGAACCGGGACCAACGGCTTTACGTGCCTTCCAAAACACGGAAACGCTCGCAAATTTCAATTCCACAAAGTGGTCACCCATCCAAGGACAACCTATAGTGAATGTTGCTTAACGCAGTGATCGTTTACAGAACACTGAGTCAGCGGGGCCCCGAGCGCTTCTTGTAATTTAATTATATATTTTATTTATGTGCTTTGGAAGGCACGTTATGCTGTTAGTCCCGGTTGCCAGTTAGAAAATAACAACTAGTAAGTTGCGTCTTTCGTCGGCAACCCAAGTACCTCTTCATGCTGCGCTTGAAGAACCCAGGTTCTTTACCAGGGGTTGTGACTTTTCTTGAAAGATAGAGGAGGAGATCTGACGATCCAACCTCTAAGATGACTGCATCACGGCTTCCCAGGGTCCATCATCATCATCCGAGCGTCTGTACCAGTTGCGTCTGGCGACGTCCGGGTTCCACTTTCCTATTCTTTCTCCTCCACTTCGCACGGTCGTCGGCATCCCCTGTAGTGAGACCATTGGCACGCATTTCATCCCTTACGACGTCAAGCTGCACCACTTCTTAGGTCTTCTCCTCATACCAGGACCGGCGAGGCTGACATGGCCAGACAATTAATTTCCACGAAGACCGGCTCCCGGGGACCACCATTTTTTTACTGTTATGAACCGATACGATTTGACTTATTATTATTGACTCTAATGGGAGCGACTATCGTCTACTCTTCCAACCCCGTAAATGCACCTGCCTCATTGGCTAGTTAGCATGTATACCACTTGTAGATGAGGTCGCCTAGGCCTCAAAGATTTTGGTAGGGGCCCTATACAGTTTCTTCCTCTGCTTAAGATTGGCTAATTATGTACAAATCCACATACCTGGGTTCCTCACTGCAGTCAGCTAGTATTACAGACTCTAAGCATTTGGACTCCAATAAGTCTTCCATGCCACCAAACAGCATTTGAATAGAATCTTCTAGAACACGACATTCGCCTGAAAATGTAAAGAAAATGATGAAGAGTTTGTTTTTGCTTAGGAACTACTGGTTCGAATTGAAAAAAATTGTGTTGAATTGCCCATTTAATAAGGAAGGCTACAAGATATATGTATATCATCATGATACAACGCAGGAGAATAATCATAAGAATAAAGAATTTCAGTCAATTCGAATTCGATGCGCCAATATCGCCAATCGAGTAATAAAGTTTGAAATTAGCGCGTTCAAGTAAATCAAATTAATTTACAAAGTCTTAAGTTTTATATATTAGTAGAAATATAGGAAACTCCGAAACAAACATTTGAGGATTACACTTATATTTATTTTGACCCGGGACTCGAACTGGAGACCTCAGCACGGCTATTGAATACACTACCACTGCGTCACCAAGATAGCGAAATTATACTAGCGGCACGCTATGATGGCCGTTTTGACATTTTTCCTTTCATAAAGTTACGTCTTAATTTTAATTACATTTTACTCGTAGAAATATGTGAATAGTCGACCACATTAGAGGGTATTTATACTACGGTAGAAAACAGAGCACTTATGTATAACAAGTAAAATATCATCACTATTGTGATATGTCAAAACGGTCCATCACAGCGTGCCGCTAGTATAGTAAATTAACTTACGATATAAGCCCAGGGTCTTCATGATCTGCATATCGGTCCAGCTATCAAGGAGCCAGGCGAAGTTGTCAGACTTGAACTGCATCTCTGTTCCTTTGTTGACGCTCACTGATGCCAGGCCGTTCATTTCCTGAAACATTTTCTTTTATAGAGAGACTGAGGCCTTTCAGTTTTACCAACGTAATGCCAGTTCCCGAGAAAAATACGGGAATAAAATGAAATCTAAGATACTTCTAACAGCATTAGCTATCTGTCAATGAAAGTCCCGTAAAAATTGGTTAAGGCGTTTCAGAGCTTAAACAGAACAAAGAGACAGTACAGTACCGCAAATACTTTCATATGCATTTAGTATAAATGTGCTTATGTGGAATTACAAACAGGCACTTCACTCTTATTTATCTGTATAGATATATCTTCAAATTGAAAAGAATCTTACAAAGACCGTAGTGATATAATGTAGAGGAATTTCTGAACTATCTGCTGACCGTTGAATGAGACTGTACATGTATCACTAAGGCAGGCTGGTCAGACTGATTGGCACAGACTGTACAGAGTTTGGTTTCTCATTGCCTAGACCTCATCCATGAGTAGTCAGGTGCACCACTGGCAATTGAGGCTGACTCTGGCCCCGAGGACCCCCAATGCAAGAATCCCTTTACTGATAACAATCTGGTTTCTCAATTTCTCGCTCTCTTTTAAACCCTAACTGGGTTTGGGTTTCCGGGGTCCACTATTATTTGACTGCTAGGAGCAGCTCTAGTTTGACTTTTAACTTTTGGTATTGGTGGTAGCGACTGCCGTCTAACTTTGCAGACCCCGTAATAGCGAATGTGTCATTACCTCGTCTGTTGGTCAGAAGGTGCACGCAAATGCCAAAAGGTTTTGATGAGGCCCCTTCCACCCAATCTTTTGCTTTTTTCAGGTTGTCGGTTGATCTTACGAAATTGGTTGTCCTATATTACTAGCCTATTAATTATATTTACCTTAATGACAGCTGTCATATTCAACGGCTCCCTGCTGTAACTCCTTACAAGTTGTCCCAAGGCCGTTTGTGTTACCAGCTCTGATTCCAATATACCCATTTCTGATAACTGCGAGCAGAAAAAAATATTAAAATAACCTTGTTTAAATTGTCACAAAAGATTTCTGGCAGCTGGCACCCCTCGTGGTCCAGGGTTCCTGCTAGTGCTCGCTCGACATCGTTTGAAAAAAACGTGCTTTTCTATAATATGCGTATCAAATGTAAGGATTTGCTGATAAAACTGACTGTTTTATAAACTATTTTTATACCACTATGATGGCAAATAAGCATATGGCCACTATGATGGCAAATAAGGATATTTGATCAAAACTGGTAGCCTGAACGTATGCAATATCAGAGGTATTTTTCTTTCTGTTTTTCCTTTTTTTTCAGTCATGCATTGTCCCCGATACGATGGCATACGTTCTAAATACTATACGTTCAAATTGCCGTGTTGAAAATGAACAACAATATCAATAGCAGGTTGTGGCGACCTGCTATTGATATTATTTAACCCGTCTATAAGTCCTTCAACGATTTCAATGTTACTAACAACCAGGACCAACAGCTTAACATGCTTTACGAAGCATGGGAACGGTCGTAAATGGAAATACCATAAAACTACCTGATGGGAGGTGAAGGCCTGCTTCTTTAAGAACGGCGAGCAGACCACATGCCGTCCTCAGGTTACATTCATGGAGGCCGGTAGTCTTGGGTGAAGGCAAGATTAGGGCTAGGGTACTTCAGAACTCGTGAGGAAGAGTTCTATCCTGCTCCCTCTCTGTCCTCAACCGCTTCATAAAAATTGTTCTATATAATCCCACTTTCGCTTTATTGATCCCAAATAATATGTACCATGCAGAAGTACCATCTTCGCACTGTCGACAGAACCGTACCTAACTCAATCCAAGCGAGTCAAATTGTCTCTTCTCCACAGTACCTAGAAACTTGAATTTTTACCAACACACGTGTGTATCTCATACAAGTCTGGGTTCTTCAAATGAGACGTGAAGAAGGGTATCTCTATGCCTCCGGTGTTAGTCCATGTTAATGACCTTAACGGCTGTGATAGTCACTCTAAATCTTTCGATGACGCCATGGTTAATTCATAGCGGGTGGCGAATTTTATACTAACTAAATAAATACATGTAAGTTATTTCTTTTTTTCTTTTCCCCATAACAGACTGATTTACATTGTAGAATACTCACATTCGTTCCGAAGATCTTCACCTCAAACAGTCTCTCTAATTTTCCATACAAGTTCTGTGGCACTCCTTTGTATTTCAAGGTCAACTCGCTTGCTGGGCCGGAGTTAAAGCAGTCAGTTTTGTTCCCGGAGTAGGTGAGGGTCAAATGACCTTCGTATGACGATGGGTGGATGGATATTTCCTGGTCTGATGGCGCGTGGCTGATATCCTGTTCTCGTAAGCAGATCTGAGAAGAAAAGATAAGTGATGAAGTATGGGGAAATAATTTTGAAAATAATTCCCAATTTAAAACTAAACTAATTAACTTCACGCTGTATCTCTGATGGCGTAGTCAGAGAGAACAGATCGCCAGGATATATGCATACCTCTTTCGCTTCCTGCAGATCCATTAATCGTTTCATATGTACACGTCTGGGTATACGAGTACTTTTGACCTATACGTTTCTGCTCACGTGGTCTTCATATGTAAGTCTCGGTCTACCCTGCCTCCTACCCTCTATTTTGGTATCGTTCGGTACTCGTGTAATCGTTTCAAAATATACTTACAGTCCATTCTTCCCTCGTGGTATTGTCAGTATTTGGATGTAATCCATGGATAGTGATCTGCAGATTCAAATTGCCACCATTGTTTTCTACCTTAGTAATTGCGTCCATTTCGAAAAACACACGCTTTGGTGATTCACTGCAAAAGAACATGTCACAGGTTATGTAAATTTTATTCTTATTTTTTACAAGATTTCGACATACATGGTTACTGCTCCTTTCTCCTGAGTAGCGTGATGATATGCATAATTTAACCTTCCTCGATAAATGGGCTATTCAACAGATTTTTTTTTCAGTTTGAACCAGTTGAATTTATCCATTTGAAGCAGTTCTTGAGATAAGTGCATTCAACCAAATCCGCGTGGTTGAGTTTTAAATATTTTCAAAAAATTTCATTTCTGACAAGTGACAATTACCTAAAATAGTTGAGTGACAGACTCAAATCAAACTTGGTAGTATCCTCATCTACGCTGATCCGGTTCACCTTGACCTTGAGACGCAGTACATCATTGTGTGTCTTCATTAGATGCTGTGGAGGCAGAATAAGCCCACAAGACCCAGCTGGAGGTGATGTGAAGAGGAGAATGCTGTTAAGGATTATTAAAGATGGCTGGACAGAGGCTAGGAAGCTGAAAAAAGTAACAGTGTTAGATTCACCAAAGCTTTACTGAGAACTTCCATAATTTGGAATATCTGGTTTACTACTTAATAAACTTTGGTATTTCTTTATAAATTTAAATTGTGTTTTTAGTCTCGAGCTGGACTCGAACCAGCGTCTTGTGTTTTAACGCACCAGACGCGTTACTAATTACACCATGGAAACCTACTCGATACCTACTGACGAATTAATTCACTTCTTTCCGTCTTAAGGCGACATAACTCTATTATTTTATGTCGCATAGTGTCACAAAAAATTATTACTATGCAAACGTCGTAGTAGATAAGTTGCAATGACATATTGAATGTGTCTCGCGTTCCGTAATATTATGACTAGACTAGTAGACTAGTCGTAGTAATTAACAAATCTGATAAAAATCGTTGCAATCTCAACTATTTGTGTTCTCAAAGAACACAAATGTTTGGATTACGATTCAGATCTGCACCATGTGATTTAATGTTGTGTATTGTTGTTGATGTAATCTGTATTGAGTGTAGTAAAAATAAAATAAAAAATAAAGTACCAAAAATAAAAACAAGAAAAAAATAGAATAAAAATCTAAATAAAAAAGAGTAAAACAAAATAAAAAAAACCTAACCACTCCGGGAGTGCCGACAGAAGTGAAAACTCAATTTATTAATAATTTATTTATCTAGACGCGTTGGTACATGCATATATGCACACACTATAGCTGCGTATCGTAACGGGGTGTAGCGAGTCCAGAGATTTATCTCATCTAAAAAATTGCGTACCGCGCTAAAAGAAGTTTTTCCTTCAATAATTGACCGGGATCGACGTAAAGATGATGATGATAAAAAATAATTCTACACTGAAAGAGTCCTAATTGATTACACAGCATTATTTAATAAGACCTGTAGATGACCGGAATCAACGTTTGATGATGATGATGATTTTGGTCGCGAGTCCAGAGATTTTATCTCATCTAAAAATATGCGTACCGCGCTAAAAGAAGTTTTTCCTTCAAAAATTGACCGGGATCGACGTAAAGATGATGAGGATAAAAAATAATTCTACACTGAAAGAGTCCTAATTGATTACACAGCATTATTTAATAAGACCTGTAGATGACCGGAATCAACGTTTGATGATGATGATGATTTTGGTCGCGAGTCCAGAGATTTTATCTCATCTAAAAATATGCGTACCGCGCTAAAAGAAGTTTTTCCTTCAAAAATTGACCGGGATCGACGTAAAGATGATGATGATGAAAAATAAATCTACACTGAAAGACTCCTAATTGATTACACAGCATTATTTAATAAGACCTGTAGATGACCGGAATCAACG
Organism: Thumatha senex; assembly: GCA_948477245.1. NCBI lineage: Eukaryota > Metazoa > Arthropoda > Insecta > Lepidoptera > Erebidae > Thumatha > Thumatha senex. Next base: position 13,825,537 of record OX419752.1, on the reverse strand, counting down.
TTAGATGATGATGATGATTATGGTCGCGAGTCCAGAGATTTTATCTCACCTAAAAATATGCGTACCGCGCTAAAAGAAGTTTTTCCTTCAAAAATTGACCGGGATCGACGTAAAGATGATGATGATAAAATCTTACGCTTTTTCGATCAGGACACGTGTCCTGACGCGAGTTTAAGATTTTATACCCAACGCCGCTAAAGAAGTTTTCACTTCAAAAAACAATAAAAACAGATAAACATAAACGTGAGTGAGCGTAAATGTAAGTTTAGAGACCTGCGTTCAACAGTTATCTACGATAAGCTAGTCAGGTTGATAGGGTGTATTACTCACTCATAATGGTTACCCTTGGATGAGAACAGCTTGTCTAAGACTTCAGCTCCGGTGACAGGTCGTTCACAGTCGAAAAACACGCTGGTTTTATCACTTGACTGCAACATTTTTGATGTTATACTTATTTTGGCGTATCATGGAAAATAATACTATTATCAAGGTCATATCATGTGGTTCAGAATGCTATGCCGAACGGTAAAACCTAGATGACATAAAATAAAAATATAACTTAATTAATAAAAAAATATTTGTGGAGACAATTATACTCATAAATCGTGATAGCTCCACTTATTTTAAACAACGGTGACATGAGTACTTTCAATATTCTGTTGGACCCTTTCTCACAGTAGTGAAGACAAACGGATTCAAAAATCCCGAGAAATTTAAGAGTTAGGTACATAGTTTTCAAATACTGTTGATTGATGGCACTTGGTGGAACTTGCTACACATATTAAATAACACAACTTGTACTGTTCCACAACATTTACACATTTACACATCATTTACAGGTACACAATAAGACCGCAGTGTGTCACATTCTATAATAAGATCGATGCTTAAGTTTTGATCTGGTCTTGAAACTAATTTCATGTGATCATAGTTTAAACGATTCTTGAGAAACCTTTTAAAATACGGGCCTTAGAATTAAGAAGAAGAAGAAGAACTTACCGCTAAGCTATAGTCCCCAGCAGTAACAGTATACATAGACCTGGATTTCGGTGTCTCCACACCAATCTGTGCTCTAGAGTGCATCGCTATTCCTCCTTGCTGATTTCCTGGATTCGGCCATGTTAATCTATAATATGAAACATAATATAAAACTGTACGATTTAAAAGATCGTTTCTCTGTCGGACTATCGTAACCTGGAACGCTCCTCTAGCGGACATCTTCTTACTACCTCTGGTTCTTCAAGCGGAGAGTAAAGAACCAGTCCGTCAAGTTAGGTCGCTAACTTGAGGGACGCTGTCAGTAGTTAAGTGGACAGTGAGCTTATTATAATTGGAGGCTTCATTTTAGCGAACTGGATTATAAAAGGCTAGTTTTGGATTTAAACGGCGGGAAGTGGATGCCGGAGTGCAGGGCAATAAGGGGAGGAATCTATACTTATATTATAAAGCTGAAGAATTTGTTTGTTTGTTTGGTTGATCGCGTTAATCTCAGGAACACCTGGTTGGAATTTAAAAAAAAAATGTGTTAGATATATCCCATATATCGAGGAAGGTTATAGGCTGTATATCATCACTCTACACGGAAAAAAAGGAATTGTCAAATTAAAGCAAATTGCTTTAATTCAACGCAAATCGTGTTTTCCATACGAGGAAGACTATATTTACTTAAACATGCAATATAATATTGATAAGAATATTGTATTCACTCAATAAAATCATATTGCTAGTTCAATAAAAAATGTTTTGTTGTTGTAACAATAATAGTTTGCTTGTGCCATGCATCCTTATAGATTTGATGTGATACTTTAGTTTATTTAGATAAACAAATCAAAAATTTTATTTCAACACACTATATTCTGTTGTTTTAACAATATGTATATTGTCTTTAAAATAATATACATTAGATTGTTTGGACAATATAAATTTTTGTACACCAACAAAATATTGTTTCAACTTGATACCAGTGGTTCACTTATTGGAACAATATCGATATTGTTTTTCTAACAATACTTATTACATTAGCTTGAAAATAATGCTTTAGTTAGTTTGAGAGTAAACATATTATTCGTTTAACAGTAGATGTTTACTTGCTTTAACAATATACATAATTTGTTGCGGCAGCTAGTTTGAGAATATCTGATTATTGTTTCAAGACTAAGATTTACTTGGTTCTACAAAACAGATTTTTGTTATCATACGCATGGTTTACTAGTTTCAAGAATATTTATTCTCTTTAGGAGAATATACCTAGCTTGTTTTAAAATTATGATTTATTTGAACCAAAAACAGATATTTCCGTTTAATCCTTTGGTTTTACTTGTTTCAGTAATTTTTATTGTCTGTATAAGAATACACGACATGTTGTTTGAACAATATAGTTGAATTAGACCTACAATAATAAAATATTTCGTTTTGAAAATTAGGTTGTGTTAATCTAACAATATATTTACTTCAATTAAAACTCCGGTTGTTTCATTTAAAAATATATATTTATTACTTTAAAAAATAAATTATTACTTCGAAACAGTATTATTGTCCTGTAAATGAAACATAGCTTGAAATAACAAAATTAAATTGTCAGTAGTTTAAGAATAATTTATTTGAACCGACAATATGTGGCTTAGAAAATAAAAATGCTTATTGCGCCATAAATGCCAACACAGAGCTTACTGTGGGCATATTTTTGCTTAAAAGTTTTTCGTCCCTAAAGGGAAAGCGCACACAAGAGGCGGGAAATCCTTTCAAATAGATTTTTTGTCATTGTCGGTAGCCAAACCAGGTAATTATTGTAATAGTTTGATATAATAGCGGAGGTCAATGATTATAATTATAGTCTACTTCATAATGTGGAGAATTAAATAATTATTATAATCATACACCCCCACCATTATTGAGATCATTAACAATTAGTTACCCGGCGTAGCTATAACGACAAAAAACTGTTTGAACTAAAATTTGAATTTCCCGCCATTCGCAAGCGCTTCCCGTAAGATAAGTAAGATCGAAAAAGCTGTCGGTTTAAATAAATTCTTAATATCTGACAATTCAATACTTATTTATATGTCTAGCTATATTTCATTTACCGGATAGCCAATATATCTTTTAACAATAACCAATACTTAAGACGAGTGGACCGACTCTTAGCATTATTGGGAAATATATTAACCAATGGAATATTGAGACTCAAATAGTCAAAAACAATGCTTGCAAGAATTTGGCGCCATGAGTCAGACCATCCGCTTTAACAAAAACATTACTTACAATGTATCAGGTATACTTAGTAAATTTAATTACAAAAAATACTAGTGTAATATTTAGTTAGATAAGATGGTGCTAGGTTCGTAGGTACGTGGTAATTGAGACAAAATATTCATAAAGAAATAAAGTTACCCATACCAGACACTTCATGAATCATCAAAGGCGTAAGAGAGAAACAATCATTTTTTTCAATAAATGCAAAGTCAGTAGTATTTTCTACTTTAAAAGACTGCAAATGAGAACAGTAACCTAAGATTCTTAAGATGCAACAGAAAAAGTAAATGTTTGCTGATTGAAGTTCGGGTATAATTATTTTGTCAATTTTATAAAATAAAGGTGTATCATTCTCATATTTGTAAACTAATGAATATTGACTATTGTACTTAACGCCATTTATTTCGTACCAAGTATAGCAATAGCATTTGTAGTTATTTAAATGCTCAGGTATAATATTAGAATCGTATGCCTCAATTTTGCCATATTTAACTCTATCTTCGAGGCCAGATTCAGACATAACCCTGTAGGAGTGCTGATATTGACATCTAACACCTAAGGAATACGGCAAATTCTTTCGACTACTAATAGACTGTGCCACTCTTTTCAGATCTCTATGTTTCGCTTCAAATTTAAAAGCACTTATTAGTACAGGTGGTCCGATTTTCTCTATAATTGTGCAATAATGAGTTAAAAAATGATATTTGGGTTTCAAAGATTTTCCATACAAAGTTAGATATGATGAATGATGTTCTTCAATCAGTGTACGCAAGTACTCTAACATGTCTCGGCTAATAACTTGTGACATAAGAATGTCTGTTATTTCACGTAATTTCAAATAATTTTCCCAAATCAAGTTATAGACGGCTATAACATCCCCGACCATATACACAAAATTTCTTACCAAACACAACATTTCGCTCGCAGATATAATTATGCAACCATTGTTCAAATGGTTTCGTGTAATTTCTGCCGGAACGTTTTTATCAGAGCTTTGATATGTGAAATATTTAATACGGGAATTGAGAGTTTCTAAAGAAAAATATTGGTCCTTAATTAGTGTATCGATAATGAACGCCATGCTATATCTGTGTACTCCCTCACACAAGTCATGCATGACGTCACACGTTAGGTTTTTATAAACGTGAAAATCATGCAAATCATGCCACACACATTCTTCTTTTAAGCCGAGATGGGATTCTAAGTGATTATAATAATCATTTTCTTTACGTAATGACGATTGTTTTTCTTCACAAAGGTTTATGCAATCATTTTTCGACATTGTGCAAAATCTGCAATAATTATGAGCAGAGAAACTTCCACTAAGTCCAAATACAGAATGAATACCAAGGTTATCACCCGAAAAAGCAATTACCTGAAATTTAACTATTTTGGTGTTGTTGTCAACATGGATTTGAAGACCATTTTCATTCAAAAAATTCAGGTCAGAAATGAATTTTGAAAAAACTGCTCTGTTGCCAAATTCTTCTCTGTCATTGCTATTAAAAATTAATGCGACAAATACATTTTCTAGTCTACTAGAAACATCAGGAGGTAATGTGGCAATTGAAATGTAAATAACACCAATTTTATGGACACCGGCGTGGCTTCCTAAAGGATTCCCAGATTCAAAATCATCAAAGTAAATAATCAGAGGAAGTAATGTATCGGTAACAGTTACTAATTTGGATTTCCATAGAGATCCATTTACAACATTTCTTAAAACGTTACCATTGGAATCATTAGACTCTCGCAATAGTAATAACTGATGATCAGTGATTGTTTTCAATACATTAGGAAGTTCCAAAAAAGTTTTTAAGTTATTTTGCCAAGGCATACTACAAATTGTTCTATTTTTTAAAACCATTTTGACTTGATCTTTTTGTTTAGATACCTCTTGAGATACGCCTACTTCCACATGCGTGGGTTCTACGAAAGTTTTAGACTTCGTGAATATTTTATGCCTTTTGTATTCCGTATCAAAGTCTTTAAATGCATTCATAAACAAAGACAATAAACCAAGAACTTTTATAAAATGTTCATTTGAACTCAATTCATTCGCATTACTAAGATATTGCATAATTGTATCTACTGTTGCTGCTAAAAACGAATCTAGACTAACGATTATGTTTTGTATGGAATCACGACTTAAATTTAAAATGTTATACAATTTTGCTATTAAAAGTTGAACAGAATGATTAAGCGTGTTTTTGAAGTCGTCTATGAATTTTTCAGCCTTTGTTTGTTGCTTTTCTTGGTGGTCAACAACATGGACATCTGCAGTTTTGTTTGAATTTGTATCAGAAAATTCTGTACTAATACAAGTAAATGTACTTTTAGGTTTTTGTTCCCCTAAAGTATGCTGTGAGCGTAAATGATATTTTAAGGAATGAGCAGTATGATACACTCTACTACACCCTTGAATGGGACATGAAAAAAAATTAGAGATATTATGAAAAACTTCGATATGGAATACATATTGTTTGAATTCTGAAAAAGAGTTACCACATTCAGTACAATTAAGTTCCATCTTATCAATTTTATATTTAACTATAGTTATAGATTTAGGTAAGATTCATCACATCGGCAATGTATGGAATCACTTTATCGTGCTGTGTTGTAATTCCATAAACTGAATGTTGAATTAACAAATACAAGTGTTCAGAAGGCGCTGGGTACCTACAATTGAACGTGTGATACAATTTGAACAAAGTGTCAAAAGCTTTCCCTGTAGATGTGAAAGAATATCTAAGTTTATCCACAACTATGAAAGTGCATATTATATTGTCTAATGTTGCACCCTGTACCAGAACATATGGTTGTACTGTTTGTTTTTTCGCAAGTGCCTTTTTTTGCTGTGAGGTAATCGCGTCTTCTATTTCGCTTGGCTTCTGTGAACAAATAATAATAGAAATATGAGAACTTTAGAGTAAATTTATTAAGAGTATGTGTCTTTTATAACTTGACAATGTGTTACCTTGACATGTATCAGCAAGCCTTCAATGGCTTCAGCTGTTGAAAACTTCCATTTTTTCCCAATACGTCCTTTTGGCGGGATTAAGTACCCCAAGAGTGTCATATGCATGGGCAACTTGCTGTCTGAAAAAAAATTAAAGGATAGAAAATGTGTTGACTGATACAAAAATCTTACCATATAAATGATGCCACTACAATTTTCACCACCATCAACAAATAACAATAGGAGTAAAAATCCCAATCGCTACTATTGGCGGTAACTGTAATGTTTACACTACGTTATCTTGTGGCAACCTTTATAGTCTTGGTTGCCACCAGTTCCACCGCCACTCGTGGTAACCGAGACTAAGTGCCCGTCACCGTCAGAAGTAGCAATCGTGTTTCTTTATACATCATCATTGGTAGAAATATTGTGGTAGCAAATGGGAATAAACCTTGAACTCAAAGTACTGGCTTGAGCTGAAAGAGCATCACACCATTTTTTTTAGAAACACCTAATATATATTGTTATGTAACTATCGTAAACTAAATGCGAGATTAGAGTAAACCAGGAACGTCTAGAGCAAGTGAATGAAATTGTGTATTTAGGAAGTATGTTTAGCGCGGATGGAAGATGTGATTCGGATGTAGAACGGCGAGTAGCTGCCGGAAACAAAGTTAACGGTGCTTTGTCCCGGTTAGTAAAGCGACAAAGCATCGTAAAAGAAGCACGACTGGCGATTCATTACGCAGTGCTAGTACCAACTTTGCTTTACGGTAGTGAAACCTGGGTATGTCAGCAGATGCATGAAAGTAAATTGAATGCTGTGGAGATGCGATCACTTCGAAAATTGTGCGGCGTTACCTTGGCCGACCGAATACGTAACGAAGTGATACGCAATATGGCAGGTTTGAATGAAAGTGTCAGCGTTAAGCTGGAAAAAGGCGTGCTCCGTTGGTTTGGACACGTCCAACGAATGAGTGAGGAACGATTGACGAAGAATATATATTGTTCAAAAGTAGAGGGTAGAAGGAGTCAGGGAAGGCCGAGACTTACATATGAAGACCACGTGAGCAGATTGCTCAAAAACGGAAAGGTCAAAAGTACTCGGATACCCAGACGTGCGTGTATGAAGCGATTGATGAATCTCGAAGAAGCGAAAGAAGTATGCATGGATCGCGAAGCCTGGCGATCTGTCCTCTCTGACTACCCCGTCAGGGATACAGCGTGAAGATAGTTAAGTTAAGTTATGTAACTATCGTGCATTCCTTGGCGCAGGGCATTGGCAGTAGTAGTAAAAATATGGTACAGCCGTACCGGTTTGCGCTCGACTTGAGGGGACACGCCCAGATCAGCTCAGATAATAAACTATATTCACAAAGTTGATATTTAAAAGTTATATATGTATTAGTATTCCCTTTCAGCTTCGCTATCCCTATTTTTGAGTTCTCTTTATAGGTTAGGTTGAGAACTTCCACTTCCCATAATATTAATAAACAAACACCATGCTCCAAGACCTCTGTAATGTTAATCAATTACTAGAACATGCAATAAAATAGGATCATACACTGCCCCACCGTTTTCAGTTCGGATAATACCTATAAGAGCACTCACCATCTCACTTACTCAGTAAAGTTTCTGTCTAAACCAAAAAAACAGATGATTTTTGACACTCTGGATACTGCTGTAAACCAATTTAATTCAAAACGAAGACTTCTTTATCTTCGTAATATTATGTATCTAGAAATCTATTATTGGCTGATCTATAGTTAAACATAATATAGACATACCTAGCTCTGAGTCGTTTGAGTCTGTTCCTAAAGCCTCATCAAGCAATTTGCCAACTCCATCTGACAATGAATCTTTTTTGTATGCACGAATCTTGTCAAAAAATAGAGCCCACTTAGTGTAGAAAGCTGTGCCTCTTTCGGGATACATACGGTCAAAGTCTAGATTAATCTGTAACAAAATCAGCTAGTATAAAATCAATGAGGTTATCTGAATACCAAAAATATTTTAAATATCTCACTCAGTAATATTATATTAAAATAAAAAATGTGAATTATGCTAGTGAAAGGTAAACACTAATGTAACTAAAAGGCTCTTAACTAAATTTGTTATGGGGCTAATAAAAAGTCAAAAAATAAAAATAATCTCTTAACTTAAAACAGTGGTGTTTCAAAATGAGTTACTCAATTAATCTTTACAGCACTAGCCTCATATAGGTGGATAAAGTGAAGGGTTTTTCTTATGCTATAGTAGACAGGTATAATCTCTGTCTGCCTCGGTGGCGCAGTGGTAGTGTATGCGACTGCCGCGACTGAGTTCAATTTCCGTGTCGGAAAAAATATTTGTGTAATCCATAAATGTTTGTTTCGGACTTTGGGTGTTTTCTATGTTTAATATGTATGTATTTAAAAATATATAAGTATGTTTATCAGTCGTCTAGATCCCATACCACAAGCTTATATTAGCTTACTTTGGGCTAGACGGAGCTGTGTAAAAAAATGTCCTATAATGTAATTGAATCAAGAGAAACTTACCAATGCTTCACTCCTTAAGTCATTTAGTACTGGCCATTTTGTTAGAAACTCTCTCAGGTTGTCTTGCACGCAAAGTATTCTTTCATCATATGTGTTCATCCATTTCTGCATTACAACATCCCATGGTTCATGATTATTTTTCAGCCAAACAATGTCTTCATTAATACCTGGAATTTACATAATTATAATAGGAGTACTAAAGATAATATAATGTATAAAGGAAATTATAGGGTACATTTAGGTAGATATACTTACACTTATCAACATGACTACTTTTAGATATTTTAGAGCAATGTCCAGACTCGATCGGTGTAGAAACTCTCCTTTTTTCACCAGATTTGTAAAGCAGATTCCGAATCTTGTCTAACAGCTTTCCTTTAGCAAATACTGACTTGCCAGTTTTTGATTGTGATTTAGGTACAGGTCGCACAAAATATGTTCCAATATTTTCAGTTGGGAAGAGAGTAATTAAATAATGATTAAACAATGAAATAATAATTACATATTTACAGAAAACAATACAAAAAGAAGGGGGCGGGTGGTGGGAATTATTACAAGACTGACAATGATGCCCCGACTAGGTGTCGAAGAATTCCTCCCCATCAAAATCAACCGGTAAGGTTCCCATAAGGCTGGCCGCATTGCCACGTTGTATGGCAATGCTTATTCTCTGAGCGAGAAAGAGGCCAGCCCTATGGTCACGAGAAGAATCGACCAGTCGCTTTGCGATATCACTATACAGTGAACGAGCACTTGGGCCCCACGAGCCCAGTGTCTCGACCCCAAACGGCTCAAAAATATAATTACCTATTAAATTATTATATTTGCGCCGCTTGAGAGTCTCGGCGGATGCAGCAGCAGCACAAGCGCAACTCGCCGTGCTATGAAGATGAGAAGGAGCCAGGGTGTCAACACAAGTTGCATCCCAAACTAAAGGCTTTCCCATCTTCCATGGCACCAATGACATACCGTCTGGCCTCTTGCCATCGTCACGCGCCAAACCATTAGGTTCTAGAACGGCTGGAACACCGGCGGTGACAAGAGCCCGACGGATAATGTCATTAAGGTATGCATGACGTGACCTGCGACCTGCACTCCTGCTGCATGAGAGACCGTGATGCCCAAGGCTGTCGACTACTTCACCACATTGACAGCAATGCGGAGAAACGCAGGGAGCACCTAAACGAAGACAGACAGCAATTCTGAATGTAGTGTCGTCCAACATAGTACCTATGTTGGGCGATGGAAGAGCCTGAAGCCAAACACCTGACTCCCATTCTCCCACAGCCAATAGGCGAGCACGTTCTGCAACATTCGAACACGTGTTCAATAATTTTTTTCTAACCTCGTTGCAGAGCGGCCTATCCCACTGCCTCTGGGAGCACGGGTTGGTCGGTAAAACAGTATCTGGGCACTTAAGTTTCCAAACATTTATGGCTTCAATCTTGCCTGGCACTTCAGAATTGACCAGTGTAGGAATTAAAATTTTCCTGGTCAATTCATCAGTGCCGTGTACTGAAGACAAAAATGCAGGTAAACTTATATCAGAGATGTTACGAACACCGAGGCCGCCCCAGCGTATTGGTAAAGACGCTTGGAGCCACGCTCGGTTGTCCAAATCTGCATTCAAAATTTTGGAAAGCGTGGTATGAATAATTTTGTCCATATTTTCCAAAAGGATCGGATGTTTAAAAAATTGAGATGAGCGAAGAGCATGAGTTAATTTTGGGACGAAAAGACAATACCGAATAATTGTAAAGGCCGATTGTATATTTATTTGAAGGAGTCGATCCGAAACTTCACAAAAATTTTTGATCTTTTCCTCAATGAAAGATTCATAGGCATCTTCTAGAACGGGAGACCCAAGGAGGCGTAGAGAACAATTCTGAAGGATTTTCAAATTTGGAGCCAAAACATTGAATTTTGAAATAGTAGAAACACTATCAATATAGTCATTTAGAAAAATTTCACACTTTGAAGGATTCAGATCCAAACCAATTAATTTAAATTTATCTTTTATCAATGCCAAATCTCTGAAAACTGTGTCTACATCTCCTCCTAGAGTGCCGTCATCTAAATACCAGACGTTAAATTTAGAATTTAGCTGGCTAATTATTGGGTGTATTGATAAGCTGAAAATGAGTGGCCCGAGAGGGTCACCTTGTTGACAACCCACTGCAGAATCTAAAATATTTTCCTTATACATTAATTTTTATGGGTTTCTGTAGCACTGCCAAAGAAAATTAAAAATTTTGGGTGTTTCCAATTTGGCTTGTGTCAACAAAGTGTCCCTGTTTACAGAATTAAAGACATTCTTCAAGTCAACTTTAAGAATGACCTCTCCTTTCCCGCAGCCAAGGTAAGTAGACAGGGCATGTATGGCAGCTTCACAACCCCCTTTTGATCCAAAACCGAGCTGTATGGGTTGGAATTTGCCAGACAGTTCTTCCTTATAAAACTGACAGCAAATTTTGGCTACCATACGCCTGAAAGTACATCCCACGGCAATGGGACGAATTCCACCCTCCTTCTTGCGAAGAGCACACAGATTGGCACCATAAAGGATGTCGATGATGCCTTCGTCCACATTGCCGGACAACATAAGGTTAGCCAAACCTGTTAGCTCCTTCAAGAGTGCCTCGCCGGCCTCCCCAGCGGCCGGACCCAATAGGTCCTTTAAATGTTGTGGAGTCAAACCATCAAGGCCACCAGCAGAACCACTACGGAAGGAGTTAACAGCTGTCAGAACTTCCTTGGCTGAAACAATCAAAAAGTCAGATTCAGAATTTGGAGGATCGGGAAAGGACAAGTCATCTATTGGCGCAGGATGCTTGCTCCTCAGATCAGCAAGAGTATCTGGAGAGCAAGGCGCCACCACGTCGCTACTAAATAATAACCTGGATGCTCCTCTTATGTCACCTTCTCTTAATTTAGATTCTACATAATGATAAATGGAATTCTTATGGAAGGTTGTGAATTTGGGGTCAAATAAACGCGACGAATTACAGTTTTCTTTAATTTGGCTAGTCAAAGATTTATTGGTTGTCTGATTTTTAGAAATATGTAGAATCCTATAAGAAAAGGTAAGTAGTTGCTCCCAAGCAAAAGTAGAATTCTCCCGTACTACAAGGCTAATACAGTGGGCTAGGTTTTGTGCCACTGCAGGTCTTGCAGCACGAGGAATCCTTTTTAAATCCGGAACAGAATTTTTATATTTAGAAATAGTTTGCCAAAAAGAAATTTTTATCTGCTGGGCCTCAAACGTTGATATGTTCGAAAGTACATTTTGGGATTTATGTACCTTCCCAAAATGTACTTTCAAACCTCGCTGACCCTTAAAAAAACGAGCTTGGGAACAATTAAGACAGCGAACCAAGCAATTTAGAGACGAGGTCGGTTGACTACTTACATTCAAAATGCCACCATCACCGCAGTCTTGCAACATATATGGATAAACTTAAAACTTACACGTATAAATCAATAAAAAAATAAAATAATAAAAAATACACCACGAATACACTTATTGTTTGTAACGCCACGTGTAGTTGTTACCGTGGGATACGGATAATGCAGCCTCTTACAAACTGTTGCCGCTGATAAACTCTCCAAGAACAGACGGCGCTTTCCGCATCAGTTTGTCAGTGATGTGTTCAAGAGTGTTGGGATATATTGCGCTAAACATTTTCATGGCCTCGTGGAAATGACTGTACTCTATGCTCTCAGGCTGGAACTGCGAAACATGTACTCCTCCTGTCCGGTGCTGCTGTGTAACTTTGCGTTTTTCAAAAATTTTACAACACCATCAATGTTGTTATTTCCTAAAGCAGCTTTTCTTTAGCAGGGTAAAGATAGTTTCCATTCTTTTTGTAACCATTGATATAAAATAATGATTTTATATTTACTTAATATAATAGTATATTATTGACAGCTGACAAGCTCAATAGAGAGAGAGAGTAATTATTTTTCCAGCTAATAAATTGTACTCATCATAGGTCAGCTTTCTAAAATTTTAATTATAAAATTATATAACTTGAGAAACACTATTTTAAGAATTCTTGATGTAAGTAACAAGTACAATAATGTAACTATAATAAATATCGTTGGGACAACTCACACAACTGCCATCTGATTCCAAACTAAGCAGAGCTTATACTATGGTAACCAGATAACTGATAAACATTCTTATATGTTTCTAAATACATACATATTATAGATAAATAACACCCAGTCACAGAATAAATCATCATGCTCAATACATAAAGTTATAGCTTGGGTGCGAATCAAACCCACTACCTCTTGCATAGCAGTCAGATACACTCCCACCGTGCAAACACAGGCAGTCAGGCATCTATATTTGAAATTAATGCCAGTTCACTTACTGATTCACAGCATGCGTGTACACATGACGTGCAATTACATCAGTCAGTCTATTTCTTCGGGTTGAATCTAACTTCCCATATGTACTGTAGTAGTTGAGAACAGACTTGCCTAGAGGTGAAGTCAAAAGAAGAGTCTTTAGGTCAAAATCAATCACTCTTCCTGAGTCTAGAATTTGAAAGACTGATGAATTCAGAATGATACTGTCCACTGAAAGAGTTCTATTTAGATCTTCGGCAGCGACTAATGTTGCAGTGGATTGTTCAGTGCTGGATGCAGTTGTTAGAGTGTCTGCGACACTTTCTAGAAATGTGTCAATATTTTCTTTTAATTCCAGCCGAATTCCTAATATTGGGCAAAGTTCTTTTAACTCTGGTTGTGTTAGTTTAGGAAAGTGTTCTGCACTTATTTTGTTTCTTGAAAAAAAAAAGACATTTCAGGTTTCACTTTTAAAACATACTTTATAATTTTATGTGTTTGTTGTATATTTACACTGAATGTGATAGGTGAGAGGATTTGTCACACTGCTTGCATTTTGCATCCTGTGGGCCAGTCAAATCGAATATACAAAACATACTCCCTGACCACTTGCCCAGTAAGTGAAGCGCTCGTGGCCCCGCGGTCTCAGTGTTCTGTAAACGATCACTGAGTTACGCAACTTTCACTATGGCTGGTCCTCGGATGGGTGACCACTTTGTGGCATTTACATTTGCGAGCGTTTCCGTGCTTCGGAAGGCACGTTAAGCCGTTGGTCCCGATTGCCAGTAAAATGGCAGTCGTTAAGCCTGGTTGAAGGCCTTATGGGCGGCTTGAAAAAGTTCAACAGCAGGTAGCCACAACCTGCGTCTGTCTATTTCAACACGGCAATGGGCTCACCACCTATTACGTGGGACAGGAATCCACACGGTGAAAAGTGGGCATATAATATGCCTCTGCCACCCCTTCGGGGATAAGGCGTGATGGATATTTATTTATTTATTTTTATTTACTTGCCCAGTAGAAGGTGGTCAGGGAGGTACTTAAGGACGCGGAAGGGCTACCTGGCCGCCGTCCGCTGATCGCAGCTGGGTAGTTACGCGCTCATCAGTTTTAGCCCTGCCCTGATCGCTGACCCATTGTCCTGACCAACAAATTATGCTAACACAGGCTGCAGGCTGCTTTCGTTTGATCAGACCGCAGGACGCAAAACGCATCCAGTGTGATAAATAATTATAGGTTCCGTTCTAGACCACATCAGGTAGTGGTGAAACGCTAGCCTATCAGAGATTTATAAAAAGAAAATTAACACGCACCACACAAGCTACCTCTCAGTAAATACCAGGCGAGTGAAGCAAATTACTCATTACCTCCTTGCCTTTATGCAATGAATGATAAATGAAGGTACTAGGTATCATCTACCAAGGCTTTCTATACCGGGCCGGAGCGCCTGTTTACAACTAAAGTTTTTGTCTGGGCGCATGAGTGGCTATGTATGTAGTAATTTTACTTACTTCTAAAACTTTCCACAACTTCAAACGGCATTTGCCATTTAGAAAGCAACTCCTGAATGGCTTTCTGACCAACATATTCTTCTGTATCAAGATGTCGATCGCCGACGCCGGCGTCCATATTTATATATTTTAGATTAGCCCAGCCTACATGAGAATAAAAGAAGTACTTATAGAAAATAAAGTTACCTAGCTAACATTTATCTAGATCTAGTTTCAAAAAACCAATAACTCACCAATTTAATCCTTGCAAACACGGCACGTGTCGCACGTGCTCGTGGGTACTCGGACGTCGTGTGTCGTATCAGTCACAGATCATATAATTATTACTCGTGTCAGTGTTGCCGGCAGTCAAACAGTTAAAGTCCAAAATCACAAATTACAAGAAATTACCCCCGTATAGTAAAAGTACTTTTACTTTATATTTCATCATCATCATCCGAGCGTCTGTCCCAGTTGCGTCTCGCGACGCCCGGGGTCCGCTTTCCTACATTTTCTCCTCCACTTCGCACGGTCTTCGGCATCCCCTGTAGTGAGATCATTGGCACACATGTCATCCCTTACGACGTCAAGCCAGCACTTCTTGGGTCTTCCCCTCTTACCGGGACCCGGCGGGGCTGACATGGCCAGACATTTGTTACCTACGTAGCCCGGCGGTTGCCGCAAGACGTGACCATACCAACGAAGGCGACACTCTTGCAACTTGTCTGCAATGTCACGGACGTGAAGGCTGCCGCGGATGCGAGAGTTTCTGACGCGGTCCATCCGCGTGACCCCACATATCCACCGCAGCATCTTCATTTCCGTGACACGCAGCTCCTGCTTGTGTCGCTCCAATATCGGCCACGTCTCACTGCCATGTAAAAGGACAGGTCTAATAATGGTTTTGTAGACCTGTCCCTTCAACCGGATCGGCATTTTAGGGTCACAAATGACACCGGTCATCTCCCGCCATTTGGCCCTCGCGGCAGCAATGCGTGACTTGACATCGCAATCGATGTCACTGGACGTGTGAAAAACAGATCCCAGGTATTTAACCTGGTCCGTGCGCTCGACCAACTATATATTTATATAGTTATTATACTTTATATTTATTAATATGAAAAGGTTAGAATAGTGCTTGAATTGAAGTCATTATCTTTCGTAAGTGCCCAAACAGGCACTACGTTACTAAATACGTATAAATAAAAACATTTTTTTTTATTTATATATACCTATTAGGTAAATTTGAACATTTTTATTTATTTTGACTTTATTGAACTATTTCCAAAATTTATGGGTGATATTCACAATGACTGATTCAAGCCCAAAAAAATAGGCCTTCTAGCTATATGTTTCACCAACAGGGGTTTAATTCAAAACTAAACTAAAAAACCTAACTATCTTCACGCTGTATCCCTGACGGGGTAGTCAGGGAGGACAGATCGCCAGGCTTTACGATCCATTCATACTTCTTTCGCTTCTCACAGATTCATCAATCGCTTCATAAGGCATGCACGTCTGGGTATCCGAGTACTTTTAACTTTTCTGCTCTGCTCTCTGAGCAATCTGCTCACGTGGCCTTCATATGTAAGTCTCGGACTACCCTGACTCCTACCCTCTAATTTCTTCGCACAATATATATTCTTCGTCAATCGTTCCTCACTCATTCGTTGGACTTGTCCAAACCAACAGAGCACGCCCTTTTCCAGCTTAACGCTGACTTATCTTTATTTCAAAGATAAATAAATAAATAAATATTGTGAGACACTTTTCACACAGCGACATCTAGCTCAAAGTAAGCTAAATTGGCACCTTTTGTCAGGGGCGGGTTATTTGAATTTGACAAGTGAATATGTATTGAATTGACGTCTTGTTTATAATGTATTAATAAAAATATATCTTGCTGGAAAAAAAAAGCATCATCAAAGTCAATAGCAATTACATAATTTTTACTTTATTAAATGGTTGGCACTAAACGAAAATAAAATACATACATATTTTACATAGAAAACACCCAAACTCCATAAATCTAAATACTTTTCAAGTTACAATGCTAACTATTGACCTACTTTTTGTCGATTAATACTTTTGTTTTGCACAAATAACTATTAGTTTGATTTTATTTTCTACATTAGCCGACTCATCTTGCCATTACACGAGCTTAATAATTTACGCTTAGGAAATGATTTCAATGAATATTGTCGTAACTAATCATGTAGAAAAATTAAGGTAAAGGGATCACGAAGTTATTTCCATACATTGGTGCCACACGTTAAGTTCCCAGCAATATGGGAAAATTCCTTAAAATGCAAACACTGAAGGGTCTCGGGAGATTTCTGTGAATTAGCGTCGATGAAATCAAATCAACAATATTATTTATTGAATCAACAATAATCATGTTTTCTTGTGAAACAATTTTCTCTCTCTTCGTTTAAAATAAAATATTGTTGATTGAATATTCGAAATTTTAACGGAAGAACTACAATATTGTCGGGAATAATATTAATAGGTACTTACCTGCGCTAACCGTAACTTACATGTTTTAACTTGTCGAGTTCAGGCACATAATCCTATTAATATTATAAACGCGAAAGTTTGTAAGAATGGATGTTTGTTACTCTTTCACGCAAAAACTACTCAATGGATTTTAATGAAACTTTACAATAATATAGATTATACATCAGAATAACACATAGGCTACTTTTTATCCCGGGAACAAGTTCCAGTAGGAAACGGGAGCGGGATAACTTCTTTACGCGGGCAAAGCCGCGGGCATTAGCTAGTAATTAATAGTACATGGCTCCGGCAACTTTCGGGTGCGGCCGAGCCGTGCAGAGCTTTTTTGGGGTTCTGTCAACTTCTGTCGGTTCGGTTAGGTTACGAAACAAAACGGCTACGAAGTAAATAGGGATTTACTGAGACCTCGCTGTCCGTCTGTATGTCCGATATTACGGAATTAAATAGCTTGTAAACGGAATAAGTCGCAAACTTGTTGTGTAAATTTAAGGCATTCCTACTGAGATCTATGTAATATAGGTAGACTTACATGCAAAACTATTACACGAGATTGAAATGCAATAAAATGTCTTTCATACACGAAAATGTACTAGCTGTTTTTTTTTCTATAGTTCCCCTAGCATATTGGTAAATGTAGGTAGGTAACGATTTAGCCAGTGTAATTAACTGGGCAATGTGACACTTGTGACTAGGGTTGCCAACCGTACTATAATATATAGTATTGTACTATATTTCGGGTCTGCGTATTATATACTGTTGAAGTAATATATAGTACGCAAAAATACTATATTTTCAACAACGAAATCTAACAAACTAATCCTTATTATTAAAAATTATGAACGCGATTTTATATTAACTTTTGAGTGAGGCGTGTGTGTTTCCGAAATCATAGGTCTCTCAAATTGACAATATCGAAATAATTTATTTAGCCTGTTTTATTTCTGTATTGGGACTTTGGTAATTATTTTCAATTAGATTTTGTTCTTGCATTTGACAAAAGTTCAAGTCCAAATTAAAAAAATTGTCATGGAAGAAAGTGGTGTGAAGTTTAAATACGCCGCTAGCACTGATTTAAAAATATTTAAAGTAATGTCATTCCTAATCTCTATTCCCGCCACTTCTGCATTTACAGAAAGGGTAGGTATTTTCGGTGAATTCGAAATGGCGGGAGGAAAGAAACAGACAAACATGAATAAAAATGAGCTTTTGCTTTACATAAAACTAAGGGCCGCATTCCAGAACGTTAATCAATACTCAATAAACACTTGAGTGTAGTATTTGTAAGGCAAAAACTAGCCTCAAGCGTCGATTGAGTATTGAGAAACGTTCTGGAATACAGCCCTAAAAATTGAATGTTAAAAGGCATAAGGTACAACACTTAAATGTTAGAGAAAACATTGTTAAAAAATGCAAAAAATGCAAAAAAATACAATTTTTATAAAAAATATTTAGTAATAAATATAATATCACTGTCTATTTATTTTTTTTCCATAAAATATTATATTTTTTAGAAGTGTACTATATTTTTTAAAAGTGTTCTATATTTTTTAGAACTACTATATTTTTTATAGCTTGTTTTAAAAATACTATATTTTTGCGAATAAATGTTGGCAACCATACTTGTGACCTATCAATGTCTCAAAATGACCAGTGCAGTTCAGCGTAGCGCAGGACTTTTAATATAAAACAGATAGTTTAGATCCTAGATTAGCTACTTAATGATACCTACTCCTGGATCATTTTCTCCTTTACTGTTTACTTTTTACATTTTATCCCAGATAATCCTGGAATATTGGGTCCACGCGGGTAAAACCGCGGGGCACAGCTATTTATAAAACAATAATATATATAATAAGAATGTGTGAAAAAACCTCAAAATATAAACATTTTGGCTGAAATATTGAAATTGTTATACTAAGAAATAATCGATCTTTTATCAAACCACTTGTTATTCCTAATAACCATTTAACAGATTCTCGCATTGAAAATGTTTAATCTTCATCTAATAATTTGTCGCGCTATTTATATAATATTCTTGTTTTGAAACAAGTATATGTAAAAATCTATGACAAAATAAAAAATATTTTGGCTGAACATTTGATATTGTTGTTCTAAGAAATAATAGATCTTGTATCAAACCCACTTGTGGTTCCTATTAACCATTTGACACATTCTCGCATTGTAAATGTTTAATCTTCATCTAATAATTTGTCGCGCTATTTATATAATATTCTTGTTTTGAAACAAGTATATGTAAAAATCTATGACAAAATAAAAAAACATTTTGGCTGAACAATTGATATTGTTGTTCTAAGAAATAATAGATCTTGTATCAAACCCACTTGTGGTTCCTATTAACCATTTGACACATTCTCGCATTGAAAATGTTTAATCTTCATCTAATAATTTGTCGCACTGTTTATATAATATTCTTGTTTTGAAATAAGTATATGTAAAAATCTATTACAAAATAAAAAAACATTTTGGCTGAACAATTGATATTGTTGTTCTAAGAAAAAATCGATCTTCTATCAAAACCACTTGTTATTCCTAATAACCATTTAACAGATTCTCGCTTTGAAAATGTTTATCTTCGTCTGAGTAGTTGTCAGGCTTCTTGTGAAAAAGTCCATGTTTTAAAATGTAGTAATTGTGAAATTTTGATCAAATCATTTGAAGTGTTTCAGAATAACAACGACATTGTTACTTTGACAATTAATATGTCTTAATGTTACAAAGTTCCCTATATTCTCAATAGGACAATGTAAATCGTCGACTTAACAATATAATAGCGTCCGGTTAACAAATCTAGCATTATTAATACTAGATTAATCGTTATCTTATACTAAAGGTTTCAAAATGTTTACCTGACAATATTTACTTGATTTGAGACAGCAAATCAACAATTCTTTTTTGTATTTTGAAGGAAATGAAAATTGTCAAAGTAACTATATATTGGTAAATTAAGTAAATATTGTCTTGGAATTGCTAACAATATTTTTTTTGTTGATGGGACAATTCCTTTTTTACCGTGTACTACCCAGGAGAGCGAAGCAATAATCATAAATAGATATCAGATCTAGAATTTGGGCATATTTTCATACAATATTGTAAAATGTATGAAAGACGAGATTAAATCAGTGTAACGGGAGTTTGAAGTATGTCACGGGTAAAGCTGTGTGGGTCAGCTAGTGGAAGATTAGATGAATAAGTTGAATGAATCTGCATGAAGTGAAAGAAAAACGCGTGGACACGAAGTCTGGCAAACCGCCCCTTCTTTTATCCCGACAGAGATACAGCAGTTGGTAAATTAAAATGGTACTCACACTAAGGACTCCTCTTCGATGGAGAATGTTACGTTGAACTTCATAGGCAGGTGGCCCACTATCGACTGCTGAATGCGAGCTGAGTGAAGGGACTGGGCCAAGGGCCCGTCCGTGGAAAGGGTTGTGACAGATGTGCCTTGATACCTGATGAAAATAAAGATAATATAATAATAATAATCCTTTTATTATTTCTTATTTACATGCGATTACGATTTCACAGTAGATGTTTTTTTTAGTTTGTACATGCAAATATAATAATACTTTATCATTTAATGACAATATTTGTTTCGTACAAAATATATTAATGTCATGCAATTTTATTTATTATAATTGAAATTGATAATTTTTACATTTACTTGATTATTTTATTAAAATAATCAAGTAAATGCAATCCGTCGATTATTGCTCAAAAACGGAAAGGTCAAAAGTACTCGGATACCCAGACGTGCGTGTATGAAGCGATTGATGAATCTCGAAGAAGCGAAAGAAGTATGTATGGATCGCGAAGCCTGGCGATCTGTCCTCTCTGACTACCCCGTCAGGGATACAGCGTGAAGATAGTATAGTATATAGTATATTTTATTAAAACTTGTTGGTATTTAAAGATACTATTGTTTATCAATCACGCCTAAGCTCCAAAGGGGTGGCAAAGACTTATTATACGCCCTTTTTCACCGTGTGTATTCCTGTCCCACGGGAAAGGTGGTGAGAACATTGCCGTGCTGAAATAGAGAGGATTGGAGGAGACGCGTGTTGTGGCTAGCTGCTGTTAAATTTTTAAAACCGTTCATAAGTCCTTCAATTTGGCTTAACGACTGCCATGTTACTGGCAACCGGCACCAATAGCTTAACCTTCCTTTCAAAGGTTAGTTAATGGAAATACCGCAAAGCCGTCACTCATATTTGACTTAGGTCCTAAAATTTGAGTTCTAATGCTCACCTAATGTGAAGGTCGTTCCTCCACGTGAGGTCTTCTGTAGAAGGAGCAGTCAAGTTTCCTCTTATAGAAGTGAAGGATAGGATCATGGACTGCAGTCGGATTGGTGTTCCTGTTAATAAAAACACAACGTCAATTATAAAAATACACTCATCATCTTTCCATTATAAAGTTAATAAGTTCATCAGAAACTACTGGTTAGAATCAAAAAAAATACGAGGAGTAAAAACTAAATTTATTAATAATTTATTTATCTAGACACGTTCGTGTTTTTGAGTTCAAAAATTAACCGGGATTGATGTTAATGATGCTGATGACGATAAAAAATACTATTTGAGACCCAATTACTTTAAGAAAATGACAAAAAGAAATCCGAAAATAATTACAAAAATCAAACATCAAAAGTCGTTGGATTAAATCCGGCTCGAAGTAGAGTTACTTCGAGCCGGATTTAATCCAACGACCTATGGATTCCAATTTATAACCATTTACAGTTCACCACTCTACCAACTGAGCTACCAAAGGTTGATAATTGAGTTCGAAACTATCAATCTATTACTTCAAAACCTATTCTAGCATCTAGGTAATAAAAAAAAAATATTGTGGGACACTTTTCACTCAGCGCCATCTAGCCCAAAGTAAGCTAATTTTAGCTGGTGTTTTGGGATCTAGATAACTGATAAACATACTTATATATTTCTAAATACATACATATTATACATAGGAAACACCCAAACTCCGAAACAAACATTTGTGGATCACACAAATATTTGTTCCGACCCGGGAATCCTCTTGCGTAGCAGTTGGATACACTCCCACCGCGCCACAGAGGCAGTAATGGTGTTGCGAGTCCAGAGATTTTATCTCATCTAAAAATATAGGTACCGCGCTATAAGAAGTTTTCACTTCAAAAAATTATTGTGTTGGATAGCATATTTATGGGAATTATATACCATTACTCTACTACCCAGGAGAGAGAAGCAGTAATCATAAATTTCAACAAATCTGGTAAGTTTTCGTACAGTACTTATTTTTTATTTCATTTTTCTTGTGGAAATCCTTATGGATGCTATGCCGGACTCCTACTGACTAAAACCACACGTTACCCTTCTATCTGTCTATGGCCAGGAGTCCCGGGTGAGCCCTCGGAAGGATAACCCCAGGGCTCCCGACAGACCTTGTCCGCTACCGCAGGCTCCTTCAGGGCGGGTTCGGGTGTGTATCCTGCCTCTTTGGGGGGTTCGAGCGTTATCTCGCTTCTTTGGGGGGGTTCGGGTTATATACCACTACCTTGAGGGAGTGAGCTACGTGCGTGTAACCCTGTCGCTACGCCACCTTCACTGGCCTGCTACAGTACTTATTGTAAATTTATTTTTACGACGTAATTATAGAAACGTGTATTAGAAAACTTAACCACACAGGCGACCTCTAGTTAAATTATAAATAAACTAGATGACCCCCACAACTTCGCCCGTGGAATATTTCGACCTCCCGTCGCACCTATTTAATCCCGTCGCTTATAAATTCTACAATGATGCATAAAAATTTGCCCGATTTGTCGACATTTATGACTACTGCTCTGCTCCCAAGTGTAGTAGCGTATTGATATATTGCCTATAGCCTTCCTCGATAAATGGGCTATCTAACACAAAAAGATTTTTTCAAATCAGACCAGTAATTCCTGAGATTAGCGCATTCAACCGAAGAAACAAACAAATAAACTCTTCAGCTTTATAATATTAGTATAGATTAAACTCACCCATCTCGCTGGGAATGTGAACATCCGTCTGGAAAGGATAATAAACAATCTGCTGGTTGATGTGGCTGCCGAAACGGAGGAAATCCTCTATATAAGCCCCTGGAAATTAAACCAAAAACATATTGTCACGCCAGGCAGAGGCATACTGTGAGCCCACATTTCACCGTATTCATTTTTGTCCCACGTAACAGGTGGTGAGCCCAATGCCATGCGTGCCCAATGCGTGAAATGGACAGGCGCAGGTTGTGGCGACCTGCAGTTGAAATTTTTCAGGCCGCTCATTAGGCCTTCAACTGGGCTTAACGACTGCCATGTTAGTGGCAACCGGAACCAACGGCTTAACGTGCCTTCCGAAGCACGGAAACGCTCGCAAATATAAATGCCACAAAGTGGTCACCCATTTGTGGATCAGCCATAGTAATAGTTGCTTAACGCAGTGATCGTTTACAGAACACTACGTCCGCGGGGACAGGATTCAAATGCATTCAAAACACTCGGAACCTGTCTCAACTGTACATTGAGGGTACAATTTACTTACAATCTTCTCCATTCCAGCTCTCGAACCTGGACTGGTTCATATGGGTCGCAAATACTGTCTTGTCATGGATTTTTACCACCATGTCGATGTGGACCTGGAAATTTTCTACTATTAAAAAGATAAGCTTGTCACGATTCGTCATCCACGTCAAACACTTGCCATACATCTTTTGACTGCCTCAGTGGTGCAGTGATTGCGACTGCCGCGACTGAGGTCGCGGGTTCGATTCCCGGGTCGGAAAAAATATTTGTGTCACAACAACAAATGTTTGTTTCGAAATTTGAACGCTTCGTATGTATAATATGTATGTATTTAGAAATATATAAGTATGTTTATCAGTCGTCGAAATCCCATAACACATAGCTTACTAATTATAAAATAATAAAAAATAAATAATTAAAAAAATATCCCACTTTTTGTTACTAATTTTTCTACTGTAACTAAGCTACTAACTTGTAATAACAACCGCCGCTGTCATCTATAAATCAAAGATTTATGTGTCGAAGGGAAAATATTACCTAAAAATTACTATAAAATGTTACAAAAGTAGATAAAAAATATACAAAAAGGTGTTGTGCTTAGAGGTGACGAAGTTTCATTATCAAGACATCACCAAAAATAACTAAGCTACGCTACCTGTCTATGTGTGTGTAATAGGCTACCCTATTTTTCGCTAACGTTGGGTCTGCTCATGTCTTATATGACTGTGTCTAAAACATACCTTTTCTGACGTTTTCTCTGAATAAGCCTTCATCTTTTTCAAGATTTCCACTAAATCCTCTGCCTTCATATCTTTGGCATCAAATCTATGGAATTTCTTAAAGATATTCATCGCTACTCCTTCAATTGATAAATATACCTGAAAGAAGAATAAGTACATATCAGGCTAAGTAAACTAGAAAAGTTTGGAATAAAACTTCACAGGTGGTCCTTGGATGGGTGACCACTTTGTGAAATTTACATTTGCGAGCGTTTCCGTGCTTCGGCAGGCACGTTAAGCCGTCGGTCTCGGTTGCCAGTTAAATGGCAGTCGTTTAGCCTGGTTGAAGGCCTTATGGCTTGAAAAATTTTAACAGCAGGTCGCCACAGCTTGCTCCTGACCATTTCAACACGGCAATGGGCTCACCACCTATAATGTGAGGCAAAAATGCATACGGTGAAATGTGGGCGTATAATATGCCTCTGCCTACCCCTTCGGGGATAAAGACGTGACAATATGTATGTATGTATACCTGACGGGGTAGTCAGAGAGGACAGATCGCCAGGCTTCGCGATCCATGCATACTTTTTTCGCTACCTACAAATTTATTAATCGCTTCATATATGCACGGCTGTGTATCCGAGTACTCTTGACCTTTCCGTTTTTTAGTAAAGTCTGTTTTTTATATTTAGCTCTTAAATATGAAGCTGCCCATCAAATGCGAAGCCAGGAGAATATCCATCGAATTGAGGGCCTATACCCTTCTTCCATAAATGGGCAATGGCAATAAAATCCAAAACAAAAAAAGCAATCAACATAGGATCAAATGGGGTTCGAAGCAAAGGTTGGCCTAGTGGTATACATAACGGCTCACTTACATCTGCTTTATAGGGTCTTCTGCCACCAGTACTAAGCTTAGCGCCTATAAATGTTGGTAGTACTCCTTCTGAGTCTCCAATACTCAAGACCTGGAGAGAAGGAGCACCATCTTCTTCTTGAGCGCTGATTATGTAGTTGTTCGTTGCCCAATATAAAGGATCTGGGTTCGTGACCTGGTTCACTACGAAAGGTATGTAGAAAGATCTGGAAATTGGCAGATATTAGTAGTTACTACCTGGAAAACATTGTTTTGGTATATACCTACATTATTTTTAAGTGACACAGTTAGACGCCTGACGGGGGATCAAATGACAATTGATTACGGGCTGCGTCTGCTATTTCAATCGTGTCGAAATCTTCGCTCAATAGAAAGCCACCGGTACAATTTTGACAGTTTTTCGTAGTCTACTATTACAATCGTAATCCGAGACTTCTATCGGTCGGCCGATAGAAGTCTACTAACTCGTACCACTCCCGTGGCTGCTAGTTAGTTGCATGTTTGATAGTCTACTAACATTTTGACAGCTAAAAACAGCTATTCTGGTTCTATTCTATGACTTGTCAATAGTAGACTCGGCCCCCAGGTTCTTCACCGTTTGTGAACTAAAATGACGAAAATGAGTGCATTTATAACTTTTCTCTCCAAGTTCTACTAATTGTGAAATTATAAAAGTGCCCCACAGGTCGCAATTTTATGATACCAACCTCTTTAGGGATAAAGAAAATTAAAATTAAAATGCTTCTCTCATCGCAGACTCGTTTCTACAGACTTAGAGGGTATGCTTCCAGAGAAGTAGATTCGCGGATGGAGTGGAGAGAGGTTCGGGTTTCAGTCCGAGACTACCAGGACTTTAATTGATCGTGCTAATTAGTGTCTAGCACATAAGACCACTTAGCCATTTTGCTACCACCTCACTGAAAGGCAACGGGTTCAAAATTTCTTCCAAATTTAACATCTAAAATTGACACATTTTATTAAATCTAAATTTCCGTGCTTCGGAAGGCACGTTAAGCCTATGGTCCCGGTTGCCAGTAAAATGTCAGTCATTAAGCCTGGTTGATACCCTTCAAATTTCAACAGCAGGTCGCCAAAGTCTGCACCTGTCCCTTTTAACACGGCAATGGGTTCACCACCACATGGGACAAAAATGCATACGGTGAAATGTGGGCGTATAGTATGGCTCTGCCCCTTCGGGGATATAGTATATTTATGTATGTATGTATGAGGTGGACTGATGACCTCAGGAAGGTTGCAGGAGCCTGCTGTATATGAGTATACGAGCGAAGCAAAACCGAACAATTTTTACATCTGAGTGGGTCCATACCATTTTTTTAATACCATTGAGGTGGCCGAAAAGCATACGGCCCACATGATGGAAAGTGGTCATTGTAGCCTATGGACGTTTGCAACACCAAAGGTGCTGCGCTCGCGCTGCTAAAACTGTAAAAACCTTCTAAGATCCGTTTTGAAGAACCCCATACCATACCCAAAGGTACTCGTAGACGTCAACCGCATGAGAAGAATACTTACGTGATCCTATATCCAGAGAAGTATTTATTTGCTTCCAAGTTCTTCAAGGTCACAAACCAGAATCTCTTCAGCTGGTTATTGCCACAGGATATGATGTAATTATGGAGGGCCAGGAAATCTGACTCTCTTGCATTGGAAGAGCTCAGGAATGTATGAAGAGCGATGATACGAAGTTGTATGTGCTCTGTAGCGTTCGTGATTATCGGTAAAGCAGTTTCTAAAACCTGGAAAATTAATTCCGTATGTGTGAAACGCCATCTAGTGAAACGTATTTGAAACTTGGAATACCAATCCTGAATCTCGTTATTGAAATATTTTGTGTTAATTTAAATTATAATGTATTTTTCTCGAAAATATTACATCTGGCTTTGGAGGAGCCTCAAAATATAAAAATATCTTTATTCATGTAGACCATTTTTGGCACTTATGAATAGTCATGACAATAATTAAAATGAGGGTGATTCTAGTTGCCAGTTCCAAGGGCAGCCCACCCTACATGGAGAAGAATCTGGCAAGAAACGTCATAGATGCTCTTTGAAAAAGCCTAACAAAAATTTTCGCTGGCTTTCTGATTGGCGGACAAGGACATGGCTTGGGTACCTGTAGGGGGTCCGGAAGGTCAAAAGGCACTAACAATATACCCGAATTAAAAACAAATTAAAGTTACTCCCAACAGCAAATCAATGTTATTCCTGGACTTTCCTTCTTCTGTGCGTTAGTATTATAAAAAAAAATTGTAGTACACACAAATATTTGTTTTGACCCAGGAATTGAACCCGGACCTTAGCGCGGCAGTGGCATACACGCCATCGAAGAAATTGGCTGAAGTTCTGATTAATTCTTTACTATTACCATAACTAATTGAATCGGGCTCCTTTGTAATCGTAGAACGAAAGAAGGAAGGCACGTTAAGCCGTTGGTCCCGGTTGCCAGTAAAATGGCAGTCGTTAAGCCTGGTTGAAGGCCTAATGGGCGGCTTGAAAATTTCAACAGCAGGTAGCCACAACCTGCGTCTGTCTATTTCAACACGGCAATGGGCTCACCACCTATTACGTGGGACAGGAATCCACACGGTGAAAAGTGGGCATATAATATGCCTCTGCCACCCCTTCGGGGATAAGGCGTGATGGATATTTATTTTATTTTTTATAATAAAGGAGAGGAGGAGGATCCCACCCACACACACTCGATTTGTCAATCCTAACGGCATTGTTAGTAGTCTTGAAGATGCCTCGTGTGTAGGCGAAACACGTGTCGACTTGTCGACTAGATGTCACCATGTAAAGCGGAGTATTGCAAAATATTGACAACCTGGAGGGATAGGTTTTCTATTCTATAACCTTTTCTTTGAGGAGTTCGGTTCGTCATTCCTCCGTTACAATTAGTAGAGGTTATCATTGACCGTTGTGCGTTAGGATTTTAGAATCGAGGGTGTGTGGTGGGATTCAACTCCCCTCCTTTATTACCGTTTTACTATTTTCCATTTCTAAGTCACAAGTGATGATAATGTCAGTAACCCTATTCCTGAATGATTCCCATTCGGTTATAAGACCTACCGCATAAGGATCCTCAGTCCTAGGGTTCCTAGCTATTGCCGCCCAGACCCTTTCGTGGCGATCTCTTGAGGCGTCCATATGTACGATCCTTGTGTATGACTCAGCTGAGTAGCCTATATTGCATAGACCCTGGAGCCATACCATTCGGTCCAGGTATTGAGGGCAATCTAGAAAAAATAATTAATTATTGTGACACAATTTTCGCACAGCGCCATCTGGTCCAAACTGAGCTTTAAGCTTGTGATATGGGTATATACCTATATTGATTCGCGACAGGAGAGACTTTGCCTCCTTATGCGTGTTCTATCGCCTGTACAACGGTCTGTGCTCTGATGAGTTGTTTAATATGATGCCCACGGCCACCTTCCATCATCGCACCGCTCGCCATAGACAGGGTGTTCACCCTCACACTATGCGTCCGGAGCGCACGCATACGGTTAGGACCGATAGAGGCTTTATTCCGCGTACGCTTAGATTGTGGAATGAACTCCCAGCCTTGGATTTCCCGAACGTCTACAGTATGGGGTTCTTCAATAGGGGTCTTAGAAGGTTTTAAAGGGTCGGCAGTGCGAGTGCTGCACCTCTGGTGTTGCAAACGTCTATAGGCTACGGTGACCACTTTCCATCAGGTGGGCTGTATGCTTGTCTGCCACTGCAGTGGTGTAAAAAACAATCTACCCAACTCATAAACATACTTATATTTTTCTAAATACATACATGTTAATACATAAGCAACATCTAAACTATGAAACAGACATTTGCGGATCACGCAAATATTTATACCGACCGGAGAATCGAACCCTAACCACAGCGCGGTCTAATACAGTTTAACCTATACCACCGAGGCATAAGTAATATATTTATATTGTAAGACAGTTAATTTATACAGTGCCATCTAACCCATATTACGCTAATATAAACGTAACGTATTGAGTGGTAGGTGGTTTAGACAACTGATCAAATCACTTGAACATGAAGCTTTCGTGGTCCCGCGAACTCAGTGTTCTGTAAACCATCACTGCGTTAAGCAACTTTCACTATGGTGGTCGCGGATGGGTGACCACTTTGTGGCATTTACATTTCCGAGCGTTTCCGTACTTTGCAAGGCATGTTAAGCCGTTGGTCCCGGTTGCCAGTAACATGGCAGTCGTTAACTCAAATTGAATGGCTTGTAAAATTTCAACAGCAGGTAGCTACAACCTGCGTCTGTCTATTTCAACACGGCAATGGGCTCACTACCTATTACGTGGTACTGGAATACACATGTTGAAAAGTGGGCGTATAATATGAATGCCTCTGCCACCCCTTCGGGGATAAGGCGTGATAGATAAATAAATATAAATTATAATTTTCAAGTTGCCCATACTGACCGTTCCAAATGGCCCACTTATATATATTACTGATTTTTTTATACCACTGAGGTAGCAGACAAGCACACGGCCCACCTGATGGAAAGTGGTCACCGTGGCCTATGGACGTTTGCAACACCAGGGGTGAAGCACTCGCGCTGCCGACCCTTTATAAACCAGTAATTATTTTTATTAGCAAATATTATTTTTATTTTACAAGATATATTGATATTCTGTACAAATGATTTTAGAAATATTTTATTTTTAAAATTTACAATTAAAAATTGCATAGATAATTTTAACGTCGCTTACAAAATGTCATACACTATTTAAAATATTTAAAGTGAACACCGGTTCGGATCGCGGCCCAACTGTGAAGATCCGGCAAGTAACTTAGGAAGGTTTTTTTTGATAGCCTATTTACAATTTAATATTATTTCACTTTGCCATCAGATCATTTCCAGGTGTCCCTGTCCCGCAAATAGTCTTTAACGGAGTAATACCTTTTTCACAAAGTATTTTATGTTATGTTAATAACAAAAAAAAATACTTTCAAATTAATTTAATAAATAAATAAATATCCATCACGCCTTATCCCCGAAGGGGTGGCAGAGGCATATTATATGCCCACTTTTCACCGTGTGGATTCCTGTCCCACGTAATAGGTGGTGAGCCCATTGCCGTGTTGAAATAGACAGACGGAAGTTGTGGCTACCTGCTGTTGAAGTTTTCAAGCCGCCCATAAGGCCTTCAACCAGGCTTAACGACTGCCATTTTACTGGCAACCGGGACCAACGGCTTAACGTGCCTTCCGAAGCACGGAAACAATCGCAAATGTAAATGCCACAAAGTGGTCACCCATCCGAGGACCAGCCATAGTGAAAGTTGCGTAACTCAGTGATCGTTTACAGAACACTGAGACCGCGAGGCCACGAGCGCTTCATCTTTCAAATTAATTTAATGGTAAATTTCTCAGGTCACAGGAAAGCTTGTTGTAAAAGCGTATACAGTTACCGTGTCCACGGTGAGACACGCTGTACTAACTTTATAAGTAACAACTATGTAACCATGTTTCGTGTTAATAAATGATCTTCCTCTCTCTCTCTGTGTCTCTTATAACATAAACTGTCCGTCATAAACTTACCGCTGTACATCCTGAAGTATTTCACCACAATATTATCAAAGTAGTCCTGTTTCACCTGGGATATCGTCATAGTTTTATGGAGTAGAGTTGCGAAGCTCAAAATACCGGCGTAGCGGATATCTGGGGAGTAATCCAGGCCAAGCTTGCTGAATACTTCCAGGTCTTCCAAGAGAGCCTGGTTCGGTGCTGCCACGTTGAAAGGGAGTTTTCTTATGAGGGCCAGCAATGTTGCATCTTCTACTTTCTCCTGTATATAAACAGAAAAAAATACACTCATGAGACAGAATATGAACTTCCATTTTCTAACGTGTGGAAATCTCGCAACAGCTAATACTTTACTGCCTCGCTGGCACAGTGGCAGTGTATGCGACTGCCGCGACTGAGGTCCCGGTGTTGATCCCCGGGTCGAATAAAAAAAGATTTGTGTGACCCACAAATGTTACTTTCGGAGTTTGGGTGTTTCGTATGTATAATATGTATGTATTTAGAAATATATAAGTATGTTAACCAGTCTTTTAGATCCGATAACACATGCTTATTTTAGCTTACTTTGGGCTAGATGGGCGGTGGTGTGTAAAAAGAAAAAAAAAACAAGTTGAAATTCTCTACCATATTTTAACCATATTTCAATCCCCGTCTCTAATCGAATTGTCTTTTTCCACTTTATTAAAAAAATATGAGAAATTTTGCAAAATAACTTTAAAAATTGTTGTATAAATTTATACAAGATAAAAAATGTCCCACAATACTACAGCAAATATTATGCTAAATTTCTTATAAATTTTTAATACAGTGAAAAAGACAATTCGATTCTAGACGGGGATTAAACCCGTGACCTTTGCCTAACCAGGGCAATGTTCTAGCCACTGAACTACCCGAACCTTATCGAACCAAGTTGAAATTCTTCACCATATTATAATCGTCATTCTAGATTGATCTCAAATCTTACCTTCTCTTCCAACACCAGGTACCTGATGAATCTGACAGAAGCATCGCTCCGAGCGTGAGGCAGCACTTCCACAAATATATTCCTAGCTGTCTCCAGCTCATAGCTGGTACCCAGCACTAAGTCGTTAAACAACTGGATAAGAGTTTCGTAGTCCAGTCGAGTTATGGTACTACAACAATTTATTTTTAATTTAATGGTTTTATTGTTAACTTAATTTAGTTTTTTGTTTATTAATCACGCCTTATCCCACGTAGCAGAGGCATATTATATGCCCTTTGCACCGTGTGTTTTTCTGTCCCACGTGATAGGCGTTGAGCCCATTGCTTAGTTGAAATAGACAGGCGGTTATGCAGCACAAGCTTTTGATTAAATTTCATGTATGTTTGTTAGAGTTAAATAATATGTAAGTCATAATTTTGAGCCAGACATCTTTAACTGATTGAGCAAAAATTTTGTGTACACGCTTAGTTTGTATCACAATGCATGGTTAGCTTTGTGACAACGAGTCGCCAAAATACGGACTATTTACTTTTAATGCTACAATATGGGTATCAAAAGAAAAAATATTGCAGGAAAGACTCGAAAAATAAAGCGAGGTCACTCTAAATTTTAAGGGACAAGGGTAAGAGGATGATGACTCTAAATTCAAGATGGCGGACAAAAAAAAATCTCGAGTTATGCATTTTATTTTTTATGCAATATGGATATCAATGAAAAGGATTTACCTAAACTTATTCTTTGTAGTGTATTTAAATAATATCATGTTTTAAAAAAAGTGTGTGTGTGTGTGTGCGTGTGCATGTGTGTGTGTGTGTGTGTGTGTGTGTGTGTTTATGTACACGCGTTAGAAGTTAAGTATACTATTTGGGTAACAATATAAAAATCTAAATAAATAAAATAAATATCCATCACGCCTTATCCCCGAAGGGGTGGCAGAGGCATATTATATGCCCACTTTTCACCGTGTGGATTTACCTGTCCCACGTAATAGGTGGTGAGCCCATTGCCGCGTTGAAATAGACAGACGCAGGTTGTGGCTACCTGCTGTTGAAATTTTTCATGCCGCCCATAAGGCATTCAACCAGGCTTAACGACTGCCATTTTACTGGCAACCGGGACCAACGGCTTAACGTGCCTTCCGAAGCACGGAAACGCTCGCAAATGTAAATGCCACAAAGTGGTCACCCATCCGAGCACCAGCCATAGTGAAAGTTGCGTAACTCAGTGATCGTTTACAGAACACTGAGACCGCGGGGCCACGAGCGCTTCAAAAATCTATTTAAATATTTCATCTTTCGCCCTATCCTACGTTTGTAGAAAAAACTAAAATGTTGACTAAAGCTAACTTCAGGGTGTTTGAAAACTACTTTGAATGTTGTCATGTAAACACTTATCAGCTAACTTCAAAGTGTCGGTTTTCGTGCCGACCTGCGCGCGCATCGTAAAAAAATACTCTCATCATTTTTCCGTAACACGCCAAAAGAGGTACAACTTCAAAAATATTATCTAAATGATATCCTTTTATTTTTTAGTCCCATCCTCTCTCTTCCGTTCCCCAACTACACGGGCGGAGCAGAGATATCATCCTTACACTATCCCCAGATTCGAAAAATTCCGCAGCAATTGCCGCACCACAAAAGCATGGAATTCTCTGCCGGCGCACGTGTTTCCCTCGCCTTGCATGTTTCTCGGCCGTCAGCCTGAGGGCTCTTAGTCACGGGTCGTCGTCTTTTCTTCGCATCAGGCGGGTACGTCAATTTGACGTACACAATATTTAAAAAAAAGTGTGTATGTACTTATGTACGCGTGTTAGAAGTTATACTGCTTTAGTCTAATAAGATTTCATCACATATACCACAACTCGTTGTTTGTAACAGGAATGATACCTAAATTAGTAAGAAATAAAAACATTAAAAGAATGAAAACTACTTTGAATGTATTTATTGATGTATATTTAGTGTGGGTAGCTCTAAAACTAATGTATGTATACCTACCGCCATCATCATCATCATCATCCGAGCGTCTGTCCCAGTTGCGTCTCGCGACGCCCGGGGTCCGCTTTCCTACATTTTCTCCTCCACTTCGCACGGTCTTCGGCATCCCCTGTAGTGAGACCATTGGCACGCATGTCATCCCTTACGACGTCAAGCCAGCACTTCTTGGGTCTTCCCCTCTTACCGGGACCCGGCGGGGCTGACATGGCCAGACATTTGTTACCTACGTAGCCCGGCGGTTGCCGCAAGACGTGACCATACCAACGAAGGCGACACTCTTGCAACTTGTCTGCAATGTCACGGACGTGAAGGCTGCCGCGGATGCGAGAGTTTCTCACGCGGTCCATACGCGTGACCCCACACATCCACCGCAGCATCTTCATTTCCGTGACACGCAGCTCCTGCTTGTGTCGCTCCAATATCGGCCACGTCTCACTGCCATGTAAAAGGACAGGTCTAATAATGGTTTTGTAGACCTGTCCCTTCAACCGGATCGGCATTTTAGGGTCACAAATGACACCGGTCATCTCCCGCCATTTGGCCCACGCGGCAGCAATGCGTGACTTGACATCGCAATCGATGTCACTGGACGTGTGAAAAACAGATCCCAGGTATTTAACCTGGTCCGTGCGCTCGACCAAATCACCGCCTATGCGGACGGATGTGGGATCTGTCGAGTTTAGTGCCAAGTACTCGGTCTTCGCCACATTTAGTTTCAGACCGCCGTTCTCAAGCGTCTCCTTCCACGCCTTTACACGTCGCACCAATCTGCCCCTGTCCGCGTCTGCCAGCGCAATATCGTCAGCATACATGAGCAACCATGGAGGCTGCTCATGTGGGTTTCTGATGCTGTCCGACAATTCGTCTAATATTACACTGAACAGAAGCGGACTAAGGACCGAACCCTGGTGTACCCCGACGGTGATGAGGAAAGGTTTCGTGTCGCCAACAGCAGTCCGAACCATTGAATCGGAGTCACAGTACATGTCCCGGAGAGTGTCAATATAGACCTCTGGAACCCCTTTGGACCGCAGTGCCCACCAGATCATCGCACGAGGAACACAGTCGAAGGCCTTCTGCATGTCTAGAAACAAACAGTGCAGAGGCGTGTTCTTCGACCTGTATTTCTCTGCGACAACCCTCAGGGCAAAAACAGGGTCCGTGGTCCCATAACCAGGGCGAAACCCATATTGACACCCCGAGAGAGTGCACTCCTGCCGGATCCGAGAGTCTATAATCCTCTCGAAGATCTTCATGGTGTGGTACCGCCATATATATAATAATAAAGCAGTCATGTCGAGTATAATGTGTTCCTCATTGCATCGTAATCAATTATATGTCAATGCCAGTATATACCAATGGCGACGAGATCAATATTAGAAAGTACGCGTGTTTCATAGTGTAAACAGTGTAAATAAATAAAGTTCACAATGGTGTTGGGAAAAATTAAAGAATTCGATGTGAATGCTGGGAACTAGACTTTGTACTGTGAGCGTGTTGATATGTATTTCCGCGCTAATGCTATAAAAGAAGATCTGAAACTTCCCACGCTGATTGCACTTGTAGGCGAGGAGATTTATGAATTGATGGTGAACCTAGCCAGTCCGAAAAAGCCAATAGATTTAACATACGATGAAGTTATTACATTGGTACGTAACCACTTTATCTATAATATGTATGTAGTATGTATTTAGAAATATATAAGTACGTTTATCAGTTATCTAGATCCCATAACACAAGCTAATATTAGCGTACTTTGGGCTAGATGGAGCTGTGTGAAAAGTGTCCCACAATATTTATTTAATATTTAAAGTGTCCCACAATACATGCCTAGTTTTCATTGGTTATATAAAAAAAAAAACAGGCAGGATACTACCAGACTTTGTTAGTATTATTATTGTAGTAACTTACAACCACGGCCGTCTGTAATGGCGGAACGATTTAAGTTTCGGCAGAGGAGACAGGAAAGTGGCGAAAGTATAACTCAGTATTTGGCAGGGTTAAAGAAAATGTCAGTTGGTTTGCGGAGTGAGCAGTGATCTCATTCGTCAGAGGTTGTTTTCGGAGACAGCGCTAACATACGCTAAGGCATTGACCCTAGCAACAGCCTTGGAGGCTGCGGAAAGATATGCGGCAGCAGTTGATTCATCGTCTTCGATCAACACAACAGCGATTGCCACAAGCGCAGTACATGTGTTCAGTGTAGCAGAACCACGACGTTTACGAGATCGAGGGCGACGTGGTAGCGGTAACGGGACTCCGCCGTCGTCTTGGAGGCCTAACATGAAGTGTGAAGCTTGTGGTGCACAACACAGGACTGATGGCTGTAGATATGTTGACTTGATCTGTAATAGCTGTCGGAATAAGGGACATCTCAAGAGAGTGTGTCCATTCAGGAATGAAGTTAAACAGCGAGGAGCAAGGAATGGCCGTGGAAGTGGTTCACGCACGTACGGAGCGCACTACGTGCAACCGACAAGTGGGGCAGCACCGGGTGCAACGGTCGCGTACGAAGAGGACAGTTCCACATTGGATCCGGAAGTGGAACCGTTATTTCAGATGGTTCTAGGCGACTATACACCGGTGAGTGTTAATGTAAACGTTAATGGCAACAACTTGAGAATGGAAATAGATACGGGAACTCCATGTTCTTGTATTAGTAAGTGTACCCATGAAAAATATTTTAAAGACATTAAGTTACAAAATTCAAAATACGTATATCTATTTTATGATGGTAAATCTAAAGTAAAACCGCTAGGGTGTATTAATGTTAATGTACAGCACAAGGGTGCTACAAAACAACATAGTTTGTTTGTCATAGACAAGTGTGTGACGTCATTAATAGGCCGGCGTGGCTGGCCGAACTACAAATACAGATCCCGGTGCTACGAGATCCCGATCCCGGTCCTTGTGACGAGATAGATAATAATTTTAAAATAGAAACAGTATTTAAAAAAAAAAATCTTCGTGCTATTCTCGACCGACATAAGGGACTGTGGAGCAGCGGTCTGGGACGGTACACGGGAGGCAGCGCGCGCCTACAGGTGCGCGAGGGCGCGGCGCCGGTGTACCGTCCCAGACCGCTGCTCCACAGTCCCTTATGTCTGTCGGGTGCGCGCGGCCCGTACCGTTTGCGATGCGCGAGCGAGTAGATGCCGAGCTCGATGCCATGCTTCGTGACGGAGTCATCGAGCCTATCGACTGCTCGGACTGGGCCACACCGCTCGTGTTAGTTCCGAAGGGGAACGGCGCGTTACGTATATGTGCCGACTTTAAGGTAACGCTCAATCCCATGTTAATGGTCGATAGAAATCCGCTGGCGAGTGACGAATTACTAACAAAAATAGACTTGTCCCAAGCCTATAACCAGATCTGTCTCACAGAAGACTCTAAGAGATTCACTGTAATCAACACACACCGTGGTTTATACAAATATAACCGCTTAGTCTACGGGCTAGCCTCCAGTAGTGGAATTTTTCAACGTATCATAAGCACTGTCGTAGAGGGTGTGCCTGGCGTACAATGCTTGGCTGATGACATAATATTAACGGCCAAAAATAGGGACTCACATTTGCGATCGCTCGAGACTCTGTTGCAAAAGCTAGAGGCGGCAGGTTTAAAATTAAAATGAGCAAATGTTCATTTCTAGAGAAAGAGGTTAAGTACCTTGGTTTCATAGTCGATAAGACAGGTATTCGGCCAGATTTAGAAAAGCTAATTGCTATTGAACGCATGCGCAGCCCGGGAAACGTATCCGAATTAAAATGCTTTCTAGGAATGGTTAACTTCTACGCACGCTTCATAAGAAACCTAAGCGATATACTTAATCCGTTGCATGAGTTGCTACGAAGCGACGTTCGGTGGCATTGGACGGCGAGGCACGCGCGCACCTTCGAGCGTGTGAAGCGATTGTTAGTCAGCAGCCGGGTGCTAGCGCACTACGACCCGCGACGCCGCGGGGGTTGAGCGCGCGGTCGCGTACGTCTCACGACAGCTTACCAGGGCAGAGCAGGGTTACGCACAGATTCATAAGGAGGCGCTCGCTATAGTGCATTGCGTCAAAAAATTTCATCAATATTTGTTCGGCCGTAGGTTTAGACTAAAGTGCGACTGTAAATCCCTCGTTAGTATATTCGGACCCCAAAAGGGCATTCCGACCATGACCGCCAGTAGAATGCAGAGATGGGCTATAATCCTTTCCGCTTACGATTTTGAGATAGAATACGTTAAAACACACGACAACGGTGCCGACATCTTGACACGTTTGCCGGTCAACGAAACCAGCGAACCCGAGCCGCCTGAACAGACGTATTAACATTTTGCGGCAGACGCAATGATGCTAGATAACAGTTAGATAAATAAAGAGACGGCGCGCGATCCGCTACTCAGCAGGGTTTATAGCTACATCGAAAGTGGTTGGCCCAAAAGTGTTGATACAAAGCAGCTGGAGCCTTACCTGGCAAGGAGGTCAGAGCTATTTATAGAAGTAGGATGCATTGTGTGGAGGCACCGAGTGGTCGTGCCGGAGTCATGTAGGTTGTGGGTTCTGCGGGAGCTGCACGGGGCGCACATGGGCATCGTAGACTAAGGCGTACGCGCGCTCGTACGTGTGGTGGCCCGGCCGCGACGAGGCGGTGGAGGCGCAGTGCCGCGCGTGCGCTACGTGCGCCGCCGCGCGCTCCTTCCGCGCCCTGGAGATGGCCTAGTACGCCTTACGAAAGACTGCATCTAGATTTTTTAGGCCCCATAGATGGACGGTCCTATCTAGTCACCGTGGATGCGAGATCCAAGTGGATTGAAGTTTTTCAAATGTTGCGTACCACAGCCGACAGCACAATTTCCAAATTGAGGGCGTCGTGGTCACGATGGGGAATTCCAGACCAGGTCGTGTCCGATAACGGTCCAGCCTTCTACAGTAAACAATTTCAAAATTTTTTGACAAGCATTGGTATCTATCAGGTCTTTTCCGCTCCTTACCATCCAGCGTCCAATAGCGCTGCAGAGGTTGCTGTCAAGTTGATAAAGAACGTAATCAAAAAGGCACGCCGGGACAATATCGACTCCGTGCTAGCTATTCAGAGATTCCTATTGGTGTATCATAACACACCGCACTACACCACAGGTGAAAGCCCAGCGCAGATGTTGCAAGGCAGGCGGTTGAGAAATCGTTTAGATTTCCTAAACGGAGTGAAGTTACGAAACACTGTGTTAGAAGCTACTGAAAATTCACGTAAATTAAGGCATCTCGAACCGGGAGATCCAGTCTGGTATAAAGCTTTCGGAACCAGTGATGCGTGGTCAGAGGGACAAGTTCTTCAATGTCTAGGAAGGACCAACTCAAACGGAGGAGCACCTTCGTGTTCCCCTCGGATACTGCTGACACCGGCACCGGCGCGGTTGTACCCGAGCGGTCATTACTTCACACGCCCGGGTCACCGGTAGCGCCTCCAATTAGTGTAGGGGCAACTCAAGGGCCGGTTATTGCTGGGGTGGGAGACCATGATGTAAACAAGCAATCGCCTTCATCCCCTGTTACCGTATCAGACCCGCCCGGAACCAATTTCGATAACATAGATGTAACACCGATTAAGCGTATCAGAAAACCCGTAACCCGGTATATGTAATAATAAGGTGTGATTGTTGTTATGAAAAGTTAAAATATTCATGTTTGTTCGCTTTCATTTTTCATTGTATACCTAGTTTAGTTAAGAATTAAAACTATCGATTACTCTAACTAGTTTAGCTAGTACCTACTCATATTATCCTTACAAGCTTAGGTATGTCATTAAATAATATGTAGCTATAGTTAAGTGTGGGGGCTTGATGTATATTTCGTGTGGGTAGCTCTAAAACTAATGTATGTATACCTACCGCCATATATATAATAATAAAGCAGTCATGTCGAGTATAATGTGTTCCTCGTTGCATCGTAATCAATTATATGTCAATGCCAGTATATACCAGTTATAAGTTGTCATAGCAAGACTTATCAGCTAACAACTTTATAAGTTATCATGGATACACTTATTACTAACTTCAGGGTGTTTATAAGCTGTCATGGATACACTTATTACTAACTTCAGGGTGTGTATAGAATGTCATGGAAACACTTATCAGCTAACTTCAGGGTGTTTATAAGTTGTCATGGAAACACTTATCAGCTAACTTCAGGGTGTTTATAAGTTGTCATGGAAACACTTATCAGCTAACTTCAGGGTGTTTATAAGTTGTCATGGATACACTTATAACTAACTTCAGGGTGTTTATAAGTTGTCATGGAAACACTTATCAGCTAACTTCAGGGTGTTTATAAGTTGTCATGGAAACACTTATCAGCTAACTTCAGGGTGTTTATAAGTTGTCATGGCAACCTTATCAGCTAACTTCATAGTGGCGAATTTTTGAATCGGTCTGCACGCGTACCTTTTAAATTTACTCTCATATTTTTTTCCTAACGCGCCAAACAAGTACAACTTCAAAAAATATGTGATATGACGTCAAAGATAAATTATACAAGATATATTATACTTACTTTAAAAGATCTATAAATTCCAAATTATGTATAAGAGACGCGTTCCGTACAATATTGTCTGCATCAATGCCTTTCTTTGCAATTTTTAGGAGCATCTAAAATCATAACAAAAATTTTAGTTAAGTTGTTGAAGTAAAACTTGTGGTTCTGTGAACCGTAGACCTCGGAGTAAATTGAGGAAAAAGGCTAAACATACCGTTTTGAGCGCTATTGCCAACCACTACGGGAGCATTTCCCCTCCCCTGCCTGTATTTCACCCCCGATTGAAAAACCGTCTCGCTAAAAGTTTTTGGCTATTTCAAGGATTGTCCACGCCAAGTTGCATGCAAATCCGATGAAAAATGCGACCTGTAGACTGACTGGACGGACGAACGGTCGGACATCGATAGCATTTTTCCCCTACCAGTGGACTTAAAACGACCACCTTAGCCATTAATATCCTTAAAAAGAGGACTTCTGCACCTCAAGCTGAGATAAATTTGATTATCCAACAAAACATTCCTCTCGTGGGAATCGGTATCAGTACCCTACTAATATAATAGAAGTGAAAGTATGTAATAATATATGGATGAAGGATTGTTACTCTTTCTCGCAAAAACTACTTTTCTTTTGTTTTATACCACTGAGGTGGCAGACAAACATATGGCCTACCTGATGGATAGTGGTTACCGTAGCCTATGGACATTTGCAACACACAGAGGTGCAGCACTCGCAACCCCATACTGTAGACGTTCGGAAAAACCCAAGCAGGGA
Source organism: Thumatha senex (assembly GCA_948477245.1). NCBI lineage: Eukaryota > Metazoa > Arthropoda > Insecta > Lepidoptera > Erebidae > Thumatha > Thumatha senex. Next base: position 13,784,476 of record OX419752.1, on the reverse strand, counting down.
GCTGATTCCACAACCTAAGCGTCCGCGGAATAATGCCTCTATCGCACCTAACCGTATGCGTGCTCTCCGGACGCAAAGTGTGAGGGTGAACACCCTGTCAATGGCGAGCGGAGCGATGATAGCAGGTAGCCGTAGGCACTACTGAATGGATTTTGATGAAACTTTACAATAAAATAGCTTACACATCAGAATAACAACTTTTTATCCTGGGGGTCAAGTTCCTGTGGGAAACAGAAACGGGTAAACTTCTACGCTGGCGAAGCCGCGGGTGTCAACTAGTTATATTATAAATACTGTATTATAAAGTCTGTAAGTGTGTTCGTTTTGTTACTTTTACACATTTAAACGACTGAACCAATTTGTATAAAAAAATAGTTTGACGGTAGTTAAGAGCCTGAAATAACACATAAATGTGAAAAGTGATGATTGATAGATAGACAATACAACTCACATCATACGTAGTATTCTTCAAACTCCCTTGAGTGAAGTTCCTGATTCCATTAGAAGGATCTCTGTAGTCGCTTGCTACGTACTGTATTGAGGTCTGAACCAGGTTTATCTTGTCAATTTTCTGGGCAGGAGTGTCGTGGTCGTAAACTAATGACATGCTGGAAAATAACACAGATTTGATTAATAATTGTTTTAGTAAAAACTTCTTTTAGCGCGGTACGCATATTTTTAGATGAGATAAAATATCTGGTCTCGCAGCCCCGTTACCGAGACGCAGCGTGTGCATATAAAAGTTTTGAAGTATTAGATTGGAAATTTTGAACTCAGTTATCAACCTTTGATAGCTCAGTTGGTAGAGCGGTGAACTGTAGATGGTTATAAATTGAAATCCATAGGCCGCTGGTTCAAATCCGGTTCAAAGGAACCTATTTTTGTGTATTAAAACACAATCACCTTATAAATAACTATAGTGCTTTTTAACCCGATTAAAACTTTTATTCTTAAGTAATTGGGTTGCACCCTAGTACCCATCTAAAAAACATCTAACGGGCCAAAATAAGTTTTCACTTCTGTCGGCATTCTCGGAGTGCAACCCGTATTTTTTTTAACTGTAGTGTATGCGACTGCTGTGTGTGTCGTGTTCGATTTCCGAGTCCGTAAAAATATTTGTGTGATCTGCAAATGTTAGTTTCGGAGTTTTGGTGCTTACTGTGTTTAATATGTATGTATTTAGAAATATATATTTATCAGTTGTTTAAATCCAAACAAACTTATATTAACTTACTTTGCGCTAGATAAAAGAATATTTATTACTTTTTTCTTTATTTATTGTAAAGAAATAAAAACGGAACCCTTTTAGAATCACTTTGTTATCTGTCCGTTCGTCTGTCTGTCAAGACCCTTTATCTCGGACACGCGTGAAGGTATTGATTTGAACTAAAAAAATATTTACACAAGTTTATGATACCCTAAGGCGTGATAAAATCAAACTCCTAAAAGAAAGTAAAAAAAAAAAAATATTTATGTATCACGCCTTTTCCCCGAAGTGGTGGCAGAGGCATATTATATTCCCACTTTTCACCATGTGTATTCCTGTCCCACGTCCATTGCCGTGTTGAAATAGACAGGCGCAGGTTGTGGCTACCTGCTGTTGAAATTTTTCAAGAAGCCCATAAAGACTTCAACTTGACTTAAGGACTGCCATGTGTTCGCATTTGGATTTTCAAAATGTTTAGGGTTCTGTACAAAATCTCGAATAAGAAACTTGACTACGTGAGCGAAGTTGCGGGCATCAGCTAGTTAAATTATCCGTTTTATCGGCAACTAAGTTTGATGTACGCATAATGCGAGTTAGTGTGGCGCTTTGTCAAGAAAATTTAGTTCTTAGGAATCACGAATTAATCAAAAGTACTAAGGTACCCAGACGTGCGTGTATTAAGCGATTGATGAATCTTGAAGAAGCGAAAGAAGTATGCATAAATAAATAAATATACTCACACAACGCCATCTGATTCCACACTGAGCAGAGATTGTATGGTAACCAGATAACTGATAAACATACTTATATATTTCTAAATACATACATATTATAGATAAATAACACAGAGACACAGAATAAACCATTGTGCTCATCACGCAAAGTTTTATCCTGGGTAGGAATCGAACCCACGACGTCTTGCGTAGCAGTCGGATGCACTCCCACCGCGCCACAGAGGCAGTCAGGCATGGATCGCGAAGCCTGGCGATCTGTCCTCTCTGAATACTCCGTCCGGGATACAGCGTGAAGATGTTTAGTTTTAAAAAATCTATATTAAAATCTACATTTTACTACCAAACTTTTGTTTGTGAGTCCGGTTCGTACTTATCCGGCATTTTTACTTACTATGTGTTCACAGCCAATAAATGATCGTGGACCCGGTATTCATAACTGGATTGTAGCTCCAAGGACCTCAATCCCTTATAGTCATCGATTTCGTATTTACGTTCCGTTGAAGCCACTGAATCTATCTGAAACACAATTGGTTGCTCTTACACATTAATCAACCTTCATTAGTAATAATAAATATTATGGGACACTTTTCACATAGTGCCAACTAGCCCAAACTAAGCTACAAGTTTGTAGCTTGTTCTATGGGATGTAAACAACTGATATACATAGTTATATATGTAAAGCTCCGAGTCAGGCTACTCATGTGCTATGTCTGGCCTATCGTCATGTATGGTTGCGAAACGTGGACCCTGAAAAAGGACACTGCAAGACGCCTACAGGTATTCAAGATGTGGTGCTACCGTCGCATGTAACGCATTAGTTGGATGCAAAGGGTCAGGAACGAAACCGTGCTTCAGCGCGTTCATATGTCCCGAAAAATGTTGCCTTCTATCAAAAAGCGCAAGATAGAATATCTCGGTCACGTGCTCAGGAACAATAGATACATACTGCTGCAGTTGATAATGATGGGCAAAGTGGACGGAAAGAGACGTGCTGGGCGAAGAAAGAAGTCATGGCTGCGGAATATCCGAGAGTGGACCGGTATTGCCTCTGTTGAACAGCTGTTCCGGCTGGCTGCTGATAGAAATGAATACAGGAAGCTAACGGCCAACCTTCAGGATTGAAGAGGCACTGGAAGAAGAAGAAGATATATGTCTAAATACATACATGTCGTATTAGGTCATGAGTCATCCGTATTCATGACTCTAAGTTGTTGCGGAACGCAAGCGCCACCTAGTGGGACTGTACGGAGTCATGGTAGTGTGGGGAACGCCGGCGACCATTCGGGCATTTAATTACGAACTGTCGCGGTGTGCACTAGTCTCCTCGGAACTGTACGGGTTTTCTTAGACAGTAATCGTTTTGTTACCTATTTTATCTTCTGTGAATCAGTATTAAACCAAAGTAATTGTGACGTGATGTTACGGGACATCCCACTTCTGATATATGTGTTAGATACACAAAACCTAGTTCTCAGCATGATTTTAATAGTTTGTGGGCGTATGACAAAAATAAAAGATCACAGACCAACAGCTGAACTTGCTCTGAAGCACGGAAAGGACATTCACTGTAGAGATTTTTTTTGCAAAAACGAAGCATTTCAAAAAATCATTTCACTGTTGAACCATGTTGAAACGTTCTCTTAGGGCATGTGTTTCCTTCATCTTACTAATTCTGGTTCTTCAAGCATACCGGGTGTATGTATATACATTTCGTCACGATTTATTCCATGAAGGAGTTGGCAGAGGCATATTATACGCCCACATTTCACCGTATGCATTTTTGTCCCACGTAACAGATGGTGAGGTCATTGCCGAGATTCAAAAATCAAGCACTGATTGTGGCTGCTATAAAAGTTTTTCAAACCGCCAAGACTTTTAACTTGTCTTAACGACTGCTATGTTACTGGCATCTGGGACCAACGGCTTAACGTGCCTTCCGAAGCACGGAAATGCTTGTAAATGGAAAAACCACAAAGCGGTCACCCCTCTAAGACCAGTTACAGCGAAAGATGCTTAACGTATTAATCGTTTACAGAACACTGAATTAGCGGGGCTATCCATATTATTAAAATACTCACGATTGCTCTGCCGGCGTATTCAGGAGACCAGGGCACGGAACTCCAACTGCTCCTACTGCTAGCAGTCGGTACTCGGACACTGGTGTATTTCTTAACTGTGTCTCCTTGCGATAGATAGATCATAGCGCATACATCTTCTAGGCATGGCTGGAATATTACCAAAGATGATTTTATCATTACAAAAATAACTATTGTGAGCGTTGTTCAATATTATTAAGTTTACGATTGTACTCACGTGTAAATTTCGTTTTAACTTGCAAGGTTTAAAGGTACAAAATAATCTTCATGAAATGCTGAAGCCAACTAACGTAATAAAAATGATAAGGATTTATATCATATTTGTGTAAATAGCCTTCAAATTACCGCTTTATAATTGCTGGTTTTTTAAAGTATTAAAATTGATATAGAATGCTATTCTTAAGTGATAGACATAATATATCGTCGTGAACTTTTTAGTAGACCTACATTGAATTCACAATTGCACCATACATTATTTTGTTATAACCCAAAGGGTTTAGGCAGCGTTTTCGTTGAAAGCTCGGAGATGGCTTATTTTACCGTATAAATATCGTTATAATTTAGTCAATATAAACAAAAACTTAATAAATTATACATAAAAACCTTCTATATAAATTACTCTAACTATAAAAAAACCGCATCGTAATTCATTGCGTAGTTTTAAAGATCTAAGCATACATAAGGACAGACAGCGAAAACCGACGATGTTTTATAATATGAGTGATGATGATGATTTTAGTGTATGCATTTTGTAAACGCTGTTAAAATTTTCCATGCAAAATAAAGACATTTTTAATTTTTTTATTCAACGTTCTAGATAAATATTTCTATCACGTTTTTGGATACATAATTATCCATAATAGAATTATCCAAAATCATGGAATGAGAGACTTTGGTAAACGTTTTTTTTTACTTTTATTTATTAACATATTTTATAGGCAGGTAATACAGGAATTTATTTGTGTATATATTATAAAATTTACTTCGCAAATTGTTGGAACCTGAAAGCTTGACCACCGGTTAGGATTGCGGCCCACCTGAGCAGAACCGACAAGTAACTTGGAAAGCTTTTTTTTTAATGGTCTATTTACAAATCAAAATTATTTTACGCAGCCAGCAGATCATTTCCAGGCGTCTTTGTCCTACTGATAGTCTTTAACTACGTAGCTGCCCTTTGTCACAAAGCTTTTTCTTTACTTAACCTTTTAAATTTACATACATACATATAATCACGCCTGTCTCCGATCGGCCTAGGCAGAGACAATGGATTTCTACTTACACGATCCTGGCATACAACTTCCGCTTCTCCTACATTCATAAGTGTTTTCATGTACACTCGCCGGTTAAGGATACTCTTGACCTGGGAGTCGAGTCTGTTATTTCAATCGTGTCGAAATAGTCACCGGTATAATTTTAACAGTTTTTCGTAGTCCAATAGATTTCTATCGTTCGGCCACTAGTCAATGACATTATAAATAAATAAATATTGTGGGACACTTTTCACACAGTGCCATCTAGCCCAAAGTAAGCTAATATTAGCTTGTGTTATGGGATCTAGATAACTGATAAACATACTTATATATTTCTAAATACATACTTATTATAGATAAATAACACCCAGACAGAATAAACCATCGTGCTCATTACACAGAGTTTTATCCCGGATGGGAATCGAACCCACGACCTCTTGCGTAGCAGTCGGATGCACTCCCACCGCGCCACAGAGGCAGTCAAGGTCACATTCATGGTCTACTAACATTTTGACAGCTAAAAACAGCGATTCTGGTTCTATTCTACGGCTTGTCAACAGTAGACTCAGCTCCCTGACCTTTTTCGAAAAGATAATCGATTTGATTGACATACGTACGTCGAGGTCGACCCCTACCTGTTTGCCCATTTATTCTCGCCACTTAAATCTAGTAGATAATAATAAGCAATAGGGATCGTGACCTTTAGTCGGTTTCAGTTCTGCTTAACATCCGTAGAGATTGCTAAACGAAAAATAAAACTCTTTGGTTGTCGAATTCACATAGCTACGAACCTCATTAACAGTATATGTGCCAGATTTCTTCGTCAGTTGAAAATTGATAGAAATAGCCCTTTTCAAGTTGACAGACCAGGTTGGTTCCCCGTGGCCTACATATATTGACTTTATATAACCATTGTCCTGTAAAAAAATAAATATTTTATCAGTCGAAGTCGAAGAAGTGTTCTTTCTTGGCTTTAAAGAGCCCCTCCAATATCTCCAGGACCCAAGCAAACTCCCCTGCTAGCGGTGCACCTCCTGACCAATGAAAAAGGCAATGACGCCGGCGACCTTACTGGGTTGGAAGCTCAGACGGCAATCGCTACCATCAATGTCGAAATTTATAGGCCAAATAATAGCTTCTGACCAGATAAAAGTGGACCCCAGGCCAATAACCCAAATAAAGGTTTTGAAGTAACTGAGAAAAAACTTAAGATAAGGAAAAGAAAGAAGTGTCTTCCCTCTTTCTCTATTTAAAGACGCGAGGCTTTATATTTATAATTTGTCTTTGATTAACATTTTCCAGAAAATATTAAACTAAAACGAATTACATTCATAGGCAACGTTGACCATTTTCCATCAGGTAGGTCTTACACCATATAACTGAATTGATCGACTTTTTGATATTACAACTCACACTACTTTCTAATTACTGTGAACCAGGATCTACAGCAATGACCAAGACCGCAAAAGTTACACCGAGCTCGTTCTCAGTGAAGTCCCAGGAGAAGTTAGAATATCTTGGAACCCGTATCGAACTTAATCAGAAGAACAATTTTGTGGACTTGGAAAAATAAATTAAGTACTAATTAAGAAATTATTACTCTTTGCTCATTTGCATACCACTGCACACTTTTACTCACCAAATTTGTTTGTATTGAATAGGCCGATTTTAAAAATTCTTTCACCATTAGAAAGCTTTATTATTCGTGAGTAACAATGGCTATATTGTATTTTCAAAAAGTTTTGTGCTCCGTAAGAAATTTCGAATAGGAAAACTTTACCATGCGGGCGAAGTAGCGGGCGAAGCTGCGGGCATCAGGTAGTAATAAATATATACTGGTCTTATGTTTGATTCCAGTTTCTGCCATATTTGTTATATTTGCAAAACCTCAACAAGCACAAAAATTTACTCCAGAGGCCATGAGAGCCGCTGACCGACTGCTGATATTACTTATGAACTGCTTAGCATATTATGTCGCTCATTTCACCAAATCATACTACACAAATCATACACACTCCCAGAGCATGTGATGAGCAGTTTGATAATATTTGGCATCAGTTGTTTAACATTGACCGACCGGTGACTTGACGAACTTAAACAAATGTAGGAAGTAACTAAGTAAAACTATCTTCACACTGTACCCCCGACGTAGTAGTCAGAGAGGACAGATCGCCAGGCTTCACGATCCATGCAAACTTCTTTCGCTTCCTGCAGATTGATTAATCGTTTCATACATGCACGTCTGGGTATTTTTGGCCTGATTTTGAGCAATCTGCTCACGTAGTATTCGTAATCTACTCAGACACCTTCTGCCCTCTACTATCGTACAATATATATATATTCTTCGTCAATCATTCCTCATTCATTCTTTGGACGTGTCCAAACCAACTGAGTACGCTGTTATCCAGCTATCATTCATACCTGCCATATTGCGTAAAATTAAAATTAATTAATTTATGTATATAATTACCTGATAATCTAACTCCCAAGGGTCTTTAAGATATTTCTCATCAGAGTGTCTTTTGCCATACATTCTAGGAGTCTTCAACGGAGGAACCGATACCTGAAACATTAAACATAAAATTGGGGATCAACAGCATTCATTGGACGTTCTGAAGTCACAAACACAGAACTCATGTATTTTTGAAAGAACTCGTAGCTCCACTAACTCAGTTTCTTCTTCCTAATTTTAATGCTTTTCCATTTGCTTCCAATTCCATATTTCTTGACTGTCAAGATGGGGGAGCCCTGCGGGTTGAGTGCGTGCAATCACGGGTCGTCGTCTTTGCACACCGTCAGGCAGGCGACGCCATTTTGACGTGCCATATATATAAAAAAATCCTATCTAGATTTAGAATGTCATCTGACCTTCTATTCCAAGTGATGATAGTGCAAAGCAAGCGGTTAAGTTTGCTTTTGCCCCTACGATCTTGGTAGGGCATCTCTTACATCCACGCTACCTCAGTGTAAACGATCACTACCTTACACGGGCGTAGCCACCGTAACCACAATAATTTCAAGCATTCTTAAGCAGATTTTGGATGCGGTAGTGCCCTACCTACATCTTCGGGGTCCAAACCAGCCTCGCCTTCGAGTAGTGCACCTGCTGACTAACATAAAGAGATATGACGAAAAAATGAAAAGTTGGAGACAAAACCCTGTACCAATCCGTCTGGCCAGCGTGGTATAGTTAGACCAAATCCTCCCAATACGAAGGCACAAACAAGAAACGGGCCCCAGATCCCGGCTTCCGATGTTGTCGAGAAAAGAATCTGTGCGCTACAGGAGGCTTCCATACACGATTTCCTCAGGCAACCTATGGAACGTACGACTAAAGGAGCGCCTTATCGAACTTAAGATGGAACTGAGTAGCATAAACTGGCCCGTAAACACAACTCAACTGAACTGAAGCGCTCGTGGCCCCGCGGTCTCAGTGTTCTGTAAACGATCACTGAGTTACGCAACTTTCACTATGGCTGGTCCTCGGATGGGTGACCACTTTGTGGCATTTAATTGAAATAAAATTTGGCACGTTAAGCCGTTGGTCCCGGTTGCCAGTAAAATGGCAGTCGTTAAGCCTGGTTGAAGCAGGTAGCCACAACCTGCGTCTGTCTATTTTCAACACGGCAATGGGCTCACCACCTATTACGTGGGACAGAAATCCACACGGTGAAAAGTGGGCATATAATATGCCTCTGCCACCCCTTCGGGGATAAGGCGTGATGGATATTTATTTATTTATTTACTTAAACACAACTCAGACAGACGCTCTGATGATGATGATTGTTAATATCGTTAAAATTTGGTTGTGTTGGACTCCATAAACTATGTGTACGCCCGTGCTACATCATATATCTTACGTCACGATAAGTCTTATGTTTATGCAAATAAATACATTTTGAGACCCGGAACGCAACTAGTCATCGGTTCTTCACCGCCCTCCACCGTCGTCGCGGGCTCCACTTGGCAGTTCAACAGCCCTCGCTTAAGATATATCGTCACATATATTACATTGTACCTAATTTATCAAATATATATATTTTTTAAACTAGTTGACGCCCACGGCACTTCCCATTTACGATAGTTTTCATCGAATGATATGCTTAGTGAAATGAAATGAATGAATGAAATATCTTTATTCATGTAGGTCACAAAGTAACACTTATGAACGTCAAGATTATTGCTTCTACATTTACCTGAACCTGGCAGTAAAACTCATGGCCACTCTTTTCTAACCGCCAGTAATTACATTAGTTTGATGATGACATGATGTTTGACCAATTATATAGTAATGAATTTATACAAAAAAAAAACAAAATCAATGTTGTGTTTAAAATCATATCAAAATTAGAGCTATTCTAGTTGCCAGTTCTAAGGGCAACCTACACTTTAAGAAGAATCTAGCAAGAAAATCAATGGATGGTCTTTTAAAATGTAGGTGTGGCTTACAACTTTAAAATTACACTTACATTGTTCCTTATTTATGTGAGAACAGTCGACCAAACTAAGTTTGCCTTAAATTTTAATAATATTATTTGTAATAATTGCTATAATAGCTATGAGCTGACCAGTCCCAACAGACGGCACCCATTCACGGGTATGACGTATATATCAGCCATCGCCCTACTCAACCATATTATAGGGAATAAGGCGACCCGATACACACGCCACCACTGCCAGGACACTTAAGCGAGCATGACATACCCAAAAACTGCACAGCAACTATCATGTCAATTTCAAAATAATAAATAAGTCTACTCGGTGCTCACACAATAACAAACTCAAATTACATATTTGTATGTATTATTAGTTATTACCGGGACTAAACTCAGTCAATTTAGAAACCTTTAGTTGTCAGACGTTTCAATTATTCGTAATGTAGAAATGTAAAAATACATCATATATGCAGATTCAAGATTCGAATCCTAAATAGCTCGAGCGAAGAGCAAGCAACTCATTTCCATTTATTTTTATCATTTAAATAATCATTAATTGTGTAATAAGCCCTTTTCAAGAGGTGCGTCTTAATTTCCGCCTTAAATTATGTAACGGCAGGTTCATAATGTCTAAAGGAATTTTATTATATAGGCGTACGCCAATTCCTGCAAAAGAGTCATGAACCTTTTGTAAACGATGATGCGTTACAATTAATTTATGCTTATTTCTAGTATTTATCGAATGTATGTCACTGTGTCTATTGTATAAATGTATGTTCTGTTTAACTAACATGATATTTGCAAATATATACTGTGATGCAACCGTTAAAATGCTAATTTCTTTAAATTTCTCTCTAAGAGACCTCGTCGACCTCTAGCACTCAATTTATATATTGCACGTATAGCTCTCTTCTGGAGTACAAAAATTACTTGAATACTCGTATCAGCTGCTTTGCCCCACAACAAAATGCTCGTCGTCGTGTAAAAAGTCATTTCTAGAACCCTAAGCACGCAGGGCAAACAAATTATATGACAGCCTTGCATTATGGGAATGCTGGTGATCTGAGGATCTCAAAAACTACATACATATATACTACCTGGCAACCGGGACCAACGGCTTTACGCGCCTGTAACTCATCCAAGCACCAACCATAGTGAAAGCTGCTTAACGCATTGATCTTTTACGGAACACTGAATTAGAGGAGCCAGGAGCGCTTTTAGTACTAAAAATAAATACATACCTTCACATTCTGAAGAAACATTCTGGCCATGGTAAAGTTGTCGTAGACCTGCACATGCAAATTTGCTTCCAGCTGCCAGCTGGTGGCACGCTGTCGAGGAGTCCAGGTTCCCGTGGAGACATTGCTGTTTAGCGAGAAGATATAACTCTTCTGTTCTTGAGGAAAGAGGAGTTGAAGACCTTTAGGTTGAAGTGCAGATGTGGAGGCTATCACTGGAATTATTATAACAATAAATCGATTGATTTTAGATTGATCGATTGACTTTTCGACTGGTAAATCAATCAGTTGAAAAATCAATCGATCAATCTAATCATCTATTTATCATTTGACTGATTGAATGTCTGTTCGACTGATTGATTGAAAATTTCTTTTTTGTACTCTTGTTCACCAGAAACAAGTTACCCAAAGAGTGCTCGAACCCAAAAAGAAGAGAAATTCTATTTTTGAATTATTGACTGTCTCGATGGCGTAAGTGGTAGTGTATGCGAAAGTCCTGGGTTCGATTCCCGGTTCAGTATAAATATTTGAGTGATCTACAAATGTTTGAAGAGGAGTTTGGGTGTTACCATATTAAAAATATTGTATGTTTTTCATTAGTCTAGATCCCATAGCACAAGCTTAAAGCTTAGTTTGGTTAGATGGCGCTATGTGATTGAAAAGTGTCCCACAATATTTATATTTATTTATACCTTCGTAAGATTATATCCAGCAAAACTTGTGCGTTCTGGAAATCTCATAATATTCGTCCCAGGTTGAGCAACAAACAGAGGTCTCATTCATTGCCTTAAACTCAAGTTCCATAGAAAACGTAGAAAAAAAAGTGTGTGTGTGTGTGTGTTTGTGTTTACTTATGTACACGCGTTAAAAGTTATACTGCTTTAGTCTAATAAGATTTCATCACATTTACCACAACTCTTTGTTCGTAACAGGAATGATAAATAAGTAGAAAAAAAACCATCAAAAGAATGAAAACTATTTTGAATGTAGTTATAAGTTGCCATGAAAATACTTATCAGCTAACTTCAGGGTGTTTATAAGTTGTCATGGAAACAGTTATCAGCTAACTTCGTGATGTCAACCTCCTACATTCTGTTTACACTGTTGATTGATGGCACTTGGTGGAACTTGCCACACATCGTGAACAAAAACACTTGTACTATTCCACTTATTTTTATAAACTTAAATAAGTGGAACAGTACAAGTGTTTTTGTTCAAGACTCCTAAATTCTGTTAGGAGCATTTATGCTTGCGTTGCTTTCGGAGACAAGGCAAAGATATAATCTGTTTATACTTACAAAGTATAGAAACAGCCACCACCCTGTTATACATGGTGTTTGATCTGAAAATATAAATAAAAAAAATTAAGAGTGCGTGCTTAAGACCGCACGGCAGAAGTGAAAACTTCTTTGGCAATCGCAATCAATTATTACGTATGAATTGAATATACTAAACACAGCGACACAACAGCAAAGAGCATTTTTTTTTTGGGACTAATCCCTCCCCATCCCCATTACTGTGACTCCTGTAAACCAGGATCTACAGCAATGACCAAAACACCAGAAAAGTTACACCGAGCTCGATCTCGGTGAAGTCCCAGGAGAAGTTAGCATGTCTTGGAACCCGCAACGAAATTAATCAGAAGATAATGTGAGGAAGTAAGAAAAGAACGTAATGCCTCTTCCCTCCTTTGCAAAGCGGGAGACCTGGAAAGCAACTAGGTGTAAATCTTATAGAAATAGGGAAGTACCACGGTAATGGTATATACGGGTCCTATGTGAGCTATGTTTGATTCCAGTAATATGTATGGCAGAAACGTTTAAAAGCACGAAAACTCACCCTCAATGCCACGAGATCCGCATAGTAAACTACTCCCGTCGTTTCTTGTAAAGAATTAAGCATATTATATCGCTCATTTTGCCAAATGCTACACTCCCAAAGTATATGATGGGCGGTCATGGTGGGTACAGCGAAGAGCAGCTGACTGTATCTTTCTCGCTCGGGTACACTCTGCGTTCCCGAGTTACCCGATCGAGCCTTTCACCTCAGAGCGTGACGGATCAGCCTAACATATTACCTACAGAAAAATCAGTGTGCGATGCGCCAAAAGAAGTTTTAACTTCAAAAAGTTATTCCTATCAAATAATTATCTAACTTTTATTTTTATTATTTATGTTTGTCACACTAACTCTGGCAGAGTAGTCAGAGAGGATAAATTAAGAGGCTTCTCGATCCAGACAACTTCTTTTGCTTCCTGCAGATTCATTAATCGTTTCATACATGCACGTCTGTTTGAAGCTCTCGACGCGTTGCAGCGACGTGCCATCCGCATCATAGATTGTCCAGAGGTCACTGGCAGTCTTGAACCTTTGGAGATGCGCAGAACGGTCCAGCTTAGCTGAATTTTACCGCATCTACCACGGTAGTGTTCTGAAAAAGTCTTCCAATTGGTCCTACCCTCCCCCTTCCGTTCTCGAACTACACAGACGGGGCAGATATGTCATCTTAACACTGTGGACACCAACGTGCCCAGAACCAATAGATTCCGTAGGTCTTTCTTGTCATCATCATCATCCGAGCGTCTGTCTCAGTTGCGTCTCGCGACGCCCGGAGTCCGCTTTAATACATTTTCTCCTCCACTTCGCACGGTCGTCGGCATCCCCTGTAGTGAGACCATTGGCACGCATGTCATCCCTTACGACGTCAAGCCAGCACTTCTTGGGTCTTCCCCTCTTACCGGGACTCGGAGTTCCATGCTTTTATGGTGCCCCCATAAAAGCATGGAACTCTCTGACGGCGCACGTGTATCCCTCCTCCACTCAAAAAGTTACAATCAGCCAACTCCAGGATTCACTCCATTCAATAACCAAAAAATATGAGCTTTCTGGACTACAAATCCAGCAGCACATTCTTGCTATGGATGAACTAATTCGGTTAAGTAATTATAATAATGAACGGTTTGAATCTTTATCAAACAAGCATATTTGTGAGTATCAGCTTTTAAACGATGAACGCTTATGTGAGCAATCCTCTTTGGAAGCTGATTCTACGGCTATGTTGCAAAATAAATCCAGTCATAGTAAAGACTCCTTGAGTGTATCACTGTCTGTAGAAATGAAGCACCTTGCTACTAAGTTATATAAAAAAAAATGAAAATTTCAAAAGCAAGCATAATATAGTAATAATTAGTGATGAAATTGGAAAAAAATTAGGTTATTTATTAACTAAGATGGGACATTGCACAATCAACTGTTGTATGCCTGGTGCCTCCCACCAGTACATATTAAAATCAGCTACTGAGTATGTATATAATAATAATAAAACCTAATGATATTTTTGGGAAAAAGGGGGAATTTGAACAAGTCCACTTTGGTAAACTATATAAATAAACTGGATTCTTTAAATGTAAAGAAAATTATAATGTTCACACTCCCCTATAGTAACAGTTTGTCACAGGAGGAAAATATTACAAGATATAAGTTAAATATGACTTTGCATACATTATGTATGAATAATAAAAAGTTTCATTTTATTGATACTAACAACTATGTTAGAAAATCATTGTATTTGACAAAAGATAATTATTATTATCTTTCCAATTATTCTATAAGACAAATAGCTACTTCGCTATCATATTTATTAGATATATCAGCCAAGAACTTGGCTAAACAAGTTGCTCCTATTGAGCAATGTTTATATGACATTCACAATGTCAGTAATTTTACTACTGACAATTCAAATTTATTTAATTTAAACTGAGTGATAAGACAACAGATAATTTTTCTTGCATAGTACCAACATATGTACCTCCCTATTCTGGGGCTAAAGAAAAAAAATATAAAACTAGGGTTTCAAGTAAAAATATGAACCCATCAAACATATCTGTGAATTGTAACAGTATGAAGAAGTGTCTCAACCTGGTGCATCAAACATTCGAGATTTAAAAGGTAAAGAGCTAGAATTGGAGTTGTTAATGAATTGTAACAGTATTGATATTGTATGTTTAAATGAGCACTGGCTAAAAAGTCATCAATTCACTCATAGCTTTAATAATCACCAGGTTGCAAGCTCGTTCAATAGAAAGAACTATAAACGAGGTGGCTCTTTAATATTAATTAATAAAATATTTAAATTTAAAGAAAGATTGGATGTTGTGAGCCTCTCTGTTCAGCGAGTTGTGGAGATTTCATGTGTTGAATTGGAGCGATTCATTGTGTTGAATCTGTATTTGTACAGAGGTTTGCCTCCATGCGCGCCAATTAAGTCTCTTTTTGAAATAATGGAGGTAGCCTTAAGTAAAATATATAATAGCCATAAAACAATTGTTGTATGTGAAGACTTTAACATACATGTTTTAGACAAGTCTTCAGAAAGTATAGATTTTCTGAATTTAGCAAAATCATTTAATTTATATCAATTTTATGGAACCCACTAGAATAACGGCCACTACTGCAAGATGTATTGATAACATATTTAGTAGTGTGAAACCAATACATACATCTATAATTCATAAGGTTGACTCGGACCACACAGGGCAGTTGGTTTCCTTTTATAATTCTCAAAGTAATGTAAAAAGACAAATAAATGTGATACCATTCAGTGAGAACCGTATAAATAATTTTAAATGTAATATTACAAAAAAAGTTAAATTTTTGCCCTGTCACGGAAATGTGGATCACTTATACAACTCATTAGTCAACATGATTAATGGTGAGTTCAGCTAAATTTTTACTCCTAAGCACTTATCTAAGAGTGAAGGCCTAACTTTCAGTGACTGGGCAACTCCAGAAATCTATAAAAGTCGTAAGAAATTGTATCAACTATACGAAGAGAAGTCCTATAATCATAATCCAAATTTTCAAGAGTTTGTAAAAAAATACTCAAAAACATTTAGACAAACCTGTCTGAAAGCAAAATCAATTTATTTAAAAAATAAAATCAAAAATTCAAATAATGTTATTAAGGAAACTTGGAATGTTATAAATATTGAAACCGGTAAATCCAAAGTGCGCAGTCATGATTTTCATTTAAAAATAAATAACGTAAATATTATACAAGATTTTAAAGTAGCAACTGAATTTGAAAAATATTTTTCTAACATTCCTCTTTCAAATATAAGAACTCTCTCGTCTTGCTCTAACGATGCTGAACAACTTTTAAAACATGGCGTGGAGGAATGTGGCACAGACTTTGAATTTTCAGCTGTTAGTCCTAGAGATATTTTAAAAACTTTTAAGGCAATTAATATGAAAAACACTAAAGATTTGTGGTATCTACTCATATTATCACTGTAATAGCTCCACATCTGGCAGCTGTGTTCAATTCTGTGTCAAGTCTGGGGTATTTCCTGACTTAATGAAACATAGTAAAGTAGTTCCTTTATTTAAAGCCGTTGATAATGCAGATCCCTCTAACTTTCGGCCTGTTTCCGTACTACCAACACTAAGTAAAATATTCGAAAAGCTAATGCTTGGACAGTTGCTTAGTCACTTTAATATACATAATTTACTAAACAGGAAACAGTTTGGATTTACAAAGGGTTGCTCAACGGTGGGTTGCTTTACTCAAAAGTATTTATGCGGCTTGGGAGGATTCGCAGGATGCATTAGGTATTTTTTGCGATTTATCTAAAGCCTTCATTCATCACGAAACTCTTGTAAAGAAATTACGCCACTACGGTATCAGAAATAAAGCTCTCGACCTTATGACTTCTTATTTAAGCAATAGAATTCAGAGGGTTGAAGTAAACGGTAAACGATCAGCAGGATCTCCAGTTGTAATGGGTGTTCCACAGGAATTGTTGGTCCATTTCTTTTTTTGATATACATTAATGACTTACCTTACATGTTGGGGATAAACATGAGATTGTGCTGTTTGCGGATGATACCTCTTTGACATTTAAAATTAGTAGACAATTAATTAATTATGACGATGTTAACAGTGCACTCTCAAAAATTGTTCATTGGTTTAACGTTAATAATCTTCTTTTAAATGATAAAAAAACTAAAGTAATTAAGTTTTCGACACCTAATGTGAGACAGGTGGCGACCAATGTGCAACTTAATGGATCAGGGTTGGAGCTTCTGTGTTTTTGGGTATAACTATTGGTTCAAAGTTGCAGTGGGGACCACATATAGAAAAATTGTCAGGCAAATTAAGCTCTGCTGCATATGCAGTAAAAACAATAAGACGGCTCACTGATGTTGAAATGGCTAGAATAGTTTATTTCAGTTATTTCCATAGCGTTATGTCATACGGAATTCTTCTCTGGGGGGACTCAGCGGACATTAATACGATATTTATTTTACAGAAGAAAGCTGTGAGAGCAATATACCAGCTTGGTCCCAGGGTATCTCTAAAAAAAAGATTCAAAGAAATTAATATTCTTACCGTTATATCACAATATATATATGAGAATTTACTTTATGTGCACAAAAACATATACACATTCCTTAAAAAAAGTGATATACATAATGTAAACACTAGGCATAAAGATAATCTTGTATTACATTCTATTCGTCTCGAAATAATCAGCAATTCTTTTATGGGGCAATGTATACGATTCTATAACAAACTTCCCGATAAAATTAGAATATTGTCAATAAATATGTTTAAGACAACAGTCAAGGCCAAATTGTGTAACAAGGCATATTATAAAATTTCAGACTATTTAAATGATAAAAATGCATGGGAGTAAGTCGCTCTAAGTCAACACACATAAATATACAAATAGAATTAATAATAATAAAGAAACATTATAAATATAATGTACATTTGTTCAACATAAGTGATCTGAAACGTCAGGTTCACTAATATAATTATATGTAATTTGAGTTTGTTATTGTGTGAGCACCGTCCACATAGCTTTTTATAATTTTAGAAATTGACATGATTGTTGCTGTGCAGTTTGAGTATGTCATGCTCGCCTAAGTGTCCTAGCAGTGGTGGTGCATGTATCGGGTCGCCTTATTCCCTATAATACGCTTGAGTAGGGCGATGGCTGATATATGCGTCATACCCATGAACGGGTGCCGTCTGTTGGGACTGGTCAGCTCCTAGCTGTTATAGCAATTATTACAAATAATACTATTTATATTTAAGGCAAATTAAGTTTAGTCGACTGTTCTCACGTCACTACAAGGGAACAATGTAAGTTTAATATTGTAAGCTATACCTGCATTTTAAAATAACAGCTATTTAGTTTCTTGCCGGAGTCTTCCTCATCAGGGTAGGCTACCTTTAAAACTGGCAACTAGAAACGCTTTCATTTTGATTTGATTTTGTTTCTTTTGTATAGACTCATTACTATATAATTTGTTCAAATATCATGTAAATAAAACTAATGTAATTACTGGCAGTTAGAAAAGAGTGGCCATGAGTTTTATTGCCAGGTTCTTCCTCAGGCTCTACCTATTGCGTTGCGAATCTGGCAGTAAATGTTAATGTAGAAGCAATAATCTTGACGTTTATAAGTGTTACTTTGTGACCTACATGAATAAAGATTTTCCACTTTCACTTTCGCTCCTCTTACAATCCTGGGTCCTTTAAGAGGAGCGTTCTGGGTCGTCAACCTGAGGGTCGCTATCGGAGCCCTGCGGGTTGAGATAGCGGCCCTCCATCACGAATTGTTGTTTTTGCTTACCATCAGATGGGCGACGTTCCTGAGCAATCTGCTCACGTGGTATTCTTATGTTATTAGTCATGGTCACAATAGACAGTCTTCATCATACGTTCCTTACTCATTCATTGGACGTGAACAAACCAAGCAACGGAGCACGCCCTTTTTCAGCTTAATACTGGCACTATCTTTCAAACCAACCATCCTGAGTATCACTTTCTATAATTATATTTGACTTTCAATTCCCCGGTGGCACTGTGGTTTTGTATGCGACTGCCGCGCTGAGGTTTCGGGTTCGATTCCCGGATCGGAACAAGTATTTGTGTGATCCACAATTGATTGTTTCAGAGTTTGGATGTTTCTAGATCCAACACCACAAACTTATATTATCGGACTTTGGGATAGATGGCGCTTTGTTATAAAAATGTCCTACTATATAAATAACTTAATGGAACTTATTTTCAGACTCACGTAAAACTCCACATTCATGCATCTTATCAGTTTTCAAATATTGTCATACAAACTTTTAACCTCTATTTTACACCCATATATTTAAAGAATTTAAGAAAATCCTGAGACATGTGTTTATATCTATATTTTAAATCTGCAGCAGGTATACAAAGACTATTAATACTGTTGATTTATGGCACATTAGTGGAAATTGTTGCACATCGTGAATGATAACACTTGTACCAACTATAAAATAATGTGGTATAGCACAAGTGTTATCATTGCCTACTGCCTCGGTGGCGCAGTGGTAGTGTATGCGACTGCCGCGACTGAGGTCCCGGGTTCATTTCCCGGGTCGGAAGAAATATTTGTGAGATCCACAAATGTTTGTTTCGGTGTTTGTGTATTTCCTATGTATAATATGTATGTATTTAGTAATATATAAGTATGTTTGTCAGTTGTCTAGATCCCATAACACAAGCATTATATTAGCCTACTTTGGGCTAGACGCCGATGTGTAAAAAAAATGTTTCACAGTATTTATTATTTATTTAAGAAGCAGGTTTACAAATTTGGTGTTGCTATTTTAAAAAATAAAATAATCCTCAAATAAATTTCCAACCCCTATTTTACCCCCTTATAGGCAGTTGTAATGGAGAACTTTACCTTAAGATACAAAATAGATTTTCCATAATTATGGTTACATCCATAAGCACAAATTAATAGCACTAAAATTCGTCACACCCATATTCAAAACTCACTGATAAACGACACATTTAAGAATCTAATAATTATTTTAACACTATTTAATAGTAAATTACTTACATTAAAGGTCACTTGCACTTTTAAAACTAGACTTAAATAGTAAATAATAATTAATTTACTTTAATTTATCACTGAATGTGGCGAGTCGGTGGACATCGCCATGTAAATGCGACTGTCCTGCGTTCGATGACAAAGAGTATAAGTCAGGAACTTAATATATTTCTTTCTCTTTAAATCTATATAGATAAAGAAGTGAAGTGCCGGTTTGTAACTCTAAATCAACAGTTTTTCACTAAATACACATAAAATATTACTATACTAGTTGACAACCGCGGCTCTTAGCGCGTGGTGACGTTTTCCCGTTCCCGTTTCCCACAGATACTTGTTCCCGGGATATAAAGAAGCCTATGTGTTATTCTGATGTGTAAGCTATATTATTGTAAAGTTTCATAAAAATCCATTTAGTAGATTTTGCGTGAAAGAGTAACAAACATCCATTCTTACAAACTTTCGCGTTTTAATTTTAGTAAGATAAACGGTACTTACTTACAAAGCTTTGTTACGGCTAATCTCTGAAACTGTTGTTCCAATTTTAACGGCATTCCGCTGACAGATATCTGATGATATAAGAAGTAACTTAGGCTACATTTTATCTCCGTTTTTCAACGGGAACGCGCTCTACGCAGGCGTTCCATAAATTGTAAGAAATTTTGTATAAAGCACCATCTAGCCCTAAGCTAAACTAATATAAGCATGTGGTATGGGATCTGAGAACTGATAAACATGTTTATATATTTTTTAAAACTTCCCTATAAAAGACACCTTTACTCCTAAAAATGGGTAGGCGTAGACCTTTTTTCTCAATGTTATAAAACAATTACTGCATTTAACATTTTTCGCTATGGCGCAGAAAGCGGTCTCCCATCTGAGGACCACCTCAGATGGGAGACCGCTTTCTGGCATTTCAATATACGAGCATTCTCGTACTTCGGAAGGTACGTTAAGCCGTTGGATCGAGTTGCCAGTAAAATAACTGTCTTTAAGCCCAGTTGAAGGCCTAAGGGACGGCTTGAAAATTTTCAATTCTATTTTAAAGTGTCAAGTGAAACATGAGCCTAATAGGATACTTCTACCTACTCCTTCCTGGATAGAAAAATGTAACTGGTAAGTTTTAATAAACTAAACTAACGATAACCATCAATCTTCACGCTGTATCGCCAAACTTTGCGAATTTTCTGCACTAATATATAAAGCTGAAGAGTTTTTTTGTTTGTATGTTTGTTTGGTTGAAATGGCGCTAATCTCAGGTACTGCATGTCCGAATCGTAAAAATATTCTTGAGTTGGATTGTCCATTTATCGAGAAAGGCTATAAGCTATATATTATCACGCTACTAAGGAGAGCGGAGCAATATTCATAAATGTCAACAAATCGGACTAATTTTCAAACATTTCTGTAAAAGTAATATCTACGGGATCAAATGGATGCGACGGGGGTTCAAAATATGTCACGGGAAAAGCCGCGGGGGTAAGCTAATTAAAAATAAATCATCTTAGGCCCCAGGATGGCAACGCACTTGCAGTGTTAACCTTAATATTGCAAGTAATAATATCTATAGACGACGGTAACCACTTAACACCAGGTGGGCCGTAAGCTTGTGCGCCATGGCGTAGTGTAAAAAATATTTGCAAAACCCAAAAGTGCACGCCTCACACGCTTTTATTATATATTACAGCTTACAAACTTTGCTATGAATTATCGCGTAGGGGTTATGAAATAAATAAAGTAAAGATAATAACAATTAAACCACATCGAATCAGACCGTGAAAAGTGAAAAGGTTCTATTCCTAATTATACTGAAGCATAAGAGAAAAAAAAAGACTCGATTAGTTAAGTATTTCGGTCGTTATCGTGTTAACTAGAAAATATTCAGACGCACATACAGACACACGGACGTCCATGCCAAAACTTTTTTAAACAGTTTTTCTAGTTTAAATAACAAAAATGGCATCAAAAATATCATAAGTGTTAAAAATAATGTTTTTTCTTGATATGTGTGTGTATATATTATTTTACAAGTGCAATATATGATAAATAGAGGCATTTTAAGTTTGAAAAATCAGATGTTTTGCGCGAAGTGACAGTAGTACCCACCTCAACGCTTCGCTTATGAGGCGTGCAAAAAACTAATAATTTTTAATCTTAATTTTTTAAATTTTAAACTTATTACATTTTTACATCTAAGCGTTATCGAATTGCGTTGATAAGACACTTGAACTCTGATCTTAATAAATGAAACACTCATTACCAACTAACCAGTATAACTTGACCTTTCTTATTACCCAACAATATCCCCCTCTGTAGAAGAAATTGTTTTATTACAAGGGAGGGTAGGTAGATCTTCAATCCTGGACGATATTAGTCATCATATTTTTTCTTAAGATGCATAACACACAAGGCCATGAATCATTGATGAAATTATTTATGTTTTTCGCATTTGGGATAGGATCATAATTGTTGTCCACACGTCGGTTATTTTTTTAAACGTATATTTGGAACGTCAAAATGGCGTCGCCCGCCTGTTAAAAATCAAAAACCCGTGATTGAGGGTCGCTATCCCAGCCAGCAGCTCCAATAACGACCCACAGGTTGAATGCCCAGAAATATGCCTTTTCACAGAGAGTGCTATGCTTTTATGAAGCAACATAAGAAAGGCCCGCTGAATCTTTCGGTTGGTCTGTCTGTCACGACTCTTTATCTCGGGAACGCGTGAAGGTATTAGTTAAAATTTAAACTATTTACTCAATTAGAATGCCTTGCTACTGTAAAAAAAAAACAACTTCTAAATTAACGTACCCTGAGTGAGCATCATTCTTCATATTTGACCTTTTTTTAATCCTATATTCCAGCTTTGTAAAAGCATCTTTTTATGTCCAGATCCAGGTTGTCTAGAAGAGAATGGTTTTAACATTATCATACTTATAACTATTGTATGCTCAAGCTGGGAAAAGGCGCGCTCCGTGGGTTTGGACACATACAACTAATGAGTGACGAACGATTGACAAAGAATATATATTGTGCGAAAGTAGTAGGTAGAAGGAGTCAGGGTAGGACGAGACTTACATATAGAGACCACGTGAGCAGATTGCTCAAAATTGGAAACTTTGAAAGTACTCGGATAGTTATTTACATTTTTTTAAAACAATTTTATTCGAGGGGTTTACCTTGGTATACCTAGCTGGCCTGATGGACCATTAGCTTAGCCACCGCATGAGGAACTCTCGCATCCGCGGCAGCTTTCACGTCCGTGACATTGCAGACAAGTTGCAAGAGTGTCGTCTTCGTTGGTATGGTCACATCTTGCGGCAAGCGCTGGGCTACGTGGGAAATAAATGTGTCGCTATTTCAGCCTCACCGGGTTCCGGTAAGAGGGGAAGACCCAAGAAGTGCTGGCTTGACGTAGTATGGGATGACATGCGTGCCACTGGTCTCATTACAGGGGATGCCGACGACCGTCCGAAGTGGAGGAGAAAATGTAGGAAGTCGGACCCCGGGCATCGCGAGACGCAACTGGGACAGACGCTCGGATTATGATTAACCTCGTCGGTTAGTCAGGTGCATTTGCAAGTAAAATCTCGCTGCCGGGACCTCGTTGCAGATCAGGACGTGGACGTTCTCACTTTGGAGACCATGGTGAGAGCCACGGTATCCAGCGGGAGCAAGTGGGAGGCAGCTGCATCTTTTTGCAAGCAGAGGGCCGAGTCTTCTATTGACAAGCTGTAGAAAAGAACCAGAATCACTGTTTTTAGCTGTCAAAATGTTTGTAGACTATCAAAAATGCTACTGACTAGCGGCCACAGGCGCGGTACGTGTTAGTAGAATTCTATCTGCCGACCGATAGAAGTCTATCGGAGTACGATTGTAATAGTAGACTACTAAAACTGTCAAAATTGTACCGGTGGCTTTCTATTGAGCGACGATTTCGACACGATTGAAATAGCCGACTCGGCCCGCTGGTCATGCTCGCAATTGAGTCAGCAGAATGGGAATGGGGGAGAAAATGACCCTCCCGAGTTTCGCAGACTTGTCTTTGCCAAAGATTTGTTAATTTCACCTGTGTATACCATGAATAAATATGTACTTCCTTTCTTATTTTTTAATTGAAAAAATATTTAATGAATATTTGCCCGATTTGTTTATTACTGCTCCGCTCCTCAGGGTAGTAGCGTGATGATATAGTCTTTTTTCAGTCACGCCTATATTCCAGTCGCGCCCATTTAATCCCGTCGTTCATTACTTTAGATCGCGAAGCTTGGCGATCTGTCCTCTCTGACTACCCCGTCAGGGATACAGCGTGAAGATAGTTAATTTTTTTTAGTTCATTAATTTTACAATAATGTATGAATATTTGATTTGTAGGGCAGTAATCACTGCCCTGTTCTTCAGGATAGTAGCGTGATGATATAGCCTATAGACTTCCACGATAATGCGCTACCCAACACATATTAGTATAGTTTTTCGTTTTTTTTTTTTAACGTGTGGAAATCCCCTCGGACTCGAACCGGCTAAAACCACACAGTCCCCGCCTAACTGTCTATTGCCGGACGCCCCGGGTAACTCCTCGGAAAGATGTCCCAGAGCTCCCGGCAGACTTTGGCTGCCACCGCGGCCTCACCTGGGGTTCGGGTGTTATCCTGCTTCTTTGGGGGGTTGGTTCGGGTACTATCCCGCTTCTTGGGGCATGAGGCGTGCGTGACATTTTCACGTCATGCCTATGTCTTGGGCCTGCTTCTGTAAGGACGACGAGCAGCCCACCCGCCGTCTTCAGGAACCCGGTCATGGAGGCCGGTAGTCTTGGGCGAAGACAAGTGAGCTTGGGCGACACCGCCGCAGACTGCGGAACTCGGGCGGGACAGTCCTCTCCCGTTCCGTCTCCGCCACCTCTTTCGCGAGCATGACCTGCTCGCAGACACATATTAGTATAGTTAACTTAACTTTACGTTTACGTTACACAGGAGACGCGAGGACTTTGCAGAGCTCGCTCGCTATTGGCTAGTCGCGACGTCGCGCATGCGTAAATCGCAAAACATCGGCCACACTTTTCACTTGTCATTTTAAGAACAAATATTTTTCACAATAAAATTATTATAATAAGTTTACCTTAAAAGATAGGCAAATGCTGTCGCGGACTTTATTTTAGATCTTTTAAAGGGGAATAATTATGTAATATATAGTTTTTGCATAACTTTAATCGTTTACGTAGCGTTCGCAGCGGAAGCTATCAAAAGGAATATTTTGTCCCCGATTTTGCCACATTTATCATTGCTGTTCCGCACCTATTAGTCGTAGCGTGATGCTATATAGCCTATAGCCTTCATCGATAAATGGACTATTCAACACAAAAAAGAATTTTGCAAATCAAACCTGTAGTCCCAGAGATTAGCGCGTTCAACCAAACAAACAAACTCTTCAGCTTTATAAAATTAGTATAGATATTATTCAGATTTCATTCAGTATCATGATATTTCCACTAAAGATTGTTTATACTGTTGATTGATGGCACAACAGTATAACAATCTTTCTTTCTTTCCTTTCTCTTCTTTCTCAAAACTGGCTTGGTCTCTAACGATATCAGTAAGGCCCCATTGCACATAACGCTTTTTTTAAATAAAAAATCAAATAAATATGGTAACAAAAAAATGAATGAAGCGCTCGTGGCCCCGCGGTCTCAGTGTTCTGTAAACGATCACTGAGTTACGCAACTGTCACTATGGCTGGTCCTCGGATGGGTGACCACTTTGTGGCATTTATATTCGCGAGCGTTTCCGTGCTTTGGAAGGCACGTTAAGCCTTTGGTCCCGGTTGCCAGTAAAATGGCAGTCGTTAAGCCTGGTTGAAGGCCTTATGGGCGGCTTGAAAATTTCAACAGCAGGTAGCCACAACCTGCGTCTGTCTATTTTTAACACGGCAATGGGCTCACCACCTATTACGTGGGACAGGAATCCACACGGTGAAAAGTGGGCATATAATATGCCTCTGCCACCCCTTACTGCCCGGGATAAGGCGTGATGGTTAATTATTTATTTTATAACAAAAAAATGGTGTATAATTATCTGCCCGCATACTTTATAAGTATACTGATAAGAATATCAAACACTTGTACAACTGATACCTGTTCCATATACTAGGTTTAACACTTGATTTTACTTGGGTTATTTTTTTTAAGTAAAACTTCTTAATACACGCTTGACTTCAGAAGTAAGCTAGTGAATACATTACTAAAAATGTGTCGGGCATAAACGGGATGCAGGTCGTGGCTACCTACTGTAGAAAACTTTCAAGCCGCCCATAAGGCCTTAAACTAGATTTAACGACTGCCATGTTACTGACAACCGGGACCAACGGCTTAACGTGCCTTCTGAAGTACGGAAATGCTCGCAAATGTAAATGCCACAAAGTAGTCACACATCCGTGACCAGCCATAGCGAAAGTTGCTTAACGCAGTGATCGTTTACAGAACACTGAGTCCGCGGGACCACGAACTCTTCCCGCAGCTTCGACTGCGTGGTGAAGTTTTCCTATGCGAGATTTCGTACGGAACCCTAAACTTTTTAAAAATCCAATATAGCCTATGTTACTCACGAAGAATGTAGCTTGCTAATGGTGAAAGTACTTTTAAAATCGAACCAGTTGTTTCTGAGCATATTCATTACAAATAAACTTACAAATCTTACCTCTTTTATATATTAGTATGTATTACTAGTACATACAAATACTAGGTATAAAAAGGCGGAACTTTAGAACTTGTAACTATATTATTGTAAATATGATGAAGAGTATACTAATATTAGTTTTTATTACTTATTTAGTGAACAATGGTAGGTATATTTTTATACTAGTTTATAAGCCGCGGCTCCGCCGTAAAGATTTCCCGTTCCCGTTTCCCACAGGAACTTGTTCCCGGGATTAAAAGTAGCCTATGTGTTATTCAGATGTGTAAGCTATATTATTTTAAAGTTTCATCAAAATCCTTTGTGTGAAAGAGTCAAACCTACATCCATACTTTTTTTTTATAAACTTTCGCGTTTATAATATTACTATTTGAAGCTCGCGGCTTCGCACGCGTACAGAAGTTTTCACGTTCCTGTTTCCCACAGGAACTTGTTCACGGAATAAAAGGTAGCCTATGTGTTATTCTGATGTGTACGCTATATTATTGTAAAGTATTATCAAAATCCATTGAGTAGTTTTTGCGTGAAAGAACAACAAACCTACATCCATACATTCTTACAATCTTTCTTTAAAATATTAAGTAGGATATTTTTAAGCAATAGAAATAGGGTGTCCGTGAGTATGAATGAGTGTCCCAGACGTGAATGTATGAAGCGATTGATGAATCTGCAGTAAGCGAAAGATTTATGCACGGATCGCTAAGCGTGGTTATCTGTCCTCCCTGACTTCCTCGTCAGGGATACGGCGTGAAGATAGAATAGAAAAGTCCGTTTCTCAGGGTTATCTGAGAGTACGCACCGGTGGCTCAAAGACCGTGGATTTACTTTTAAAAAGATCTAAACTCTCTGAACTTGAAAATGTACTCGTATGTCCATTATAATCTCAACATATTTTTTTTTTACAGAAAAATATGTTAAGGATATGATTCATATTGGTTTACAATAAAGTTTTACTTACTTACTTACCTATATTAAGATTATAATAAACTTAAAATTATAAAAGATGGATGGATTATAATTAAAATATTTTTTGTCTTCCAGAATCTTCGGCACAGGCGAAGATATCGAGGCAGAAAAGGTAGGCATTGTAATCTATACATACATACATATTATTACGCCTGTTTCCCATCGGGGTAGGCAGAGACTATGGCTTTCCACTTGCTACGATCCTGACATACAGCTTTCGCTTCTTCTACTTTCATGAGTGTTTTCACACACGCTCGCCGGTTAAGGGTACTCTTGACCTGGCCTTTTTCCAAAAGATCGTCGATTTGATTGACATACGTGCGCCGAGGTCGACCCCTACCAGTTTGCCCATTCACTCTAGCCACATATATCTGCTTCGTCAGTCTATTTTCATCCATTCTCTCCACGTGTCCGAACCATCTAAGCATCCCTTTTTCTATCTTAGTCACTACATCTTCTGTCATACCGCAATGTTCCCTTATCACGCTGTTCCTTTCTTTATCCATCAACTTCACACCAGCTATACTTCGCAGACTTCTCATTTCCACGACATTAATTTAACTTTTATGCGTCTTCTGCCATACCCAACTTTCACTGCCATACATAAGTGTGGAGACCAGCACTCCTCTATGTACAGCCAGTCTTGCCTTCTTAGACACGTTCTGACTGCTCATAAAGGCGTACATGGCTCCATTCACTTTATTTCCTGCCAAAACTCTTCGCTCAATGTCATAGTCACACTTTCCATCTCTCGTAAATTTTGTACCCAGATATGCAAACTCTTTCACTTGTTCCACTCTTTCTCCTTCCACAAAAAATGAGCAATCCGTCGTACTTACCTCTCTTTCAAATACCATTACTTTCGACTTGTTTACATTCACTTTCATTCCTTTTTTTATTAACGAATCATGCATAATGTTTACCATCAACTGCAACTCCTCCGCCGATGATGCTAGTATTACCTGATCATCAGCGTATAGGAGGCACTTGACGGTCAGTTCATCCATTTTTATACCATACGTACTCTCTTGCAGTTCTTTCAGGCAGCTGTCCATGTATAGGTTAAACAGCAACGGCGACGCTACACAACCCTGTCTCACACCTTTTTCAATGTGAAAAAAGTCTGTGCAAGCTCCGTTGATCCTGACACAAGCACTGGAGCCCTCATAGAGAGATTTCAGTGCTCGTATCACGGGGCTGTTTACTCCATACCTGGCCAGTGTTGACCACAGTTCATTCCTCACCACTCTATCATAGGCCTTTTCCAAGTCTACAAATACGCAATAGACTTTTTGACTTTTCGCCAAAAGCTTTTCTACTACGCATCGTAAGGAAAACCTGATCAGTGCATCCCCTTCCTTTCATAAATCCTGCTTGTACATCTCACATTTTTCCTTCAGTTTCATTCATCTTTTTTTATCATAGTTTTTGCATACAATTTGCCGACGATGCTGAGCAGGCTTATGCCGCGGTAGTTTTTGCACTCTTGCTGTGACCCTTTTCCCTTATAAAGCGGCACGATGACAGCCTTACACCAATCTCTTGGTACGCTGCCATACCTCCAACAAAGTTTGAAATGGCAGTACAGCTGGCAAGCTACCACGCCTTGTCCCGCTTTCAGCATCTCGACAGAGATCCTATAAAGTCCCGCGGCCTTTCCCAATTTCATGCTATTCAATGCTTCCACTATTTCTTCCATACTTATGACTTCTTCCTTGCCAATTTTATTTACTTCCCTAAAACTAGTACTTGCATATCCTCTTTTTCAAACAAGCTTTCGAAATATTGCTTCCATCTTTTTAACACACATACTTCTCCTTTCACAAGACTACCATCATGGTTTCTGATAACGTTGAGATGTGATGTCGTCTGTCGACCCCTCACTATTCTTATGGACTTCCAAAAGAATTTCATATTCTGTTGGAAGTCATCAGATAACCTTTTATCAAATTCATCTCTGTCATTCTCTTTCTTTCTTTTCATCACCTCTTTTGCAACACGCTTATTATACCTTTTGTACTCCTCTTTCGTCATTTTTAGGTCCACATCCGTTGCCTTCTGCATTCTTTGATTGACTTTTGTAGTCAGCCAATCCAACCATGCTTTCTTCTTATCAGACAATGCCTTTCGGACTTCTACACTCATTCTCTTTCCCTTACATCGTTAGCTTCTCTTGTTTACTCCACACACTTCAATCGCAACTTCTAAGAGCCCTTCCTTAAATGACTTCCATACGTCTTCGATCTCACATACTTCATCAGAATTTTCAAATTTCTTGCTCAGCTTACTCATAAATTCCTCTTTAATGCCTATCTCTTGCAAATTCTCGACTTTTATGCGCTCTAATACACTAACAGGTTCATACATACGATGCCGCCACCGTCGAAACAGACCTCTTACTCGACTAACTACCAAGAAGTGGTCTGTGTCAATCCCGGCACCGCGGTATGCCCTGGTGTCTAAGAATTTCTTTCTCATCCTTGCATCTACAATCACAAAGTCGATCATACTTCTCTTATTTTCCTCATGTCTCGTAAACAAGTGGATATCTTTGTGGTCAAACATGGTGTTAGTTACCACAAGATTCCTCTCCAAACATACTTCAAGCAGACTTTCTCCATTTTCATTCACTCGCTTGTCACCAAACTTTCCCAATACACTTTCATATCCATCACGCTTCACTCCAACCCAACCATTAAAGTCACCTAACATTACAATCCTCTCATTTTGTTTGCATCTACTCAAAACATCTACCTCAACGTCAACAAACAAAATACCTGTCTCTCACTTTAGTCTTTTGGTGATCGACGCCACCGCGCATCTTCATTAGCTCGATAGAAGGCTCTGGTCATACTCTTAAAATGACGATTATAATATGGTGGAGAATTTCAACTTGATTCGATACGGTTCGGGGTAGTTCAGGCTAGAACATTGCCCTGGTTAACAGCTTTTCACGAAAAATGCATATACTGAAATCATTTTTATTATTTTTCCACCCGTCTGTTTCTTCAGGCTAATCTCTGAAATGGCTTTACCGATTTTATCGGTACCTTAACTGGCAGATAGGTAATTTTATAGGATGTAAATTAAGCTTAATTTCTTCTCTGTATATTCCCGGGAACAGAAACGACGCGTGGGGAAAGAAGCGCGGTGCTAATAAAAAACACTAGAAAACCTAGTTTCGCTTTGGTTTTGAATTCAAATTAAAAATCTATCAATCAACAGTAGGTGTAAAGGGTGTCTATCAAGATTATAGGGCCAATCGACCTTATCTGCTAGCGGTGCACCTACTAAATAACTGGATATAATAATTTCAGATGCATTGTGATTCAAAAGCAAGTGGGGGGTCGAACAGCTACCGAAGATTATCCTGATGATGTTGATTATGACTACAATAGACCACAACCCAAATACCCTGGACAGGACAGGGTTCAGAACTTTAAGCTTAGCAGTGGATTGTCGAAGACAAAAGATGTCGAGGTATGAGAAATTTTACACTAATAATGCGCTCTGTACTATCGTAGTGAAAAACTCAGACGAATTCTAAACCGAAATCAGGGGGTCGACTCTACTATTGACAAGCCGTAGAATAGAACCAGAACCGAAGTTTATAGCAGTCAAAATGTTAGTAGACTATCAAAAATACAACTGACTAGCGGCCACTCGCGCGGTACGTGTTAGTAGAATTCTATCGGCCGACCGATAGAAGTCTTGGAGTACGATTGTAATTGTACACTACGAAAAGCTGTCCAAATTTTACCAGTGGCTTTGTATTGAGCGACGATTTCGACAAGATTGAAATAGCAAACTCGACCCCATGTCTCAAAACTTCAAAATCGCCTATGCACGTATTCATGGTGTCCTGAATCGAATGCCGCAAGCCGTTTGCCTCCATTTCTTATGGTTCCTGAGAAATAGATGCGTACAGACGGACGAACAGACTGAGCCGCTTTATAAGACTTTTCTAAACTTTAGGGTTTAGAAGTCTATATAGATAGGTATTTTCAATGTAAATTCGTATTCGGTTAAAAATTATCATACATATTTATTATAAAATAACTCAACGCGACCCTTTAGTGCTATTTTCACCACCACCAGTGACCCAAATCCACTCACCCTCATAATATGTACCTTCCATATGGTACATTAAGCTCATAACGCAAGCTTGGCGTAATAACCCGTCGGCTTCATTAACTTGGGGTTACAAGACTTAAATAATAAAAAGGGGATGACCCCTTTGAACCATTTCTGACCCATTTTTTTTTAATTCATGTAATTGGGCGTCCAATTGTGTATAGACACGTGTATTTAGCACATTGTCTTTAAAAGTATAACCAGATTATGTAAAAATTTTTTTTAAAGTGTAGAAATCCCCGCGGATGTCATGCCGGACTTGGACTGCCTAACAGTCTATTGCCGGACGCTTTCGTGCTTCGAAGACACGTTACGCCATTAGTCCTGATTGCTAGTATAATGGTCGTCGTTAAGCCAAGTTAAAGACCTTAAAATTTCAATAGCAGTTCGCCTGTTGATTTCAAGACGGTAATGGGATCACCGCCTGTTAGGTGAGACAACAATGCATGAGGTGAAATGTCGGGAAATAGTGTGCCTCTGCCACTGGAATTACCAGAACTCCTTGGAAAGATGTCCCAGAGCTCCCGACATACTTTGGCTACCCCCGCGGCCTCACCTAGGGTTCGGGTATTATTATGCTTTCTTGGGGGTTGGTTGGGGTTTTATCCCGCTTCTTAGATTATTTCCCCTAACTTTATTTGATAGAACTGTACTAAAGGTCTCCACAGACTAGCTTATTTGAGTATCTGCAACCGGTGACTAAGTAGCTTTTTAGTAGCCAGATGCAGCGACGATGTCCATTTGCGAGACAATACTCGGGCGTGGGTGCATGGCGGTGCCTGATGCTTGTTATAGATACAGGTTAAATCTTAATGTGGCTCTGGGGACTCCTGTGGCCCGGCGCGTCTAATGAATTATGATGTAATTATTAAGAAATTACGGAGTAAGGTAAATCTGTAGTTCAAACTACTTGTTGTTTAATAAAGTATGATTATTATATTATGGCTTTATACATTAGAATATATAGAATATACTTACATTTTTCAAGCCCCGCGTTGGTCACATAATCAATGTTATTATATGAAACTATGTTCTAAATTTATTTACAGATTGTATCGCCTGAGCAGCTGAAGAATAAAAAACTTCCAATCATTGATATGTTCCGGAACCTTATTAAACGGTCTAACTTAAAACAATATTTTCCTCAATTATAATAAAATATGAATTAATTTATTTTCTTTTTATTTTTCAAGAGCTCGCACCTCCACTATCTCTGTATTCTGTAAACGTTCACTGCGTTGAACAACTTTCGCTATGGCTGGGAGCCGAGTCTGCTATTTTAATCGCGTCAGAAAAGAATCATAATTGTCGCTCAATAGAAAGCCACCGGTACATATTTCTAGTCTACTATTACAATCGTACTCCAATAGTCTTCCATCGGTCGGCCGATAGAATTCTACTAACACGTACCGCGCCAGTGGCCGCTAGTGAGAGACATTTTTGACAGTCTACTAACATTTTGACAGCTAAAAACACCGATTCTGGTTCTATTCTACGGCTTGTCAATAGTAGACTCGGCCCCCTGGTCCTTGGATGGGTGACGACTTTGTGGCATTTTCATTTGCGAGCGTTTCAGTGCTTCGGAAGACACGTTAAGCCGTTTGCCTCGGTTGCCAGTAAAAGTTGCAATCGTTAAGCCAAGTTGAAGGCCTTATAGGTGGTTTGAAAAATTACAGCAGCAGGTCGTCAAAGCCAGCGCCTGTCCATTTCAAAACGATAATAGGCTCACTATGTGGTCACCAGGTGGGACAAAGATGCATACGGTGAAATTTGTGCGTATAGTATGCCTACCCCTACGCGGTAAAAAGCGTGACCATATGTATGTATGTAATTTTCTTGTAATTTTTGTCTATTTTTTTACAAAACGCCATCTATTTAGAATTAAGCAAATATAATTTTGAGTATCTAGAAATAAATAAATAAATATTGTGACACACTTTTTACACAGAGCCATCTAGCCAAAACTAAGCTATAAGCTTGTAATATGGTATCTAGACAACTTATACATACATATTTATTTCTAAATACATACATATTATATATACAAACACACGAAACATACATTTGTGGATCACACAAATATTTGTTGCGATCCGGGAATCGAACCCGGAACCACATGCGCGGCAGTCGCATACACTACCACTGCGCCGCCGAGGCAGTCGAGAAAGTTGATAAACATACGTATATGTATGTAAATACATACCAAGGTCTCTGGGGCCCCTCTGATCTGCTAATGATGAACCCGCTGACTAACGGATGATGCAAAAACGCATGTAAGAGCTCATCAGACGGCACTCGCTTCCCAAAATACTAAAAATTAAAAGCCAAACAACATAGCGTCTTTTTTTTAAATATTTGGCACGTCAAAATGGCGTCGCCCGCTTGATAGTAAGCAAAGACAACGACCTGTGACTGAGGGCCGCTATTTCAACTTAGGCTCTGTTAGCGACCCTCATCTTGCCGACCCAGAGATATCCCTTTTTACGCTTTCCTTAAAGGACTCAGGATTGTAAGAGAAGGGAAACACGTGCGACGGCAGAGAGTTCCACACTTTCACACTTTCATGGTGCGACATAAGAAAAACCTACGGAATCTTTCGGTTCTTGGCACGATTGTGTTCAATTGTGACAAAGATGTGCGTCCAGCAATTAAATAAACTGAACCGAAATCTGAACCTTAGGTCACCTAAACTCCATTACTTACTATTACTGTATTGTTGCTGAATTAGTCTTTCTGCCGCCACTCCGTCCGTCGGCGCTGACCCTAAAAGTAGCTGTATGCCTTCTTCAGAATTCATATTGAAAGTGAACAGATTTTTTTTTTAATATCTATATAAAAATACATTTACAAACTTATTTTTTACATGACATTACCATAAACCACTGAGGTTTGTCTGCAAACTCTTTACCGTAGTTTACTTAGTCTGGGTTGTACCCAATAGTGTTTTTACATTCTTAATCTAAGTGAAGTAGGTGGGTGGGTTGCTTAAACAAAATAGGCGAGTCGAAATTAAGATCCAGACAAATGCAATCGCTAACTTTTAAATATATAAAATAGATTTTTCTTAACATAGTTGTTTTAAAAAAAGGACTTAAGATTGTGTTTTATATTTTTTGGATTCAATTTATTTTTTTGAATTGAGGGTAGTTCATTTATAAATCGAGGAACTAAGAAATGAGCGGTCCTCTCGCCGTGGACATTTCGAGCCCCAATTGTACTTAAACATTCCCGAGCGACACTGCGTGTATATACAGGATGTTCGATTTTTTGTGTTAATGCTGAATTAACACAAAAAATTGGATAGGCAACATTTTGCAGTGTTTAAAAAGACCTAATTCGTTTTCACTAAATTGATTTTTAACTGCGGGAGATACTATTTGTTTTAATATTTTAATCTGCAGATGGTATATACTGTTTAAATATGTATATGATATGAGGCTTACCTGCTTTATTGAAGGGCTTCTTTAGTACGACTAAAAACCTAACTAATTATCTTCACGTTGTTACCCTGACTGCATAGTCAGAAAGGACAGATTGCCAGGCTTCGCGATCCATGCATACTACTTCTTTCGCTTCCTACAGATTAGGTAGGTATCCGAATACTTTTGGCTTTTCCGTTAATATGTCTGTATAAAGTAAAAGCAGGGTGCGTTTACTTGGTGATGATAAGAAAAGGATTTTCCCTTTCTAACTCTTCAGAACTCAACATTGCCGCTGCAAAACTTCCTTAGCATTCTGGGGTTAGCCGTTCGTCGAGAGTTTAACATCAAAAATTACAACAAGGAGTGCATCAGCTTGACCGCTCGCAGACTTGATAGGGTGAGGCGATTTTTCACACCGGAACAGAGATGCTTATGATGTAAGTGTCAGATTCGTCTGTGCGTGGAATACTACTCACATCTCCGATGGCTCCGCAAATACTCGCTTGAAGCTCTCGACGCGTTGCAGCGTCGTCCATCCGTATTGATTGCTCAAAGGTCACTGCAGTCTTGAACCGTCGGAGATGCGCAGAATGGTCGCCAGCTTAGCTGTATTTTACCGTATCTACCACGGTAAGTATTCTGCAAAACTCTTCCACTTGGTCCCCTCTCCTGCCCACCCTCTCCGTTTCAGTCTCGAACAACACGAGGGGGGGCAGAGATGTCATCCTCACACATTGGTTTCAATCGTGCCCAGAAACGAAAGATTTTCTTCTGTCGCACCATAAAAGCATGGAACTCTCTGCCGTCGCACGTGTTTCCCTCCGCTTATAATGGTGGGACATTTGCTGGGGCTTTTTTATTTAACACAGCGTCGTCTAGCCGTCAGTAAGGTAATATAAGCTTGTGTTATGCGATCTAGACGACTGATAAACGTACTTACCTATATATTTCTAAATACATCCATATTGAAGCACTCGTGGCCCCGCGGTCTCAGTGTTCTGTAAACGATCACTGAGTTACGCAACTTTCACTATGGCTGGTCCTCGGATGGGTGACCACTTTGTGGCATTTCCATTTGCGAGCGTTTCTGTGCTTCGGAAGGCACGTTAAGCCGTTGGTCCCGGTTGCCAGTAAAATGGCAGTCGTTAAGCCTGGTTGAATGCCTTATGGGCGGCATGAAAAATTTCAACCACAGGTAGCCACAACCTGCGTCTGTCTATTTCAACACGGCAATGGGCTCACCACCTATTACGTGGGACAGGTAGATCCACACGGTGAAAAGTGGGCATATTATATGCCTCTGCCACCCCTTCGGGGATAAGGCGTGATGGATATTTATTTATTTATTTTTTACATCCATATTATACATAGGAAACACCCAAACTTCTAAACAAACATTTGTGGATCCACAAAAAAAATTCTGACCAAGGAATTGAACCCGGGACCTCAGTCGGGGCGGTCGCATACACTACCACTGCGCCACCGAGGCAGTCGATAATCCTTAAGAAAGGCGTGAAAAGGCATGTTTCTGGGCCGGCAACCTGAGGGTCGCTTTTGAGGCCCTACCGGCTGGCATAGCCTTCAAATCACGCTTCTAGTCACATGCTTCTTTCTAGTCTATGATTTCCATCTGGCCAATTTGAAGTGTCAAATATAAAACAAGACATGAGATTAAAGAATAATAAAACCAGTAACATACGTTACATTGTTTATTAAATAATAAACAAAATTAAATAACAAATTTTATATACAATCACAACACACGTGTGTATAAAACCATAATATTATATTTTAATTTTTCGTTCATCAATAACCATAACTCTGTAATAAAATATGATAAACGTTTTAAAACAACACACTTATGTCCGCCATGATATATCTTTTTTTTTTTAATTTTTCGTGTGGTCTTCAGCAAAAGTTTTCAGTTCGATCATTGAAGTGTATAAAAAGCACTGTGTTCCATATTCAAAATCAAATTGTGTTTGCTCGAAAAGTCATTTATCCCATCTATCTTAATAAGTTCACCAATTTGGATTAAGAAACGTACTTCACTATTTAACTATCCAATGTGTTGTGCCTTATGAGTGGCTAGTGTAAATTAACGCGAATTTCTTAAATATTAAATCCAGACAGGGCGTCCGCAGACTAGCTTGTTTTAGTATCCGCAACCGGCGACTTGATATCTTTTTAGAAACCAGATGCAGGGACCGAGCGCTTTCCCCCGTTCACTTTAAAATACCAGAATCGGCGACTGAATTACTTTTTAAATCGCGAATCAGTATCCAAGCAGTAGACAAGGGGCGGGATACTGATGCTGGACCCGAGTACCCGAAAATTGCCCAAACCCGACACAGTATCGACACAGTCGGTTGCGGATACAAAAAGATGCCAGTGTAGGCTCTTAGTTGGGCTCTGTAATCAAAACGAACACAAGGCTGAGTAGACTGTCAGTTGTAGTTGGACATCAATCATTACAATACCAAATTGAGTTAGTTAAACACAACATTTTTAACTCAAGTATTCTTAAAAGTCATAAAGAAAGGTGAGTTTTTTAAAATTGGTTAGTAGATACGTAAAAAATATTTTAAAACAACCTACAGTATAATCTTGTACTGATTCATTTGGCAGTATTAAAAGAAAGGTACCTCTTGACTGTTTATACTTTTGTGGGTCTGTGGCGCGGTGGGAGTGTATCCGACTGCTACGCAAGAGGTCGTGGGTGCGATTCCCACCCAGGATAAAACTTTGTGTGATGAGTACGATGGTTTATGTTGTGTCTGGGTGTTATTTATCTATATGTATGTATTTAGAAATATATAATCATGTTTATCAGTTCTCTGGTTACCATAGTACAACCTCTACTTAGTGTGGAATCAGAGGGCATTGTGTGAGTTGTCCCAACAATATCTTGTTATTTATAATCTTTTATATACAACCTTTACAGAGCAATGTCAGAGATATCTATCAATCTGCTCAGCTACTGCTTATTTCCGTAGTTCAGTAGTCAGAGCTTAGCCTTGTTTAGGCGAACCATTTTACGCGCTTTTTATTTGCTTCATCTGTACGTATATTTGTAACAGACTCCTTTGGGCGCAATTTTTACCCACTTTAAAGGCCAGATTTCAATCAAACTTTGTAGATTTATCGAGGACCGATGAGAATACACTAACTTGATGAAATTATTTCATTTTTCAATTTGCAAAATAAGTTTTAATTTCCAACGACTATATTTAACCAATTTATCTAGTATTAGACAATTTTTGAATACCAAAGACATTTTTTTAATTTAACAAATCAAATAATAGTTTAAAAAAAGCTAAAAATATCACGTTTTTATAAATAAAAGGAAGAAAATTAATAATAGTTTAAAAAAACTAAAAACCACGCCTTTTATAGGAAACCAAACTAAAAAATTGAACATAAATTATAAAATTGAATTAAGTGTTTTTTAAAAAGTTATAATTGTATACTAATAATATTGTAATTAAGTATTAAAAAAATCTTTAAAAATAACGTGGAGTGCATGGTGTCAATAGTTATATAGTAATTACACATTTAATAGTGTAATTAAGAATTAAAAAAATCTTTAAATAAAACGTGGAGTGCATGGTGTCAATAGTTATATAGTAATTACTCATTAAATAGTGTAATTAAGAATTAAAAAAATCTTTAAAAAAAACGTGGAGTGCATGGTGTCAATAGTCATATAGTAATTACACATTTAATAGTGTAATTAAGAATTAAAAAAATCTTTAAAAAAAACGTGGAGTGCATGGTGTCAATAGTTATATAGTAATTACACATTTAATAGTGTAATTAAGAATTAAAAAATATAATATGCCTCTGCCACCCCTTCGGGGATAAGGCGTGATGGATATATATATATATATATATATTTATATAAGAATTAAAAAAATCTTAAAAAAAAGTGGAGTGCATGGTGTCAATAGTTATATAGTAATTACACATTTAATAGTGTAATTATGAATTTAAAAAATCTTTAAAAAAACCTGGAGTGCATGGTGTCAATAGTTATATAGTAATTACACATTTAATAGTGTAATTAAGAATTAAAAAATCTTTAAAAAAAACGTGGAGTGCGTGGTGTCAATAGTTATATAGTAATTACACATTTAATATTATTTAAATCCTTTAATCTGCATAGTACATTCTTAGAACCCACTCGTATTACATCCACCAGTGCAAAATGTATTGATAATATTTTTACTGATATTGAACCTATAGATAAAGGTATTGTGGATCCTGTGGAGTCAGATCATCGTGGCCAATGGATAAAATTTCCTAAAAGTAGTAACAAAGTCAGCAAAAAACAAATTAAATATGTACCAATTAACCAAAGTCGTTTGAATAATTTTAAAGAAAATGTATTAAAGAGATTACCATATCTACCTAACTTCACTTGTGTAGACCAGTCATATAAACACTTATTTAATTTGATTAATGATGAGTTTGGCAAAGTTTTTACCTCAAAAACTCTACAGATTGGTGGTCGTCCTGTTTTCAGTGACTGGGCAACACCAGGTATCTTTAAAAGTAGAAATAAATTATTTGAATTAAATTCAGAAAAATCATATAATTTTAGGCAAACCTTTCAGGAATATGTTAAAAATTATTCAAAGATATTTAAACAAACGTGTCATCTTGCTAAGTCAAACTTCATTGAAAATAAAATTTCTAATTCTGTAAATAAAATAAAAATGACTTGGAACATCATTAACTCTGAATGCGGTAGATCTTTAGTGACTGAAAGGGATTTCCACTTAAAAGTAAATGGTTGCCATGTTATACGGGGCCCGGAAGTGGCTACAGAGTTTGAACACTTTTTCAAAAATGTACCTATATTGACAACAAAATCTCTCCAAGCATCTTCCAGTTCCGCTGAACTTTTATTAGAAGAATCTGTTCTTTGTTGCAGGGATGCATTTGTATTCACAGATATTTGTGCTCAGGACATTGTAAAAACATTTAAATGTATCGAAATTAAGAAAACCGCGGACATTTGGGGATTATCGGTCAAAACTGCATCATGTATAATTGAGGTAATTGCGCCCCAACCCCGCAACTGTGTTTAATGACTGTGTTTCCAGTAGTATATTTCCTGATTTAATGAAACACAGCAAAGTCATACCCTTGTTCAAGGCTGGCAGCGCCACAGACCCGTCTAATTTCCGACCAGTGTCAGTGCTGCCAACTTTGAGCAAAGTATTTGAAAAAATAATCTTGAATCAAATGCTATCCCATTTTAATAGTCATAAAATACTCCATGCGAATCAATTTGGGTTTACGAAAGGGCGCTCAACTTCCGATGCTGGTGTTGAGTTATTAAAATGTATTCATGAAGCATGGGAAGACAAGCACGATGCATTAGGTATATTTTGCGATCTATCAAAGGCTTTTGATTGCGTTCAACATGAAACGCTGTGCAAAAAATTACACCACTATGGAATAAGAGGCAAAGCTCTCGACCTTCTGTCTTCATATTTGAAAAATAGAATACAGAGGGTCGATATTAATGGTACACGTTCTGTAGGATCCATGGTTACAATGGGTGTGCCGCAAGGCTCGATACTTGGGCCATTCTTGTTCCTCATTTATATTAATGATTTACCATTTTATGTAGGGGACAGGAATAGGATTGTTTTGTTTGCAGATGACACATCATTAATTTTTAAAATTAAAAGACAATTAGATAACTATGACGATGTAAACAATGCAATTGCAAGAGTAGTTCATTGGTTCAGCTCAAATAATCTTTGCCTTAATGAAAATAAAACTAAATGTATAAAATTTACTCTACCAAATGTAAAACAAGTTGCGGCCAATGTTCAACTGAATGGACAAGTGTTAGCGTTTGTAGAATCAACTGTGTTCCTAGGTATAACTATTGATGCCAATTTGCAGTGGGGCCCACACATAGAAAAGACAGCCTCTAGATTAAGTTCGGCTGCATACGCTGTAAAAAAGATCAGGACTCTAACAGATGTGGATACGGCTAGAATGGTTTACTTCAGCTATTTTCATAGTATTATGTCTTACGGTATTCTCCTTTGGGGGAGTGCTGCACATTTAAATATTATTTTTGTTCTACAAAAGCGGGCTGTACGCGCTATTTATAATTTGGGCCCCAGAGTTTCTCTCCGAGAAAAATTCAAAGAAGTGAATATTCTAACCGTACCATCACAATACATTTTTGCCAATCTTATGTATGTCCAGAAAAATCTATCACAGTTTTCTAAACTCTGTGATAAACATAATATAAACACTAGAAATAAAAATAATCTTTCAGTCCACCACAGTCGACTACATAAGATTGGCGATTCTTTCCAGGGTAACTGTATACGCTTTTACAACAAGCTTCCCTGTGACCTGAGAAATTTACCTTTAAATAAATTTAAAAAGTTTATTAAAAACAAGCTTTGTAAAAAAGGTTTTTACTCCGTTACAGACTATTTGCAGGACAGGGACGCCTGGAAATGATCTGCTGGCAAAGTGAAATAATATTAAATTGTAAATAGGCCATCAAAAAAAAAGCCTTCCTAAGTTTCTTGCCGGTTCTTCTCAGGTGGGCCGCGTTCCGAACCGGTGGTCGCTTTAAATATTTTAAATAGTGTATGACATTTTGTAAGCGCCGTTAAAATGGTCTATGCAAAATAAAGATATTTTTATTTATTTTATTTTTTTTATTTATAATAGTGTAATTAAGAATTAAAAAAATCTTTAAAAAAAACTTGGAGTGCATGGTGTCAATAGTTATATAGTAATTACACATTTAATAGTGTAATTAAGAATTAAAAAATCTTTAAAAAAAACGTGGAGTGCATGGTGTCAATAGTTATATAGTAATTACACGTTTAATAGTATAATTAAGAATTAAAAAAATCTTTAAAAAAAACGTGGAGTGCATGGTGTCAATAGTTATATAGTAATTACACATTTAATAGTGTAATTAAGAATTTAAAAAATCTTAAAAAATAACGTGGATTGCATGGTGTCAATAGTTAAATAGTAATTACACATTTGGATAATATCTAAAAGGCAATCCACGCTTTTTTATTTTATGTTTCTTATTTATACAATTATTAATTTATGTTTATCAAACACTCCTCTTAATTTTAATTTATTAAAATGTATGTTTTATATTTTAGTTCGATTTCCTATAAAAAGCGTGATTTTAGTATTTTCATAAATAAATAAATAAATATCCATCACGCCTTATCCCCGAAGGGGTGGCAGAGGCATATTATATGCCCACTTTTTACCGTGTTGATTCCTGTCCCACGTAATAGGTGGTGAGCCCATTGCCATGTTGAAATAGGCAGATGCAGGTTGTTTAAGCCGCCCATAAGGCCATCAACCAGGCTTAACGACTGCCATTTACTGGCAACCGGGACCAACGGCTTAACGTGCCTTCTGAAGCACGGAAACGCTCGCAAATGTAAATGCAATAAAGTGGTCACCCATCCGAGGACCAGCCATAGTGAAACTTGCGTAACTCAGTGATCGTTTACAGAACACTGAGACAGCGGGGCCACGAGCGCTTCTTAAACTGTCTTCTTTCTTCTTCGCTTAGTTTTTTTAAACTATTATTTATTCACTTTAAATATATTTTGAAGATAATTCGGCGTACTAATTATTCTAAAGGAAATGTGGGATATGGGTGCCATTAGATCGAACATTATTGTGATCTTTGGGGAGCATGCAAACCGTTAACGTCATTTGACTGAAAAAATCATAATTTCAAACAGAATTATACATTACCATTTGCAACTGCTAATACTCTGATAATATAACAAACTTCGAAAAACACTTATTAAATATTTACATAATAAATAAGAACACAATTTAGTTTGTATTTATTTTTTACTTATAACTACATATATCATCTATTATAGGTCGTATCGTGTTATACAATAAATTCGTTGACGGTACAAAAAGATTTCACACATTAATATGTAATATTTATAATTATTACTATTTACTTATATTTTTAAATACATCTAAGTGGCTTTTGGTTTTAAGAACGCAACACAGACTTTCCAGAGATAGGAAATGTAATTTACATAAACATGTAGGTATCCCGTTTTAAATGAGCTGTAAATTGCTTTCTGACTGCTTAGTTACAGATTCATTCATTTATATTTCGACTCATATTTTATTAGATTTCATCAAAAGTTATGAAACTTTGCTAAGAGGCTTGTGTTGATTCTTATTTCTTATGTTAGTATCGGACTGTACTCGCGACCTAAATTTGCGGTTTAACTTAGCTGGAGAAATCGGGAATATTGCAAACTACAGTTGTCTTTGTGGAAACTACAGTATTCTTAAAAAAAACCAACAATAAAACATTAAGTATTAACATAAAACCATTTTTAATTAGCTTCTTAGCTTCACTGCTATCATTGGTATTTACAATATCAAGCATTAAGGATTTCGGATCTTTATCACATATTATTAAAATTTTTGAAACTTAACTGATCACTCTACATTTCAATTATATTACAAATGCCTTAGACTACTCATTACGAAGTCTAGCTAGTGATTTGCAACTGCAACAATTGCAACAATGCAACAATACTTGCAGAGATAACGCTACTGATTATACTGGTCAATATTATTTATATGGAATAACGAAACACTTA
Organism: Thumatha senex; assembly: GCA_948477245.1. NCBI lineage: Eukaryota > Metazoa > Arthropoda > Insecta > Lepidoptera > Erebidae > Thumatha > Thumatha senex. Next base: position 13,740,769 of record OX419752.1, on the reverse strand, counting down.
TTTCTTCTAGCATTTTATTGCTATTTGCAATGCAAACTCTACTGTATATCGAAACGCTTATTTCTTCTAGCATTTTATTACTATTTGCAATGCGAAATTTACTGTTTATATTAACCAACATAAACACAATATCTACAAAGTACAGGTTAATGAAGTTATCAGCTACAGCTATTTGGCGCCTATCTTATACTTAAGTGCGAATTTACCTGCGTAAATGCGCATTGAGGGCCGTATTCCAGAATGTTTCTCAATACTCAATCGACGCGTGAAGCTAGTTTTTGCCTTGTAAATACTACTCTCAAGTGTTTCTTGAGTATTAATAAACGTTCCGGAATACGGCTCTTAGACAGCGGTACACTTCACAAGTTTGTTTTATTGTTATCGTTTTTTTATCGTACACATACTCTTACACATAAATTTTACGAACTATTGGTCAGTAAAACATTTGAGTTTCCGTTGCTAATAGCAAGCAAATGCAATTTAAAAAAAATCCTCTGTTTAAAAAGTATTTTCTGTTTCCAAATCAATTTCACAAGCTTAAGCAGTAGAATCATCATTATTGTACAGTAGCAAATTAACTGCTTATAATACGGTAGAAATTGTCACGAGTAGATTTTGTGACCCGAAATCCATAATGCATTTATACAAGACGTGTTAGTTTCAAAAATTTTATTACAAAATCAGTTTAATAGCTGACCTCCGCGGCTGTGCCCGTGACATACTTCGAACTCCCGTTGCACTTATTTAATCCTGTCGCTCATAAATTCTACAATAATGCATAAAAATTAGCCCCATTTGTCGACATTTATGACTACTGCTCCGCTAGTAACATGATAGTATATAGCCTGTAGTCTTTCTCGATAAATTGGCTGTTTAACACAGAAAGATTTTTAAAATGCGGCCAGTAGTTCCTGCGATTAGAAGTTCAACCAAACAAACAAACTCTTCAGCTTTATAATATTATCAGTTTATAGATCAGTGTTCGTTCTTTCATCTTCCTTATTGTTAAGTGGGCTATGTTTGGGGTATTCTAGCTATCTAATGGTGCGTACAAATTATTATGCTAAGCTATAATCTGCACGTGTTTCTTTTCTCGTGGTTCTTTGAGGACATATGACGTCGTTCTTCTTAATGATCCTACGGAATCTGTCAGAAAAAGGAGCCAATTTAGAATCATCAACATTTGAAGTCAGGGGGGGGGGGGGGGTATTTTATTCCTACCTCTTCGAAGAATATAAGTATACATAGGTACATATAGGTTACCTTCTGTTAGATTTTTTAACACACGTTTCAAAGAACTAGAATATATGGAATATTAAGCAACGTTATTCTATTCTGACATATCCACTTCATCTGAATGTCGGGATTTGGGTGTGTCATATGCCTTTCCTATTCCTTCAAAGATTGACACATATGTAATATGTGTAAAATATGTGGCACGGGCCTAACAATCATCATCATCCGAGCGTCTGTCTTAATTCTGTGTTCTTGGGGTCAGCCTTCCTACTTTTCTCTTTCACTTCGCACGCTCATCGATATCCCCAGTAGTGAGAACGGATGCAAGCGTTCCTCCACACATCCACCGCATTATTTTCATTACCGCGACACGCAGCTCCAACAGAGGCCAGAGATTGTGTAGACCTGTCCCTTCAACCTGAGGGGCATTTAGGCAACTACCGCCACATGACTCAGCAATGCATGTTTTTACGTCGCAATCGATGTGACGATCGCACGGACGTGTGAAATAGAGATCCCTAGTATTTAACCTGGTCCGTGCGCTCAACCAAATCATCGATCAAAGCGTGCCGCTAGTTTAGGTATCGATGAATGATTTGTGTGTGTGTACCTAGGACGATTTAACAAATGGACGCGTAATGTACTCAATAAAGTATGAATTCACCTTCAACCAACTTACGTGCGAGGGGAAAACTACATACATATTGTTTTCTTACTCTTGCATGAAGTGTTGTCATTGTCTAACAACCAATAAAAATGTAGCTATGCAATACGAATTTGACACAATATTATTCGGCTAATTTGAGATGGTAAGTCTTTGTATAATGTTTATA